>NW_019167849.1:15122648-15826329 GCF_002303985.1 Durio zibethinus | reverse complement strand
GTTTGGTAAACAGATTTATTATTTTAAATCTCTTTCTTATTAATTTTTTAATGTTAATAAATTAGTATTAATTTATTCTAAATAAGCTTGTATGAATTGAAACAATTGTTTTATGACTAAGCTAAAAGTTAGAACGATTTACAATATATTCCAATAGTTTTAACTATTCGAACTGATTTAGTAAATAAATTTATTTTTTAAATCTTTTATTTATTAATTTTTAAAATATTATTAGTATTATTTTAATCCAAATAAGCGTATATGAACAAAACAATTGTTCTATGACAAAAGAAAAGGTCATAATGATTTGAAATAGATAATCATTCATATAGTCTTAACTATTTGAACTAGTTTAGCAATTAGATTTATTTTTTAATTTTTTGGTTATTAAGTTTTGGAATATTATTAAATTAGTATTATTTTATTTTGAATAAAATAGTATGAATAGTCAAAACTATTCAAATAAAAGGTTATAATGATTTGAAATAAATAATTATTCAAAGTTAAAACTATTTGAAATGTTTTGGCAAGCAGATTTACTTTTTAAATCTCTTACTGATTAATTTTCTAATTATTAATAAATTAATATTATTTTATTTCAAACAAAATTATATTGACAAAAACAATTGGTTTATGACAAAATAAAAAGTAATAACAATTTGAAATAGATAATTATGCAAATAATTATAATTGTTTGAACTAGTTTGGCAAATAAAATTATTTTCTAAATCTCTTATAAAATTTTGAAATATTAATAAATTAGATTTATTCTATTCCGAATAAGCTTTTATGAGCTAAAACAATTATTTTATGATAAAGAAAAAGGTCATAAAATTTTAAAATAAATAATTGTTCATACAGTCTTAATTATTTGAATTGATCCGATAGATGGATTTATTTTTTAAATCTCTTTGTTATTAATTTTTAGAATATTACTAAATTAGTATTATTTTATTTTGAATAAGCTTGTATGACCAGACACAATTGTTTTATGATAGAACAAAAGGTTATAACAATTTAAAACAGATAATTATTCAAATAGTCATAACTATTTGAACTGGTTTAGAAAACAAATTTATTTTTTAAATCTCTTATTAATTTTTGAAAAATTAATAAATTAGCATTATTTTATTTTTAATAAGCTTGTATGTTGAAAAATAATTGTTTTATGACAAAACAAAAGGTAATAATGATTTGAAATAGATAATTAGTCAAATGGCATAATTATTTAAACTAATTCGATAAACTAATTTATTATTTAGATCTCTTACTTATTAATTTTTGAAATATTAACAAAGTAGTATTATTTTATTTTGGATAAGCTTTTATGAACTAAAATAATTGTTTTATGACAAAACAAATGGTCATAATGTTTTTAAATAGATAATTTTTCAAATAGTCATAACTATTTAAACTTGTTCGGTAGATAGATTTATTTTTTCAAATCTCATGCTTATTAATTTTTTGAATGTTAATAAATTAGTATTATTTTATTCTGAATAAGCTTGAATGAACTGAAGCAATTATTATATGACTAAACAAAAGGTCAAAACAATTTGAAACAGATAATTATTCTAATAGTCTTAAATATTTGAATTGGTTCAGTAAACACATTTATTTTTTAAATCTCATACTAATTTTTGAAATATTATTAAATTAGTATTATTTTTATCTAAATAAGCTCTTATGCTCAAAAACAGTTATTTTATGAGAAAACAAAGATCATAATGATTTGAGATTGATATTTGTTTAAATAGTTATAACTATTGGAATTAGTTTGGAAAATAGCTTTAGTTTTTAAATCTCTTACTTTTTAATTTTTGAAATATTAATAAAGTAGTATTATTTTATTTTGGATAAGTTTTTGTGAACTAAAACAATTGTTTTATGACAAAACAAAAGGTCATAATGACTTTAAATAGATAATTGTTCAAATAGTCAAATATATTTGAACTTATTCGATAAATAGATATATTTTTTAAAATCTCTTGATTATTTTTCGAATGCTAATAAATTAGTATTATTTTATTCTAAATAAACTTGTATAAACTGAAATAATTATTTTATGACAAAACAAAATGTTAGAATGATTTGAAATAGATAATTATTCTAATAGTCTTAATTATTTAAACGAGTTTGGCAAACACATTTATTTTTTAAATCTCTTACTTACTAATTTTTGGAATATTATTAAATTAGTATTATTTTAATCTAAATAAGCTTTTATAAAAAGAAACAATTGTTTTATGACAAAATAAATATCATAACAATTTGATATAGATATTTGTCCAAATAGTTATAACTAATTTGAACTATTTTCAATAAATAGATTTTTTTTAATTTCTTATTAGTTTTAAAAATATTAATAGATTAGTATTATTTTATTCTGAATAATTTTTCATGAACAAAAACAATTGTTTTATGACAAAACGAAAGGTCATAACGATTTGAAATAGATAATTGTTCAAATGGACATGATTATTTGAACTTGTTTCGTAAATAGATTTATTTGTTAAATCTCCCACCTATTAATTTTTAGAATATTAATAAATTAGTATTATTTGATTACAAAATAAACTTTTATGAATAAAAACAATTGTTTTATGACAAAGCCAAAGATCATAACTATTTGAAATAAATAATTATTCAAACAGTCCTAAATATTTAAACTTGTTTGATAAACAAATTTATTTTTTAAATTTTTTGCTTATTAATTTTTTAAATATTAACAAATTAGTTTTATTTTATTTTGAATATGCTTATATGAAAAAAAAAATTGGTTTATAACAAAACAAAATGTTATAATTATTTAACATTGATAATTATTCAAATAGTCATAACTATTTAAATATGTTCAGAAAACAAATTTATTTTTCAAATTTTTAATTATTAATTTCTAGAATATTAACATATTTATATTGTTTTATTCAAAAAAAAGCTTGTATGAGTAGAAACTATTATTTTAGAAAAAACTAAAGGTCGTAACGATTTGAAATGAATAATTGTTCAAATAATCATAACTATTTGAACTTTTTCAGTAAACAAATTCATATTTTAAATCTCTTACTCATTAATTTTTGGAATATTAATAAATTAGTATTATTTTATTTCAAATAAGCCTATATGAACTGACACAGTTGTTTTATGATGAAATAAAAGGTCATAATGATTTGAAATAGATAATTATTCAAATAGTTATGATTATTTGAACTTGTTCGGTAAACATATTTATTTTTAAAATCTTTTACTTATTAATTATATAAATATTAATAAATTAATATTATTGTAATTCAAATAAGCTTGTATGAACAAAAACAATTGTTTTATAACAAAACAAAGACTCAAAATGATTTGAAATAAAAATTTGTTCAAACAGTCTTTACTATTTGAATTTATTCGATAAATAGATTTATTTTTTAAATCTTTTACTTATTAATTGTCTGAATATTAATAAATTTAAATTATTTTAATTGAAATAAGCTTGTATAAATAGAAAAAATTATTTTATGAAAAAACAAAAGGTTATAACGATTTGAAATAGGTAATTGTTTAAATAGTCATAACTATTTGAACTTATTCGATAAACAAATTTAGTTTTTAAATCTCTTACTTATTAATTTTTGGAATATTAATAAATTAGAACTATGTTATTCCAAATAAGCTGGTATAAATAGAAACAATTTTTTTTGTGACAAAACAAAGATCATAATGATTTTAAATATATAATTATTCAAACAGTTATAATTATTTTTACTGGTCAAGCCAATATATTCATTTTTTAAATCCATTATTTATAAATTTTTAGAATATTAATAAATTAGCATTACTTTATTTCAAATAAGAATGTATCAATGGAAACAATTGTTTTATGATAAAACAAATAGTCATAACGATTTGAAATAAATAATTATTCAAATTGTTATAACTAATTAAACTGGTTTGGTAAACAAATTTATTTTTTTAAATATTAATAAATTAATATTATTTTTTATTCTATTTAAACTTATATGAACAAAAATATTTTTTTATGACAAAACAAAAAATCATAATGATTTGAAATAGATAATTATTCATATGTGCTTAACTATTTGAATTGCTTCAGCAAACAAATCTATTTTTTAAATCTCTTAGTTATTCATTTTCATAATATTGTTAGATTAGTATTATTTTATTCTGAATAAGCTTGTAGGAACATAAATTGTTTTATGATAAAATAAAAGGTTATAACGATTTGAAAGATATAATTGTTCAAATAGCCATAACTATTTGAACTAGTTTGGTAAGCCTATTTATTTTTTAAATCTCCAACTTATTAATTTTTAAAAAATTAAAAAAATTACTATTATTTTATTTCAAAGAGGCTTATATGATAAGAAACAATTGTTTTACGATAAAACAAAAGTTCATAACGATTTGAAAGAGATAATTGTTCAAATAACCATAATTATTTGAACTGATTCAATAAATTGATTTACTTTTTAAATCTCCAACTTCTCAATTTTTGAAATATTAATAAAGTAATATTATTTTATTTTGGATAAGTTTTTATGATATGAATAATTGTTTTATGATAAAACAAAAGGTTATAATGATTTTAAATAGATAATTGTTCAAATAGTCATAACTATTTGAACCTGTTTAGTAAAACAATTATCTATTACAAATCATTTACAAACTTTTGTTTTGTTATAAAATAATTGTTTTTCATCATACAAGCCTATTCAAAATAAAATAATATTAATTTATTAATATTTCAAAAATTAATAAGTAAGAGATTTAAAAAATAAATTTATTTACCAAACTAGTTCTTGTTTGGATAATTATATATTTCAAATTGTTATAACCTTTTGTTCTCTTATAATATAATTGTTGTAGTTCATATAAACTTATTCGAAATAAAATAATACTAATTTAATAATATTTCAAAAATTAACAACTAAGAGATTTAAAAAATTAATCTATTTGTCGAAGCAGTTCAAACAATTCATACTATATGAACAATTATTTATTTCAAATCATTAAGACCTTTTTTGTTTTGTCATAAAACAATTGGTTCTGTTCATGTAAGCTTATTTGGAATAAAAAATTTAAATTTATTAATATTTCAAAAATTAATAAGTAAAAATTTTTAAAATAAATCTATTTTTTGAACATGTTCAAGTAATTATAACTATTTGAATAATTATCTATTTCAAATCATTATGACCTTTTGTTTTGTCATAAACCCATTGTTTCTATTCATAAAAGCTTAATTAGAATAAAATAATACTAATTTATTAAAATTCCAAAAATTAATAAGTAAAAGATTTAAAATATAAATTTATTTATCGAGCGAGTTCAAATAGTTATAACTATTTAAATAATTATTTATTTCAAATTATTATAATCTTTTATTTTATCATAAAACAATTGTTTCTATTCATTTAAGTTTATTTGAAATAAAATAATACTAATTTATTAATATTCTAAAATTAATAAATTAGAGATTTAAAAAATATATATTTATCGAATAATTTCAAACAGTCATGTCCATTTAAACTATTATCTATTTGAAATTGTTATGATATGTTATTTTGTCATAAAATAATTGTTTTTATTCTTGTAAAATTATTCAAAATAAAATAATACTAATTTATTAATAATTCAAAAATTAAGAAAAGATTTAAAAAATAAATTTGTTTACAAAATCATTTCAATTAGATATGACTATTTGATCAATTATATATCTCAAATTGTTATGATCTTTGTTTTGTCATAAAATAATTGTTAAGACTATTAGAATAATTATCTATTTCAAATCGTTTTGGCCTTTTATTTAGTCATAAAATAATTGTTTCAGTTCATACATGCTTATTTGAAACAAAATAATACTCTTTTGTTAACATTCGAAAAATTAATTAATAAGCAAGAAGTTTAAAAAAATAAATCTGTTTACTAAACAAGTTCAAATAGTTATGACTATTTCAAAAATTATCTATTTAAAATCATTATGACCTTTTGTTTTATCATAAAATAATTGTTTTAGTTTATAAAAGCTTATCCAAAATAAAATAATATTACTTTACTAATATTTCAAAAATTAAAAAGTTGGAGATTTAAAAAATAAATCAGTTTATCAAATCAGTTCAAATAATTATCACCATTTGAATAATTATCGATTTAAAATATTTATGATCTTTTGTTTCGTCATAAAACAAATGTGTTTCATCATACAAGCTTGTTTTGAGTAAAATAATACTAATTTATTAATATTTCAAAAATTAATAAGTAAGAGATTTAAAAAATAAATATGCTTACCAAACAAATTCAAATAGTTAAGACTTTTTGAACAATTATATATTTCAAATCGTTATAACATTTTATTTTGTCATAAAACAATTATTTATGTTCATACAAACTTATTTCGGAATACAATAATACTAATCTAATAATATTATAAAAATTAATAACCAAAATATTTAAAAAATAAATTTTTTATCAAACTGATTCAAATAGTTAAAGCTATATGAACAATTATCTATTTCAAACTGTTATAACCTTTTTTTCTGTTGTAAAACAAATGTTTTTGTTCATATAAGTTTGTTCAGAATAAACTAATATTAATTTATTAATATTTTAAAAATTAATAAGAGATTTAAAAAGTAAATCTATTTACCAAACCAGTTCAAATAGTTATAACAATTTGAACAATTATTTATTTCAAATCATTAAAACCATTTGGTTTGTCATAAGTAGTTGTTTCTATTGACACAGTCTTATTCGAAATAAAGTAATGCTAATTTGTTAATATCCTCAAAATTAATAAGTAACGAATTTAAAAAATGAATTTGTTGGATTGACTAGTACAAACAGTTATAACTGTTTGAATAATTATCTATTTCAAAGCATTATAACATTTTGCTTTGTAACAAAACAATTGTTTCTATTCATACAAGCTGACTCCAAATAACATAAATCTAATTTATTAATATTTCAAAAACTAATAAATAAGAGATTTAAAAACTGAAACTGTTTATCGATCAAGTTCAAATAGTTATTATTCTTTGGACAATTATCTATTTCAAATCACTATAACTTTTTTTTGTCATAAAATAATTTTTTCTATTCATACAAGCTTATTTCAATTAAAATAATACAAATTTATTAATATTTAGAAAACTAATTAGTAAAAGATTTAAAAAATAAATCTATTACCAAATAAGTTCAAATAGTTATGACTATTTGCACAATTATTTTTTTCAAATCATTATGACTTTTTGTTTTCCCATAAAACAATTGTTTTTGTTCATATAAGCTTTTTCGGATTAAAATAATATTAATTTATTAATATTTTGATAATTAATAAGTAAAAGATTTTAAATATAAATATCTTTACCGAACAAGTTCTAATTGTCATAACTACTTGAGTAATTACCTATTTCAAGTCATTATGACCTTTTGTTTCATCATAAAACAGTTGTATCAATTCATATAGGCTTACTGAGTAAGCTCAAATAGTTATTACTGTTTGAACAATTATTTATTTCAAATAGTTATGATCTTTTATTTTGTCATAAAACAATTGTTTCTATTCATACAAGTTTAGTCAGAATAAAATAATACTAATTTATTAATATTCTAGAAATTAATAGGTAAAAGGCTTAAAAAATAAATCTGTCTGCCAAATTAATTCAAATATTCATGTCCATTTGAACAATTATCTATTTCAAATCATTATGTAGAATAAAATAATACTAATTCATTAAGATTTTGAAAATTAATAAGACTATTAAAAACTAAATCTATTTATTAAACTAGCTCAAATAGTTATGACTTTTGAACAATTATATATTTCAAATCGTTATGATCTTTATTTTATCATAGAACAATTGTTTCTTTTCATATAAGCTATTTGGATTAAGATAATACTAATTTAATAATAGAAAATAAATGTGTTTTGCCTAACTAGCTCAAATAGTTAAAACTATTAGAACAATTATCTATTTCAAATCATTTTGACCTTTTGTTTAGTCATAAAATAATTATCTTAGTTCATACAAGCTTATTTGGAATAAAATAATACTAATTTATTAAAACTAAAAAAATTAATAAGAGATTTAAAAAAATAAATATGCTTATCGAACAAGCTCAAATAGATATGACTATTTGAACAATTATCTATTTAAAATCATTATGACCTTTTGTTTTGTCTAAAACAATTGTTTCAGTTCATAGAAACTTATCTGAACTAAAATAAAACTACTTTATTAATATTTCAAAAATTATTAAGAGATTTAAAAACTAAAACTATTTTTTAAACCAATTCAATTAGTTACAACCATTTGAATAAATATCAATCTCAAATCGTTATGATCCTTGTTTTGTAAAAAAAAAATATTTTTTATCATATAAGAGAATTAATAAAAGAATATGTTTACCAAATAAGTTCAAATAGTTATGGCTATCTGAACAATTATTTATTTGAAAACATTATAACCTCTTTGTTTTGTCATAAAACAATTGGTTTTATTCATGCAATCTTATTTCGAATAAAATAATTTAAATTTATTAATAATCCAAAAATTAATAAGTAAAATTTTAAAAAATAAATATGTTTTCTGAACACGTTTAAATAGTTATGAATATTTATAGAATTATCTATTTCAAATTGTTATGACTTTTTTTTAGTCATTAACCAATTGTTTCTATTCGTAAAACCTTTTTTAAAATAAAATAATACTAATTTATTAAAATTTTAAAAATGAATAAGTAAAAGATTTAAAAAATAAATCTATTTACTTAGCAAGTTCAAATAATTATGACTATTTGAACAATTATTTGTTTCAAATCATTATGATCTTTTGTTTTTTCACAAAACAATTGTTTCTATTCATACAATTTTATTTGAAATAAAATAATACTAATTTATTAGTATTCTAAAAATTAATAAGTTTGAGATTTTAAAAATAAATCTGTTTACCAAACAAGTTCAAATAGTTATGTCCATTTGAACTATTATCTATATCAAATCATAATGACATGTTGTTTTGTCATAAAATAATTGTTTCTACTTATTCAAAATTATTTAGAATAAAATGATACTTATCTAGTAAGATTTTGATAACTAAAAAGAGATTTAAAAAAGATCTATTTACCAAAACAATTCAAATATTTATGACTATTTGAACTTTTATCTATCTCAAACCTTTATGATCTTTATTTTGTCATAAAACAATTGTTTCCTTTCAAACAAGCTTATTCGAATTAAAATAATACTAATTAAATAATATTCCAAAAATTAGTAAGAGATTTCAAAAACAAATGTGTTTGTCAAATAAGTTCAAGTAGTTAAGACTATTAGAACAATTATCTATTTCAAATCGTTTTAACTTTTTGTTTAGTCATAAAACAATTATTTCAATTCATACAAGGTTATTCAAAATAAAATAATAATAATTTATTAACATTCAAAAAACTAATGAGCAAGACATTTAAAAAATAAATCTGTTTGATAAACAAGTTGAAATAGAGTTGACTATTTGAGCAATTATCTATTTGAAGTCGTCATGACCTTTTTTGTTATCATAAAACAATTGTTTCAATTCATAAAAACTTATCTGAAATAAAATAATATTACTTTATTAATATTTCAAAAAGTAATAAGCAAGAGATTTAAAAACTAAAGCTATTTTTTGAACAATATTTTGAAATTAATAAGAAATTTAAAAAATAAATGTGTTTGTCAAACTAGTTCAAATTGTTAAGACTATTAGAATAGTAATATATTCAAATCATTTTGACCTTTGGTTTAGTCATATAATAATTATTTCAGTTCATACAAGCTTATTTAGAATAAAATAATACTAATTTATTGACTGTCAAAAAATTAATAGGCATGAGACTTAAAAAAATAAATCTATAGTTATGACTATTTCAATAATTATCTATCTAAAATCATTATGACCATTTGTTTTGTCATAAAAAATTGCTTTAGTTCACAAAAACTTATCCAAAATAAAAATAATACAGCTTCATTAATATTTCAAAAATTAATAAGCAAGAAATTTAAAAAATAAATCAGTTATTGAATCAGTTCAAATAATCATGGCCATCTAAACAATTATCTATTTTAAATTATTATTACCTTTTGTTTTGTCATAAAAACAATTGGTTTCAATATACAAGCTTTTTCTAAATAAAATAATACTAATTTATTAATATTTCAAAAATTGATAAGAAATTTAAAAAACAAATCAATTTGTTGAACCAGTTTAAATAGTTATGACTATTTTAACAATTATTCATATCAAATTGTTATAACTTTTGTTCTATCATAAAACAATTTTTCTGCTCATAAAGCTTATTTGGAAAAAAATAATAATTTTGTAATATTCTAAAAATTAATAATTATGAGATTTAAAAAATAAATTCATTTACCAAATCAGTTCATACAGTTAAGACTATATGAACAATTATTTATTTCAAATTTTTATAACCTTTCGTTTTGTCATAAAATAATCATATCAGCTCATACAAGCTTATTCCAAATAGAATAAAATTAATTTATTAATATTTCAAAATTTTATAAGAGATTTAGAAAATAATTCTATTTATGAAACCAATTCAAATAATTATAACTATTTGCATAATTATCTATTTCAAATCATTATTACTTTTTGTTTTGTCATAAAACAATTGTTTTTGTTAATATAATTTTGTTTAAAATAAAACAATACTAATTTATTAATATTTAGAAAATTAACCAGTAAGAGATTTAGAAAGTAAATCTACTTGACAACCATTTCAAATAGTTTTAACTATTTGAATAATTATCTATTTCAAATTATTATAACCTTTTATTTTGTCATCAAACAATTGGTTCTATTTATACTATTTTGTTCAAAATAAAATAATGCAAATTTAATAATATTTCGAAACTTAATAACCAAGAAACCTAAAAAAATAAATCTAATTGTAGAACCAATTCAAATAGTTAAGACTATATGAATGATATCTATTTCAAATCGTTATGACCTTTTCTTTTGTTGTAAAACAATTATTTTGTTTGCACAAGCTTGTTCAGATTAAAATAATATTAATTTCATAATATTTCAAAAACTAATAAGAGATTTAAAAAATAAATTTGTTTATCAAATTATTTCAAATGGTTAAGATTATTAGAATAATTATATACGTCAAATCTTTTTGACATTTTGTTTAGTCATAAAACAATTGTTTCAATTCATACAAGCTTATTCAGAATAAATTAATACTAATTTATTAACATTTAAAAAATTAATAAGAAAGAGGTTTAAAAAATAAATTTGTTTGCTGAATAAGTTCAAATAGTTATTATTATTTGAACAATTATCTATTTAAAATTGTTATAACCTTTTAATTTGTCATAAAACAATTGTTTCGATTAACACAAGCTTAGATGGAATAAAATAATACTAAATTATTAATATTTCCTAAATTAATAAGAAAAAAATTTAAAAAATAAATCTGTTTACCAAGTCAGTTAAAATAATTATGGCCATTTGAATGATTATTTATTTCAAATCATTATAACCTTTTTATTTTCTCACAAAGCAATTGTTTTTGATCATACAAGCTTATTCAAAATAAAATAATACTAATTGATTAATATTTCAAAAATTAATAAGTAACAGATTTAAACAATAAATCTATTTAAACAATAAGTAATAGTTATAACTAGTTGAACAATTATCAATCTCAAATCGTTATAATCTTTGTTTTGTCATAAAACAATTGTTTTTAATCATAGAAGCTTATTCAATTAAAAATAATACTAATTTAATAATATTCCAAAATTAATAAGAGAGTAAAAAATAAATACATTTGTTGAACCAGTTCAAATAATTAAAACTATTAGAATAATATCTATTTCAAATCGTTCAAACTTTTTGTTTAGTGATAAAATATTTGTTTCATGTCTCACTAGCTTATTTGGAATAAAATAATCCAAATTTATGAACATTTGGAAAATTAATAAGCAAAAGATTTGAAAAAATAAATCTATTTACCGAATAAGTTCAAATAGTTGTTATTTGAATAATTATTTATGTAAAATCATTTTGACCTTTTGTTTTGATATAAAACAATTGTTTCAATTCATAAAAGCTTATCCAAAATAAAAAAAAATTAATAAGCAAGAGTGTAAAAAAAAAAATTTGTTTACTGAACAAGTTTAGATAGTTATGACTATTTGAATAATTGTCTATTTAAAATTGTTTTGACCTTTTGTTTTGTCATAAAACAATTGTTCCAGTTCATGCAAGTTTATTCAAAATAAAATAATTATAATTTATTAATATTCCAAAAATTAATAACTTAAAAAGTGAATCTATTTGTAGAATTAGTTCAAATAATTATGGCCATTTCAACAATTATCTATGTCAAATCATTATCACTTTTTGTTTGGTCATATAACAATTGTTTTTTATCATACAAGCTTATTTCAAATAAAATAATACTAATTTATTAATCTCTTAAAAATTAATAAGAGATCTAAAAAATAAATCTATTTATTGAATCCGTTCAAATAGTTATAACTATTTGAACAATTGTATACTTCAAATCATTATAACCTTTTGTTATGTCATAAAACAATTATTTCTATTCATACAAGCTTATTAAAAATAAAACAATATTAATCTAATAATATTTCAAAAATTAATAACTAAGAGATCTAAAAAATAAATTTGTTTGCCGAACCAGTTCAAATAGTTAAAACTATATGAATAGTTATCTAATTCAAATCGTTATGACCTTTTGTCTTGTCATAAAACAATTTTCTCAATTCATACTAGCTTATCTGGAATAAAATAAAATAAATTTATTAATGTTTCAAAAATTAATAAGAGATTAAGAAAAAATTCTCTTTTCCTAACCAGTTCAAATAATTATGGCTTTTTGAACAATTATCGATTTCAAATCATTATGACCTTTGGTTTTGTCATAAAATAAATGTTTTAGCTGATATAAGTTTATTCGAAATAAAACAATACTAATCTATTAATATTTCAAAAATTAATAAGAGATTCAAAAAATATATCTGTTTATCAAACTAGTTCAAATAGTTATGAATATTCAAGCAATTATTTATTTCAAATCGTTATGACTTTCTATTTGATTATAAAATAATAGTTTCTATTTATACAAGCTAATTCAGATTAAAATAATACTAATTTATTAATATTTTGATATTTAATAAGTAAAAAATTTTATAAATAAATATGTTTACCGAACTAGATCAAATAGTCATGACTATTTGAATTATTATCTATTTCAAATCGTTATGACCTTTTGTTTTATCACAAAAAATTTTTTTCAGTCATATAAGGTTATTCGAAATAAAATAATGCTATGTTATTAATATTCCAAAAGTTAATAAATAAGATATTTAAAAAATAAATCTATTTACTGAAAAAGTTTAAATAATTATGATCATTTGAACAATTATTGATTTGGAGTTGCTATAACCTTTTGGTTTGTTATAAAATGATTATTTTTGTTCATACAAGCTTACTTCGAATAAAATAATAGAAATTTATTAATATTAAGACAATTAATAAGTAAAAGATTCAAAAAATAAATCTATATACTGAACAAGTTCAAATCATTATGACTATTTGAACAATTATTTATTTCAAATTCTTATGACTTTTTTGTTTTGTCATAAAATAATTGTTTCTGTCCAAACAAGCTTTATTTGAATTAAAATAATATTAATTTATTAATATTTTGACAATTAATAAGTAAAAGATTTTAAAAAATATGTTTACCGAACAAGTTTAAAAAGTCATGACTATTTGAATAATTATCTACTTCAAATCATTATGACCTTTTGTTTTGCAATAAAATAGTTGTTTCAATTCATATAAGCTTATTAGAAATAAAATAATACTAATTTATTAATATTCCAAAAATTATAGAGTAAGAGAATTAAAACAATAAATTTGTTTACTGATCAACTTTAAATAGTTACGACTACTTAACAATTTTTTATTTCAAAACTTTTTGACCTTTTGTTTTGTCATAAAACAATTGGTTTTGTTCCTTCAAGATTATTTCAAATAAAATAATATAAATTTATTAATATTTCAAAAATTAATAAGTAAAAATTAAAAAAACAAATCTATTTTTTGTCCACATTCAAATAGTTATGACTATTTAAACAATTATCTATCTCCAATTATTATGATCTTTATTTTGTCCTAAAACATTTATTTTTGTTCAACAAGCATATTCAAAGTGAAATATTGCTAAATTAATAATATTCTAAACATTAATAAGTAAGGATTTAAAAAATAAATGTGTTTATCGAACTAGTTCAAATAGTTAAGACTATTAGAATAATTATCTAATTCAAATCATTCTAACCTTTTGTTTAGTCATAAAATAATTACTTCAGCTCATACATGCTTATTCAAAATAAAATAATACTAATTTATTAACATTAAAAAATTAATAAGTAGGAAATTAGAAAAAAATCTATTTACCAAACAAGCTCAAGTAGTTTTGACTATTTGAATAATTATCTATTTAAAATCGTTATAACCTTTTATTTTATCATAAAATAATTATTTCAAGTCATAAAAGCTTATCCAAAATAAAATAATATTACTTTATTAATATTATAAAAATTGATAAGTTAGAGATTTAAAACATAAATCAAATTATCGAATTAGGTAAAAAATTATGGCCATTTGAATAATTATCTATGTCAAATTGTTATGAACTTTTGTTTTGTCATAAAACAATTGCTTTTCATCATACAAGGCTATTCAGAACAAAATAATATTAATTTATTAATATTTCAAAAATTAATAAGTAAGAGATTTAAAAAATAAATCTGTTTATCGAATAAAAATAAAAGATAAAAAATAAAAAAATCTATTTAAAAAATAAATCTGTTTGTCATAAAACAATTGTTTTTCATCATACAAGCCTATTCAAAATAAAATAATATTAATTTATTAATATTTCAACAATTAATAAGTAGGAGATTTAAAAAATAAATTTCATTATCGAACCAATTCAAATAGTTATGACTATTGAACAATTATATATTTCAAATTGTTATAACTTTTTTGTTCTATCATAAAACAATTAATTTTGTTCATACAAGCTTATTTGGAATAAAATAATATTAATGTAATAGTATTCTAAAAATTAATAACTAAGAGTTTTAAAAAATAAATTTATTTTTCAAGCTGCTTCAAATAGTTAAGGTTGTATGAACAATTCCTTATTTCAAATCATTATGACCTTATCGTAAAACAATTTTTTCAGTTCTTGCTAACTTATTTGAAATAAAATAAAAAAATTTATTACTATTTCAAAAATTAATCAGTAAGAGATTTAAAAAATAATTCTGTTTGTCGAAACCGGTTCAAATAATTATGACTATTTGAACAATTATCTATTTCAAATCGTTATGACCTTTTGTTTTGTCATAAAACAAATGTTTTTGTTCATATGAGTTTGTTCAAAGTAAAATAATATTAATCTGTTAATATTTTGAAAATTAATAAGAGATTTTAAAAAAAAATCTATTCATCAAACCAATTCAAATAATTTTGAATATTTAAGTAATTATTTATTTCAAATCATTATGATTTTTTGTTCTGCTATAAAGTGATAGTTTCTATCCATACAAGCTTGTTCAGATTAATAAAATAATAATTTATTAATATTTTGACAATTAATAAGGACAAAATTTAAAAAACAAATATGTTTATCGAACTAGATCAATTAGTAATGACTATTTAAATAATTATCTATTTCAAATTATTATGACCTTTTGTTTTGTCATAAAAAAATTATTTCAATTTATATAAGGTTATTCGAAATAAAATAATATTATGTTATTAATATTTTGAAAATTAATAATTAAGAGATTTAAAAAATGAATCTATTTACCGAACAAGTTTAAATAATTATGACCATTTGAATAATTATCGATTTGGAATCGCTATAACCTTTTGGTGTGTCATAAAAAAAAATTTCTATTCATACAAGTTATTTAAAATAAAATAATACAAATTCATTAATATTAAGACAATTAATAAGTAAAAGATTTAAAAAATAAATTTGTTTATCAAACAAGTTCATATCATTATGACTATTTGAACAATTATTTATTTTAAATTCTTATGACTTTTTTGGTTTTGTCATAAAACAATTGTTTCCATCCGTATGAGCTTATTTGGATTAAAATAATATTAATTTATTAATATTTTGACAATTAATAAGTAAAAGATTAAAAAAATATGTTTATCGAACAAGTTTAAATAGTCATGACTAATTGAATAATTATCTACTTCAAATCATTGTGACCTTTTGTTTTGTAATAAAATAATTGTTTCAATTCATGCAAGCTTATTTGAAATAAAATCATACCAATTTATTAATATTCCAAAAATTAAAGAGTAAGGGAATTAAAAAAAATAAATTTGTTTATCGAACAAGTTCAAATAGTTATGACTATTTGATCAGTTATCTATTTCAAAACATTATGACCTTATATTTTGTCATAAAACAATTGGTTCTGTTCATGCAAGCTTATTTCAAATAAAATAATATAAATTTATCAATGTCCCAAAAATTAATAAGTAAAATTTTAAAAAATAAATCTATTTTTTGAACATGTTCAAATAGTTATGACTATTTGAACAATTTTCTATTTCAAATAATTATGATCATTTGTTTTGTCATAAGCCAATTGTTTCTGCTCAAAAAACCTTATTCGAAATAAAAAATAATAATTTATTAATATTCCAAAATTAATAAGAAAAAAATTTTAAAAATAAATCTGTTCACTGAATGAGTTCAAACAGTTATGACTATTTGAATAATCATTTATTTCAAATCATTATAATCCTTTTTTTTTCATAAAAAAATTGTTTCTATTCATACAAGTTTATTTGGAATAAAATAACAATAATTTATTAATATTCTAAAAACTAATAAGTTGAAGATTTAAAAAATTAATATGTTTATCTAACAAGTTCAAATATTCATGTCCATTTGATCTATTATCTATTTCAAATCATTACAACATTTTGTTTTGTTGTAAAACAATTGATTGTATTCATACAAAATTATTCATAATAAAATAATACTAATTTATTACTATTTCAAAAATTAAGAAGAGATTTAAAAACTAAACTCTTTACCAAACCAGTTCAAATAGTTATGACTATTTGAATAATTATCTATCTCAAATTATTATGATCTTTGTTCTATCTTAAAACATTTATTTATGTTCATACAAGCTTATTTGGAGTAAAATATTGCTAAATTAATAATATTCTAAATGTTAATAAGTAAGGATTTAAAAAATATATGTGTTTGTCAAACTAGTTCAAATAGTTAAGACTATTAAAACAATTACTTATTTCAAATTGTTCTGACCTTTTGTTTAGTCATAAAATAATTGCTTCAGCTCATGCATGCTTATTTGAAATAAAATAATATAAATTTATTACCATTCAAAAAATTACTAAGTAAGAAATTAAAAAAATCTAGTTACTTAAAATATTCAAATAGTATTGACTATTTAAACAATTATCTATTTAAAATCTTTATGACCTTTTATTTTATCATAAAATAATTGTTTCAGTTCAAAAAAGCTTGTCCAAAATAAAATAATATTCTTTATTAATATTATAAAAATTGATAAGTTAGAGATTTAAAACATAAATTAGTTTATTAAACCAGTTTGAATGATTGTGGCCATTTAAATAATTATTTATTTCAAATCGTTATTAACTTTTGTTTTGTCATAAAATAATTATTTTTCATCATACAAGCCTATTTAGAATAAAATAATACTAATTAACTAATATTTCAAAAATTAATAAATAGGAGATTTAAAAAATAAATTTGTTTATTTAACCAGTTTAAATAGTTGTGGCTATTTGAACAATTATATATTTCAAATTCTTATAACTTTTTGTTCTAACATAAAACAATTATTTATATTCATACAAGCGTATATAGAATAAAAAAAATACTAATTTAATAATATTTTAAAAATTAATAAATAAGAAATTTAAAAAATAAATTTATTTACCGAATCAGTTTGAATAGTTAAGGTTATATCAATAATTCTTTATTTCAAATCATTATGACCTTTTATTTTGTCATAAAATAATTTTTTTAGTTCTTACTAACTTATTTGAAATAAAATAAGCATATTTATTAATATTTCAAAAAATTAATCAGTAAGAGATTTAAAAAATAATTTTGTTTGTCGAATCAATTTAAATAATTATGACTATTTAAACAATTATCTATTTCAAATAGTTATGACCTTTTGTTTTGTCATAAAACAAATGTTTTTGTTCATATAAGTTTGCTTGGAATAAGATAATACTAATCTATTAATATTTTGAAAATTAATTAGAGGTTTAAAAAATAAATCTGTTTATCAAACTAATTTAAATAGTTATGAATATTTAAGTAATTATTTATTTCAAATCATTATGACTTTTTGTTCAGTTATAAAACAATAGTTTCTATTCATACAAGCTTGTTCAGATTAATATAATACTAATTTATTAATATTTTGACAACTAATAAGTAAAAAATTTTAAAAATAAATATGTTTACTGAACTAGATCAAATAGTCATGACTATTAGTTTAATTATCTATTTCAAATTGTTATGACCTTTTTTTTTTGTCATAAAAAAATTATTTCAGTTTATATAAGGTTATTCAAAATAAAATAATACTATGATATTAATATTTCAAAAATTAATAATTAAGAGATTTTTAAAATGAATCTATTTATTGAACAAGTTTAAATAAATATATAATATTATGTTATTAATATTCTAAAAATTACTAATTAAGAGATTTTAAAAATGAATCTATTTACCGAACAAGTGTAAATAATTATGACCATTTGAAAAATCATTGATTCAGAATCACTACAACCTTTTGGTTTGTCATAAAATGATTTTTTCTATTCACGAAGCTTATTTCGAATAAAATAATATAAATTTATTAACATTAAGATAATTAATAAATAAAAAATTTTAAAAATAAATCTATTTACCGAACAAGTTCAAATCATTATGACTATTTGAACTATTATTTATTTCAAATTCTTACGAATTTTTCGTTTTGTCATAAAACAATTGTTTCTATCTATATGAGCTTATTCAAATTAAAATAATATTAATTTATTAATATTTCAACAATTAGTAAGCAAAAGATTTAAAATATATATGTTTACCAAAAATTTTAAATAATCATTACTCTTTGAATAATTATCTACTTCAAATCATTGAGACTTTTTTGTTTTGTAATAAAACAATTGTTTCAGTTCATGTAAACTTATTTGAAATAAAATAATACTAATTTATTAATATTCTAAAGATCAAAGAGTAAAAGAATTAAAAAAAAAAATTGTTTGCTGAACAAGTTCAAATAGTTATGACTATCTGAACAATTATTTATTTCAAAACATTATGACCTTTTGTTTTGTCATAAAACAATTGGTTCATTCATGCAAGCTTATTTCAAATAAAATAATATAAATTTATTAATATTTCAAAAATTAATAAGTAAAAATTTAAAAATAAATCTATTTTTTGAACACGTTTAATAGTTGTGATTATTTGAACAATTATTTATTTCAAATCATTATGACCATTTGTTTTGTCATAAACCAATTGTTTCTATTCAGAAAACCTTATTCAGTATAAAATAATACTAATTTATTAATATTCCAAAATTAATAAGTAAAAGATTTTAAAAATAAATCTGTTTATCGAACGAGTTCAAATTGTTATGACTATTTGAATAATTATTTATTTCAAATTATTATGATCCTTTGTTTTGTTATAAAACAATTGTTTCTACTCATACAAGTTTATTCAAAATAAAATAATACTAATTTATTAATATTCTAAAAATTAATAAGTTGAAGATTTAAAAGATTAATTAGTTTACTGAACAAGTTTAAATAGTTATGTCCATTTGAACTATTATCTATTTCAAATCATTGTGACATTTTGTTTTATTGTAAAGCAATTGTTTCTATTCATATAAAATTATTTAGAATAAAATAATCTAGTTTATTACTATTTCAAAAATTAATAAAAGATTTAAAAATTAAATCCTTTTCCTGAACTAGTTTAAATAGTTATAACTATTTGAATAATTATCTATCTCAAATCGTTATGATCTTTGTTTTATCCTAAAACATTTATTTCTATTCATACAAGCTTATTTGGAGTAAAATAAATGTGTTGCTGAACCAATTTAAATAGTTAAGACTATTAGAACAATTATCTATTTCAAATCATTATGACCTTTTGTTTAGTCGTAAAATAATTGCTTCAGCTCATATATGCTTATTCGAAATAAAATAATACTAATTTATTAACATTCAAAAAATTAATATGTATGGAAAAAAATTTGTTTACCGAACAAGTTTAAATAGTTTTGAATATTTGAATAATTGTCTATTTAAATTGTTATGACCTTTTATTTTATCATAAAACAATTGTTTTACTTCATAAAAGCTTGTCTGAAATAAAATAATATTACTTTATTAATATTTTAAAAATTGATAAGTTAGAGATTTAAAACATAAATTAGTCTGTCAAATCAGGTCAAATAATTTTGGTCATTTGAACAATTATCTATTTCAAATTATTATCAACTTTTGTTTGTCATAAAATAATTATTTTTCATCATACAAGCCTATTCGGAATAAAATAATATTAATTTATTAATATTTCAAAAATTAATAAGTATGTGAATTAAAAAATAAATCTGTTTATCAAACCAATGCAAATAGTTATGACTATTTGAATAATTATATATTTTAAATTGTTATAACTTTTTGTTCTATCAAAAAAAAATGTTTTTGTTCAAATAAGTTTGTTTAGAATAAAATAATATTAATTTATTAATATTTTGAAAATTAATGAGTAAGAGAATTAAAAAATAAATTTGTTTACTAAACCAGTTTAATTAGTTAAACTATTTGAATAATTATCTGTTTCAAATCGTTATAACCATTTGTTTTGTCATAAAATAATTTTTTATGTTCATACAATCTTATTTGGAATAAAGTAATGCTAATTTATTAATATTCAAAAAATTAATAAGTAAGAGATTTAAAAAATGAATTTGTTTATAAAACAGGTTCAAATACTTATGATTATATTTTTCAAATTGCTATAACCTTTTGTTTTGTCATAAAATAATTTTTTCTATTCATACAAGCTTATTTCAAATAAAATAACACAAATTTATTAATATTCAAACAATTAAAAAGTAAAAGATTTAAAAAATAAATTTGGTTATAGAATAAGTTCAAAAGTTATGACTACTTGAATAATTATTTATTTTAAATCCTTTTGACTTTTCATTTTTTCATAAAAAAATTGTTTTTGTTCATACAACCTTATTTAGATTAAAATAATATTAATTTATTAATATTTTGACAAATAAAAAGTAAGAGATTTTAAAAATAAATATGCTTACCAAACAAGTCCAAATAGTCATAACTATTTGAATAGTTATATATTTCAAATCGTTATGATCTTTTGTTTTATAATTAAACAATTGTATCAGGTCATATAGGCTTATTCAAAATAAAAAAATACTAATTTCTTAATATTTCAAAAATTAATAGTAAAAGATTTAAAAAATGAATTTGTTTACCAATCAAGTTCAAATAGTTGTGACTATTTGAACAATTATCTATTTCAAATAATTATGACCTTTTGTTTTGTCATAAAATAATTGTTTCTGTTGATACAAGCTTATGTTGAATAAAATAATATAAATTTATTAATATTTCAAAAAGTAATAAATAGAAATTTAAAAAATAAATTTATTTTCTGATCACGTTTAAATAGTTATGACCTTTTGTTTTGTCATAAACCAATTGTTTCTGTTCATACAAGCTATTCAAAATAAAATAATACTGATTTATTAATTTTTCAAAAATTAATAAGTAAAAGATTTAAAAAATAAATCTGTTTACTAGGCAAGCTCTAATAGTTATAACTGTTTGAATAATTATTTATTTCAAATGGTTATGATCTTTTGTTTTGTGATCAAAAAATTGTTTCTATTCATACAAATTTATTTAGAATAAAATAATACTAATTTATTAATATTCTAAAAATTAATAGGTAGGAGATTTAAAAAATCATTCTATTTACCAAACAAGTTCAAATACTCATGTCCATTTGAATAATTATCTATTTTTAATCATTATAACCTTTTGTTTTATTTAAAACAATTGTTTTTGTTCATGCAAAATTATTTATAATAAAATAATACTAATTTATTATTATTTTGAAATTAATAAGCGATTTAAAAACAAATTCTATTCACCAAACCAGTTCAATTAGTTATGACTGTTTGAACAATTATCTATCTCAAATGTTATAATCTTTATTTTGTCATAGAACAATTATTTCTTTTCATATTAGTTTATTTGGATTAAGATAATACTAATTTAATAATTAAAAATAAAAGTATTTTGCCGAACTAGTTCAAATAGTTAAGATTATTAGAACAATTATCTATTTTAAATCATTATAACCTTTTGTTTAGTCATAAAAAAATTATTTCAATTCATAAAAGCTTATTCAAAATAAAATAATACTAATTAATTAACATTCAAAAAATTAATAAGCAAGAGATTTAAACAAATAAATATGTTTACCAAACATGCTCAAATAAATATGACTATTTGAACAATTAACTATTTAAAATCGTTATCACCTTTTGTTTTGTCATAAAATAATTGTTTCTATTTAAAAACTTATTTGAAATAAAGTAATTCTGCTTTATTAATATTTCAAAAATTATTAAGCAAGGGATTTAAAAATTAAAGCTGTTTTTCAAACCAATTTAAATAGTTACGACCATTTGAACAAATATCAATCTCAAATTACTACGATCTTTGTTTTGTCATAAAAAATTTTATTTCTGATCATATAAGCTCATTCAGATAAAAATAATACTAATTTAATAATATTTCAAAAATTAGTTAGAGATTTAAAAAAAAAAGTGTTTGCTGAATCAGTTCAAATAGTTAAGACTATTATAATAATTATCTATTTCAAATCATTCTAAGATTTTTTTTTATCATAAAATAATTGTTTCAATTCATACAAGCTTATTTAGAATAAAATAATACTAATTTATTAACATTCAAAAAATTAATAAGCTAGAGATTTGAAATATAAATCTGTTTACTGAACGAATTCAAATAGTTATGATTATTTGAACAATTATCTATTTAAATCATTATGAACTTTTGTTTTATCATAAAACAATCATTTCAATTCATAAAAGCTTATCCAAAATAAAATAATACTATTTTATTAATTTTTCAAAAATTATTAAGCAAGCGATTTAAAAAATAAATTAGTTTATCAAATCAGTTCAAATAATTATGGCTATTTGAACAATTATATATTTCAAATCATTATTACCTTTCATTTTGTCATAAAACAATTGTTTCTCAACGTACATGCTTATTTAAAATAAAATAATAATAATTTATTAATATTTCAAGAATTAGTAAGAGATTTAAAAAATAAATCTATTTACCAAACTAATTTAAATAGTTATGACAATTTGAGTAATTATCTATTTCAAATTATTATAACCTTTTGTTCTATCATAAATCAATTATTTTTGTTCATATAAGTTTATTTGCAATAAAATAATATTAATTTAATAATATTCTAAAAATTCATAAGTAAGTGATTTAAAAAATAAATTCATTTTCGAAACCAACTCAAACAGTTAAGACAATATGAACAATTATTTATTTCAAATTGTTATGACCTTTTGTTTTGTTATAAAACAATTATTTTAGCTCATACAAGTTTATTTGGAATAAAATAAAACTAATTTGTTAATATTTCAAAATTTTATAAGAGATTTAAAAAATAATTCTATTTACTGAACTAGTTCAAATAATTATAACTATTTGAAAAAAATATATTTCAAATTGTTAAAAGTCATAATGATTTGAAATAAATATTTGTTCAAATAGTCATAACTATTTAAACTTATGCAGTAAATAAATTTATTTTTTAAATATTTTACTTATTAGCTGTCTTAATGATAATAAATTTGCATTATTTTAATTAAAATAAGCTTGTAGGAATAGAAAAAAATTATATTATGATAAAACAAAAGGTTATGGCAATTTGAAATAGATAATTGTTCAAATAGTCATAACTATTTAAACTTGTTCAATAAACAAATTCATTTGTTAAATCTCTTATTTATTAATTTTTGGAATATTAATAAATTAGAATTATTTTATTTTCAATAAGCTTGTATGAATAGAAACAATTGTTTTGTGATAAAATAAAAGGTCATAACAATTTGAAATAAATAATTGTTCAGAAGTCATAACTATTTGCACTAGCCAAGCGAACAGATTCATTTTTTAAATATGTTACTTATTAATTTTTAGAATATTAATAAATTAGCATTACTTTGTTTTGAATAAGACAATATCAATAGAAATAATTGTTTTAAGATAAAGCAAATGGTCATAATGATATGAAATAAATAATTGTTTAAATTGTTATAACTAATTGAACTCATTTGGTAAATAAATTTATATTTTAAATCTCTCATTAATTTTCAAAATATTAATAAATTAATATTATTTTATTATGAACAAACTTATATGAACAAAAATATTTCTTTTATGATAAAACAAAAGAACATAACAATTTGAAATAGATAATTATTCATATAGCCTTAACTATTTGAATTGGTTCAACAAACAAATTTATTTTTCAAATCTCTTAATTATTAATTTTCATAATATTATTAGATTAGTATTATTTTATTTCAAAAAAGCTTGTATGAATATAAATAATTATTTTATGACAAAACAAAAGATTATAACGACTTGAAATATATAATTGTTTAAATAGTCATAATTATTTGAACTGGTTCAGTAAATAGATAATCTCCTACTTATTAATTTTTGAAATATTAATATGTTAGTATTATTTTATTCTGAATAGGCTTGTATGATGAAAAATAATTGTTTTATGATAAAACAAAAGTTTAAAATAATTTGAAATAGATAATTGTTCAAATGGTCATAACTATTTGAATTGATTCGATAAACTAATTTATGTTTTTAATCTCCAATTTCTCAATTTTTGAAATATTAATAAAGTAATATTATTTTGTTTTGGATAAGCTTTTATGGAATGAAACAATTTTTTTATGATAAAACAAAAGGTCATAACGATTTTAAAATGATAATTATTCAAATAGTCATAACTATTTGAACTTGTTTGGTAAATAGATTCATTTTTTTAATTCCTTGCTATTAATTTTTTGAATTCTAATAAAATAGTATTATTTTAATTCAAATAGGCATGTATGAACTAAAAAAATTATTTTATGACTAAACAAAAGGTCAGAACGATTTCAAATAGATAATTATTCTAATAGTCTTAACTATTGGAACTAGTTCTGTAAATACATTTATTTTTTAAATCTCTTAGTTATAAATTTTTAGAATATTATTAGTTTAGCAATATTTTACTTCTAATAAGTTCGTATAGATAGAAACAATTGTTTTATGTCAAAACAAAGATCATACCAATTTGAAATAGAAAATTATTCAAATAGTCATAACTATTTAAACTGGTCCGATAAACAAATTTAGTTTTTAAATTCCTTATTAATTTTTAAAATATTAATAAATTAGTATTATTTTATTTTAAATAATTTTGTATGAAAAGAAACAATTGTTTTATGACAAAACAAAAGATCATAATGATTTGAAATAAATAATTATTTAAATAGTCATAACTATTTAAACCCACTTAGTAAATAGATTTCTTTTTTAAATCTTTTACTTACTAATTCTTGGAATCTGAATAAATTAGTATTATTTTACTCCAAATAAGTTTTTATGAATAGAAGCTATTAGTTTATGACAAAACAAAGGTCATAACGATTTGAAATTGGTAATTGTTCAAATAGTCATAACTATTTGAATGTGTTCAAAAAATAGATTTATTTTTTAAATTTTTACTTATTAATCTTTGGAATATTAGTAAATTTACATTATTTTATTCAACATAAGCTTGTATAAATAGAAACAATTGTTTTGTGGCAAAAGAAAAGGTCTTAATTATTTGAAATAGATAATTGTTCAAACAATCATAACTATTTGAACTTGTTTGGTAAACAAATTCATTTTTTAAATCTCTTACTCATTAATTTTTGAAATAGTAATAAGTTAGTATTATTTTGTTTCGAATAAGCCTATATGAATTGATACAATCATTTTATGACAAAACAAAAGGACATAATGATTTGAAATAGATAATTATTCAAATAGTTATTACTATTTGAACTTGTTCGGTAAACATATTTATTTTTAAATCTTTTACTTATTAATTGTCAAAATATTAATAAACTAACATTATTTTAATCAAAATAAGCCAGTATGAACAAAAATAATTGTTTTATGACAAAATAAAAGGTCATAACAATTTGAAATAAATAATTGTTCAAATAGTCATATTGATTTGAAATTATTTGGTAAATAGATTTGAAATAAGCTTGTATGAATAGAAAAAATTGTTTTATGACAATACAAAAGGTTATAGCAATTTGAAAAAGATAATTGTTTAAATAGCCATAACTATTTGAACTTATTCTATAAACATATTCATTTTTTAAATCTCTTACTAATTAATTTTTGAAATATTAATAAATTAGAATTACGTTATTTCAAATAAGCTTGTATGAACATAAACAATTGTTTTATGACAAAACAAAAGGTCATAACAATTTAAAATAGATAATTACTCAAACAGTCATAATTGTTTGTACTAGTTAGGCTAACAGATACATTTTTTAAATCCGTTACTTATTAATTTTCATAATATTAATAAATTAGCATTACTTTATTTTGAATAAGATTCTATGAATGAAAAAAATTGTTTTATGATAAATCTAATGGTCATAATGATTTGAAATAAATAATTATTCAAATAGTTATAACTAATTGATTTAGTTTAGAAAAAAAATATATTTTTAAAATCTTTTACGTATTAATTTCTGAAATATTAATAAATTAATATTATTTTATTCCAATCAAACTTATATGAACAAAAACATTTGTTTTAAGACAAAACAAAGGGTAATAATGATTTGAAATAAATAATTATTCAAATAGTTATAATTATTTGAAATAGTTCTGCAAATAGAATTGTTATGACTTTTTGTTTTATCATAAAATAATTGTTTCTATTCATACAAGCTTATTTGAATTAAAATAATATTAATTTATTAATATTTCAACAATTAATAAGTAAAAGATTTCAAAAATAAATATATTTATTGAACAAGTTCAAATAATCATGAATATTTGAATAATTATCTATTTCAAATCATTGTGATCTATTTTTGTAATAAAACAATTGTTTCAGTTAATATAAGCTTATTTGAAATAAAATAATTCTAATTTATTAATATACCAAAAATTAATGAGTAAGATAATTAAAAAAATAAATCTGTTTACCGAACAAGTTGAAATAGTTATGACTATCTAACTAATTATTTATTTCAAAACATTATGACCATTTGTTTCATCATAAAATAATTGGTTCTATTCATGCAAACTTATTTTGAATAAAATAATAATAAATTTATTAAAAATAAAAAAAAGATAAGTAAAAATTTAAAAAATAAATATGTTTTCTGAACACGTTCGAATAGTTATGACTATTTGAATAATTATCTATTTCAAATCGTTATGACAATTTGTTTTGCCATAAACCAATTGTTTCCATTCATACAAGCTTATTCGAAATAAAATAATACTATTTTATTAATATTTCTAAAGTTAATAAGTAAAAAATTTAAATAGTAAATCTGTTTACTGAGCAAGTTTTAATAGTTATGACTATTTGAACAATTATATATTTTAAATCGTTATAATCTTTTGTTTTGTTATAAAACAATTGTTTCTATTCATACAAGTTTATTTGGAATAAAATAATACTAATTTATTATTATTCTAAAAATTAATAAGTTAGAGATTTAAAAAATAAATTTGTTTATCAAACAAGTTCAAATAATCATGTCCATTTGAATTGTTATCTATTTCAAATTGTTATGATATTTTTATTTTGTCATAAAATAATTTTTTTATTCATACAAAATTATTTAGAATAAAATAATACCAATTTATTACTATTTCAAAAATTAATAAGGATTTAAAAATAAATGTGTTTTCTAAATCAGTTTAAATAGTTAAGACTATTAAAACAATTATCTATTCCGAATAGTTTAAATCTTTTGTTTAGTCAAAAAAATAATTATTTTAGTTCGTACATGCTTATTTGAAATGCAATAATACTAATTTATTAACATTGAGAAAATTAATAAGTAAGAAATTTTAAAAAAATCTATTTATCAAATAAGTTCAGATATTATGTCTATTTGAACAATTATCTATTTGAACAATTATCTATTTGAAATCATTATGACTTTTTATTTTATCATAAAATAACTGTTTTAGTACATAAAAATTTATTTGAAATAAAATAATATTACTTTATTAATATTTCAAATTTTGATAAGTTAAATATTTAAAAAAATAAATCAGTTTATAAAATTAGTTCAAATAATTATAGCTATTAGAACAACTATTTATTTCAAATTGTTATGAACTTTGGTTTGTCATAAAACAAATGTTTTTCATTATACAAGCTTATTCAGAGTAAAATAGTACTAATTTACTAATATTTCAAAAATTAATAAGTAAGAGATTTAAAAAGTAATATATTTACCAAACCAATTTAAATAGTTATGACTATTTGAACAATTACTTATTTCAAATTGTTATAACATTTTGTTATCTCATAAAACAACTATTTTTGTTCACACAAGTTTATTTGGAATAAAATAATACTAACATAATAATATTCTGAAAATTAATAACTAAAAGATTTAAAAAATAAATTTGTTTGCTGAACTAGTTCAAATAGTTAAGGCTATATGAACAATTCTTTTTTTCAAATCATTATGCCTTTTGTTTTGTCGTAAAACAATTTTTTCAGTTCTTCGTAACTTATTCGAAATAAAATAAAACAAATTTAATAATATTTCAAAACTTAATAAGTAAGTGATTTAAAAAAAATTCTATTTGCCTAACCAATTCAAATAATTATGACTATTTAAATAATTATCTATTTCAAATCATTATGACCTTTTGTTTTGTCATAAAACAAATGTTTTTGCTCGTATAAGTTTGTTCAAAATAAAATAATATTAATTTATTAATATTTTAAAAATTAAAAATAAGAAATTTTAAAAAAAGTCTATTTACTAAACCAATTCAATTAGTTATAACTATTTGAACAATTATTTATTTCAAATCATTATGACCATTTGTTTTGTCATAAAACCAATGTTTCTATTCATAAAATTTTATTAGGAATAAAATAATACTAATTTATTAATATTATAAAAATTAATAAGTAATAGATTTAAAAAATAAATTTGTTGGCCTGACTAGTACAAATAATTATGATTGTTTGAACAATTATCTATTTCAAATCATTATAACCTTTGTTTTGTCACAAAATAATTGTTTTTATTCATACAAGCTTATTTGAAATAACATAATTCTATTTTATTAATATTCTAAAATTTAAAAGGTAAGAGATTTAAAAAATGAATCTATTTATTGATCAAGTACAAATAACTATGACTATTTGAACAATTGTCTATTTCAAATCACTATAACCTTTTGTTTTGTCATAAAACAAATTTTTTTATTCATACAAGCTTATTTCAAATAAAATTATAAAAATTTATTAATATTCAGACAACTAATAAGTAAAAGATTAAAAAAAACTCTGTTTATCAAATAAGTTCAAATAGTTATGACTATTTAAACAATTATTTATTTCAAATCGTTATGACTTTATGTTTTGTCATGACACAATTGTTTTTCTTCATACAAGCCAATTCAAATAAAAATAATATTAATTTATTAATATTTTAAAAATTAATAAGTAAAAGATTTTAAAATAAATATGTTTATTGAACAAGTCCAAAGAGTTATAACTCTTTAGAAAATTATCTATTTCAAATCGTTATAACCTATTTTTTTGTTATAAAACAATTGTATCAGTTCATATAGGCTTATTCGAAATAAAATATCACTAATTTATTAATATTCTAAAAATTAATTAGTAAGAGATTTAAAAAAATGAATCTGTTTATTAAACAAGTTCAAATAGTTATGATTGTTTGAACAATTATCCATTTCAAATCGTTCTGACCTTTTGTTTTGTCATAAAACATTTATTTCTATTCATATAAGCTTATTTCGAATATAATAATTAAATTTATTAATATTCCAAAATTTAATAAGTAAAAATTTAAAAAATAAATTTATTTTCAGAACACGTTCAAATAGTTCTGACTATTTGAACAATTATCTATTTGAAATAGTTATGACCTTTGTTTTGTGATAAACTAATTTTTCTATTCATACCAGCTTATTAAAAATAAAATAATAATAATTTATTAATATTCTAAAAATTAATAAGTAAAAGATTTAAAAAATAAAAATATTTACTGAGTAAGCTCAAATAGTTATGACTGTTTCAACAACTTTTTATTTCAAATAGTTATGATCTTTTGTTTAGTTGTAAAACAATTCTTTCTATTCATACAAGTTTTTTTGGAATAAAATAATATTACTTTATTAATATTCTTTAAATTAATGGTAGGAGATTTAAAAAATAAATATGTTTACCAAACAATTTCAAATAATCATGTCTAGTTGAACAATTATCTATTTCAAATTATTATGACCTTTTGTTTTATCATAAAATAATAGTTTTTATTCATATAGAATTATTCAAATAAAATAATATTGATTTATTAATACTTTGAAAATTAATAAGAGACTTAAAAACTAAATCTGTTTATCGAACCAGTTTAAACAATTATGACTATTTGAATAATTATCCATCTCAAATTGTAATGATTTTTATTTTGTCATACAACAATTGTTTCTTTTCATACAAGCTTATTCAGATTAAAATGATACTAATTTAATAGTATTTCAGAAATTAATAAGTAATAGATTTAAAAAATAAATATTTTTGCCAAACCAATTCAAATAGTTAAGACTATTAGAACAATTATCCATTTCAAATCGTTCTAACTTTTTGTTTAGTCATAAAACAATTATTTCAGTTCATATAAGCTTATTTGAAATAAAATAATACTAATTTATTAACATTCAAAAAATTAATAAGCAAGAGATTTTAAAAAATAACTATGTTTACTGAATAATTTGAAATAGATATAATTATTTGAACAATTATCTATTTAAAATTGTTTTGACCTTTTGTTTTGTCATAAAATAATTGTTTCAGTTAATAAAAACTTATCTGAAATAAAATAATACTACTTTTTTAATATTTCAAAAATTATTAAGTAAGAAATTTGAAAACTAAAGTTGTTTTCCAAAGCAATTCTAATAGTTATGATTATTTGAACAAATATCAATCTCAAATCATTATGATATTTTTTTATCATAAAATAATTATTTTTGATCATACAAGCTGATTCGAATAAAAATAATACTAATTTAATAATATTTTGAAAATTAATATGTAAGAGATTTAAAAATAAATGTGTTTGCAAATTAGTTCAAATAATTAAGATTATTAGAATAATTATTTATTTCAAATCATTTTGACCTTTTGTTTAGTCATAAAATAATTGTTTCAATTCATACAAGCTTGTTCAAAAGAAAATAATACTAATTTATTAACTTTGGAAACATTAATAAGCAAGAGATTTGAAAAAATAAATCTATTTACCGAACAAGTTCAAATAGTTATAACTATTTGAACAATTATCTAATTAAAATTGTTATGAAATTATTTTTTATCATAAAACAATTGTTTTAGTTCACAAAAGTTTAAAATAAAATAATATTACTTTATTAATTTTTGAAAATTAATAAGTAAGAGATTTAAAAAAAAATCATTTTGCTGAATCAGTTAAAATAATTATGGTCATTTGAACAATTATCTATTTCAAATCATTATTACCTTTCATTTTGTCATAAAACAATTGTTTTTCAACATACAAGCTTATTTGAAAAAAATTGTTAGTATCTTTCATTTTGTCATAAAACAATAATTTATGAACATAAAAGTTTATTTGAAATAAAATAGTACTAATTTATGAATATTTTAAGAATTAGTACGAGATTTAAAAAATAAATCTATTTACCGAATAAGTTCAAATAGTTATAACTATTTGAAAATTATCTATTTCAAATTGTTATAACCTTTTGTTCTATCATAAAAAAATTATTTTTGTTCATATAAATTTATTTGAAATAAAATAATTTTAAATTAATAATATTCTTAGAAGTCATAACTAAGAGATTTAAAACATAAATTTGTTTGTCAAACTAATTCAAACAGTTATAAATAATTATTTATTTCAAATCATTATGACCTTTTGTTTTATTATAAAATAATTATTTCAGCTAATATAAGTTTATTCATAATATAATAAATCCAATTTATTAATATTTCAAAAATTTATAAGAGATTTAAAAAATAATTTTTTATCAAACTAGTTTGAATAATTATAACTATTTGAATAATTATATATTTCAAATTGTTATAAACATTTGTTTTGTCATAAAATAATTATTTCTATTCATACAAGCTTATCCAGAATAAAATAATACTAATCTAATAATATTTTGACAATTAATAACCAAGAGATTTAAAAAATAAAATTATTTACGAACCCACTTCAAATAGTTAAGGCTATATGAACAATTATCTATTTCAAATAGTTATGACCTTTTATTTTATTGTAAAACAATTTTTTCGACTCTTACTAACTTATTCAAAATAAAATAAATTGAATTTATTAATATTTCAAAAATTAATAAGTAAGAGATTTTAAAAAATAATTTTGTTAGTTGAAACAATTCAACTAATTATGAATATTTGAAGGATTATCTATTTTAAATCATTATTACCTTTTGTTTCGTCATAAAACAAATTTTTTTATTCATATAAATTTGTTCAAAATAAAATATTATTAATTTATTAATATCTTGAAAATTAATAAATAAGATATTTAAAAAATAAATCTGTTTGCAAAACCATTTCAATTAGTTATAATTATTTGAACAATTATTTTATTTCAAATTGTTATGACTATTTGTTTATCATAAAATAATTGTTTCTGTTCATATAATCTTATTTAAAATAAAGTAACGCTAATTTAAAATTAATAAGTAATGGATTTAGAAAATGTATCTATTGGCCTAACTACTATAAATAGTTATGACTGTTTGAACAATTACCTATTTCTAATAATTATGATCTTTTGTTTTGTCACAAAACAATTATTTCTATTCGTACAAGCTTATTCAAAATAACATAATTATAATTTATCAATATTCTAAAAATTAATGAATCTATTTACTGATCAAGTTTAAATAGTTATGGCTATTTGAACAATTATCTATTTCAAATTACTATAACATTTTGTTTTGTCATAAAATAATTTTTTCTATTCATACAAGCTTATTTTATTCTATTTACTGAATAAGTTTAAATAGTTATTACTATTTGAATAATTATTTATTTCAAATCATTATGATCATTTATTTTGTCATAAAATAATTATTTTTGTTTATAAAGGCTTATTCATATTAAAATAATATTAATTTATTAATATTTCAACAATTAATAAGTAAAAGATTTAAAAAATAAATATGTTTATTAACCAATTTAAAATAGTAATAACTATTTGAATAATTATCTATTTCAAATCGTTATGATCTTTTGTTCATAAAGGCTTATTTGAAATAAAATAATAGTAACTTAGTAATATTCCAAAAATTAATGAGTAAGAGGTTTAAAAAACAAATTTGTTTACCAAACAAATTCAAATATTTATGACTATTTGAACAGTTATCCATTTTAAATCATTATGACCTTTTGTTTTGTCATAAAATAATTGTTTATGTTCATACAAACTTATTTCAAATAAAATAATATAAATTTACTAATATTCCAAAGATTAATAAGTAAAATTTAAAAAATAAATCTGTTTTCTAAACATGTTCAAATAGTTATGACTATTTGAACAATTATCTATTTCAAATCATTATGACTTTTTTTTTTATCATAAACCAATTGTTTCTATTCATAAAGGCTTATTCAGAATAAAATAATACTAATTTATTAAAATTCTAAAAATTAATAACTAAAAGATTTAAAAGATAAATCTAGTTATGGAGCGAGTTCAAATAGTTATAATTATTTAAATAATATTTATTTCAGATCATTATGATCTTTTGCTTTGTCATAAAACAATAGTTTCCATTCATACAAGTTTATTTGAAATAAGATAATAGTAATTAATTAATATTCTAAAAATTAATAGGTTGGAGATTTAAAAAATAAATATGTTTCCTAAACAAATTCAAATAGTCATGTCCATTTGAACTATTATCCATTTCAAATTGTTATGACATTTTGTTTTCTCATAAAACAATTGTTTCTATTCATACAAAATTATTTAGAATATAACAATACTATTTTATTAATATTTTAAAAATTAATAAGAGATTTAAAAACTAAATCTAATTACTGAACTAGTTAAAATAGTTATGATAATTTGAACAATTATCTATTTCAAATCGATATGATCTTTATTTTGTCATAAAACAATTGTTTCTATTCATATAAACTTATTTGGAGTAAAATATTGCTAAATTAATAATTTTTTAAAAATTAATAAGTAAGAGATTTAAAAAATAAATGTATTTGTTGAACCAGTTAAATAGTTAAGACTATTAGAACAATTATCTATTTCAAATCGTTCTAACCTTTTGTATAGTCATAAAATAATTGTTTAAGTTCATACATACTTATTCAAAATAAAATAATAATATGTTATTAACATTTAAAAAATTAATAAGTAAGGAATTTTAAAAAATAAATCTATTTACCCAAACAAAAAGATCACCCCAATGCCTTGGGCAATAGCTATTGAGATGTTACAATTACATTGCATCAAAATCAAAAGTCAAAGGCATCTCGATAGCACTCAAATTATTGAGCTCAAAATCTGGTGGATAAAGGTGAACCCACTCCTCTTGATTAACCCTCACTTCATCTTCAATAGCATTAATGGCTAAAAATCGTTTCCACACTTTTCTGCCTGAAAGTACAAAATCTCACAGTTCTGAAGGTTTCATACATTGTGGTAAACAGCATTTCTGTCTTCTTGAATGACCTTTTTATACTTCAAAATTATCTCATAATCTATAGGCCCACCTTGTCTCTATTGTCTAAAAAAAAATTATTGTTGGGGTCTTTAATTCCTTGCAAGTTTTTGCTAGCCCCAAGTCCTGGATACTAGCCCTTGTTTGATGACTTGGCTCACCACTATCTTTGAAAAAGGCTGACTTTTGAAATCCTTTATACCTACAGAATTGAAACCAATTCAAAGATCAATAAAAGCATTCCAATGCTTCTTCGGTAGCTTCTACGTATGGAGTGTTCAATGGTTGGGTCACTAGCATATCTCTTTCCCCACTACCACTACTAATTGACCTTCTACATGAACTTAATCTTGATACAAAGTAGAGGGCACAGCTCCTGCCATTGAATCCATGGCCTTCTAACCAGATAGTATAGGATGTGTGAGATATTCAATCACTTAAAATTTACATTGAAGGTGCATGGCCCAATTTGTTAAAAGCATCTCAAATATCCCTCAGGAACTTTCTTCTTGTCCCATCAAAGGCTTCATATCATCTGACTATCTTTCATATGAGAGTAATCAATGGGTAGCCTTGCCCAAAGTGACATAGGCATGACATGATGGCAGAGCCATATCGATAAGGTCTTGGCTATGATTTATGGCTCTTGCACTTTGACTGTGATATGCAAGAGCCTTGGCATTTCTTTTTTCTTCCAAAAAAATCTCATCCATCGCGGAATGGAAAGTGATTTGGCGATGACTAAGATTTCCAGCCTAGTGGTTCACATATTCAACATACACGTTATGTGCCACGTATGCCTGATTCAACACTTTCAGCAGGGTATTTCGATGTGGTTCTGAGTTCAGCAATAGTGATAATAATGAGATTTGAGCTAACATTTTATTCAACTGTTCCACAATAGAATACTCACTATGTTTTACCAGCTTCAAGAATTCACAAACCTCTCTTTTTGATACTGACTTTAGCTGATCTTTTTCAGGTTCTATCTCAGGATTATTTCACCTTTCTCTTTCTTTAGGTTTCTCTTTTCTAGCTTTCTCTAGTATTTCTGAGTGTAACATCTCCCACTTCAAGTAATGCCTCCTACACCAGTAATATTGGAAGCATCGACTTTGGAGACTTCTTCTTTCTATCCCTGAACTACAGTGTCACAGTTATATCTTCAGGGTACAGCTTTATCATCTTTGTATGAAAAAAAAGTCAGGACTTTAAAAGTTATCGACCTGGGGAGGAGTTTGTCTATGATTGACTTTTGTTTGTTCCCACACTGAATTGTCACTGGTTTTGGAAACAGCTTTACAGGCCTATCAGTCATGTGCACCTCAACATTCTTCAAGTCTTCTTTTTCTTCATAGACCTCCATCTGATGTGAATCTAAGAGTTTTTGTACCTCCTGGTGAAACTGCTCATAGGTTTCAATGGAATAGCCCATTGCCCCATTATGATACTTACAACTAGTACCAATTATATATGCTCCATGATAGCTGTGTGGACTTACCAGTTGTATCATGTCTACTTTTTGTAAAACATCGAATAGTTGGCTGAGAGGTGTCTTAATATCTGCCACTTTCTTCTTCTCATGGCGCCCATGTTCTTCACCTATAACATTCACATTATGATTCGACAAAGGATTACCACTAACATTCGACGCAGTCATCCCTTCAGTATCAAAGTAAATCATCTCATCCTTGATCAACCGTTGCACTTTGTGTTTTAGGGTAGTGCAATTTTTGGTAGAGTGACCAGCAATCCCATAATGGTAGTCACAGTGGGTGGTGGGATCATACCACTTGGGGTAAGGTGGCTTGAGGGGTTCTAATTTATTTGGAGCAATCAAATGACTATTGTAGACCTCCTTATATAATTTCGTATAAGTCATTGGAATTGGGTCAAAAATAAGTTTCTCACAAGTGGTTTGTTGCTCCCGTAAGCCATCGATGGGGTTAGTTGAGCAATTTTGAGGTCTTGGGGTAGGTTGAATGTTAGAACTGTACATGGTATTTTGGGGTCTATGAGGGGTTTGATATGTTTGGGGGTATGGTGGTTGTGTAAATGGTTGATATAGGTGAAAGAAAGTGTTATTTATAGTGGGGTGATATGGCAGATATTCTGGTGGTGGGTAGGGTGAATAACCTCTAAGTTACTGTCTATCAAAGCTCATAACTTGAGCTTCAGTTTTTTTTTTCTTTGGGACTCTTTTGTTAGATGCTTCATTTCCTTCTAGCTTGCCATTCTTGATGACACTCTCAATGATTTCTTCCGAGATTACCATATCAGTAAAATTTTTCGTTGCATTCCCTATCATCTTTTCATAATATGGAGGTTTTAAAGTGCTAACAAACAGCACTGTAGTTTTTTTCTCAGTCAGAAGAGGTTGTACCTAAAAAGCAACATCCTTCCACCTCGGGCATACTCTTTAAAAGACTCATTTACCTTTTTATCTAGATTCTGTAAAGATAAACGATCAGAGGCCAAATCGATGATATGTTGATATTGATTGATAAAGTCATGTGCCATATTGCTCCAAAAGCGAATGCGAGTTCTGTCCAGCTGAACATACCATCTGGCCGTAGAACCAGTAAGACTATCCTGGAAAAGATGCATAAATAGTTTTTCATCATGTGTATGAGCTGCCATCTTCCTGCAATACATGGTGATGTGGGTTTTGGGGCACTTTGTACCGTCATATTTTTCAAATTTCGGTACTTTAAACTTATGGGGAATAACGACATCAGAAACTAGGCAGAGCCCAGTAGCATCAACTGACCCATAAAAGCTAAATCCTTTCACAGCTCGTAGCCTTTGCTCTAGCATGCTAATCTTGGAGCTTTCTTGAACTTCCACTCTTATCTTTTCTTTCTCCTTCTCTTTTAAATCATTTAGATCAGGAATTAGTTCTGCTACCTTTTCAGTGAAGACAGGATTTACATAGCTATTATACTGCCTTGGGTTGGAAGCTGATGGTATTCCAGGATATGTCAGATATGCGAAGTGTTATGGCGGGACCTCTTGAGCAGACTGGGCTTGAGGTGGGCCAAAACCTAGAGGGTACAAAGGGTCAACCACTTCTTGTAATGGGGGAACTTGCTGGCTTGTATTTTCTTCAACTTCTTTTCTTTTATTCATATTATTAAGAGCCTCCAGAATCTTGCTTAGCTCACTTTCAATCTTTTTCTGTGCTTTTTCTATCTTTTCAAATCTATGAGAATTTTTTTGCTCTATTTGTCTTGCTCTGATCTTGTGTTGTATCGATGGGCAGGATTTTCGCTAAATGGAGCTATCCTGGAACCTTGAGTACCATATCTTAGAATTAGTAAATTTGCATGATCATCACATGGTTACTTTGTTAAGTGTAATAAATGAGAATGCAATGAATGAAAAATGCATGTATGCAAAGAACATTTGCCTTAAAACGGTATTCAACTAAAAAATTTCATTTATTCCAAAAAAAACTTTGATCTATATTGAGTTTATCATCCTAGAATTATAGCCATAAAATTGTTTGATCTATTCATACTGGGTCTTGGCTTCTTCTATGAAGTTCAAGAGACACTGTCTATGTTCTCCTACTTGGACCACCACTTGTCTTAATGTCTCTGCCTCTTCCACCATCTCTCTTGCCTTACATACCCCTTTATGGATTTGGGTTGTTAAGTGCTCAATGTATTTCTGCCTTCCTAAGTTCTCTTTTTTACCACACCAGACTTGGTATAATAATTCTCTATGTTCTCTAACCAATGCAACGATGCGGTCTCCTTATTCATCTAACTTTTGACTTAGCCTGCTCAAATAATTGTTTAGCATGTTAATTTTTGCCTGTTCTTTGGTGCTTTCTTCTTCTAATTCGGTATACTCTTGTTTCAATCTTGTATTTTCCTCAATCAGCTCGATAATGGTTATCTCTTTGGCTCTTTCTCTCACACATAGCTTCTTATGCTCCTGGTGTAAACTTGCTAGATCTTCAGTAGCTGTATATCATTCTCTAACAATCTTATGAACTTTAACTTCATAACTTTCGGCTCTACCTTTCCACTGGGCTTTTTCTTCTTGAAGCTTCTGAATCTCTTACTTTAACTTGCTCTTTTGAGACTCAAATTCTTTTGTTGCCAACTCTAACTCTGATGGTGTCTCTTCAAATTTTTCTTCTGTTGGTGGTTGAGAGATTTCATAAGTGAATACCATTTCTTGTCTTCTCTTTGTTCTTCAAACCAAGTACCTTGGGGTGACTTTTTTAGTGAATGGTCCAGGACTCACTTTTTGAGGATTTTTCCATGCTTTAATCATCTCATTCATCCTTTGAAATGCTTTAGGCTCACTGTAAGAGAAATCTAACTAATGAAGCCCATAAGTCATAGGAATAAATTGTTTTCTCCTAAATTACCTTCTCACTAAGAGTGGTGCATAATTCATCACTCCCCATAAACCCAAAAGTAGAACCACTGTACTATCCCCACATTGATACAACATAGGCTCAGATTCATCCATGGGGCCAACCATCTCACCCTAGCACTTTCCAACTTTTGTAAGAAAGTTATCCATTCTTGTTTAGACTTCCGTTTTGATCACCCACTTTCACAGAATTCTTTGATCGAAAAATGATTACGGATATAAAGCTTCGAGAAACCACCATTTTCTTATTCAAAATGGCTTTTCATCTACAAGTACAATAACTGTATGCATCTTATGAAGCGCCCTCCATTCTGACAATAATAACTCAAAGATCTGATAGTCTCTGCTAATATTACCGTTGAAAGATTACAACCATTGATCACACTCTCGAAGAAATCAACCACCGCTATCTCAATATACCCCAAAACCTTTGAAAAGATCACTAGTCCGTATATAGCCAAGGCAAATATGTCTAACCCCCCGTTCTTCATTGGTATGCTGTATCAAAAACTCATGAAAAAACTTTCAAGGTAGGCAAACCTGTTCTTGTTTCTTCTTTATATGAGAATCCACAACTTCTTTACCTATCCCCATGAGTTGAGCCAGACTTTTACGAAATCCTAACTTATGTTTTTTGGCATATATCTTGTCTGGAGTCTTGAGGTGTAGACCCAACAAAATCGAGTATTCTTCGATGGTGAGAGTCATATCAGCTTCATTAAAGATGAAACACTTGTATGCAGGATCCCAGAATTATGCTACAGCTTTGATTACTTGATCATCGACAACCACTGCTAGAAAGTGTGCTATATGCCCATGTTTTTGACAAAATTGCTCTTGTCTTAACGGACTCATCTTTTTCCAGATATCAACCAAATCCTCTAAATTATTCTGCTTGAGGAAGATAGATGTTTCTTGAGACAGAGTAGAATCATACCCAATTGGCAAGCAATCTCCCATCTTCAGTTGAGTCTTTTCTAACTGGGCCTTTACTTCATTGGGTGTCTCACAGGGTGCTAATACTGATGAAGAACAAACTAAACGTTTATTGGTGTCCATGAAAAAAATTGTTGGAGACCGTTTTTCAAGCAAATGTTCTTTATGCAACTTTATGATATGCGTATGAACCAATGCAAAAGAATAAGAAAAAGGTTAGTATACCCAGAAAAAAACAAATAACTAAGTAAATTTAAACATCACACAAAGTAAAAGGGATGAATCCTATGCTTTTGGTCAATTCTAAAAGGGAAGAGTGATGGCTCTATCTATAGGTTAGGTGCTCTTAAGGTTCACTATATGCGGTTTTAGGGTCAAAGTCTAAAGGTCCTCAAATTGTTCCTTACATCCTTGTCCATCACAGACTAGTAAGGCACCCTAATCCTCACCCATTACAGGCTACAAGCGAAAAAGGTTCAATTTGAGTGGGAGTATTTCGCTAGCCACTGCGGAGGCATTAGACCTCACGAAAGCAATAGGTACTTTACTCCCTCCTAGAGGGATGGAGCTCGGGTATAGAGCTCATGTTATGCACATGCACATGAATGACATAATTAACAAAGTAAATAAACATGAATGAATAATAACACATATATACAAAAAGGTTCAATTTTATTAGGCTTTTGGATAACATAAATTATTTGTTGGCCTAACTCTCAAATTCCCCAGTGGAGTCACCAAGCTGTCATAATGTCTAGATCCGAGGATCTATCGCTAGACATTGACTTTTAGGAGTCACCACCAATCTTTTTTGTCTAGGTGGGATTGGCCAACTAAAGAATCTGTCCTTTCAAGAGACACCTAAGTTTAAGGGTCCCTAAAAGAATAGGTTCAGGTCTACTAACCAGAACAGGGTTCGGGAGTTCGGTTACATGTGAGGAAGGTTATAGCACTCTCACAACGCCCATCAAAAGATGGTACCAGCTTAAATTTGTGTTATCCAATGAGCCTTAAAATTTTACCAAGTAATTAATTGTTGAAAATTATTCTCAATTGACTCTAAAACTTTTAGCAAAAAATTGAGAAAATTCCCTCACCTCAAGAGTATGCAAGAAAAACTACTGTTTCACTTGCAAACGCTCCGTCGTCGGATTATTTAAAGAAGAAAATCAAAATCAAAATCAAAATAAAAAGGAAGGAAATGATGATTGTTCTTGTGCAAGAAAAATTGATACTTTCAACTTTTTCCCAAAAATATTTTTTGGAAACTTTTATTTTCAAGAAAAATTGATACTTTCAACTTTTCCCCAAAAATATTTTTTGGAAATTTATTTTTAAGGAAAATTGATACTTTCAACTTTTCTCGAAAAATATTTTTTTGAAAATTTATTTTTAAGAAAAATTGATACTTTCAACTTTTCCTCAAAAACCCTTTTTTTGAAATTTTATTTTTAAAGAAAATTGATACTTTCAACTTTTCCTCAAAAATATTTTTTGAAAATTTATTTTTAAGGAAAATTGATACTTTTAACTTTTTCCCAAAAATATTTTTTTTTAGAAAACTTTGATTTTCAAGGAAAATTGATACTTTCAACTTTTCCTCAAAAAAATTTTTTTTTTGAAATTTTATTTTAAAGAAAAATTGATACTTTCAACTTTTTTTCAAAAATATTTTTTTGAAACTTTGATTTTCAAGGAAAATTGAAACTTTCAACTTTTCCCCAAAAATATATTTTTTTTATTTTTATTTAAAGAAAATAGAATAATAAAGCAAAATAAAAGTGAAAAGAAAAATAAATAAATAAATAAAAGTAAAACAAAAATAAAATAAAGATAAAAGAATATTAAATAAACCTAATCTAATAAATAGAAAAAAATAAATAAACAAATAAATAAAAACCTGGCGCGGCTCAGAGTACGGCTCGGAGGGGAAAGACACGCGCGGGTCAAGAAGCGGGTCGACGCTCGGGTCGGGTCGAATCTCGACAAAACGCGTGGATCCTCTGGGTCACTTAAGACAAAAACGATGTCGTTTTGAGAGAGTATATAAGGCTCTTCCTTCTGTTTTTCGGCAGAAAGCTCCTCCCCTCTCTCTCTCTTCTTCCTTTTTCCTCTCGCTTCTCTCTAAACGATTGAAGAACTCCAGTTGAATGTTCACCAAATTCTGAGAAATTTCGTCGGGATCTGGGTTTTTTGTCGAAAGTTCACCGAAAGTTCATCGGAAGATTGGTCGATTTCTGGATCCTTCGCCAGAAACTGGGCAGCTCACCAAAAACTTCAAAGTTGGTCGAAATCGTCACCGAAAAATGCAACTTTCACCGAAAAATTCAATCGAAATCTAGAATTTTCTAAAAATTCCCAGAAAAAAAATCACCAAAAATCTTCAAAAAATTTCTACTAACTCTCAGAACACTTCTAAACCTTTTCTTAGCCTTTTATACTCTTCTATACACCTTTTTTCTCTCAAATCAGTAGCTTTTTGCTCACTGGTTTTCTATGTGTTTTGTTCTGTTCCAAAGGGTCCTTTTTATAGGGATTAATCAGGAGTTCTGATCAATCTCAATTTTTCTTTGGATCGAGATTCAATCATTGAATCTAATATGGACTCTTCTGATTGAATCTTAATCCAATTTTCAGTCAAATAAATCAAAAAAATTAACAGATAAATTAAAATTAAATAACAGATAATTACATAAATATTAATAGGAAAAAAAAGAAAAAAAATAATAATAAAGATATATACATATTAATAAATACATAAATCTAAGATAAAAAAATAATAATAAAAGAAAAGAAAAAAATATATATACATATATAAAATAATAATAATAAAAAATAAAATAAAATAAAATTGTAAAATACAAAATACAAAATAAAAATAAATTAAAAAATAAAAATAAATGAAGAGAAAAAGAAAAAAAAATATAGACTTACCTATTTTGACCAGGCCCAATTGATCCGGGCCTGGATCAAATTGGGTGTCTACAATTTTATAACAAAACAAAAGGTTTAATGACTTTAAATAGATAATTATACAAATAGTCAAATCTATTTAAACTTGTTCAGTAAATAGATATATTTTTTTAAACTCTTGCTCATTAATTTTTCAAATGTTAATAAATTTATTTTATTTTATTCTAAATAAGCTTGTATGAATTAAAATAATTGTTTTATGACTAAATAACATGTCAAAATGATTTGAAGTTGATAATTATTCTATAGTCTTAACTATTTGAATTGGTTTGGCAAACACATTTATCTTTTAAATCTCTTACTTATTAATTTTTAAAATATTATTGAATTAGTATTATTTTAATCTGAATAAGCTTGTAAAAAGAAACAATTATTTTATGATGAAATAAAGATCACAATAATTTGAGATAGATAATTGCTTACATAGTCATAACTATTTAAACTATTTTAGTAAACAAATTTAATTTTTAAATCTCTTATTAATTTTTAAAATATTAATAAATCAGTATTATTTTATTCTAAATAATTTTGCATGAACAAAAACAATTGTTTTATTAAAAAATAAAAGGTCATAACGATTTGAAATAGATAATTGTTCAAATGGACATGACTATTTGAACTTATTTGGTAAATAGATTTACTTTTAAATCTACTACCTATTAATTTTTAGAATATTAATAAATTAGTATTATTTTATTTCAAATAAACTTGTATGAATAGAAACAATTATTTTATGACAAAACAAAAGATCATAACTATTTGAAATAAATAATTGTTCAAATAGGCATAATAACTATTTAAACTTACTTGGTAAACAGAGTTATCTTTTTAAATCTTATTAATTTTTTGGAATATTAATAAACTACTATTATTTTATTTAGATACGCTTGTATGAACAAAAACAATTGGTTTATGATAAAACAAAAGGTCATAACTATTTGAAATAGATAATTGTTCAAATAGTCATAACTATTTGAATGTGTTCAGAAAATAAATTTATTTATTAAATTTTTACTTATTAAATTTTTGAAATATTAATAAATTAATATTATTTTATTTGGGAATAAGCTTATATGAATAGAAACAATTATTTTATGACAAAAAATGTCATAACGATTTAAAAAAGAAAATTGCTCAAATAGTCATAACTATTCGAACTTATTTGGTAAATAGATTCATTTTTTAAATCTCTTGTTCATAAATTTTAGGAACATTAATAAATTAGTATTATTTTATTTTGAATAAGCCTATATTACTAGATATAATTGTTTTATTATGAATAGAAAAAATTATTTTATGACAAAAAAAGGCTATAGCAATTTGAAATAGTTAATTGTTCAAATAATCATAACTATTTGTACTTGTTCAATAAACAGATTTAGTTTTTAAATCTCTTACTTATTAATTTTTTAATATTAATAAATTAGTATTATGCTATTTTGAATAAGCTTGTATGAATAAAAACAATTGTTTTCTAATTAAATAAAATATCATAATGATTTAAAATATATAATTATTCAAACAGTTATAACTGTTTGTACTTGTCAGGCCAACATATTCATTTTTTAAATCCATTACTTATTAGTTTTTAGAATATTAATAAATTAACATTATTTTATTTCAAATAAGATTGCATTAATAGAGACAATTGTTTTATAACAAAAATATTAGTTATAACGATTGGAAATAAATAATTATTCAAATTACTATACTAATTAAACTAGTTTGGTAAACATATATACTTTAAATCTCTTAATAATTTTCAAAATATTAATAATTTAATATTATTTTATTCCAAACAAACTTATATGAACCAAAACATTTGTTTTATGACAAAACAAAAGGTCATAACGATTTGAAATAGATAGTCATTCATATAGCCTTTACTACTTGAATTGGTTTGGCAAACAAAGTTTTTTTAAATCTCTTAGTTATTAATTTTCATAATATTATTAGATTAGTATTATTTTATTTCAAATAAGCTTGTATGAACATAAATAATTATTTTATGATAAAACAAAAAATTATAACGATTTGAAATATATAATTGTTTAAATAGTCATAATTATTTGAACTAGTTTGCTAAACAGATTTATTTTTTAAATCTCCTAGTCATTAATTTTTGAAATACTAATAAATTCGTATTACTTTATTCCAAATAGGCTTAAATGATGAAAAGTAATTGTTTTATGACAAAACAAAAGTTCATAACAATTTGAAATAGATAATTATTCAGATGGCCATAATTATTTGAACTAATTCGATAAACTTATTTATTTTTTAAATTTTCAACTTCTCAATTTTTGAAATATTAATAAAGTAATATTATTTTATTTTTGACAAGCTTTTATGTACTCAAATAATTGTTTTATTATAAAACAAAAGGTTATTATGATTTTAAAATGGTCATAATTATTAGAACTAGTTAGGTAAACAAATTATTTTTTAAATCTCTTACTTATTAATTTTTGAAATATTAATAAATTTATTTTATTTTATTTCAAATAAGCAAGTATGAATTGAAAAAAAATGTTTTATGACAAAACAAAAGGTCGTAACAATTTGAAATAGATAATTGTTCATAACAATTATCTATTTCAAATCGTTATGAACTTTTCTTTTATCATAAAACAATTGTTTTTCATCATACAAGCCTCTTTGAAATAAAATAATATTAATTTTCTAATATTTCAAAAATTAATAAGTAAGAGATTTAAAAAGTTAATCTGTTTACTGAACCAGTTTAAATTGTTATGACTATTTGAACAATTATATATTTCAAATTGTTATAACCTTTTGTTATCTCATAAAACAATTATTTCTATTCACACAAGTTTATTCAAAATAAAATAATACTAATGCAATAATATTATGAAAATTAATAACTAAGAGATTTAAAAAATAAATTTGTTTATTGAACTAGTTTAAATAGTTAAGGGTATATGAACATTTTTTATTTCAAATCATTATAACCTTTTGTTTTGTCGTAAAACAATTTTTTTAGTTCTTAGTAGCATATTCAAAATAAAATAAGGCTCATCCAACCTCCTCGACGGCTGAGGTCAAAGAAGCTTATCTCTTTTCCTCAGTCATGAGAAAGGCAAGGATTTCTATAATCTTTTCTTAAGAGGGAGACAACTTAGGGCCAAGAACCCTAGCAAAGAATAAAACTACACCACTCTAAATGCCTCATAAGAAAGGGTTTTGATGCAAATTGAAAAAAATCCAGAGTTTAGATGGTTAAAGCCACTAAGATAAAACATGATGAGGGATCTGACCAAAATGTGTGACTTTCATAGGGACATAGACTATAACACCGAGGACTTATTGATTTGAAAAATAAGATTAAAGCTCTGATCAAAAAAGGCTAATTGAGAAGGTTTGAAAACGAATAAAAATAAGGGCAAAATAGGTCAAATTATAGAAAAGATTGTAGAAAACACATAAAGAATAGGGAAGATAGACTAAAAGAAAGCATAAGAAAAAAAGTTTGAAAGGATGAATAGAGATAGGACAAAGGTTGACCTATCAATAACCGACCAATCATTGGGGTAATTAATATGATAACCGAGGGAAGCTTTACTTCACCCAAGAGAAAGTTCGAACAGGGTCAGGTCATGACCATTGGTTCTTCAACAAAATGAAAGAAAGATTGGAAAGATGAGTCGATATCTTTTAGTTTAGAAGATCTAGATAGAATTCAATATCTTCATGACGATGCCATAGTAATCATAGTTATGGTGTATAATTATATGGTCAAGAGGATCTTATTTGATAACAAAAGTCTGATCGATGTCTTTTACTATGCCACCATAAATAAGATAAGAATTAAGGAAGACCAATTGTAACCTATCACCATGACTTTGATTAAATTTGAAAATGAACAGGTGTCAGTCAAAAGAACTATTAAATTGCCAATCTATATGGGAATGAAACTAAAAACAGTTACCTTGGTCATAAAATTCATGGTCATAGATATCTCATCTACCTATAACATGATATTAGGTTGATTTGGTCAGTCTATAATATAGCTTATAGGCTTAGCTCTTCATTTGAAAGTAAAGTTTTCGACACTTCATTGGGATGGAGAAGTGAGAGGAGACGAGTCCATAACATGATAATATTATGTTATGATGATTAGAGAAAGGACTTGAAAGTAGACTAATAGTTCGACTGAGATCAAGAAAATAATAAAAAAAAGAAACAACAGAGGCTGAAGAGAAATAAAAAAGTAAGAGAAAGCATCTACAACAATAGAAAATTAACCTAAAAGAAGTACGCTCTTAAGCCACTTTAAGCTTTTAAGATCCATACCAACACCAACCATATTTTTAGCAATTTTTACAACTTTTAAACAGATTCTACAAGTGACCGAGCTCTTAAACCAGCATAAAAACTTACTTGTCAAGAGGACCAAGCCAATATGTCAGCCAAAGAAAAAATTAAAATGAAAATACTTACATTTTGTCGAACACTACATTCTCATCATTTATCATCTCACTAATAATACACTAATTGCTATATCAAAATTTGTCTCCATAAGAAACTGTCCCAACCTGATTAAGTAAAAAGAAATAATTGATTAAAGATCTAAGGTAGACGAGAACTAACCTAAACCAATAGAAAACCTCGTGTTTACACTATTTTGGGAGACCATCCCAAAAAAAATGCATGCAAATTGAAACTAAACTCAAACATAGAGAACAATTAATCCAACTATTGAGAAATAATGCTGACTTGTTTGCCTGGACACCATCTGACATGTCAGGAATTAGCCCCGAGGTGATGGTCTATAGATTGTATACCAATCTAGACATAAAACCAATCTAGCAAAAAAAGAGAACCTTTGCTTCCAAAAAGTAAATGGTTATTGAGGAAGAGGTCGACAAGCTATTACAGATAGGCTTTATCAAGAGGTCTACTATCTTAAATGGATAGCTAATGTAGTCATATTCAAAAAGTAAGATAAAATGGATAATATGCATTGGCTTTACCTATCTCAACAACGCCTATTCAAAAGATAGTTTTTCTCTCCCCAACATAGATCAATTAGTGGATGACAACATCGAACATGGTATTTTTAGTTTCATGAATGCCTATTATGGCTACAATCAAATCAAAATGTTAAAGGAAAGTGAGGCAAAAATAGCCTTCATCATTGAGAAAGGCCTCTATTACTATAAAGTCATGTCATTCAACTTAAAAATGCAAGAATGACCTACTAGAGATCAGTTAATAAGGTATTTAAAAATCAGATAAATCAAAACATAAAGGTATACATGGATGACATGATAGTAAAGAGTAAAAGCCTAACTAAGCACTTCAAAAACCTAAAGGAGACCTTCAATACCCTGAAAAAATATAACATGAGACTTAACCTTAGCAACTATGCCTTTGTAGTCACGTCGGGTAAGTTCCTCAGCTATATGATCAATAAAAATGGGATAAAATTAAACCCATAAAAGATTCAACCAATTTTAGATATAAAAGCACCAACCTCAACAAAAGAGGTACATAGGCTAATTGGAAAAATAATCGTTAAAAGCAAGTTCATGTCTAGGTTGGCAGAGCATTGCTTGCCATTTTTCAAGGTCTTCAAGAATATTTCAAGCTTTAAATGGACCCATCAATTTTAGAAAGCATTTGATGAGTTTAAAAAGTTTCTTTCCTCTCCACCTATTCTCTCCAAATCAAGGTCTAATTAGACATTGTATTTGTATTTGACCACCACCAACTAAGCCATTAGTTTGGTCTTGATCCGAGAGGAAAAATAAAGGCAGAAGCTAATTTATTTTATGAGTAAGGGATTGATAGGGTTAGAGGTAAACTACGCCAGGATAAAGAAATTAGCCTACACAGTCTTCATGTTGGCTAAAAAACTTAGACCACTTCCAAGCTTATACAATTCACGTATTGACTGACTGACCACTCAAATAGGTTTTGTAAAAACTAAAGCTGTTAGGTAGACTAATCAAGTAAATGGTAAAGCTTAACGAATTTGATCTACATATTCTCCCTAAATTGGCCTTAAAATCCTAAGTATTGGTAGACTTCATCATAAAATGCACATTGGCTTACGCTGACAAGTGGCCTGAAAAGAACAAGAAATTTAAAAAAGAGAAAATGTGAAAACTTTTCATCAATGGATAGGTCATTGACCATAGTAATGGGGTTGGCTTTATTCTGATCAACCTGGAGGACCTACAATATTAATACACCCTTAAATTCAGATTCAAAGCATCCAATATAAGGCATTAATAGATGATTTGAGATTGGCGGTTGAACTGAATATGAAACATATAATCGTTTATAGTGATTTGTAGTTAGTGGTTGGCCAGATAAATGGTAAGTTGAAAGATAAAAAAGAAAGAATAGAGAGATACTTAGACAAAGTGTTAGCTCTCATTACCACCTTTTATAGGTTTAAAGTGAGAAAAATATCGAGGTCAGAGAATACATTGATAGATTTCTTGTCTAAGTGGTTTCATGGATTATAACAAAAAAATTCAGACCAAGTCTTAGTGGAAAAACTGGCACAAAAGAGCATTGAAAAGAAACTTGTCAGACAAATTGAGGAAAAACAAATATGGAAGACCTCGATCCAGGCATACCTAACCATGAAAGAACTATCCAAAGATAGGGTTTGAGCTAAAGCTTTAATGAGAAAGGCCCTTCAGTATGCCATGATAAATGAGAAGCTATATCAGAGATCTTTCAACTTACCCTATCTAAGGAGTATAGATGACAAGGAAACCAACTACTTTTTCAGGGAAATACATAAAGGGATATGTGAAAATCACCTTTTAACCACTTGCCCATAAGGTACTTAGACAATATTATTGGCTCACTATTAAAAAAGATATTACCAACCTAGTGAAAATATGTGACAAATACCAAAGATTTATCCATTTTCAACATATTCCATCGATCGAGTTCAATCCTATTATCAGCCCTTAGCCCTTAATACAATAAGGAATGAACGTGATCAACCCATTCACCTCAGTCATAGGGTAAAAGAGATTTGTTTTACTAGCAGTAAACTATTTCACAAAATGGCTTGAAACTAAGGCCCTAGCTATTACAATCTAAGCCTAAATCAAAAAATTTGTATAAAAGAATATAGTTTGTAGATTTAGTTTACCTTGGTCTATAATAACGGATAAGGACCAAATAGTTTAAAAATAAAAAATTCAAATAGTAGTATTCCAATCTCCACATTAACTTAAAATTCACATCGGTTGTCTATCCCTAGTTTAATAGCCAGGCCAAAATGACCAACAAAATAATATTGGAAGCTTTAAAAAAGAGATTGGATAAGGCCAAAGGCAAATGGGTCGATGAGCTCTCTAAAGTACTATAGGCCTTGAGGATAACTACAAAGGTCCTTGCACAAAAAACTTATTTTCACTTAGCATTTGGGACAAAAGCCTTGGTAACCATTCAAATAAGCTTTCCAAGCTTGAAAGTCAAACTCAGTTTAAAAGAGAAAAATGAAGAGGCCATTAGGGCTGACCTAGATTTGATTGAAAAACAAAGAGATGTGGCTTAACTCAAATAACAACCTATCAGTAGAGGGTATCCAGCTACTATAACAAGAGAGTTTGAAGTAAGAATATTAAGAAGAGCGACCTGGTACTTAAAAAGATTAAAGCTTCAAGAGTCGATAGTTGAGGTGGTAAATTAACCCCTACATAAGAAGGACCCTACGCAATTAAGAAAGTCGTTTATAACACAACTTATACATTGTAAGACATGAATGATAATTTTGTCTCAAGCATATGAAACATAGATAATTTGAAAATGTACTACCAATAGCTCAAACGAAATCAATCTCACACTTGTAACTAAAAAATTATTAAATAAAGTTATTTGGATTATGTTTAATTATGAGCCTTAAACTTGGGTTTCAGCCAACCTAACCTTAAAACAAACTAAGTCTGACCTGAGACCGTGAAGTTAATTTAAGGTATTCTAGTCATATATACTTGAAGTCCCACATTTAAGCTTTGGCCAACCTAACAAAATATGACCTAAGACTTATATCAAAATAGATTCTCGAGTCAATTTAAGATATTCTTAAATAATCAGTTGAATTTTAAGCTCGTTTACATTAAGTTAAGACTTTGTTAATTTATCTATGCTTAAGTTAATTAACCTGAGCTTAAGTCAAAAGATTCTTAAGTCAATTTATCCATGTTCAAAGACAATTTTGGATTACCCAAGCTGCGTTTCTCAAGCTTAAAATTTATGATTATTTAGGGAATTAATTAACCTATATGAGCTTAAACTCTTGATTCTTTTATTAAAAAATTAATGAAGTTAAAAAAAAAATTGAGCTAAAACTTAAACAAAAATTATACTTTTCATTAATATCATCATTGTCAGTTCAATACAAAAAATCATTGATTGATAAAAGCTTTATTGAACGATGTCAACTATTCGAGATCACTATAAAAACATGACCTCACACTGAACAAAATTTACAAAAGAACAAAATCAATAAAAGAAAAAGAAAGAAAGTTTTTCAAGCATCTCTTTGGTCAATAGCATTGGTGATAGGCCTATCTTCAACCTCAGGTGCAAAGGTAGCCTTCAGTTTAGCATCCATGGCTATGCCCTCATCCTCATCCTCTTTTTCTTCCCCTTTAAAGGGTTATGGTGGAGACCTCTACTTGATGTTGTTCACGATGACGTTTGAGAGGTCAAGGTTGAAGTCAGTATACTTGAAAAGCACCTCATCTTTGGGGAGCTCAAAGGTACCGATGATGTTTTTCCTTGAAAACTCCACTTGAAGCTAAATGAATTATTTAATGGCTTTGACCTTTCAAATGACTCATCCCTACATGCCTTTTTGGCTTTTTACTTGATTTTTTCTTTTTCTTTCACCTTAGGCTCTAACTAAGACCTCAGTTTAGCAATTTCAGCTCGAGCTTCAACTCAACCTAATCTTTCTTCAATTTAATTGAGGCTTTCTCTATCCGCATGCTCTTTAGCTTGGCTATTAACTCATTTACCTTATTCTATTGCTTGACCTCTTTTTTATGGGAAATGCTGAGGTTGGACCATAAATTGACTAGGGATTCAATATTCTTTTGGTTTTTTCACCCCAAATAGTTAGATCTATTTCAACTTTGAACATGTAGGCCATTGCCATATAGGTGCATTACAAGGCCTAGCTGGTGCAAATAGAGGGTTAAGGTGAAAACTTCTAATAAACTGTAAAGGCAGAGCTCAGACTTAGAAAAAATAATATAGGAAAATAATAACAGTAGAACCGAGCTGAAATGATACTTATTGCTTAGAAGAAGCATGACCTTATAGAATCTCTTACCACATTAACACTCTTCAACAAGTTTTTATTGAAAGTGTACTCTAGACTTATGCAGATTTTCTCCAAGCTAGGCTTTAAGACCTGGGCTGCGAGGTTATCCAAGAAAGAAAAGAAGGCCTTGGTTCTTAGTCTCTTGGTTGGAAGAGGAGCTACCATGAAGAGCTCCTTATGTGCCTTTCTCTTATGCTTGCTCTTGGTGATGGCAAAGGTTGTGCTGAAGAGCTCAGTTGCTTGTTTAGAAAAAGATTTATAGGTTTATTCCCCACGAGAAGAGGCACCAAGCTAAATCTTTTTTTTGGCCCTTTTTGGGTCTTGGTTCGTAGGCATAGAGGGAAAAGTCAAAGTTCTTAGATAATTGAAAAAACATCTCTGCAAAAATAAGTTGAGAGTTAAAAAAATCAAAAAAATTAAAGACCTTTTGAGGTTACCTTACACCTACCCCAATACTTAGACTTGTTTACCATTTTAAGGGAGGTTAGCTCAAAGGCATCTATGACCAACTCCTCTCTTCAAGTGTAGTCCATTATTTTATCTTAATTTGTGAGGTCTAATATGAAGAGAGCAACAAAAAAATTCTTAAGCTCATTCATAATCTCTTAAGCGTTAAACTCATTATCCTTATTTTTCTTCTTCTTTTGGAAACAGAGGAAAAATGGCTTTTAGTTTTTTATTGAGATTTGGTAGTTCGTGAATAATTTTTTATTGAGACAAGCTGTGACATAAAACCACCTCTTGTCACTGAGGTGCTTCTTAATACCTAACTATTGATAAAAAATTATGAATGCTACTATGTATCGAAATGAATTAGAGGTGAGTTGGATGATTGTTAAATTATAAAAAAAAATTCAACAAATAAAGGGTGTAAGGGAAACCTCAGACAGGCTATTAAGGAATCCTAATAAACATAGAGCTGATAAGACTCTAGCTTATTAGTGACTTAATCTAAGGTGCTTGGCATTAGTGTACTATATCCCTCTTTTAAAAAATGAAAGTTCACTTCTAGAGAATGGACGTGATAAGCTGAACATATATTAGGACAATCCCTAAAGTTAGTGCTATCTGTTAAGTTCTTTATCACGTCATTGAGGATCATACTTAAGAAACGGAGGTATAAACTAGGATCTCAGCTAGCTCATCAAATTCAGAGGAAAACTTTATTTCACCTTTGCTTTCCTCGATTAGGTTATCCTTCCCCATTTACTTCTCTTTAAAAACCCCCTTATATTTGGAGTCTTTATCGTCATAAAACTTAGACTCTTAAGTAAGAGAGGATTCTGAACTGGAATAATGGTGGAAAGCACCATAATGTCAAAAGAAGATAAGGGATGAAGAGACTTCTCAAAAGAAGAAAAGATGTCAACAAAAGCTAATCGAAAAGGAAAAAAAAGAATATAAATATCAATAATAGAAGGTTGAAGAGTAAAGAAAGTAAGAAGTTAATGAGGCTGAACCACGAAAGAGGAATAGCTAAAAACAAATAAAGGTCAACTGAAGAAGACGAATAGACTTGAGAGATTAGAAAAGGAATGGAAAGATTTTCTAAACAAAATCTATTTGAGCATAAAACTCGTTCACATTTAGGACCTATTCTTCCTGAGCTCGAGCATTCTCATCAACTATTTGTTGCTCTTTCTCTAACATTGGGTTAAACTAGTATGCTATTTTTTTTATAGTTTTGACCACTAATGATCGGTGGGACTAGGTCACCATCGTTTTACCTAAGTTGACCCCCCATTAGCTCTACCTTAAAACTTCTCTCACCCCTGAAACTAGCATTAGTAGACATGATGAAAATAATATGTAACAAAGTAAAATGAGAGAATGATTGGAAAGAAAGAGAACTTTAGGGTCAAGAAAGACTAAAAAGCTTTTAGTTTAAAATGTAAAGGTCAAATTGAGAGCAAAAAAGCATAAAGGTAAAAAATAAAGGCCCCAACAACCTTTTATATAGCCTCATCCTAAATTAGACGAACAACTTAGATTATACCACATGTCATAACGTTGTTGAAGAGCATTTTTTCACCTTCCCTACTTTGGATTTTGTTGTCTAAAAACCTCTCTCTTCATTAAATGTGTCTCACCCATTTAAATTTGTCAGACTAGCTAGATCGGGCAAAATTTCAAGTCAAACCAATTTGGTAAACTAACTACCAGGTCACCTCTAGAGCATACACAAAGAATAAACCTAAAAGGTAGAGCCACTTCAGTAACCCTTAAAGACCACATATTTAACCTAAAGCACACACATAAAATCATATTTATGCCAAGTTGGCATAGGTTAGGATAGCCTAGAATTGAGTCGAATAACAATTATAAACACTTGATGTTTGCTTATCACATCGGTCTCATGAGCATTCGATCTCAGCCAAAAGAGATAAAATCCCTAGCAATACTTTAAAGCCTAAAAATATATGCAAAACAAATTAATCACACACCCAATAGTTTGATACTCAGACCGTTCGATGAGAGGATGGAATGTTAAGGGCATTTAGTGATCAAAAGAGATGTATGTATAAAAAGGATGCTTGATCTGATAAGGTGTGTGAGGCTATACTTGTTGAGCTATGGTTTGCTCATTCTTTTTTTACTTTTTCTTTATAGATGAGTAAATGATAAGTTTAGTTAGTCTTGTGAGAAGCTAAAAGATTAAACTGGAAAGATTACTTAAGCATTGGAGATATTGTTGGCTAGTGAAATATGATAAAATAATTATGTATTTTTATTAGTTTGTATTTGGATATATAGAGATTTTTCATCAATTTATTAAAGAAGTTTAGAACAATTAAGAAAGAAGGCTTCGTATTACTTAAAGGGTTTTACTTTAAGGTAATATGACCGTGTTGTGTCTCGTTCTCGAGGTATGACATAAAGTGGTATCAGAGCTTAAGTTGCAATATTTAGAGAATATTTAATAGTTAGATTATAGTGAGATTTTCTTTAAAAGCCTAAGTTATGATTCTTGGATTTTTTTTTTAGTTCAAGTTATGATCTTTAAACTATATGAGATGCTAAATGGCTTATATTATAATTTGAAAATTTTTTACTAAATATAATTATGATCTTTAGATATTTCTAAGAGATTAAACTATGATAATTAGATTAACAGTGATATTCTAAAAATGTAGCTTATGATTTTTGGGTTGAAAGAGATTCTATGAGCATGATTATGATCCATATACTATTTGAAGATTGTTAAGAACTTAGATGATGACCTCTGGATAATGTAATAATTTTTTAAGGATATAAGTTGAATCCATAAACTATAGTGGTAAGTATAAGTAAATGATTCGATAAAATTTGGGATAGGCTTCGTATTGCTTTGGAGTCTTACTTCAAGGTAATATAGCCATATTATATCTCGATTTTAATGCGTGACATAATCTTTTCCCTTTATTAGAGGCTACCAACAAATAGTCAAGGTATTTTAGACATTTAGGCTTGCCTAACATGTCATGTCGATATGACATATTCAATGTTACATCAACTTGGCCATGTTATTATTATCCCCTACAAGTCTTTTACCTCCTACCTATAAATATGGACATCCATGTACTATTATTTCAAATTCCATCTTCTTTTTATTCCTTACTTTTCTCTCATTTTGACTCCTTTTGTTCTGATTTTTGATTTGCATATCATAGTACAAATGTAGGAAACACTTTTTGTCTATGCATCTAAACACTTTTTTCTTTTCTTGTCTTTCCAAGAATACCCTCAAGTCGAAGCTTAACACAAACACATCAATTTTTTATTACTTTCCCCACAACCACCAAAGTTTAATGATGTTCAAATTGAAAGTAGTTAAAAATTTGTGAAATGGAATTGACAATGGCACAATGTTTAGTTGAGTGGCATTTAGAAGACCATCTAATAATTGTCACTAGAGTTGAGGCTGAGGAACCCAATCCATGCATGACTTTTCATAGTGTTTAACCAATTTTTAATCCGAGCCTTTCTTTTTTGCATGTTTTGCAAATCATTGTCACCTATCATTAACAAGTAGGCTTGTTACTCTTCAATGGCATATTGTAACAAGTCATCGTAATCATCTTTGGCCATTTTTATAGTTTTATTACTCATAGGATTCCTAAATATAGATCTTGATTTGTCGAAGGCTACTTGCAGTTCCTGAAGGGTGACATGAATGGCTACTTGAATAAAGTCTTTTGGGACTGCACTTTCATTGTTAGCAACTGACTCCAGGCTATCAATGCAAGCCTGCTTGAAATTGGTTGGGGCACAAATTGTAGCAACAGACTTAGAAATTGTAGACAAGACATCTTTGTCACTAATAGTGCTATTTTTGTAAGGTATACCAGCTATAAGACCAATCATATGACAAGGATAATGGAGACTCCCCTAATAACAATCCTTTTGATTTGGGTTAATTTTGAAGAATGTTGTAATTAAGATGATATATTATATATATGTATTTGTATATATTGGAAGGGCATGCAACAACCATGAATTAGACTTGTATATATATATATATATATATAGCTTATGCATGATACCTCGATATTAAAAGCTACTAGCTGCTAGTTAATCTATACTACTACATAAAAAATTATAAAAGTAAAAAGGTGTTATCTTTGTTGGATTGTATATATATGTGAATTTTACTCGAACTTAATGAAAAATTCAATTTTTTTTCCTAATGAAAATGAAGATAGGTATTAAATTTTTAAGATTGGGATAAGGACAGATATGATTTTAAATTTTTTGTTAGACAAAAAGATGGATAATATAACACTTGTCCTTTACCTTATTTTATATATATTTAATAAATTAATTTTCGTATTTAATAATATAATATTATTTTAGATTAATTATAATTAATATATTTTTATTTAAAATATATATTTATAAAAATTATATAAATGTTGAAGATAAAACAAAAAAAAATTAAAATAATTTTCACTTTTAATTTTTTTTAAAAGCCACAAATACGATAATCTGTACTAATTAAATATCTACGGGGAGGAAGCTGTGGATGAATTTGAAATACACATTGAATATAGGTATATGAATTGGTATATTATAAAAAATTGAGAATGGGGATGGGAAATGCTCCACCTACCCCATACCCTACCTATTGACATCCTAATTGTATAAACTTGAACCTACTACTCACTTGGTGTTTTTTTTTTTTTTTTGAATATTTGCATGTATGTAAGTAACTGCTTATTTTTCTCTAATGTACCATTTTAGCATGATCTTACACATTTATATTTTTTGGTGAATAAATCAAATAATAGTGTTACAATTCAAATTTAAAGGAGTATTATTTCATCCAACTTTTTATTATACAATGTCTTTGACTAATAACAATTCAATTCGATTTGATTTTAGTTTAATTATTTTGATTAATATACAATATTATGGATTTTAAAAAACAATCCAAATTCAAACCTAATCGATTCGATCCTAATCGAGTTTTATTGATTTTGGATTTTAAAATTTAAATTTAAATTTAAATTTTAATTTTAAATTTTGAATTTTTTAAAATTATTTTAATATAATTTTTAATATATTTAAATAGATTTAAATATAAAATAATTATTTTTATTTTATAAAATTTAAAATATATATAAATTAATAAAATATATATATATAGTTCAGTTCAATTCAAATATTTTTTTATTTTTTATTCAAAATACAATTCGAACTTAATAAAAATATTTATGTTAGGGGTATTTTAGTGTCCAAAGAAAAAAATGGACTTTTCTCCCTTTAATAAAAATCAACTGACAAGCGGGGGTAATCTAATCATTTGTATCACACCATTTGGTTGATTGTCATACCATAAAATATTTTATGTTTTCTTTGAGGGCTATATTTTTTTAGAATCTTGTTTTTTAGGATAGGATTTTGAATGTTTCATGTCTTTCTTTCCATGAAGCCCAATTCTTGACTTGACTACTTATATTTGTATGTGGTATAGTTAAAGGGAGCTATTGATCCCAAGAGGCATTATAAAAAGGATTCAAAATCTAAGACACTGCCTAAGTATTTCCAAGCTACTTCACTATTATAGTGTACTAAATAGATAGTATAGTGTGCAATACTTGAAACATGATGAGAATTTCAAATGCTTTTATTTTCTTTTATGTTGTATCCATCCCTATTGGTTTATCTGCTATATGTTTAACTTTTTTAAGCATCAAACAAGTAGTCACTATGGTATAATCGGTGATAGACTACTGTTTAGGTAGAATAAAGAAGAAAGAAAGAAAGCTAACCCTTGCAGATGAGCTATTTTTTTATCCTATTACTAGGCAATACAAGTTAGATATCTAACAGTATCTTCCTTCTAAAGTTGTAGATACTTGATTTTAGTTACTAATATTTTATTCTTATAAATTTCTCTAAAGTTGTTAAAGTAGAGGATAAATCAAAACAGGTGATAAGGTTATTTCAATGAAGGTTATTTTAAGGAAAAATTATTCATAGAACAACTCTTTCACAGAACAGTTATTCATGTAACAACTATTTAAGGAACAACTCTTTTATGGAATAACACTTTCATGGAATAGTTGTTCTCTAAATAACTTTCTCAAGAAACAACACCAATACCTTTACTGAAAACTCTTTCACCAAAAATTGCTTCACTAAGAGTTATTCCATAAAAGATGTTTCACTGAATGTTACTTCCTCGAATGAAAAAATGAAAATAGCCCCAAAATATGGTAGCGATCTTGGGCTAATTTCACTATTAGGATATTCTGAAGAGCTTGACTTGGTGGATCAAATATGAAAATAGTCAAAAGGTTTCTTCTTAACTTTTCCTTGAAAAATGAGTGCTTTTTCATTTCTTTTAGAATAGATAGTGAACTTCTATATTCACTATGTCATGACCAAAAAGCTAATTACACTTTCATTAAACAATACATTAATACCTTTTGTGATGGTTAATTCTCTCATTATTCACCATTTCCCATTCAATACTCAAGATATGTACTTTTTATTCTTGAAGCTTATAAATAAGTTTCTAAAATTTATGAGGGACTTTTGGAGACTTTTGGCAAACTTACTTAGTTCTCTCTACAATTCTTTCTTTCTAAATTACCATCACCGATCGCTGCACTCAATACTTTAGGGTTTGCTCCAATCTTTCTCTCCATTGTTTCCCAGTTCATCCTATATTACTTATTTGTAACATTTCCTCACTTCAACAAAGAACCTATTAGCCTTAAATTGATCCTTATTTTGAAATGACAAAACATTAAGCTAAATAAGTTTGATCAAAATTTTGAAAAAAAATTATTTAATACATGTTCTTAAGTTTTATATTTTGGTACTAAATAAATAATATAATTTTCAAAGTTAAACAAAACTTTCTTTATGTTTTCTTATCTCTTAAATCAAAAGTATCTTTAGACATTATTTATTTGAGTTTAAATAGAAGTTCAATTGTTGTTTTTAAAGTGAACTTATTTATTTTAGACTCAACACAATTTTGATAATATTGGTTTTGAAAAATAGCTTAACCTAAGAAACTTGTTTTACAAAATCAAAGTTTTCCAATGTTAAACTTGTTTTATTTTTCTGTATTAATTCACAAAGCTTTAATATTTGAATTTTATATGGTTGGAAAGCTTTTTAAGTCCACTAACAAAATCTAAATCTAAATTTTTCTAGGAAAAGATTTTAAATTTTTATTAGACAGTTAGTAGTAGTCTAAAAACTGCACAAATGGTAGTTTTGAAAATTCACTATAATTTGTATACAATGAATTAGGTGATGAATTTTATATGGATAGAAAGAAATTTATGTCTAGTTTCTAAATCTTCAAATGGTTTTTTATTTGGAATCGTATAACTTAGGATATGATCAAATAAGTGAGTAGAGTACAAAATAGGATACAACCACCTAACTTGACTGGATCGATCCCTTTGCTATAGGGATTGATTGGTTAGGGATTTTTTATTCAAAGTGACCTAATCAATCTCCTCTTTAAGGGATCGATCCATTTTTTATATAAAAAGTTTTAAAGTTTTAAATATGCAGAAGGATCGATCCCCCTACATAGGGGATCTATCACCTGGGTAGAGGATCGATCAAGTCCCTTACCTGACTGATTGAGTCTGCTCAAAAATATGCATAACAGCTAGTTTTTCAAGCTTCCCATGGGTAATTCTTCTTTCAAACCATCTCTAATGGTTAGTTGTTCAATTTCTATATATATATAGGACATTCTAACATACCAAAAAGGTTCATGAATCAAGAGAGCAAGAACCAACAAGCTATATTTTTATTTTTTCAAAGAATCAAGAGTTGTCAGAGCTTAAAAATTCGTATCTTTTGTACTTATTGTATCCAAATCATATTTTTTGTTCATTCATTATTTTCTTGTACTTAAACTTAGTAACAGTTAGCTTTTAAGAGTTGTTATAAGTTTGCATTTCTATTAAATGATTTTGTAATTAAGATGTGAGGTATCCTCTTGAATTTATGAGATTAAAAGGTTGCTACTTAGCCTAGAAAGTAGAGAGTGTTAGGTTGCTATCCAAGCCTTAAGAAAAAGATAGAGTTGTAATTTCAATTCAAGAATGTGAATTGAAGCCTTGGTGTGGACAACTAAAAAGAGAGGACGTAGGTACCTTATGAAAAAAGATTGAACCTCTATAAATCCTTGCATTTGATATCTTTATCCCTATCTCTCTACTTTGCATTTAGTTTAAAATTATCAATTTATTGTTATTTGCATCATATTTTGATATTGATTTTAATTTTCCAATCAATTATTTTAAAATCATTATTTAGGAAGAATTTGAAGAAATCTAATTCACCCCTTCTTGGATCACCATCTCACCTAAAAAGCTAACAATTGGTATCAGAGCTTTGGTTTCTTTTTATAGGTTTAACCACATTGAATAAAAATTTTATTGCTCAATTTAAGTTCTAAGATAGTGAAGAAGCCCTCAAAGCTCTTATGTTAGATAAATTTGAATTTTATGAGTGGAGAATGAGGATGAAAGTATTCATAATGGCCAAAGATTTTAGAGCTTGGAATGCAATAAAGAAAAGGCTTGAAATTCCTTTAAATGATGAAAACTACATAAGGCAAGTGATGGATGATACCAAGGCCAAATGCTTACTATATAAAGCTCTTGACTCCCACAACTTCAACTTGGTATCAAAGTGTTCAACCTAAAATGAGATGTGAAAAAGTTGGATGAAATACATGAAAGACAATAATCCAATCGAAATGCATCATGTCTTATAGCTATTGAAGAGCCAGAGGTAACCTTTAATTCTATTTATTCAAATTCATATACTTTTGATGAATTACAAGAAGCATACAATGAGTTGTATGATGAATGTCAATCAATAATGAGGAATTATAACAAAATGATTTCAAAGTTGAATGTAGAGAATAAGTTTTTGATGAATGCAAAAAATATTTTAGAAAAAGAAAATAAAAAGATGCGAATAAATTTAAAAACCTCTCAAAATAAGTAAAAAAATTTAGAAAAAAAAATTTTGATCTGAAAAAGAAATTTGATGTTTTGATGAATGAAAAACAAGAGTTTTTAGATAAGAGTTTAAGTGTTAAAATGATTATGTGTAATTTTTCTAATTTTTATGGTCATACTATACATACTTATCCTATAAAAAGAAAAGTTCTATTTAGAATTAGGCAAGAATGGATTCCAAAAGAAACAAAAGATATTGTGACTAACTCTCAAGGACCTAAAGCAATTTGGGTACCAAAAATCAAATGAGTATTGTCTCTTGTAAGTGTGCTAGAGCAAAGAGCTACATTATGATTTTAAAAAATAAAATTCTAGACACACAATGTATATGGATAACCTCTAAACTTTTATTTGAAAAGAATTTTAATTTGGTTACCTATTCTTGATCAAATTTGAATGCTTGATTGATTATGCAAAATTTGGTTGAAATTGATTACAAGACATATGTTACATAATCTAGAGAAAATGTGAGCTTGAATTGAGTATGCATTTATTTTTTTTTTCTCTTGAATGTATGATTTTAATATATTCCTCATGCTTGTTGATATTATGTTTAATATTTACATGTTTGAGATACATTTTTAGGAAAATTCATGATTGCTCTAATGAATTTGTGGGATTACATGTGAATGTTCTTAATATTGGGATTCCATGAATGATCTTGATATTTGGATATTATTCATGAAATTATTATTGGTGCTTGATGTGATTAATTGTGTGCTAAATTATTTTTATATTTATGAACAAACTTAGGAGGAGCACTCAAAGCTTAATGTTTTTAAAATTTATGTTTTGCTGTGAAAGCGATTTTTTCTAAAGTCAAGCCTTAAAATATGAAATATTGTTTTAGAAAGTTTTTAAATGGAAATAAATTTGAATATCTTGAATTCAATGATTTAAACTTGTTCAAACAAAGATAACTTGATAACTTGTAATGGTTTAAAATTTTCATAAGTGCTACATGCAAGTTTCAAAGGATTATGAAGCTGAAAATATCAAATCTTATTTTTGAATATCTATGAGCATAAAAACCATTTGAACATTTTCAAAGTATGATACAAAACTTTTCTAAATGGTTTGAAAAGCTTAAATGTGTGTTTAAACATATTTGCCCATCTTAACAGCCTTTTTCAATGAGATATAAGGTTTAAAAATTGACTTTTTGATTTCCTTGCTTTTAAGGCTAAATCACTACTTGAACAACTTTGTTAATTGAAACTTGTTGGAATGGTTCAAGATGGTTAGAAAAAAAAGGGCTTGACAAGTTTTTAGATTTATTAAGATATTTTTCAAGCAAAAATAAGTTTTAAAGTGCAAAAATCAAAATCCTAGACATATTAAGCTTTGAATAGGCTATCTTATTGTATTTTGTATAAATATATTTGTTTGAATGATTTAGGCGTGATGGAAATGATTTTTGTAATTTTTATGCATATTGATTTATGATTGTTGAACATGCTTATATAATCATGATGTTTGAAATTGCTCCACTTATTGGTAATACTATGATCTTGTGAAATATTATTAAAACTTGGTTATTTTATTCTCAATTATATTAACTCTTGATTTGTGATTTTAGAAATTAATGATCATCTTGTGCCTAAATAATATATATTGATGTTTGATTGTTCATCTCTTGACTTCTTATAAAATAATCTTGAAATATGATTTAATTCTTTATCCTTATTAATTTAAGATTCATTTCTTCTCATGTGTTGATGAATTAATGAACTTTATGTGCTTAAAAAATATGTATTGATTCTTTGTTTATCTATATTTTTGGTCAAGATATGTGCTCATATGATGATTAATTCAACTTCACCTTCATACTTGTGATTTAAAAGTGCTTAAATTGTTTATTTCTTAATTTGTGAAATACTTTGTGATATGCTTGCTCTTGTGCTTAAATGTTTTATCTCTTAACTTGTGTTTTTAAATTGATAAACTACTTGTTTTTTAAAATGATATGCGTTGTTGGTTTGTAGACACCCCATTTTATCTAAGAATATTTTTTTCGAAGTTAGGCTTCAACCGTAGTTAAGAGATTTTTAGGATTTAATTCTAGAATCAATTGGCATTAAAAATGATGTAGAGAGATTGTCAAAATTTAATTCCATAATCAATTCACATTAAATTGATAGGGAGAGATTTTGGGATTTGATTTCATAATCAATTTTCATGAAAACGAAAATCAAATAAAATCATAGATTTGAAGCGAATTGATTGAGCATGAATTCTTATATAAATTTGTGATCAAAGCAGAGTGAGGATTAACTGGGATGAATTGGGGAATTAGTGAAAAAGTTGTAACTCTGGCAAAATTTTTTGGGTAGTACTAGGTTTTGGGATTTTATGATCGATTTGAAGTTTTTGGGTGTGATTTAAGGATTTTGGGTTTGACTTTAGGTTTCTAGGGTTTGATTTAAGTTTCTAGAGAATTTTTAAACAAATCTGGGCAAATTAGGGAAAAATCTAAGTTTTTTTCTGAAAAACATGAATTTTTCGATAAATGTTTGAAGTTTTTGATAATTTTTCTGTGGGATTTTCCAAAAACTGACAGGGATTTCCAATTTTCAATGGAGTTTCTTAGAGCGTTTAAAAAGAAGGGAGATAATTTGTGGGTTAGAGAGAAAAGGGATGAAGCTTCTAAAGAAAACACAAGCAACTTGGCTTAGAGGGGACGGAGCTTGTGAAGAAAACATAGGCAACTTGGCTTATATACTGACCCAAAATGGTGTCATTTTGGCAGCTTAGGATTCTCGCCTAGACCCGTCAATGCACGCGCTGACCCACACTCTGACCCGACCTGATCGTAGGTTTTCTTTTTTTTATTTTATTTTTATTTTTTGATTTTATTTTTATTTTTTGATTTTATTTGATTTGATTTTTTATTTTTTAACTCATTTTATTTTTTATTTCTTTATTATTTTTTGGTTTTATTTTTAATAAATTTTGCTTCTGCTTTTATTTCTGAAAATAAATAAGTTTTAGAAAAAAAATCATTTTCAAATAAGTAAAAAAAAATCTTTTCAAATAAGTCTTCAAAATAAACATAAAAAAAAACAAAAAATCTTTTTAAATTTTCAAAAAAATATTCATAAAAACAAAAAAATCCTTTCAACAAAAAATATAAAATCTTTTTAAATAAAAATGCCTACCAAATAAATTCATGAATTCTACCAAACTATTGAGAAATTTTTATAGATTTAATTTTTAAAATGGATTCCACCAAACTATTGGGAAATTTCATAAATTAGTTTTCAAAAAAAAAAATAAAAAAAGTAATTTTTATCTTCTAAACTATTGGAGAATTACTTCAAAGTAAGTCTTACCAAACTATTAAGAGATTTTACTATTTTTTAAAATAAAATACTTTAATAAATTCGATGACAGAGCATCTTCAAAGCGGGACACTAATCTCTATGAATACTCCTGATGTGAGAAAATTATCTTAAATTGCTATCAAACTATTTAGATAATTTTAAGATATATTTTTAATATTAAATTATCAAGTAAATCACAAATATGGTCAAGGCTTGGATAATCTGAAATCTAACCGGTGCCATTCTTTGGATGGGCATTGTAGGGCTGTTATAACATTCCTTATGCGTAACCGTACTCTCAAACCTAAACTTTAGTTTCATAGATCAGATTAGATTAGGTGGCCAATCACACCTAAATAAAAAAGATTTATGACAACTTCTCTAATCCATGTCTAGTTATAAGTCCACAGACCTATACGTTATGATAGTTTGGCGACTCTGTCGGAGAAACCGAGAGTCAGGCAAGTGAATGATTTCTTATCATCCAAGCCTTGCTTAATAAATTTGAGATTTTTTACTTCTTTTCATTGCTTACACTTGCTTAATTATTTATTTATTTTTTTACTTCTTTTTATTGCTTATACTTGCTTAACTATTTATTTATTGTATATATATCTGTCATTCATTTGTATATGCATAACATAAGCTCTCCACCTAAGCTCTACCTTTAGGAAGAAGTAAAGTACCTATGCCCTCGTGAGATTTTATGTCTTCGCATGGGCCTGTGAAACACTCTCACTCAAATTAAACCTTTTTTATTTGTAGCGTATGATGGGCAAAGATCGGGATGCCTTACTAGTTTGTGATGGATGATGATGTAAGGAACAATTTGAAAACCTTTTAGAATTGACCCAAATCACATACAGTCAACTTTAAGAGCCCAACCATAGATAGAGCCTTATCCTTCCACCTTTCATTGTTAACCCAAAATCTAGGATCATGTTGTTATTTTACTTGCTTTATTATGTTTATTCTTTATTTTTTTAATATGACTAATTGATTTTTTTGTCTTTTTTTTATTTTTTTTCTTCTTGTGCATATTCATAAACATACATGTAAATTGCATATTATGCTTACTAAACTTTTTTATTATGTATACATGCATTCATGCATCATTGTATTCATTCTCATGCATAATCTGATAGGTCCATAAACATCATTCTAAATGTGCACCATAATTATGGGGAATCAAGGTTCAAGGATAGCTCAATACCAGTACTACACTCAAGCTAGAGCCAAAAAAATAGAATAAGATAATGCAAGTCATCTCGAAAAGATAAAAAAAGCCCAAGAGATACTTAAGGAAAAATTAAGTAAAATTTTAGATGCTCTTGAAAAGATAAGCAAAGGAAAAAAGGTGCAAGAAGATGGTTTGTATGAAGTTACCAAATCACTATATCCATCAGGGTTTGTTCCATATTAGACCCAAACCACTCCAAGTTTTTAGCTACAATAGACCACATTCTCAAGTTATAGAATGCCTTATACATCTGATCATGGGAATGTTTAGAGTTATACCAATCTTGTCTTCGCTGAAAAGACAAATGAGCTCATCCAAATTTCTAAAATAGATGAAACCAAAAAAAAAAAAAGAAGTTACAAATGGTTGTATTCTCGAAAAACTCTAAGACCAATCAAGCTATAAGCATGATTGAAGAAAGATTATGGGCTATAGAAGGTATTGACTTTTATAGATCCATAGATGCTCCAACCTTTGTCTGGTTCTAGATGTTGTGATTCTTTTAAAATTTAAGGTACGAAAATTTAAAAAGTATGATGGTACCAAGTGCCCCATTATGCATATCACAATGTATTACTACAAGATGGTGGCATATGCCAGTAATAAAAAGTTGCTCATGCATATGTTCTAGGATAGCTTAATTGAGTCTACTACATGCATTAAGTCATGGAAAAATTTGACTTGATCTTTCATCAACCAATATCATCACACCATAGATATGGCCTCTGATCGCCTTCATTATAAGGTATGAAGAAAAAAACATCTGAATCTTTCAAGGAATATGCCCAAAGGTGGTGAGATATAGCTACTTAGGTCAAACCACCCTTAACTGAAAAAAAAATGATGATTTTGTTTGTAAGTACTTTGAAATTGCCTTGTTATAAAAAGATGATAGAGAAAGCAACAAAGAACTTTGCTGATATGATGATCTTATAAGAGATTATTGAAAATACCATAAAGAGTGACAAGCTTAAAGAGAAAAAGACTGATAGTGCCAAGAAGGGTAGGATACCAAAGAAAGAAGAAAATAAATTCATCTTGCTTATTACCCAGCTACTAATAATATTGCATAAGCTCTTTATTAGCCTTATTTCCTAACCATGAATAACATCACTCTAAGTCCTTATCAACCAACTTTTCAAGCACCTGTAGAGGGGCCCAATCCTGTTACTTCACCAGTTTCAAGGCCTAAAATCAAGCGAGTGAATTAAAGAGATCAATGGCAATCAAGAGAGAGCTTATATTGATTCTATCCTCATAACCTATACTGAGTTATTTTTAGAATTGGTAAAAAATGACCTAGTATCCCCAGTCTTTCTGGAACCATTGAAGTCATTCTATCCCAAATAGTATAATATTAATGCCACATGTGACTATCATAATGGGAATGTAGGTCATTCCATAGAAACTTACCCTACTTTCAAGCATAAGATGTAAAGTTTGATTTGAGCAAGCTCGATAAGCTTCAATGAATCAAGAGAGCTAAATATCTATAAAAACTCTTTACCCAATCATCCAAGGGCATGATTTTAGGAAGGTTGATTATCATCTTAGGATTTTTTAAAAATATGGGTCTCTTTTATATGCTTGAATTTCATTTTATTTTTCATCATTTTAATAAAAGTAAAAATTTGATGCATTTTCATGACATTTTCACTTTTGTGTGAATTACCACCTTTTCATACCTTTTTCCCATATCCATTCTTTGATTTCAAATAATGAACGTTTATTATTTGATAATCATGACGATAACTCGAGATTCGATTTTAAAAACATCATTCATGATAATTGGATTGATAGATAAAGATTATTGATTCATTAAAACTGCTGAATAAAAAGATAAATCTAGAGAAGAATTTTAAAAATGATGCAATACATGATCCTTACAATTGTTCACAAGTCTGCTTTTAGTCAATAAATGTTCTTCGTTGAGAGTATTCATCTTTAAAATGAAAAATGGTCATCTTTTTTATATCTTTCTAAAAAAAATCACTTACTACCTCATTTGAGCCTTTTAAAATTTTCTTTTGAAGAACCTTAACCAAGGATCACCCCCACATTAGAGGTAAAGTTTGAGAAATTTGTTCATCCTTTGGGGCAAAGCCCTTTTGTGATCAAGTCTTCTTGACAAACAAAAAAATAAAAAAATTGATGGGGTAAAATGCCAATGTACTCCAACTAAAAAAATTTAAAAAAAAAAGAAGAAAAAGAAAATTGATGAGGCAAATGTCAAAGTGCCCCACATGAAAAAATGATCATTAGTTTGATTACCCTTCAAATACAATTTGGGCCTGTTTTATCCCTTTCTTTGGTACCCTTTATCCTAACCTACGTTACGTCCCTTAAAAGTCTATTTTGATCAAATGTGAATACTTGATTTGGAGAATCATGAATTGAATTGGAGCAGGTTTGCCATTGGATTGTGTGAAGCTTTGATCAAAATGTCATTGATGAATAAAAGGGAAATGAAAAATGAAAAATAAGAAAAGGCTTGTAAAAAAAATAAAATAAAATAAAAAAGAAAAGAGACAAAAGAGAAAAAAGGAATACTTAAACTGAAAAACCCAAAAGAGGGATTTAAGATGAAAACTTGAAAAAATAATTTTATGTGAAGGTCCCCAGAATGAGGATGATTAGCTCAAAGATTGAAGATATTAATGGAATGTTTTTTTGAAAGATGATCTTGAGTTTGAGTTTAAAATTGTTTGAGCAATCACTATTTTGGATGTTAATGTCGTATTTGAATAAATTACAACATTTTGCCTTTGATCACCCTTGAGTTGTTCTTAACCCTACCTTTTGTTCTTTTAATAATAAAGATATATTTTTCTTTCCTTTCACAAAATGCACGTTCCTTGAATGAACCAAGAAAATGTATCATGTCTGTCACTAATTTGAATAATGACAAATAAATGAATGAGATTTTTCATAAAGAGTTTTTCATTCTTTTGAAAGAAATCCAAGATTAGATAAATGAAAAGAAACATGATTTACAATGGGGCAAACATGATGACTCAATGATGAATTTAGTGATAGATCGATTGACAAGACTTATGAGTTGTGACCAGATGAGAAGAATATCATGGATTAGCTGATAAAATTTGCTCTGAGACTATTAATACTGAAAAACTAAGAAGGATTGGAGGAGTCTTAAGAACCTTGTCACCACAATTAAAATTTCTTGAGATTAGGACTACATACATTACATTTGCATCTCAAATAGGGAATGCACTTGCATTACTTTATTATCACTCATCTGATCTTGGCAGAGTCTAAATCATTTCTTATGACTTGTGGTTTTATTTTGGTCATTTATTTTTTACCTTAATTCAAACTTGGTCACTTCATTTTTTGACTCGTGATTTTGTTAAAGTCATCCAGTCTTGGCTCGGTCCAAATTATTTTTTTGATCTTTGCGAAACTTGGAATCTTGCAAAATTTTCTATCTTGCGAATCTTTCTTTCTTGTGAATCTGAAATCTTTGCATTTTTATGAATCTAAAACCTTTGTGAAACTTGGAATCTTGCAGATTTGTCTTTGCAAATCTAGAACCTTTGCAAAACTTGAAATTTTACGAATCCATCTTTCTTACGAATTTGAAAGTCCCTGCAAACCTGAAATCTTTGCAATCTAAAACCTTTGCGAAACTTGAAATCTTACGTCTTTCTTGCAAATCTGAAAGCCTCTATGAACCTGGAATCTTTGCTAATCTAGAACCTTTTTGAAACATGAAATCTTGTAAATCTATCTTTCTTGCGAATCTGAAAGTCCCTACAAACTTGGAATTTTTACAAATTTAAAACCTTTGCTAAACTTGGAATTTTGTGAATCTATCTTTCTTGTGAATTTGAAAGTCCTTGCGAACCTGAAATCTTTGTGAATCTAGAACCTCTGTAAATCTTGGAGTCTTGAGAATCTTAAAACCTTTACAAATCTTGAATCTTTATAATTTTGTTAAACTTGGAATATTGGGAACTTTAAGCTTTTGTTATGAAACCTCACAAATTTTTGAATGTCCAAATTGTGAATCTTTGGATTTAAAGTGAAATTTTGAACTTTATTTTTCTAACCTACAATTCAATCTCGGTCACTTATTTCGATATAAACTCAATCCATATCATTTTATTTTTTTAACTCACAGTTCAATCTTAATCACCTATTTTGATCTCAGCTCAATCTAGATCATTTTATTTCTTGTTTTGTAGTTTAGTCTTGATCATTTTGGCCTACTTTGATCACTTTCTAAATCTCGACTTTTAGACCCAAACAAAATGGATGTCTTTTGTCTTTGTGCAATTTCTATTTTATAGAAAATGCATAAAAAGGGGCAGCTATAGACACCTCATTTTGTCCGAGAATATTTTTTCAGAGTTAGGTTTTAACCATAATTGAGATATTTTTAGGATTTAATTCCAAAATCAATTGACATTAAAAATGATGTGGAGAGATTGTCAGAATTTAATTCCATAATCAATTCACATTAAATTGATAGGGAGAGATTTTAGGATTTGATTTCAAGATCAATTCTCATTAAAACGAAAATCAAATAAAATCATAGATTTAAGGGGAATTAATTGAGCATGAATTCCTATATAAATCTGTGATCAAAGCAGAGGGAGGATTGACTAGGGTAAGCTGGGGAATTGGTGAAAAAGTTACAACTCTGGTGAAATTTTTTGGGCAGTACTAGGTTTTGGGATTCTAGGATCAATTTGAAGTTTCTATGTGTGATTTAAGGATTCTGGGTTTGATTTTAGGTTTCTGGGGTTTGATTTAAGTTTTTAGAGAATTTTTGAAGAAATCTTGGCAAATTTGGGAGAAATCTAGAAAAGTTTGGAAAATCTAGGTTTTTTCTAGAAAATTTGAATTTTCCAATGAATGTTTGAAGTTTTCAATGAATTTTTCGATGGAATATGAATTTTTTTATGAGTTTTTCGGCGAAATATGAATTTTTCGATGGGATTTTCCAAAAACTGGCAGGGATTTCCAATTTCCAATGGAGTTTCTTGGAGTGTTTAGAGAGAAATGAGAGAATTTGTGGGTTAGAGAGAAAGGGGACAAAGCTTCTAAAGAAAACATAAGCAACTTGGCTTATATACTGACCTAAAATAGTACCATTTTGGTAGCGTAGGATCCGCGCCTCAACCCGTTAACCCATGCACCTCGACCCGTTAACCAACGCGCTGACCTGCGTTCTAACCTGACCCAATCATAGGTATTCCTCTTTTTATTTTTTGATTTGCTTTTATTATTTTTTAACTAATTTTATTTTTAATTTTTTTATTATTTTTTGGTTTTATTTTTATGAAATTTTATTTCAACTATTTTATTTTTGAAAAAAAAAAGTTTTAGAAAAAAAAATTTTCAAATAAGTCAAAAAAAATCTTTTCAAATAGGTCTTCAAAATAAATATAAAAAAACAAAAAAATATTTTTAAGTTTTCAAAAAAAATATTCATAAAAACAAAAAAAAAAATCCTTTCAATAAAAAAATATAAAATCTTTTTAAATAAAAATCCATACCAAATAAATTCATGAATTCTACCAAACTATTGGAGAATTTTCATGGATTTAATTTTTAAAATGGAATCCACGAAACTATTGAGAATTTCCATAAATCAGTTTTTAAAAAATATAAATAAAAAATAGAAAAGGTAATTCTTATCTTCTAAATTATTGAAGGATGACTTCAAAGTAAGTTCTACTAAACTATTAGAAGATTTTACAATTTCTTTTAGAATAAAATATTTTAATAAATCCGATGACGGAACCTCTTCAGAATGAAAACACTAGTCTCTATGAATACTTCTGATGTGAGAAAATTATCTTAAATTGCTACCAAACAATTGAAAAAATTTTAAGATATATTTTTATTATTAAATTATCTAGTAAATTACAAATATGATCAAGGCTTGGATAATTTGAAATCTAACTAGTACCATCCTTTGGATGGGCGTTGTAGGGGTGCTATAACTTTCCCCATGCGTAACCACACTCCTGAACCTAAACTCTAGTTTTGTAGATCAGATTTGATCAAGTGACCAATCACACCTAAACAAAAAATATTTGTGGCGATTCCTCTAATCCATGTTTAGTGGTAGGTCAACGGATCTATACATTATGACATGATTCATCTATTGTTCTTGTCAAGCATGTGTTTATATGAATATGATTGAGTTTTACTTGACCTACACTGCAATATAACTTAAGTGAATGATTTTTTTATGTTGCTTATTTTTACCTTAAGTCATTGTCCATTTTGGCCTATGATTTATGTTGACATATTTATTCTTTTATGATGAATTTTCTTAAATTTGTTTGGATGATAAATATATCTTCCTTGAGTTTTCAATTTTTAAATGGCCTAAAATTTGTCTTGACATATTCTTTGGTGATTTATTGACTATACATAAATATTGAATATGTCTTCTTTGTGTTCATTATTTCTAAATGATCTAGAAAGGATTCATGTTTTGCACATTACTTAAAAGCTTTTGCTTTAGTACTACCATTGTGCTATATGATGTTTATTATGATGAAAAGGTTTATGGCTTTAGTTAATATTAAATGGTTTGCTAGCAAATTGGTAACTTATACTTAATGAGCAAATTTTTCTTTGGCTTATAGCAACTTAGAATATGAAATTCATTTTCTAACAATTGGTATAATTTTTATCAATTAATATTCTTGATGCTATTAATGAACATTTCTTTGTCAAGAATATTTTCTAAGCTTATGCTAGGAGAACTTGTATGAGCACGAATGAGCCTACATTTTTTAAATTTCAAGTATAGCAAGCAAAACATGTCATCCTCATCAATTAAGCCTAATTTTACTCAAATGAAGTGGATTGGAGAATTCAAAGCCAAATCTTGTGATAACAATTGGGAATGCTTCTTGATGACATATTTTTAACAATTGGTATCCTTAACATTTGGTATGAGCTATGTGTGCTTAAATTGTATGCTTAGTGGATATTAATGTTTTATGTTCAAAGCACATTTGTTAAAAAAAATTATTTATGAGTAGCATGCATATCATTCTTTTATCTTTTTGCTCATAATTATCATGAAGTAAATTATGAATGACTTTATGCCAAATTGCTAAAATTGGATACATTGATGCATTTATGCTCGTGTTTGAATACATATATGTGAACCTCTTGTATATATTACACTTGAATACATGCATTCAATATACTCTTGGTATTATTGGTATCAAGCAAATTAATCTCTCTTTCTTTTGCTATGATAAAAAAAAAGGAGTGGATATTTCTTCTTGTATGTTTATAGCAATTGATATAGGAGCTTAAACATTTAAACATTTCATGAATATATTTGTTCATGATGCCTCTTTGTGTTTATTTGCTCATTAATATGCTCATGCCTTTTTGCTATGACAAAAAAAGGGAGAAATATCATGTGGACAAATTTGCTTATGCTTGATATGCATATGTTTGATTGTGCTTATTTCACAAATTTGACTAACATATATTTGTTAAGTTGTATTGGATTAGGATACATTACATGAGGGGGAGTTTTGCCTTGCAAAGTTTATGGGGAGTTATTCAAAATGTTTTTCAAAATCTTACATGTCTTAAAGAAAGTTTTTTATCAAACAAATTTATCTTTATGTTTTGTCATATAAAAAAAAGGGGGATTGTTAGCCTTGAATTGATCCTTATTTTGAAATGACAAAATATTAAGCTAAATAAGCTTGATCAGGATTTTGAAAAAAAATTATTTAGTACATATTCTTAAGTTTTATATTTTGGTACTAAATAAATAATATGATTTTCAAAGTTAAACAAACCTTTCTTTATGTTTTCTTATTTCTCAAATCAAAGGTATCTTTAAACATTATTTATTTTAGTCTAAATGGAAGTCCAATTTTTGTTTTTAATGTAAACTTATTCATTTTGGACTCAATACAATTTTGATAATATTGGTTTTGAGAAATAGCTTAACTTAAGAAAGTTGTTTTCCAAAATCAAAGTTTTTCAGCATTGAACTTGTTTTATTTTTTTGTATTAATTCACAAAGCTTTAATATTTGAATTTTATACAATTGGAAAGCTCCTTTCTAATGGATCAAACAAAATTAAAATCCAAATTTTTTAAGAAAAAATTTTAAATTTTTACTAGACACTTTGCAGTTGTTTAAAAACTGTACAAAAGGAAGATTTGAAAATTCACTATAATTCGTATACGATGAATTAGGTGATGAATTTTACATAGATAGAAACCCTTTAAGTCTAGATTTTAAATCTTTAAACAGTTTTTCATTTGGATTTGTAAAACTCAAGATATAATCAAATTAGTAAATTGAGTGCAGAATATGAGACAACCACCTAGCTTGACCAGATCGATCCCCTCCCTGTAGGGAATGATTGGTTAGGGTTTCCAAGTGACCCGATCAATCCCCCTTTTAAGAGATCGATCCATTTTTCATACAAAAAGTTTTTTTAATTTAAAACATGCAAGAGGGATCGAACCCCTCATATAGGGGATCCATCACATGGGTAAGGGATCAATTAGGTCCCTTACCTGATTGATCGAGTCTGCCTAGAAATATGTATAACGGCTAGTTTTTTAAGCTTCCAATAGGCATTTCTTCTTCCAAACCATCCATAATGGCTAGTTGTTCAATTTCTCTAAATATAGGACATTCCAACACACCAAGAAGGTTCATGAATCAAGAGAGCAAGAACCAACAAGCTATATTTTCATTCTCTTTAAGAATCAAAAGTTGTTAGAGCTTAAAAATCCATATCTTTTGTAGTTATAGTATCCAAATCATATTTACTGTTCATTCATCATTTCCTTGTATTTAAACTTGGCAAACACTTAGCCTTCGAAAGGTGTTTTAAGTTTGCATTTCTATTAAGTGATTTTGTAATCAAAAGGTGAGGTATCCTCTTGAATTTGTGAGATTGAAAGGTTGCTATTTAGCTTAGAAAGTAAAGAGTGTTAGGTTGCTATCTAAGCCTTAAGAAAAAAATAGAGTTGTAATTTCAATTCAATAATAGTAAATTGAAGCCTTTGTGTGGACAACCAAGAAGAGAGGATATAGGGGCCTTGAGGAGAAGGACCAAACCTCTATAAATCTTTGTATTTGATATCTCTATCCCTAGCTCTTTACTTTGCATTTGGTTTAAAATAATAAATTTATTGTTATTTGCATCATATTTTGATATTAATTTTAATTTTTCATTCAATTATTTTGAAATCATTATTTGGGAAAAACTTGGAGATATCCAATTCATCCCCTATTGGATCACCTTCTCACCTAAAAAGCTAACAAAACCCCTCTATATTTTGGTGACTCCAGCGGGTAGGAGTGATTGCATTGGATAGAATTTCACTAGAGACATGACATGAGCAATTCTGTTAGATATAAAAAATCCTAATGCCACAAGAATACTCAATGGTAGAGCAATAATCTGGTTAGAACATTTATTCTTTTATATTAGAAGTTTAATTAGTTATAGATATTTTAATGTTCACTTTTTACTGTTTTTCAACTAACTAAGCATTTTTTTTACTATTATTATTTGTGCATACACATTTAAGAATTTAAATTAATTGATAAAAAGCTAAATGTGAGAAAAATGAAAATCCAACAAATGTCTATTTTAATGCATGCACCTTTATCAAATATTGCAAAAATGATGAAAATGTTTACCTTTGTACAACTTTAAGAAAAAAGTCATTGTCCTAAACAGTGTTAAAAGTTTTCTTTAATTGTACATGAGATTAATCTTCAGAATCAATTGAGTTGCAAAGTTGATATGGTTGCCATGTTGAATCCACTTTTCTTGGCCATAATTTAACACTTTCTGCTTTGAATCAAATTAATCTCTTTGGTATTAAGTTGAGAAAAAATCATCTACTTAATACATAGTGGAGTTTGATCTCTTTCTTTTTGGGTTAAGAATTCACCTCTCTAGTATGAAATTGAGAATCACTTATTAGCTACAGCTTTAGCACTCATTCTTTGGCTGCTACTCTATTATTGATACTTGCTATCAAATAAACCTCCTTTGTACCAAGTTGAGAATTATCTTCAAATTAAAAATTATTCTTTAGTTGTAGCTATATCATTAATTCTTTGGCTATAATTTTATTGTTTATACTTGCTATCAAATAAGCTCCTTCGATACCAAGTTGAAAATTATCTCTCTTTTATAAATTGAAAATATGATTATTAACCATAGCTTTATCGCTTATTTCTTAGCCTTAATCTTTTAAGTACTATGATGTAAATCATTTAGATAATTTTTGGCACAGTTTCATTGCTTTTATTAGTTCTTCTTTGTATTGGGTTGAGAAGTTATCTCCCTAATATGAAGTAGATAGTTCTCTTTGGCCGTACACACAATTATATTAGTATTATTATTACACATCTTACCTACTTCATAAGTTGAGGTATTACAATTATAATGCAATGCTAATATTATTAAGACTTTCCAAATACCAAAGTTGAAAAAACTCACAAGTACTATATCATATACATATTATTATATCACATATTTTTTATATGTTAAGAAGTTCACCTTATTACAAAAAATTATCTACATATGAAACACTTAAAACTCTTTTGAATACAGTGAAGCAAAAATGTATAATGCATATACATATATATATATATAATGATACAAACTTGAAAGAATAGTTAATTCCAAACTTCAAATTTTTCCTAAAAAATTCTTCCTCAAAGAAGCAAAACATCTTAAATCTTACTATTTCATTTAGTTTACATACCAGTTCTTCCAATAAAAAGTCTTATAGTCTTGTACTATTTTCTCACTATCACATATCAAATATTTCAAAGAGAAAATTTTGTAGCATTGCATCACTCTCATTTGTAAGCTTTTCCCAGTAAACAAAACTTTGATGTTGTGATCTCTTGCGTTTCTTTTGTCACTCTTCTAAAAAGAGAAAGTTTTATGATGCTCTCATAGACAAGTTTTTCTTGAAATAAGGTTGATTGATATAGTATTTTCTACTATTACATTACCTTACATACAAGTACTTCAAAAAAATTGACTATTAAAGTCTTTTGTAACACTTTCTTATTGCTATTACTTTACTCTTATATAAAAATTCTTTAAAAAAAAAATCAATTGACAATTGAAATCTCTTGCATACTTTTACTATGAAAAACTTCTTGTGCAATAGCTTCAAAAACATCATCAATATTATTGAAAAACATCATAAAAATTTATTTTTTGCTGTTACTTTTCTAGGAAATGCCTAGCCAATGATTGCATTTCATTTTAAAAGGTATTTCTTAATAAGAGAATTTCATGCATAACTTTAAAAGTTCTTTTCATAATAAATTTTCATGAATTATCCTATAATATATTTTTGCATGCATTATTCAAATAAGTAATTTTCATTAAAAAAAATTCGATGTACTTATTTGATATATTAATAAGTATTCTACATTTATTTTTATAAAAGGTGTTTCTTATTAGTCAAAAGTATTCTCAAAATATTACGCATATTTTTAAGAGATGCTTTTCATGAAACACTTCTCATTATCTATCATTTTTCTAAAAGTATTTCTCTTTCATATTTCCATATCAAAACACTTTTTTACATCTAAACAATGATTTTTAAAAATGAAATTTTCATGTGTTGTTTTAAAAAGTATTTTCACTTATAATTTTTGAAAAGTACATTTCTTACACTCGTACAAGGATGTTTCCTACATTTCAAGAGGTGGATTGTTAAGAAACACAACTTATTTATTTATGTATAATTAAAAGAAAATCTATCTAAGAAACGTTTGTTACCTAGCATTCTTAAAAAAATAGAAAAGAAATTTCAGCATGTTACTCCAAAATTCACTTCTTATACACTCTTTAAAATGTATTTAAAAAAAAAATTATGATGCACCTACATGTTTTTCTTATAAGAACTCCTTCCATATTGTTTCAAAAAGTGTTTCCCTGCATTCAAAAAAATATTTTTCTTTAAAAGGTTTTCCTTGAACACACTTTTAAAAAGTGTTTTCCATGAAGAATTTTCCATTCATCATTCTTTAAAAAGTGATTCTCATACATTACTTTACAATACTTTTTTCGTTATTAAAAAAAAAAAAAAACTCAAACTGCTAGCATATCATCTTAAAAAATGATTCATGAGTAGAACTATTCTTAACAAAAAAAAAAAAAAGTGATTCAATTTATCAGGTGCCTTTTAGCTATCTTGATTTTTTTTTAGAAAAATTGATGTTCATTGCTTATTCTTATATACAATACTTGATTTATTTACAATATTCATTCTGCAATTCTTTTAACGAAGTATTTTCATGACTTATTCTTCTATTTTTTTAGGAAAATATTTTCATTACTTATTTTCCTATTTTTAAGAAAATATTCATTTTATTTGTTCTCCTAAGTAAACATTCCCATTACTTATTATTATATTTTTAAGGAAACATTTTTATTAATTGTTCTTCTACTTTTTAGGAAAAACTTTCCTTATTTATTCTCCTATTTTCTTAAGGGAAACACCAATTACTTCTCATTTTATTTTTTTAGAGAAATACTCTCATTACTTGTTCTCTTATTTTTTAGGGAAACACTCTCATTATTTATTCTCCTATTTTTCAAGAAATATTGATATTCCTTGTTCTATTATTTTTTAAAGAAACACTTTCATTACTTTGTTCTTTTATTTTTTTAAGGAAACACTTACATTACTTGTTCTTTTTTTTTTTTTTAAGAGAAACACTCTTATTACTAATTTTTATATTTTTCAAGGGAACACTCCTATCACTTATTCCTTTTATAATTTTCATATTTTTTAAGGTTACACTCCCATCACCTATTCCTTTTGATAATTTTTTACTTTTTTAGGAAAACACTCCTTTATCTATTCTTTTAAATAATTTTCCTATTTTTTTTTATAAATATTCTCATTACTTATTCTTTTTAATAACTTTTCTATTTCTTTAAAGAAACACTATCATTACATATTCTTTTGATAATTCTATTTTTTTAAAAGAGATGTTTTCATTAATTATTTTTTATAATTCTTATATATATATATTTAAAACACAACTGGCTAACAAATAATTCTTTAATTTATAACATTAAAATTTATTTATTTTATACATGGAATATTCTTTGATCTTTATGAAAAAAATTTCATGTAGAAGGCAATAAACTCGCCCATGCGCAATACGCAATCAAAATATACATTTTTTTGAATGAAGCATACATTATTCATCATTTACTTTTTCATTGTACCAGTGCAAGAGAACTTTTTATTCTAAAAATTCTCATGCAGGGGACAAAATATAGATACTTTATTTTAGTTACTAATATTTTATTCTTATAAATTTCTCTAAAGTTGTTAAAGTTGAGGATAAATCAAAACAGGTGATAAGGTTGTTTCAGTAAAGATTATTTTATGGAACAGCTATTCACAAAACAACTATTTAAGAAACAACTCCTTTATGAAACAAAACTTTCACAGAACAGCTATTTTCAGAACAACTTTTCAAAAAAACAATGCCAACATCTTTATTGAAAATGCTTTCACCTAAAGTTGCTTCACTAAGAGTTATTCCATAAAAGATGCTTCATTGAATGTTACTTCCCCAAATGAATAAGTGAAAATAACTTCAGAATATGATAGGGTTTTTGGGTTAATTTCACTATTGGGATATTCCAAAGAGCTTAGCTTAATAAATCATATATGGAGATAGTTAAGAAGTTTTCTCTTAACCTTTTCCTGAAATATGAGTGCTTTTTTCTTTTTTTCAAAATAGATAGTGAATTTAGTGAATTTTTATATTCACTATGCCTATCACCAAAAAGCTAATTACACTCTCATTAAACAATATATTAATACATTTTGTAACAATCACTTCTATTATTCACCATTATTCCCATTCAATACTTAAGGTATGTAACTCATATTCTTAAAACTTATAAATAGGAGTTTGCACAATTCATGAGGGACTTTTGGAGACTTCTGGCAAATTGACTCAGTTCTCTTTGTAATTCTCTCTTCCTAAATCATTTTCTTACTCTCATTCTTTTCTTTACTCAGCTTTGCTTCACCACCTTGTAAGGAATAATGACTTAAATCTTATAGGAGATTTATTTGAGATTTATTAGAGATTTGTTTAAGATTTGTTAGATATTGCTTGATGGACAAGAAGACTTACAGAAGAAGAATTCTAAAAGAAAAGAGATTCTTAATAGTCAAGTTTGACTTGCAAAAAAAGAATTATAAAAGGAGAAGGATTCTTAATAGGCAAGTTTATATTGTTATAAATAGGTGAAGTCTCTGCAGGATTAAGTATGAGAAAAAGATGTAAAAGAGTTGTAAGATTTTGTGAGATAGACACCCCATAAGAGTACTGGGGCTTTACATCTTATGTATGTGTATGTTTGTTTGTGAGTGGACTAGAGGAGACTGAGATGATCCACATAAATGTGATGTATGAGTGCATATAGGTATGTATTTGTTTGTGCTAAAAGTGTACACATAGGTATATGTTTGTTTAGGTTAAGAATACTTCATAGGATTAGAGGGGATTGAAAGTGTCTTATGAGTATTGATTGTTGAGAAGTTAATGATTTGATTTATATGTTTGTAATTCTCTACAACTAGTGGATCTTGTTTCTCATTCGTGAACATAAGTTAGTTGGATCGAACCACGTTAAATTATTTTCTCTTATGTGATTGATCGATTGTTTGATTTTGCTTCCACTGGCTTGATTGGATTGGGACCTTTTGGCCTAACAAATGGTATCAGGCTTGGTTTCGATGTGAACAGCAAAATCTAATAAAAAGTGATATCAGAGTATGGTTCGAGACATGAGAAGAAGCAAACTCAGAAAAGCTCGATTCAAGGAAGAAGTTTGAGTTCATATTTTTTAGGATCAGTTTGCATAAAGCATGAAGACACACAAAAGAAGATGATTATAAGACTTCCATTTTAGGTGGAACCAAGCATATCTAGCATGAAGACAGATGATTGATTTTGAGTCAAGGTGGAGATTGTTAGGAATAATGACTTAAATCCTATAGAAGTATATTTAGGATTTGTTAGATATTGCTTGATGGATAAAAAGACTTGTAGAAGAAAAATTCTAAAAAAAAGAGATTCTTAGTACTCAAGTTTGACTTACAAAAGAAGAATTATAAAATGAGAAGGATTCTTAATAGACAAGTTTATATTGTTATAAATAGATAAAGTCTCTGCAGGGTTAGGTATGAGAAAAAGATGTAAGAGAGTTGTAGGGTTTTGTGGGATAGACACCCCATAGGAGTACTGGGGCTTTACGTCTTATGGGTATGTATGTTTGTTTGTGAGTGGACTAGAGGAGACTGAGAGGGTCCACATAAATGTGATGTATGAGTACATAAGGTATGTGTTTGTTTAGGTTAAGAATACTTCATAAAACTAAAGGAGATTGAAAGTGTCTTATGAGTATTGATTGTTGAGAAGTTGATGATTTGATTTGTATGTTTGTAATTCTCTACAACTAGTAGATTTTGTTTCTCATTCGTGGATGTAGGTTAGTTGAACCGAACCACGTTAAATTATTGTCTTTTGTGTGATTAATCAATTGTTTGATTTTGCTTATGCTAGCTTGATTGGATTAAAGCCTTTTGGCTTAACACACCTGTTGCTACACTCAATGTTTCAGGGTCTACTTCAATCTTCCTCTCCGCCGTCTTCCAACACATTATGTTTTACTTGTTTGCAATGCTTCCTCATCTCAAGAAAGAACCCCTCTACATAAGTCATTTATTTCCGGTTAGAATTATAGAATACCTAATTACATGATTGAATAAGAGTTTGGCCTAGAAAACGCTATTTGATTACATGTTTGGAGAAGGAAAACGAAAAGTTGCTTTCAAAATAGATGTTAGGACTTGTGAGGAATGAGGGAAGTATTATTATGGGGAGGCCTTCAATTAATGTCCAGGGTAATTTGCAATTCAAAGAAAGGAGATTGTGTCAACTTTTTCGTTTTCTAAACCTTGTTCCTATCATTTTATTATTATTATTATTTGACTTTTCATACGTTTAGATCTCATACTTATGGAATATAAGGTTTTGATTGTTATTGTTGTTTTAGTATTATTATTATTATTATTATTTAGCTAGAATGCCTCTCCACAATGGTGCTGCACTTTTCATTAACATACATTTGTCAACATTTTACAGGAAGTGCAAGGTTAGGGAGATTGAAGAACGAATCAACCAGCTGGAAATGAGAAATGGAAGATAAAGGTCGTCAAACGTCCAAGCGGGCAAAGCAACGAAGGCACTGATGTTTACGTAGAATACCTTCGATTTAGCTCGCTGCATTTGCTAATTTTAGACATAAATTCGCCATTGTGAGACCACTCTTCCAATTCCAAACGGCTGTCCTTTACATGTTCATCGATGATAAAAAACCAATAAAATTAAACTGCACTCTTTAACGTTACTAAACATTCAAATCTTATTCTTAACCACTCTTTTTCTACTACTTTTGCCGAATCATTAAATGTAAGAGGACAAACTTACCCGCCTCTTTAGAAAGACAAAAAGATTATCGAAGGTCTGATTGGTGCGGAAGCAAATGTTAAAAGTGGCAAGTTAAAGATGGTCAAATAACTGCCAATTTATAAAAGCAGTAAAGGAGGGTACTTGCATTGCAATTGCATCAACTCATGTTAGAACATGACTGTACTACGAATATACAACTGCTAATTTATTGGAATAAAAATTGACAGAAATGCATCAAAATTTCCCTTGTTGAATGTTTCCATGCATCAATTATGAATCCTGCTCCTGCCCCACTTTGGCGCTGCAGACTGGAATCACGGCAAGGGTTCTTGTGAATCTCCCAAACGAGACAAATGAAGATATGCATCAGTCCCTGGACAAACAATTGAGAGAATTTCTAATGCGATAATTTAACTGGAGAAAACACAAGTGATTAAATCTCATGGAAGAAAATCAGTACCGTTAGCATGTAGGAAGAGAAAAATAAATATTTTGAGAAACAAGCCAAATTAATGCAATTAGATTTGTAGCACCCGGCAAAGTTACAAACATTTTCATCCAAGGGAGAGGATAAATGTAGTTACAATAAAAGAAAAGTATTCCAAGTGATTATAAAACAACAAAATAAAAAGGTAGAAGTTGATACTTTGTTGCACAATGTCCTCTCTTGCTCTCAATAATAAGAAACAGTTAATTTTGAGTTTGGGATAGCTCAACATAACAACAAAAGCCATACACAAGTTATGAAATATGAAACTAATAAATTATGTCAGTTTGAAATTTTGTTATCTGCTTTCACAAACAACCTCAGAGAAGTGTCTCAAAAAACATATCACATTAATTGCAGCCAGAGTTGCAACTGACCCTACAGAGACAAACCAATAGCTAATTCTAACAATCAAAGTATACTGAAATAGAAGAAGAGTGGTTCTTCTGAAACAAACTGCTTGTTTCACCATGCCTGATTGCCTATCATTTGCTCTGCTACCAACTTTGAGTGCCAATTTTTACATTTTATAAATTTTTTCTTTTTGGTACATATGCTGTTACAGAAAATGAGAGTTTTGCTGCACGACATAATACAGTTACCCCTTGATGGCAGAGTGAGCTCAGGTCATATGATGGCACCTAAAAATATATATATCAGCACAAATATGTGCACACGTATGCAAATATATATGTGATGTCAATCAAATGCTTACAAGCAAAACAGTACAATTGTAAAGACTGCAGAGCTTGACCTTAAGCAGTCAAACTGTAGCAAACTGCACTCACCATATCCTTCCATAGAGATAATTTGAAGATCCCCTCCAAAATACCGAGCATACAAGCGGCTTATTGGTAGCCCATAACCATATCCAGCCATGGTTACTGTATCAGCTTTTCCCAGTTCTGAGAACTCATCCAATGGGTTTTTGGCAGTGCTGTAAAGGTATGTGAAAATTTTGGGAAGACCACTTCTTGGTATGCCACCCCCCTCATCTGAGACCTGGATTGCCAATTAGGCCAAGTTATATTGTTAGACAAAGAGTGAAAACACATACGTATATGTTTGATGGTACATTTTAAAAACTTTAAATTCCCATGCTCTCCAACCAAAGAAAAAATGGAAACAGTTGCTAGAAATTCTACAGTTAACATTAAGAATGACAAACTACCTTTATAGTTACATCCTCAATTCCCTCAGAAACAATTATTCGAATAGGTGGTGCAGCTCTATCTGAATCCATAAAACGCTCTTGGACAGCACGCAAGGAGTTTTTGACCAACTCAAATACCATAAGATGCAAGTGTGTTGGAACATACCTGTTATGCAAGAGAACAGATGATACATAGGACAAAAATCAAAGGATCAGTGGTTCCATATTTATGACTGAACTGACGACCCAGAATTGCTTTGGAGAATCCATAATTGAAAAGTGTAGTGAAAATATAAGAGATGAAAAATCTAGATTAAACTAAAATGGAGCAAATTCCACCATAGTGTGATAAAATCAACTTACGGGAACGTAAAATTGGGATCACCATAGATATTAATATCAGGTGCACTGCCATACTCTCACAAACAAATAGAACGAGCATCCTCACCTGCATTTTGTGCCTCCTCCACTGGAGACATTTTTGTATGTATATAGCCCACACAATGTGGAGGAGGATTAGGGTTATGCAACTCTACATGCTGCCCTGGTTTCACCAAAATTTAAACATGCAGACAGTGTTTAAACCCATCTCCAAGAAACAATAACAAATGAAATAATGGAAAAAAATGGTTGCCGGTAGGTGTTGCAGCAAGAAAACAATAGATTATCATAGTAAAGCAAATGAAGTTGAAACTAACCAATAACCATGCGAATTCCAATTCTTGACATGTAAAATCGATCTAGAAACTGATGAATCTCATCAAGATCCTCATAAACAATCTTTGGATCCATGCCTTTCTTCAACTGTTGAACCCCTAAAGCCATCATAGGGACCACATTGTTGTGTCTAACCTTGATAGCCTTTATCATTTGTGTAAATTCCTTCTCATCATTTGTATCCTTGATCTCAGGAAAAGACCTTAGGTCACGGAAGGAATCCAAATACCAATCTCGCACCTATGAAGGACAAGTCAATGTGAATTAGTTATTACTCCAGATCTTCAAAATTTAAGACTTGATCCATCATCTTGTTAACCATCTTTCAATTCAAAACAAAATCATCCCCGCATGAAGCAAGGTATGCAAGGGTTCAAATGTTCTCAGAAGAGGTAAAATTTGGTGAAAAAGCAAACTAATTCTAAGATTCTAAGTGAAATTATGCTGATATTAGATTCTATAGCAAGATTATGTTTCAAAGGTGAGGTCAGGTTGTAAGATGAGAGCCGGTCAAAAGCAAAGTAGCATGCAGAAATGAAATCAGAATGTTCTCCACTAAATACTGTTTAAGCAACATATCTTTCTGAAAATGATGATCGCAAAAAATAAATCAGGGTATAAAGAAATTCTCAATGATTCCATTAAAGGCGCTAAAAGGTCAGCAGTGAGCAGCAAAGCAAGCATGTGCATGTATGGAAATGCATGTAAAGGGCATGGCAGAGCGTGCAACAAATAACTTGAAAATCAGAAGGCAGAGACAGGAAGAATCTCCATATACAGTAAAAATGAATTAGTACTAATTATTTAATTAAAGGTTAAGATCCAGTCTGCTGAATCACGTATTCAAAGGAGAAAAAGAAAAAGTACAAGATATGCTAGTCAAGTTGAAGTTGTGATAGATACCCATGCTGGTAAAATGAAAAATAAAAAACTGACACCAAAAAAAAAAAGAGCAGTGGGTTGTAGAAAGTAGCAGCAACCCATCCAAGACATGAAATTGAAAGAAAAAGAAGAAACCTTCAAAACAGCAGGCTTCTCAGAAAGGCCATAAGGTAGGGTCTCGAGCTCAATAGCTCTCTGGGCAATTCTAATGGGGAGCTCCTTGTGGAGAAACTGACCCGAAATCAACAAGTTGCGGTCAGTGGGCTTGGACCCAAACTCCATCATGTACCTCAAGCTGACCCCTGTCTGCTTCATGCAACCCCATTTGTGCACCTCCTCTATTAAGGTCTTGGAGAAAGACTCGCACGCCTTCTTAGCCCCCATTATCTTCCTCGAACACCCACGATTATACTTACGCTAGACCTTCAGCCAGGTCAGCAACATGCAATTCCAGAAACCTTGCGTAGGAAATGCGAAACAAGCATAGAGCATTGAAGATTATGCAAAATGGAAAACACCCAAAGAAGAAAATTGACTTCAAATTGATTTTAATTGGATAACGTAACGTCTGTTAAAATACTTAACAGAGAGAGAGTGAGAAGAGTTGAGGAACAAGGGGGTTCCGATTGCAGCTGTAGGGGTTCCTGTCCTCCTTCCCCTGTCCCGAACGCGAATTAATTTAGACTTTTACTACTACTACTACTCAGTTTTTAACTGACATTGATGATACACAATTAGACAACTATTACCCATTTTCTGAAAACAAAAAAAAAAAGAAAAAGCAAAAACTCTGGTGAAATCTGAAAACTGAAAAACTGTTGTAAGTAGTAAGAATGAAAGATGATGAACGGTGGTGAATCAATCACCAACTGCGGTTTTGGATACCAAGAAGGAAGGGGCTTCTATATACTTCATCAAGCAAAAAAAATATCAAATTTATCTTTTAATAAATTATAATTTTACCCTCATTTTCTCCGTTCATCTACTTACACCGTCATCCTTTTTTCTTGTATATTCATTCGAATATGATTTTTTTATATTTTAAAATTTTATTTTTAAAAATATAATATAATTTTTAAAAATTTATTTTCAAAAAATAAAATAAATAAAAAATTAAAACAAAAAATATTTAATAAAAAAATAATAAAAAGTAAAGAATGGAGGAAAGATAGGATGCTATGTGGACACCATCTCCTTCACTCATTCTTTACAAAATTAAGTATTAGATTAGAATTAAAAATTAAAAATTAAGTATTTTAATTTTTTTTAAAATTATGTTTTAAATATGAGAGAAATAAAATTTGTATACCAAAATTTAGTGGATGACAATATATAGATAAATATAAATATAATTTTTTAAAAATAAATAATAAAAATATTTAAAAAATATAAACACAAATTAAAGGCAAATATAAGTACATATTCTCCTTAAACCTCAACCTCATTGGGGCACTCCCATTCCTCTGGAATGATTATTTCCTCGTAATGTTTTTTTTATAGAGCTGTGAAAGAATGAAAAAATTTAGAGAAAAAAAAAAAGGGAAAAATTAAGTTAAAAAAATGAGAGTTACGTGTAGAGAAAAAAGTATGAGAAAAGGGGAAAAATTAAAAAAAAAAAATAATAATAATAATAATAATAATAATAATAATAAAAGACATTTGGTAAGATGAGAAAAATAAAAGAAAGGAAAAAATAAAATTAAAAATAAAAAAAAAGAATATATATGGGACACTTACCACCATCACATCATTTCATTAAAAAATAAAAGAAATTAAAAAATTTTTTTAAAAAAAGTTGAAAACGAATAAAAAAGATAAAATATTAAGAATATTAAGATATAAAAAATTAAAAAAGGGAAAAAATAAAGTTAAAAAAAAAAAACAAAAAAAGTGTACAAAACATTGACCACCGTCACATCATTTCATTAAAAAATAAAAAAATTAATTTTTTTAATAAAAAGTGAAAAATAAATTAAAAAGTTAACTTTTTAAAAATAGTTAAGCTTCAAACTTTAGAATATTAATTTTAAGGAAGATGATTAATTTTTCAATATAAATTATAACTTAATTATATATCAATGTAATTTTTAATTAAATTAAAGTATTAAATAATATCTTTATTAATATAATACATATATAAATATAATTAATAAAACATATTCCTTTATATATCTCTATGAGATTCGAGACATAACATCTCAAATCTGATTCAAATTTGATGTGAATTATTCAAAGAGATAAAACTAGACTCAATTTTTGTTTTAAAAAAATTGTACTAATTGGAACATAATGAATTGAAACCTATTATATAGGTTTTTTTATTATACCTACATTCATTAACTTATTCTTTAAAAAATTTATATAGTAAAAAAAATTTTAAATGACAAAAAAATCAAATGAGATGACATTGGAATATATTAAATCAAAGTATTAAATAATGACTTTTTAATAAAAACATATATAAATATAGAATTAAATAAATAATAAAATATATATTTATATATACCAGAGCTAAGATGTAACACCAAAACCTTATTTTTACCCGAACTCGATATAAAAAAAAAATCAATTCAATTATCTTAAATTAAAAAACACACCAATTGGGTCGAGATCAAATGAAACTCATTAAATATGGGTTATTTTGTTATCTTTATCTCAATTGACTTTTTAATTATAAAATTCATCTAATAAAAAAAAAACCAAAAAAATAAAAAAGCTTAAAACAAAGAAGTGATGAAAAACAAAAGAAATGAGGTGTCACATGGACATTCGAAATGAGATGAAACACCTTAAACATATCTTCGATACAATCTAATAAAAAAAATTGATCCAATCTCCTTTTTTTTAAAAAAAAAAAGCACCTATGTTGGATTGGTACGAATCCCACCTAATCAAACACTAAGTATTTTATCATTTCTACCTCTATTGATTTTCTTTTACAAAATTTATTTAATAAAAAATAAAGTTAAAAAAACCAAACAAAAAAGCTCAAAAAGTAAAAATAACAAAATAAAAAATAGATTTAATAAAAATAAAGTAAAAATAATAACAATAACAAACTAAATTTTTGAAGAAATAATGAGGTGCCACGTAAACACCCTCACCCTCCTTCAAAATCTACAACTTTAAAATTATAGGTATATCTTTAGCAAGGTTCTTATCACTATTATGGTTATGCTAGTGGGAATGAAAATCTTAATTATAAACTAGATAAGGAAAGGTTGGAGAAGATACCCCATTAAACAAGATTATGTGCAAATTAAATGTCTAATAGTAAAGCATTTCTCAACAATCTTTTTTAAGGCAAAGAAATAATTAGTCATAACTAATTGAACCAATAAGAATCGATTTTATTTGATGAATTTGGGTTAATTTAGTTGATTATAAGGTTTAAGTCATTTTAATTTTTAATTCGAGAGGTTTAATCGATAGGTTTTTTATTTAATACTTGAATCAATCGAAAAAATAAAATATATTTTAATAATAAAAATAAAAATATATAATTAATATGTTTAACATTACCCAATTATTCATTTTACCTTATTGTGTGAAACCCTAGCCTCCAAATCTAAATCCTTATTCTTTTATTTTTGTCATAATCTTAACTATTTAATTTTCTCACTTCGGCAACCACCACCTAATCCCTCCGCTGAACCACCAGTGACCAACCTTTTGGCATTTCCCTTTTCATTTATTGCTTCTATTTCTCAATTTCTCAAGACATAATTTAACCAATCACAAATTTAAGAATCACTTTAACTCTTTGCACCATTATGTTTTGGTTTTGTTTTCCTCTTCCTCTAGTTAGTTCGACATCATTGAAAGGCAAAGCCAAATTAAACTTCTAATCCCGCACTAGAAGGTAAGCATCAAAACGTCAAAGGCAGCGATCTAAACAACTAATTTTATTGCACAATTTGTTTTATTTGTCACAACTTATACTCACCAATTCAATTCTTACATATGTTAAACAATATTTTATTCCATTACAATTCTACATGTACTTGTAATGTCATAAGAAAGATTTTATTTTTGTTGTAAAAATATAAAATCATTCTTAACAACCAAATCCCAACAATAAAAAAATTTTGGCTACTATTTACTTTTGTTGGAAGAGAGTTGGTTGTTAAAATGAAATCGATAAATGAATTATGACTTAGTGTTGAGTGAATAGCTATTTCATCTAATTGGGAGTTTGGGCATTTTGATGAAAAAGTCAATTGGGATAAATAACCAATCAAATCGTTGAATTAAATAGGTTTGGTTAATTGTTGGTTTAAGGTTCTATAATTGGCCAATTCAATTTGACTACCACCAAAGATTAAGTTGGTTAAATTAGTTTTCAAAAATTTTGAATAGATGAAAAACTAAAATGACCATTTGTATAGCCTTTTTGAATTAAACTAACATGGAACACTAAAAAATTTGGTGTTATAAACTAAAGAAAAAAAATTTAACTTCAACCATGCTTGTAATTGGATAGGAATCATTGCTAAGTGGGCAAGAAAAATTCTTAGCCACTAACTACAAATAAAACCACCAAAAGACAACAAGAATATAATTTAAGATTGGAGTATCCTCAGGTTTCCTTTAGCCTAACTTTTAATTATGAATATTCCTATTGAATAACTAAGAAAATTAAGGTTAATAATTGGATTGCATTTTTTAGGTTCATTTATAATAAAAGGAATCAAATCTATATATGCTATTAGCATAGAATCCAATACAAAATTAACTTGTATTTGTACATGATTAATTTCTCATATTAAGAAGCAATTAGGTAATAGTAGGCCAAGGCTTGTGTAATACTAGATTTAGGATTCGTTAAAATCATGTGGATAATGGTCCATTGGCAAAGGATCGATGGAGGCAAAAGTAGAACATAACATTTTTTGTATGTACACACACACACACACACACACACACACATATATAGATTAATTAAAATTTGATTATGATACACACCAATTAGAAAATGCAAAGCACATTGTCTAAAGTTGATGTTTGTTTACTTTGGAATAAAAAGTTGACAACACGTTTGACTTGATTATTTATACAAACACTGACACAAAACCTGTAATTTTTTTTAATGTTTTCTCAATATTTTTATGCTATGCTTTGTTGCTCCTCTCAATCTAATTGATTTTTTTTTACATACTCTGTCAGTTTGTAAATAAAAAGTAAATGCAAGTCATCTATTTTGGGTATATTTTTGTAACTATACATCCTATATATTCTTATAAACTAGCAGCATTACAAGACAACAACATAAATTCATCTATTATTTGTTTATCTAAAACCATGATTTTTGTTAGTTTTTTGAGGATGTGATATTTACATAAGTAATTCTCTTTTTTCTTGTGTAAATCTAGATGAAAAATAATTATTATGTGTGCAAAAGTAGCTGCTCATGTCAAATTAATCTTTACATAAAACTTATCTCAATAATATATAGCATGCTGCTGGAGGTTTCCATCTACAATAAGAAGGGTAATTATGGAAAACTTTTGGTCTTCATTTGTTGAGCCACTAGGAGAAATTTATTTTGTAATACGTCATGTTTTACACATTTTTCAAGCATTAATTGAAACTTAAAGGTACATAGATTGAACAAATAATATGTAATAATTATAGTTAAAATGTAACTACTAATTAAACATTTAAGATAAGGCTATTTTATGTTAATATTTTCTAATCCTTACTGTAGAAACAAATAATAAGCATCCTTTTTATGCATTTTTATCTCTCCTTCTCTCATATATATATATATATAATATAGTACTATAATCTACTTGTATATAGCTTGCTAGTTAGGAATAGTGTTAAGGATTTTATTTATGTAAAACTTCAAAAGATTCATTATCATAATCAAATTATATTAAGATTATCAATCTCCCCTTTAAACACACTTTTGAACACTTAAATCCTAGAGAGTTTTTCTATCTTGTTTCATGTCTTTTTTACATACTCTGTTAATTTGTAAATAGTAAGTAAATGTAGGTCATCTGCTTTAGATATATCTTTGCAACTACACATCTTATATATTCTTATAAACTAATAGTACTACAAGATAACAACATTAATCCATCTATTATTCGCCTATCTAAAATCATGATTTTTGTTAGTTTTTTGAGGATGTGATATTTACATAAATTGTTCTCTTTGTTTCTTGTGTAAATCTGGACGAAAAATAATTGTTGCATGTGCGAAAATAAATAACTACTCATGTCAAATTAATCTTTACTTAAGACTTATCTCAATATATATAATATGTAGCCCTAAGCTTCTATTTGAAATAAGAAGGCTAATTGTGGAAAACCCTTTGGTCTTCACTTATTGAGCCACCAAATAAAATTCATTTTATAGTACTTATTTTACATATTTTTCAAGTGTTGATTGAAAGTTTAAGGAATATAGATTGAACAAATAATAATAACTATAGTTAAAATGTAACTACTAATTAAACATTTAAGATAAGGTTGCTTTATGTTAATATTTTCTTACTCTTGTTGTAAAACATTGATAAATATCCCTCTAAACATTTATATATATATATAATATAATACTATAGTCTGCATGCATGTAGCGTGCTAGCTAGGAAAAATGTTAAGGTTTTTTTTTACCTAAAACTTTAAAAGATTCATTATCATAATCATATTATATTAAGATTATCAATCTCCCCTTTAAACACACTTTTGAACACTTAAATCCTTTGAAGCTTTACAATCTTGTTTCAAAATTTCTTTCTCAAGTAGAGACTACAAGGATGAATAAAGTATTATTCATCCTTTGAAGATTAAATAGAGCCCTACAAATTAAGGACCACAAACTAGAAAATAAAAGTTTGATCAACACAACACAACACAATATCATTGAAGTGAGCAATAAGATTCAAAATCTATTGGAATCAATGGCTCATCACCCTAGAGCTAGATAGGTTCCAAAACAAATATGACATAGTAAAAACAATCAATAGAAAAAAGAATTTTATTTTGGTGTGCTCATAAAGTCATGCTATTTTTCTTCAACTATACGTATGTAGGTCATTACCCTATTCCCACAAAGCTGACTTATTGAGATGTATAATGTCAACATTTATATATCCAATGATCTTTCATTTTTTATCTGATGTGAGATTGAAGCACCCTAGTTACTCCCTCAAAATGCTTGACATGACATTCTCTCTCATCTGGTCTCGTAACACTCTTATCACAACTGCCATCCTGCCTACTTTTCTTTAGAAAGTTTGGCATGATCAGACTTTGTCACCATGCCTTATCTCAACACTTTGTTAAGTGACCAAATTGGCCCACCCTGCCTAACCTCATTAAGGTGCTTGGTGTGGAGTCAGATGAGTTAAAGGTTGGCTCTCATACCACTTGTCATGCGGTCATTACCCTTTTTCTGTAAAATGGGCTTATTAAAATGTGTAGCACCAATGCTTATATGCCTAGCAACCTTTCCTTCCATATTTGATGTAGGATTGAAGCACCTTGCCTACACCTTTAAAACACTTGACATGACAGATGCATCAAATAAAACTCTTAAAATTCATGGGCACCATTTTTCCTAAACCATCTTTTTGGCTTTAAGTAGTACTCACTTTTTACATCTAATGTTAAGTGGGAGGTGTGAGTGTATACCTTTAGTTAATACAAGGCATGAAAAAGCCACAATAAATAATCACTAATTTGCATGCCATAGTTATAAATAAAATCTTGATGATGATAATTGAAAAAGAAAAAGAAAAGCAATAATAATTTTATCCTTAGAAGCAATTCAACACAACCATAATTATTTGAGTGTGAGTCTTTCTCCCTTTTGTTATATATCCTATATATAAATTTTACAGATATACTTAATTAGGGAAACTCTACAAGTGCACAGACCATTCAAGTAATAATAAAGGTTGAAAAGCCTATATATCAATCCTATAATGATTAGTTAAAGACATTCCTAAGCTAAGTACTTATGATCCTCATATCCTTCTAAATTTGGTTTAATCAAACAAAAAAAATGCTATTAAACTAACTAAAAAATAATCAAATCAAATAAAATCAAACAAAACATGTAACATAAATATAGTATGGTGTAAAATAGTAACATGTAAACTAAGTAAAATAGATGCAAAAATAGTAGGTAAAATAAAATGCAATGAAGTAAACATGATTTAAAATGTAATTCTAATCTAAAGTTTGAAAATAATGAATGCAATAATCAAAAAAAACTTTTGCTAAATTTAAGTAGGAAGTTGTAAACTGAAAGGTAAAAGAAAATATTTAAAGGATAAAACTTTTGTTGAAAATTTAAATTTAAATCATATAAAATTTTATGATTATGAACTGTAAATTGAAAGAACATTGCAAGAACACTATGAGAATTCAATTGAAAAGCAAAAGCTAAGAAGAAATTGGAAGATTTAATAAAAAAGAATGAAAACCAAAACTATAAGAAATCTAGAAACTAAACTTCAAGCTAAAGATTTGAACCTAAATAAAGCAAAATCAATAGAATATAAGGTAAACCTTAAAAGAACATTAAGAAAACTAAGAAGAAACTAACTTGAAGAATGAAAATTGAAAGAAAATGCAAGAACTAATAAGAAAAAGCTAAAATAGAACCTGAGTTGTTATAGCATTTAATTGAGTCAAAAAAAGAAAAATTCAAATTTAAAAATGTCTAGAGAACATGAACTAAAACATAGCTAAATCAAGATTCAACAATGAATTTTCTACAAAATTTAATAAAAAAATCCTCAACAAATTAAAGAAAGAATAGTTCAATGAACTAACAAACTAAACAATACACTAAACTACAGAAAACATAATATGTTCAACAATTTGCATCCAAACACAACAAAATGTAATGAAATAAATTGAATCAAGTATGAATCAACAAGCAAACAAATAAAACAAAGGATTTAGAGTGAAAAGAAGGCAAACAACTCGCCAATGAGAGAGTAGTTCCACTCCAAACTTGCTGGATCAAAACTAGAACTGCACTATCACTGCATCTAGCTAGATATTCCAAGCTTGATTTGGAATGTTGTGGTGCGATTTTGAAGCTAAATTTTTAATGTTGTAATTAATTAAATTAGGAAACTATGCAAAAAAATGTCAACAAAAACAAGTGAGATTTGAATGAGATATCATAAAAAATCACAAGTAGGTTAAAACTAGTATATTAAAAAATAGATTGGAGTATCAACAAAAAATTAATAGATTTGAGCTAGAAATCAATTAATTTTGTAAGTTTAATTATCAAAATCATAAAGAACGCTAAAAAAATACTTGACAAAATGTAAAAGTGCAATGAAAATCAATAGAAAAACATGAAGATCAAGGGTTATTTGTTTGCTAAGAAAATAAAATGCAATAAAGGAAAGTGCTAAAATTAAAAAACAAGAAAAATAAATTCTTAAGCTAAAAGTCTCCCTAAAATGGCTGACTCCACTCATATTTATAGGCATGTGAGTGATGAATGGAATCTCAAAATATCTCTTCAAAAAATCTACAATGAGGTGAGCTTCTAGAGACTTATTTCTTATTTGCTTCTACACTTGGTGCATGGCTATTTGTATGCTTCTTTGTTCTTTCTCAATTGCATGCTTTCCTAATGCATTTTTTCACTTTCAAAAAGTCCAAGTTATAGCCAATGAAAGCATTTTGAATTGCCAACTCAACTCATCTTTTTGGTGCTTTTAATCTTAGCTGATTCCTTGCACTTTTGGTATTCAATTCATGCAACATGCACATCCAAGCATTTTTCATTCATCCTTCATATTTTTTTTTGGCTTTCTTTTTCACAAAAAAATTTCCAAACACTTTATTAATATATTTATCCCATAAAATAATATAATTTATTCTAAAAGAATGCAAGAAAAATTAAGGAAACTTTCTTAATGTCAAATTTGCTTATTGATAAAGGAAACTTCCTCAATGGCAACTTAATTGTTTTATTATTATTATTATTTTCTTTTCATATTTTCCCTTTTTTAGTTTTTTTTTCTTCTTCTTTTTTTTTAGTTAGATCACTTTTTAGAAAGGCAAACTAATATATACATGTGACACCATGTTTCATTTTTTTTACATGTTTTTTTTTGTTTTCCAATTTTTTAATTAGGTCATTCTTGCACCAAATAAAACTAGTAAATAAAAATTTGAAGAAAAATGTCAATGAAGATATATATGATAAACAATTCATATTCGATAAGTTTCAATTTATCCTAATCTAATAGTTGCGTTTTTTAATTTGAAAATAGGTTGAGTTTCTTTTCTCCATAAAGTAAGGTAAAGTTGGATACAATTTTAGGATATTTCATCCTAACCTAGGTATATATAAATATATATTTTATTATTCATTTAATTATATATATGTATTATATTAATAAAATTATTATTTGATACTTTAATTTAATAAACCCATCTGCTATATTCATTTTGCAACATTTTCATTTCTTTTTTTCCCATCGTTTCCTTTGTTTTCTTTAAAAAAGTTTGACTTTTTTAAATTAAATAAATTTGTAAGAAAAAAAAATCAATGGATGTAAAGTTTACAAAACAACTCATATGCCATAATTTTCTATTCAGTCCAATCTAATATGCGTCGATTTTTATAAAATACAAGATTGAATCGAGGTTTTTCCATTTTAAAAATCGGTATTAGGCTAAAGGCGAGATTAAGGCCTTCCATCTTGGCCCGAGTACATATAACTATATTTTTTATTATTTATTTTCTTTTCTTTATTAATATATATTATTTTAATAAAGTTATTATTTAATATCTTAATTTAATAAAAATTTTATATTTATACATAATTAAGATTTAATCTATCCATCCATCATTATATAAATTTTATTTATTTTCACTTTTGTTTGACCTTCACTAAGGTATCCACATAACAAGTTGTGTTTATTTCTTCTTCTTTTTTTTAAAAACTTTTTTTCGCTTTTTTTCTCAATTTTTTTTGTTTTTCATTTAGATAAATTTGTTAAAAAAAATCTAATGGAGATGTTTACGTGAAACTTTAATTTGTTTTTTTTTTTAATTATATAAATTTTGTAACAAAAAGAGTTGATGAGTAGGAATGACAAAATAATTCTTATTCGATGTGCTTCAATTCGACTTGATCCAATAACAAATTTTTTTCTTTTTTGTTTAATTTTTATTAGATGTATTTTTATAAAAAAAAATAATAATGTCAATGGAAGTGTCCACATAGTACCTCAATTTGTATATTTTCTTTTGTATTTTTTTGTATTTTTTAATTAGATTAATTTTACAACAAAATGACCCAATTGATAAGGATAACAAAACAATAAGAATCCAATAGGTTTTTACCCATTTAGATTCGATATGGGTATTTTTGTAAAAAATCAATATTGAGTCAAATTGGCTAGATTTTTTATAAAGAGTAGAGATTGGTCAAAAGCAGATTTAGAGTATTCTACCCTAAGCCATCCCATAATTTATATAAAATTATATATTTATTATCATTTAATTTATATTTATATATGTATTATATTAATAAAGTTATTATTTTATACTTTAATTAAAAATATTAACATTTCAAATTCAATTTAAATATTGTTACGACACCTTAATGATTTTTTTTGGCTTTTTCTTTTTTTACCTTTTTGTTTATTTTTCCTTATTCCTTTCTTTATCTTTTTTGTATTTTTTATTAATAAAGTTATTATTTAATATTTTAAACTCAATTAGAATGTCCACATAATGCCCCAATGAATTTTTCTTCTTTTTTTGTCTTTTTTGTTTTTAATTTTTTCCTTTTTGTGTTTTTTTTATGCTTTTTTTTATTGAATTAATTTTGTTAAAAAAAAATGAGACCAATGGAGATGTGTATACAGTACCTCAATTTGACTTTTTTTCTTTTTATATTTTTATATTTTTAATTAGATAAATTTTACAATAAAAGAGTCGATTAATAAAAATACCAAAACAATCTGTATTCAATGAGTTTAATTGATTTGATAAAAGATGATTTTTTTTTTTGAAACGAGATTGAATTGTGATGAATCAAGTATTTTTTATAAGATATAAGATTGGGGCTAAAGTGTATTTAAGTTACTTTACCCCGACTTATTTCAAGGTATGTATAAAGTATATATTTTATTGTTAATTTAAATTTAAATTTATATATATTATATTAATAAAGTTATTATTTGATACTTTAATTTAAAAAGTTAATATTTTAAACTCAATGGGAGTGCTTATGTGGCACCCTCTATAAACTCTTTTTTTTTTAATTTTAAAGAAAAATGAAATCAGATCATAAGCTTATTTATAGTGTTTTGACTAGATCTATTTCTATGTATATATAAAAGTATATATTTTATTATTTATTTAGTTTTATACATATATATGTATTATATTAATATAGTAATTTTTTAATCTTACTTTAAGAAATTTATTTTTTAAACTCAATATATGAGGTTAACGTAACACGCTCTATTAGCTCTTTTTTTTTTTACTCATTTTTGGTTTTCTTTCCATTTTTTTGTTTATCTTTTCCCACTTTTCCCTTTTTTTATTTACATTTTTAGATTAGTTTTACGAGAAAAAGAAGCCAATTAATATAATTCCTATTTGTTTTTTCTTTTATTTTATCTTTTTGTTTAAATTTGATAATTTTGCCAAAAAATACGATAAATATATATGACAAAATAAAACAAATTTGGACTCGAAGTTAGACCAGACATTTCAAAACACGATAGAATAATATGACACACGATATGAAAAAAACACAAAAGTGACATGAGTAAAAATTATAGCAAAAAACATATATGGATTTAACTGAAATCACAAAATATATTTAGTATTTTTCATGTTGACACAAATTGTGGTACTTAATTTTTGTGTAAAATAAGTTATGAATACACAAATTTTCACTATTTTACACTACACAAATATAGAATTATCAGGTTTGTTGGGAATAATGACTTAAATCCTATAAGAAATTTGTTTAAAATTGGTTAGATATTACTTGATGAATAAGAAGACTTATAAAATAAGAATTTTAAGAGAAAAGAGATTTTTGATAGGCAAGTTAGTATATTTATAAATAGTGAAAGTCTCTATAAGGTTAGGTATGAGAAAAAAAAATGTAAGAGGATCTACATAAATATAATACATGGGTACACAAAGGGTATGTATTTATTTGGGTTAAGAATACTTCATAGGACTAAAAGAGAATAAGAAAGTTAATGGGTATTTATTGTAAGTGAAATTGATTTGTTGATATATTTGTAATATTCTACAACTAGTTTTTTTTTCTTATTTAGAGATGTAAGCCGGTTAGGTTGAATTACATTAAATTGTTGTCTTTTTTTATTAATTTGATTGTTTACTTATACCTCTGCTGATTTGATTATTTAATTGAATTAGGATTTTTTGACCTAACAAAATTTACCTGTGATAACATGTGGCACCTTTTTAGTTATTAATTAAAAAAAACTTCTTAATTAATTGTGTCTTATCCCAATCAAATGTTGGTTATGTGAAATGTCCTAAGATGAAATAGCTTTTTTTGGTAAATGTAAGGGAAATGAGAGGAGGTTGCTTCCTACATATAAGAACCATTATTCTTCCTTTACTCATCATTCATCACAAGTTTCATTTTTACATCAATTATGTTATGGTATTATTTCAGCAACTGTTGGACTTTTTCTATAGAATTTTTTACCTTTTGTAATTCAAAGCCACTATTACTTTCTGTTTGTGGGGACTATCTTTAATTCTGCAATATTCTTTTTATACCCATACATGCATGACATTTGACACATCCACCTTAGATATATATATATATATATATAGATATATACACATGCACGATATGAATATGATCTTCGTAAAAATTAAATGGGATTTTATATATATTAATATTGTGAAGTTAAAGCAAGGACAAGATCAATAAAAAACCCGGTGTGGTATTGGTTATCTACTATCCAATCTATTTCTTTGACTGTTACAAAGTATTTACTAAACAACATTTAGCTATGGATTTCACATAACAATAAAATTGACATCTCAAAATGAAAAACTAAAAAAGTCCACATAACTCAAGGATGAAAATTATGGTACATAATAATAAATAAATGATCTAACGACAACATGAAGTTTGGTTTTTTTAGGTTAATTTGGTTTGCGGTCCATTCTGTTTAATTTGACTTTTTACCCTTTTTTTCACTCCTTCATGCTTTACTTTGTTTAGATTTGGCAATTCATGTATTCGTGTCGTGTAAAATATTAAAATTTACGTATTAGTATCATATTTTAGATAAAAATTGCATATCAAAATTTGTGTGGACACGAAGATATAAAATGTGTTTTCTTTAGTTTTGCTAAACTTATAGTTATTACTAAAATTTTAAAATCATGTCACCTAATGTCCTTTATTCATATTGTAATCATGTTATATCATCGTATCATATTTTAGATTGTCAAGTGTATGTGTCTCTTGTAATCAAACTATTTTTTTTATTTTTTTTCTAATTTTTAAGTTACTATTTGACTAATAAAAAAACTAATCACTAGTAATATAGGTAAGGAAAAAAGATTTTTTTTTTAATAAAACTTAGATTCATTAAATAAAGTTACAACTCTCTTGTACTACAGTATCATAAAACTTATCAGGAAATCCATCCAACTAGATAAGGTTTTTCTTTCTAGCTATGGCCATCTTTGCTAGCCTATGAGCCACCCATTTGCTTCTTTGTACGCTTGAGAGATTCTCCACTCAGTGAACCTAAATAGCTCCACTTTGGTATCCTTCACTAAGTTTCCTATTATAGTTAGGTTTAGTACCATATTTTCTTTAAATTGTAAAGTTATCGCAAGTGCATCACCTCTATGATCACTCTATACATTCTTAAGTTTCTTGCAAACTTTGTCGCTTTGGCCAATGCCATGCATTTAATGACTTCTAGCTCTCTGATGCCATTCATGCTCATAGAGAAAGCTTCTTTTACCATGCCCAAATGGTTTGTTATGATAGCTCTAATTCTTGTTCTATTCTCTTTTTTTTCAAGGGACCCATCAAAATTAACTTTCAACTATCCTTCCATAGGTGTTTTTTATTTATCTACCATTTTCTCACTATTACCCTTTCCTTTTCTTGAGCTTTATTGTAATTTAGCAAGAACTGATGTATAAACATCATTATAGCCTTGGCCATTCTAATTATATTACTCTTGAGTTCATCTTTCCTAACCTCTTATAATGCTCAACATATCGTTGCAAGTCTACCCAGCTTATCCTCATTCAGTTTGTTTATAGCCCAAGCTAGCCATTGTCAGACATCCCTTATCTACCTATCCTACCAATCTTCATTTGGGTATGTAAGCCTCCGATTTTTCTTCGCACGTATATAGTCCTTTATAGCATCCATCACTGTCTTTTTAGGAAAAGAGATTCATTCACTAAATGGACTTGAGCTAAATTTATATAAACAAGATAAAAGGATAAAAGGACCTACAAACGGTTTTTATTTTCAAGTTTTTTTTTAGATATTTTCAAGTGTTATCTATATGTATTCTGTGATAAGTTTCAGATTATGTCACTCTTAAGACACATAAAAGAATGTTTTCAATAATATAAAGTGTAGTAGTCTAAAGTTGTATAATGTATTCATAGAATGTTAAATTTTTAATTTTAACTATCCAATTTAAAATTTGACAATAAAAAGATATAATGCAGTAGCCTAAAAAAATAGAAAAAAAAATGAAGAAACATTAAGAAAGCTTCCAATTGTTGTGTAAGCTGCTTCAATTTCATTGGTAATGTAAGAGTTTTTTTCCCAAAATGGTGTCCTTGAAAACCTTTATTCTTTAATGAAAATTATTTTAAACTTATTTCTCTAAACAAGATTGTCTAAGCGACATCATTTCCATGTAATTTTTTATAAAATAAGATAAAAAAAAACTTTCCATTTCAATAAGAAAAATATGTCAAAAATAAACAAATTAAAACATAACCTTAAACCATCACCACTCTATTCATCTACCTCTTAAGAAGCTAATGCAAAGAATGAACCTTCTATGTCTCCCTACTAGTCTTTTGCTTGGGGTTAAATAAGATAAAAACTCACTATAGAGGAGAAAAGTGTGACTTGTCCAGGTTTAAAGGTTTAAGTTGCAGTAATGGCAAAAGCGATAATGGTTGAGTTCGGAGAAATAGAGTTCTAGGAAGAAAGATGGGTGGCACTCAAGAGAGCTTAGTCCTAGTGGACAAGATAAATGCCAATTGCAAAATGAGGAATCATCCTCCATAATTGGTATTGCTTTTACTTTGACTCTGACTCATTACTATTTTTTGTTCTTTCTGGTATATTTGCTTTTGTTTCCAGTGTACCATTGTAAAAAATAATCAATTAATTTGCAAGAATTTCAGGCATATGTTGTTTAAGGCTCGACTCTATTAGTAGAACATGGGATTAAGAAAGAGCTGATTTAAGAGATGAGTTGACGGGGTAGCCTTTCTCTTTATTAAAAAAACTAGTATTCTATCAACTTATGAACTTATAAGTTGTGTCTCAACAACAACTCTCTTTAAAATAACACTATCAAATCAAGAAACAACTATCACTTAGGAAAAAGAAGAAGAAAAAGCCGTACTAGCATGTAAAAAAGGTTTAGGAAAAAAAAAAGAAAAAAAACCCATTAAAGACAAAAAAATGCTACCACATTGGTTGGGAGATTGAAGACCCAATCTTGGCAAAGTGGCAATTATTTTTTTCCACCAACAATGTTGGGTTAAAGAAATAAGATACAATTTACTGGTGAATTTGCATCTTTAAATTAATATTTCATTTATTATTAAATAATATTAATCTATAAAATAATATAAGGTTCTTAGTTTTTTGTGCTAGGTTTGAAAAACAATTTTTTTTTTAAAATTAAAAGTAGCATTACCTTGTGCTTGATGGGTAGGATAGTGTTACTTCATGATTAATATTACTGCTGAAGTGATGATATATGTTCAAAACCTCTTTGTTATACATTGTTTTATCTCTGTCAACTACTATCTCTGTTGAATCTATATGGAATACTATTTTTGTTGACCAACAGCTTTAAATTCAAACTTTTCAGATCATAGCCCCTAACTTCAAAGCTTGCATAACTCAACCTATTTTCTGGTGTAACATAAATGGTAGAAATTGCTGCCCTTTGAATTGCATTCATTGAATAACCACAGGGATCAAACTCAAAATCACATATCTTAGAATTTAGAAGGATCTTCCTCATACTAGATTTAATGGTCATCGAAACTGCCAAACCTAATTGGTCTTTATAAAAAACTAAAGTCATTTCCCTATCCAAACTAGTCAAGCATATTTTTATAGTGTAAATAAGGCCACTGGTGATAATTGATTTTGTAGATTCAAAGTATAAATGCCATTTCTATTTATCAAGTCCACCCATTACATAAGCCTTACTGCTAGTGCCAACCTTCCCAAAATAGTTATCAAGGATAGCAATTCTTCAGAGAAGTTATGATGAGGATAGGGCTGAGCACCAAGAAAATAAAACTCCCTCAAGTATACCTTACAAAAGTTATGGCAAAATCAGTTTTAGAGATGCTACTCCATCAAGATCAGTTGCCAAGAATATTAGCAGAGACTTGCAAATGTCATTGGGATTTCTTGTGACTTAGTCAATAGGGATCTATAAATGATGACTTTGTGAAAGACTATTCAAAATGTAATTTATATTCATTTGTTTGTTGATATTGTAGCTATTAATTTGTATTAAACTTTCCTATTCTGTTTTGGGTAATAAAAATTTTCAATTTTTTTAAAATTAAGCACATATTTGCAGTTGAATAATGGGAAGTTGATAATTATTTAGGCTAAAAAATTTTAAATATTTTATGGTCCTTACTTTGAAAAAATTATGTTGAAACCAATCAAATCATAAAGTAACCTATATTTTTATAATATAATTTAAAAATAAACTAGTGAATTGAAAACAAAATCATAAAACCTTTATGAAACTATGAAATGAACTAGTTCATGTCTTAAAATGAAAAACGGTATGCTTGCTTAACAAAACTACTTGGATATGATATCTGCAATCACCCTCTTCATAATTCTTCTTAGAATTCTTGGTAATCCTGCTTATATTTGAAAAAAATATATTAAATAATTTTTAACTTGAGAAGAAAAAGAATATTACTTATGCATATCCCTTATTTCCCAGCATTACACAAATAAATTCCTTTTATCAAATTATGAAATTGGAGTTAAAATTAGAAAGTCTAGTCTCAAAGATCCATTGTTGAAAATTGTAGCATTGAAAATGGAAAACAAAGATAATATAGAGAAAATGTAAGCAAAGATACAAGCAAAAATAGAAGAAATTGATAATTTATAAATGGGGTGTGAGAAATATAAGGTGTTGGTAGATTCCATGGAGAAACAAGTTATCAAATTACGTATTCAATAAACTAAAATGAAAAAGAGTAAGAAATACCTTATATTTTATATTAAACTACAGCTGCATTTGAATCTTTATGTCTTTTCAGTTGGCATGTCTTACGATCATGGCCCGATTGTTTACAAAGTTCGCAACGAATTGTTGTTCAACCTTCATTGATATCCATCTTAGTTCTAATTTGTGTAAATTATGGTCGACCTTTTTTTAAGCATCTAGGACCAAGATCTGATAATAATTACGGGATATTAGGTTGTGCCAACCTTTCACATATAGCTATCACATACGAATAGGAAAACTTATAAATTTGTTATTTTCCACATGTACATGTTCTTTTATCAAGTTAACAACTTATTTGTTATGACCTCATTGCATTCTCTCACAATAAGATGCAGTTATTACTTCAAACACTCTTTTTTGCATATCAAATGGAACAAGATCATGTGTCTTGTCCTTTGCCAAATAACCTTGAAGTTTAGATGTAACATGAGGATTGTACAAGTCTCTTTCTGCCAATGCCTCAAATGTAAAGCCCCGTGTAGTGCTAAAAAAGTTAACCATTTGATAATAGGTTAATTGCACACATGCTATGATAGGTAAATTTCGAGCCCTTCTTAGCACACTATTGAACACCTCAGATAAATTAGTTGTCATTATTTGGTAACATCAACCACCATCATGTGCTAATGCCTATTGTTGCATAGGTATCTCATCTAACCATTGTTTAGCTTTAGGATTAATCTTTTCTATCTCTTTCATTATAATATCAAACTTTAAACAAGTATTTTCAAGTTTTTATTATGAAACTTATCATTGAAATTACTGAATAAATATCGCAAGCAAAATCGATGATAAACCTATGTTTTTTGCCATCTAGAGCCAGACTCATTCACTGCTGTACAAATACTGCAATGATGATTAGATATCAAACAAATCCATTTTCATTGAGTGACCTTCTCTCTAATGTAGGTAAAAAACCATCTCCAACTATCAAAAGATTCTTCCTCAGCAATAGCAAATGCAAGTGGCAAAAGTTGGTTATTAGCATCAACTTCCACTGTAATAAGCATTTTATCTTTATGTCTTCCATACAAATAAGTAGCATCAATACTTATAACTGGTTTACAATACTTAAACCCTTCAATGGAAGGTGGAAAAGCCAAAAAACACAGTGGAATAATCTGAATACTCCAATAGTAGAATCTTATAATTGCTCAAATTACCACATAACAATAATCACATTATACTTTTTAAGTGCAACAATAAATTTAGGTAATACCCTATAAGATATGTCCTAATCACCAAAAACATTTGTAATGGCCTTCTGTTTTGCATGCCATATCTTCTTGTATGAAACATCATAAGAAAATTTATCTCTTTCCTTGGCATTTAGAGCTGTAACTATAAAAAAAGGTTCAACTTTCACTTAACTTTCAATCTCGTGTGCTAATAAATTTGAGTCTAGTTGTAGGTGATCATGCTTCAACCTTTTGTAGACATATGTATGGGGGCCATCATATTGAGTAATCTTAAAAAGTCTATGACTTTTATGTTGATACGCATAAAGCATCCATTTGCATCCACTTTCCTAATTTTTTTCACCTCAATGACCATATCTTTTTTTTTTCATCACTTTATACTTTTAGTGTCTCTTGATGGAGTACAATTGTATAGCTCTTTTTAATTCTGCCTTATCTTGGAAAATTAAACCTTTCCTCAACTCAAGATTAAGATTCCAAGCAAAACTTTGGCTTTGTGGTGTCCAATTACAAGTAATAGCATAATTACCTTGATCAATATTTGTGAAGCATGGCATGTTTGGCTCATGAAGTGACACCTCTATTGTGGTACTATCGGCTTCTAGGTTGACATCTTCAAAATTTTCTTACTCCTCATGTTCTTCATTTTCTTTTTTAACTACTTCATTATTCACATTAATATCTCTGAATATATTGTTAGATTCAGAAAAAACCAATTGTTCGACTGTAGTTATATTTATACTTGTATCTTTGTCATATTGGCTAATACTTTTATAATTTGAGAATCTAAAAATATTACCTATGACTGATACTTGCCTTTCCATCGTAGGTTCACTACTACTTGGAAAAAATGGATGATTAGCATGGTGGGCCTTAGCATGATCTAACAAAGTGTCATTATCTTGTGTTGACAATTGAGCAAGTGGAACAAAACTTATGGATTGATTCCTATATTCAACAGGTACAATAAAAATTGATTCCTCTTCTAAATACAATTCAACATTGCTAATAGAGGGATGAATAGATGAAATTTCCAACATGATATCTACACTAGCATCATCCACAATAGGTAAGCGAATATATTTAATCATTGATGATTGCACTATTGTTAGACACTGACAAACCAAATTTAGTTGTGCTTGCTTTCTATCAAATCCTATAATACAATACATATTATCCATTAATGTGTTGAATTTCATTTTTTGCTTCAATTTAACTACTTTTAAAAGAGGACCATCATAACACAAGCCATTTGATCCTTTAATGAAGCTACCATTCCAATAACAAAAAATTAGAATTTCTCTTCCAACATTACCAACTAGCATTTGCTATAAGAAAATGGCATATTAACGGTAGTTTTATAGCAACCTTTTACTTACAAATACCATTAGCTTCCGTGTTTTTATAAAACTTAAGGCGTTTATTATCAAAAGGCCACTAAATATTCAACTAGCGGCATTGTTACTTATAAACGCCACCCAAGACTTAATAAAAGCGGCGTTTCTTAACTAAAACGCCTTGAATAATTCTGCCTTAAAAATTTCAGTGAATACTAAAGGCATGTTTTTGGCAGACAATGCTTTCAATAATCACTTAATAAAAAATTGTATGAATTATTGAAGGCGTTTCTACAATAAACACCTTTAATAATTGGACCAAAAAATTTCACAGGCTTATTGAAGTTTTTTTTTATTCAAAAATACCTTCAATAAATATCATATCAAAATATTTAGATCATATGGATGTTAACCATAAGGTTGTAGGTTCGTCCCTCCTTTTAGCCTTTTTTGAGTTTTTGTAGAGATTATTTGTAATTGATTATTCTAGTTGTTTTCTTGGCAAAAACGCCTTCATCAATTGTTTAAAAAATTTACAAAGAATATTGAAGGTGTTTTTTCCAAAAAAACGCCTTTAATAATCTATAGGAAAAATATAGAGCCAATTCTTTAAGGTATTTTTGGTCGAACTCGCCTTCTATAATCTAATCAATAAATTTTTGTTGCGATTATTAAAGGTAGTTTTTATCAAAATGTCATCAATAATCCATAGACAAAAGTTTGAACGGATGCTTGAAGGTTTTTTTTAGTTCAAAACGCCTTTAATATTTCAGACAATAAATTTTAATGATTGGATTATTAAAGACGATTATATCCAAAAATGCCTTCAATAACTTTTTGTTATGGATTATTCAAGGCGTTACCTATAGGAAAACGCCTTTCATAATCCATTTGATTAATTTTTAGTTGGTATTATTGAAGGTATTTTTTTAAAACGCCTTCAATAATTTATACAAAAAAGACGAGATGGATTCTTAAAGGTATTTTTTGCCCATAACGCCTTTAATATTTCACACAATAAATTTTTTTATGGATTATTGAAGGCGGTTTTGGTAAAAAACTTTTAATATTTCAAATGATAAATTTTAATGGTTGGATTATTGAAGGTAGTTATATCCATAAATGCCTTCAATAACATTTTATTAGGGATTATTCAAAGCGTTACCCATAGGAAAACACCCTTTATAATCCATTCGTTTAATTTTTAGTTGGTATTATTGAAGGCGCTTTTTTAAAACACCTTTAATAATCCATACAAAAAAGACTCGATGGATTCTTAAAGGCATTTTTTGCCCAAAATGCCTTTAATATTCCACACAATAAATTTTCAGGGTGATTATTGAAGGCAGTTTTGGTTAAAAACACCTTCAAAATTTTCTATTAAGGATGATTCAAGGTGTTTTCTTACTAAAAACACATTCATTAATCCCATCAAAAAAACATATTTGATATTGTATATGTCAAGTCAATTATAGGTTTATGCCCAGAAAACATTTGCTGTCAGCTGTATATTAATGTCCAAAAAATATTTGGTTTATATATGTGATACTACAAATTATATTTTGAAATTTACATAATAAACATTATTGTATTTCAATAAATTGACCACACATCCAAAATTAAAACTGATAACATTACTATATTAATATACTGTTCTAAAATAATCTACTCGATAATTTATTAAGTACACATAGTGTATTCATATTAAGTATAATAATAATATTAAACTAATACCCTAATGTACAAACGTGAAGTTTTCATTCAACATGGCATGTTCAAAACATTATAACAATTTGTTCCTTATATATTTACATTTAACCAACAATGTCTAACCTGAAGGTTTATCAACATTGATGAATGATAATACATAATCACACCATTCTTTACGAACTTCATCTAGTTCCTCTTCCGTGAAGCTTTCTTTATCTCTCACTAAAAAAAAATCAGAAGTAAATGCTAAGAAATGAGAACATAATGTACCTTTTTATTTTTTTAAAGATATAATGAGTTTATGAAATTTATACTAACCTTGAATGGTGTGGTCATAAAATCATGTAACACTATCTCTCGCATAAAACGAAGGACATAATATCCACATTCAGTATCACCGAGTTGATGAGGTACTTGAAAATTAAATTGAGTTGGTTTAAGAAATATTTATCTACACAAACTTAACATAAAAGAATATATTTCACATTTATCGGTAATGACACCTATTTCATTTTTTATCTTCTTATCGAATGCAAATATTACCTTAAATTGAAAAGAAAAAATTACTTAATACATAAATAAAATTACTTATGAAGAAATAGAAGAGATATAATATAATAAAGTGTAATACCTCTTTATAAAAGTTTGAATATCTGGGTTAGGCATCGTTGTTGGATTAACTGAATTAAGTAAGTATAACGTTAAGAATTTGGTGTCAATCACAATAAGCACCCAATTACGACTGAAAAATAATAATAATGATATACTCAGATTATGCATCAGATCATATTTTAGTAAGGTTAGAGTAATTAAGGTTGGAATATAGCTTACTGCATATTATACGGGAGAAAATAATAATCAGTCGATTTTTTCATGCATAAGATCACATGATTAGCATGATAAGTGACTGTGTCACTCTGCTCACTAATGAAGTTAAGGTCAATGAATCTAAATCTGTTGGTCAACTATCTCCCCTTGAGCTCTCTATATTGGAAACTGCATGATAACAATCAACACTACTAGTTAATATTACACCCTAATATAGATTACTACATATTGAATGTGCATATTTGTATTTATAAGCTAACCTCATATAAGCAATGATATCAGCAGCTGATAATTCAACCAGTTTACAAAATTCTTTAACCTCCTCCACACCAACGAAAAAAAATGATGGTTTATCAAATAACCTTTCTTCAGACTCAATGGTTATTAAGTTTACTCCGAATAAATGCTTCAGTGAATATTTGGATAACTCATTCATGAAAGCCTGAGCAAAGGTCATACTATGAGTCCGAATATCCTACTACAATATTTAATAAAATATAAGAATTAAAACCAAATCAATCAATATAATAAACAAATTAATATTAAAATTATAAACAATATCATACTTCTTGGGTGGTAGAAAAGAATGGGTTCACTTTCTTACTTGCAACGAAAGCTTTTCCTACGGGGATGATGCTGTCAGACTGGTGTATTGGCATGTTATGCTACATTGCTGCCAACATGGACTCCAAAGTAGCAAGTCTTTATTGTTGCTCATTAAGGTATTGCTCTTGGTCATCAATTCGTTGCTATTTTTGCTCAATGATTGCTTCATATTTTGCATTTCTCATTCACAAGATTTTTTGTTGATTACCAAAAAACTTTGATGGCAAAACAAATTTACTAACCCCACGAACCCAACCAAGCCTTTCTTTAGCGCCTAATGTTAAAGATAAAAGATCTTCATCATACTGGGTTGCCAGTTCACCATATTTGACTTTGGCAACATAATCATCTTGAAAGACAATAATAAGTTATGCTATAATAACAAATCTATATAAGCCAGTATACACTTATGCATACAACCACAATGCCAATCATGCATTATATTAAAAAAGTAGTTATACATACAATCTATTTTGCCATTTTCTTGGTTACTTTGTCTGCAAAGGATCCATCTTTTCATAGATGTCCTTGTTTCTAGACATCCCATCTGAAAACTTCTGTGTCAGAGCTCACTGATTCTTATTAAATTACTGTAATAAAAGAATTAGAATGTATGAAATGAATGTTCATAAATATTCATTAATGAGTATAAAATAAGTATACGAATACATACAAGCTCATACTTCATATTAGCATATCCCTTTCTCGCTGTCTGATGGTGATATTGTTGTTTGGCCTAAATGTCCCATTGTTGTTCTTTAATTTTCTACAAAATCAAGAAATTACGTCAATCACATATGAAGATCAAAGGCTATATTGCATAAAGACTTATAAATAATTTTTTTGGTAATGGGTTTGCATACTGAGAAATCTTTTAAAAGTCGATATTGAACAAAATTTATCCAATCTTCAACACTTATGACATCTGCATATGTCGCAGGTGGAATAGCCAATACATCACCTTCACTAGCCAATAGTAAAATATATTGGGTTGTCAATCTACTTTTAAAGTCTCTAAATGTTTTTAGCAGATTGCAACATAATTTTTTATAATCAATTAGGATGTCAAACCGTTCCTAAATAAGTTAACACAATTAGTATGAACACATTGAATTTTAATTAAATGATCATTTAACAAATTTATGAAATAGTTGAATAACATACCATAACCGACTGCCATATATCATCTTTTAGATCATCAGAAACTCATCACCAATCGGTGTACATAATGAAAATCTTATGACGGACTATGGCTCCAATATGAGTAGCCATCTTGTAACTTTTTCAAACACAGGTTGCCCATTTTGATTGAAGTCAAAATGAATTTTTGTGTCATTCACTTTAATTTGTTTATTTGGGCCCCTTCCCTTTTTTTTTTGGCCTATAGCTGTGTCTTATAGATGTTCGTTAGAAGGAGAATAATGTTGTTTAGAGTCCATGATACCTGTAATCTTGATCATAATTAAACCAATTACACAATATGACTATCTAAATTTAACACTGTATGTAATTAAATACAACCAATACTATACTACGTACAAAAACACCATTCAGCACACTAATCAGCAATGTGTTCAGACACACCCTTCAGTAAACCACTCAAAAATACCATTCAACAAATCATTCAGCATAATATTCAGCCCCCCAATATTATACAAAACCATTTAACAAAACAATATCAGACAATAAGGTTCAACAAACCATTTAGCATATAATTCAGCCCCTTAATATCATACAACACCATTCGGCAATACAATATCAGACAACAAGGTTCAGCAAACCATTCAGCGTACGATTCAGCCCCCCAATATCATACAGTACCATTCAATAAAAAAAATCAGACAACAAGGTTCAGTAAACCACAATATTTAAGGTGTACTACATACAAATAACGTACATGCAATGAAAGGTGCTTGAACGACTATGCTTATGGTGAAGTTAATAAAAATATATAAATGCATATGTAAATATTAAGGAACCAAAAAAAATCTCTATCAAATATTATAAATAATACAGTAAACTAAAAAAAAAACTTACTGATAAAAAGAGAGGTGCGCACCATGATTTATTGAAGGTCGGTGGTGACAATAGGGATAAAGAAACCAATGGTTTGATAGAAATGTATTTAAGGGTTTGGTTTGCTTGAATAACGCAGCTTTGAATCATTTTATATACTAGCAGTTTATGATTCTGATGTTCAAGGCAGGGAAATGAATATAAAAATTATTATTCAAGGCGTTCTTCTAGAAACAATGCCTTCAATAATCTCCTTAAAATTTTATTAAAGATTATTGAAGGCTTTTTTTACAAAAAGATGTCTTTAGTAATCTAAAAAATAATTTTTCAATGAAATTATTAAAAGCATTTATCCTAAAAAAAATGCCTTTGATAATTCTTAAAAATTATTGAAGGCATTTTAAGTAGAAAATCACCTTCACTGATATACCCATGATAAGGATGGAGGGAATTATTAATGGCGTATTATGTAGAAAATGCCTTCAATAATTATGGACTTCAAAAGTTTATAACAAATTATTGAAGGTGTTTTATAATAAAAAACGCCTTTAATAACCCCAAAAAATTTTTAAAAAAAATTATTGAAGGCGATTGTTATCTGCAAACACCTTCACTAATTATCTACAAAATTTAAAATGAATTGTTAAAGGTATTTTTCTTGAATATATGCCTTCACTAATCATGTTAAAATTTGTGTGACGGTATATTGAAGGCATTTTATAGTAGAAAATGCTTTTAATAATCCCAACAAATTCTAGAAAGAAATTAGTAAACGCGTTTATTATTAAGAAACGCCTTCAATTTTTATGAAGATAATTTAAAAGAAATTATTAAAGGTGTTTGTCAGTAGAAGACACCTTTCATAATTCCAAAATTTTTTAGAGGGAAATTATTAAAGGTGTTTGTTCAGTAATTATGTATTAAGTTTAAAAGAATTATTAAAAGTGTTTTTTCAGGAATAAACACCTTTTATAACCATAGTGGTATATTGAAGGCTTTTTTCAGTAGAAAATGTCTTTAATAATCCCATAATTTTTTTAAAGAAAATTATTGATAACGGTTGTTATCTACAAATACCTTCACTAATTATCTACAAAATTTAAAAAGAATTATTAAAGGTATTTTTCTTGAATATACACCTTCAATTATCGTGTTAAAATTTATATAGTTGTATATTGAAGGCGTTTTATAGTAGAAGACACATTTAATAATCCCAATAAATTTTAAAAGGCGTTTATTATCATGAAATGCCTTTAATATTTTCATAGATAATTTAAAAGGAATTATTGAAGGCCTTTGTCAGTAGAAAACGCTTTTAATAATCTCAAAATTTTTTAGAGAAAAATTATTGAAGATGTTTTTATGGAATAAATGCCTTCTATTACCATAGTGGTATATTGAAGGCGTTTTTCCAGTAGAAGATGCCTTTAATAATTCTAAAATTTTTAAATGAAAATTATTGAAGGCGGTTGTTATAAAAAATGCCTTTAATAATTATGTACATAATGAAATGTACTCAATGAAGGTATTTTTTTGGAATAAACGCCTTCACTAACCGTTAACAATTTTAAGTTCTTAATTATTGAAGGCATTTTTTACTAGAAGACGTCATTAATGATACCAATAATTTTAATTGTAAATTATTGAATGCGTTTGTACTTAAAATAAAATAAAAGCATTAGTAATGACATTTTTCTATAATAAACACCTTCACTATCCATCTTAAAATTTGAGCAATGAAATATTGAAAGTGTTTTACACTAGAAGTGGCCTTCAATAAATTGCTCTTCAAAGAATAAAACAAATTGGTCAAGGCATTTTCCTAGAATAAAAGCCTTCAATAACCCCTTAAAATTTAAGTTGTGTAATATTAAAGGCGTTTTCAACAAAAGACGCCTTTAATAATCTCAAACAATTTTTAAAAAAAAAATTATTAAAGATATTTTTGTAGAAAATCGCCTTCACTAATATTGTAAGATAAAAATGAGGGAGTTATTGAAGGTGTATTATGTAAAAAATACCTTCAATAAATACATAAAAAATTTAGATGAAATTAGTGACAGCATTTTTTATCGCATAAATGCCTTTAACAATTCCAAACAATTCTACTACGACTTTGTTGAAGGCCCCTATAATATATTTAAAAAATATTTAGGATGGAATTATTGTAGGCATTTTTCTTAGTAAATGCCTTCCATAATCCGATCCAATAAAAATCTTCCCAAATTTAGCGCATCTAATCACCAACTTCAAGCTTCATCTTATTATTATACTATTTCTCTTTCCATATCAAATACAATTTACTTTCCCTTTCCTTCAATTTTTAGTATTCGAGCATTGTCTTTTAGAACCCTATTTTGACTATTCATTAATTGTTTACTTTATCTTTTACTTAATTCGACTATTTCTTTAGCTTTTACAATTCAAGATTTTCTTTTTGGTGTAAATAATTTTCTCCAAAACCCACCTTATTTCACTTTATTTTAACCCCCCATGGTTTTGTAGCATAGGTAATGGTTCAAGCATGCCTGTTAGTTTTTTCTTTTCAACTTTGTTCTATTGACAAACAAAGTAAATTTTCATATAGTCTATCATATCTTATCACATGTGAGGCCTATAATAGCCTTGTTTTAGTAAAGCCAAAGTATGTTGCAAACCAAGGTAACCTACCCATGGTGTGTCATAGCATTCCCTCATTACCATCTATCTTAGACCTCCTGCTTTTGACATAAACAACCAAGGACCATTGGTTAATAAGACCCCATTTTCTTAACAAAAGTACTTGGACTTCCCTTCTTCTACTACGTTAGCAGTAGAGTTTTAACATTTATAATATCTAGTAGCTAATAAATTACTTCACAACAAGGAGTTCTCATTTTATGTAAGTACTGATCTTGTTATTATCTTTTGTTTAAAACATAGTCAACTTAAGTATTGTAAATGTTCGTTTTCATATAAATTATTTATATACATTTAGTCTGATAATGTAGCAAGTACTAAATGAATAAGAGTTGGATGCAAAAGTCAAGATTAAGTCAAGAGTACAAAGATAGAGTGGAAAATTTTTTTAATTTTACATTTGAGAATACAAGTGAAGATAGTATGATATTATCCCACATGTGAAGTGTGCTAATATCAAGTGGCAAATGTATCAAGTTATTTTTGAACATTTAATTTGCATTAGATTTCTTTTGGGATATGTTATTTGTATTTTCATGTAGAGTTTGTACCATTAAGGTCTTTCATTAGAGTTTTTTCAACTTCAAGAGTTCTCTAACACCAACATGATCTTTTGATAGTAGATAACATTAAAGGCATGTTGTGAGATGCTTTTAACATTTAGAACTAATATTTTCATAATCTTTCACCCTAAAATAAAGGATTTAATTAGTCTAATGTTGAAATGCATGAATTTGGAGAACCTGGGATAGGTGTACATGACCAATAACCTAAAAGAGAAGCATCAAATTTTATAGGTTACTTGAGGATATAAATGAATAACTTTTTAAGAGATCAAAGCATTCAAGGTTATCTTTCTGTGTTTATCTTTTTCACTTGAAATGCTTATGTGGATGGACGAGAAACTCTCTGACTTTATTATTAGAGTTTATGAAAAAAATATTTCCTTTTGTAAAAATCTCTGAATCTTATAAGAAATCAAAGAAGATGATTAAGAATTTAGGTCTTGGATATGAGAAAATTCATAGTTGTCCTAATGATTACATGTTGTATTGAAGGGATAGAAAAAATAAAAAATCTTATCATTTGTGTGGTATTTCTCATTGGTGTACAAAAAATTCAATGAAAGGTTGAATAAGGATAGTGATGAGGTATGTGTAAAAAAGAAGCCTATTAAGGTTTTACGCTATTTTTCATTAATACCAAGACTTCAATAACTCTTCTTGTCTTTCAAAATTGTAAATTCAATGAGATGGCATCATGAGAAATAAACAGATGATGGATCATTAAGGCATCCTGTAAATTCTTTAGTATGAAAATTATTTCATTTTAGGTTTTCAAAATTTGCATATGATCTTCGAAATGTTATGCTTGGACTAGCATCTGATGGATTTAACCCGTTTAAAATTATGAGTACTTCTTATAATACTTGACCAGTTATATTGATTCATTCAATTTACCATCATGGATTACTATGAAACAACAATCATTTATATTGTCTATGATAATTCTAAGGGAAAAAGGTTCCAGGTAATGATATAAACATCTACTTATAACCTCTTATTAAAGAGTTAAAGTAATTATGGGAAGGAGTTGAGACCTATGATGCATCAAAAGAAAAGAACTTCAATATGTGCGCTGCTTTATTATGAACTATCAATGATTTTTTTGCTTATGTGAATTTATCTAGTTAGAGTACAAAAGGTTGTTATTCTTGTCCATGTTGTGTTGCACATACATGTTCGATGTGATTACCTAATGGTAGGAAGTTTTGTTATATGAGACATCATCGATGGTGAAATGATAATCATCAATTTAGATTCTAAAAACATCTCTTTGATGGAACTGAAGAGTTGAGAAGATCGCCTTTACCCATTAGTGGGTTTAATATCTTGTTAAAGTTAAAAGATATCAATTCACTTATGAAAAAATGATCCCATCAAGAAAAAGAGTAAGGGACATCTTTAAAGGTGTCTGGCCTCGTATTACACAAATTGGTGATATTCATACTCAAGTGGTGATATTCATACTCAAGTTGGTGATCTTGATGTTCAACGTGATGAAGTAGATGATGAAGCAGATGATCCCAATGAGTCTGAATTATGCAAAAAAAGAAGTATCTTTTTTTAGTTACCTTATTGGAATATTATTTATTACACCATAACCTTGATTTGATGCACATAGAGAATAATGTTTACAAAAGTTTTATTAGGACAATTCTTAATATGAATAGTAGATCTAAGGATGACTTAAAAAGTCGACTTGACCTAGTTGATATGGGGATTCATCCAAACCTTCATCCGAAGTTGCTTCCTAATGGCAAATATCAATTACCTGCTGCTTGTTGTAGGATTTCTAAAGCTAAAAAAGATGTGTTTTGTAAGGTTTTGAAAAATGTCAAAGTTTCAGATGGCTATGCGTCAAATATATTGAGATGTGTCATTTTGAATGAGTGAAAACTTTCTTCATTGAAGTCACATGATTATCACATTTTGATGCAAGACTTACTTCTGATTGCTTTATGTTCATCAATGTCAAACCACGTCACTTCTATGTAATTGAATTGAGTAACATATTTAAATCTCTATGTCAAAAATGTATGAATATGGAAGAGCTTGATAAACTTCAAAATCTAGCCGCGATTACTTTATGCCATTTAGAAAAGATATTTTCTCCAAACTTCTTCACTATTATGATGCATTTGGTTATCCATTTTCCATATGAAGCAAAAGTCAATGGGCTGGTTTATTATCAATGGATATATCCTATTGAAATGTATTATTTATTAATAAATTGATTACGGTTTTAATAATGATCAAGCTACTCTACTTAAAATAACATATGACTAATGTTTTATGCTATAGGTTTTTGGGGAGGTTAAAGTCTTATTATCGCAACAAATGTTATCTAGAAGGTTCTATTGTTGAAGGATATTTAGTATAAGAGTGTCTGACATTTTGTTTTCGTTATTTAAAAAATGTTGAAATGAGATTTAATAGATCATCGAGATATGTTAGTATGCAACATATAGACTCTGCCTATAATTATCTTTTTGAAATTTTTGGACAACCAATAGGCAAAACTGAATTGGTGGAGTTAAATGATAAATCTTGGGCACAAGCACATTGATATGTTTTTTTTCATCATGACTTAATTGAATCGTTTCACACGTAAGTTTTTTAGCAAAAAAAATATTCATTACATTAAGCATAATTTATTATCTTTTTTTTTGTTAATACTTTATCATGATGCTTTATAGTGAGTATAGAAATAATTTGAGAGATCCTGCATATTATCAACGATCAAACCCTCGAGAGCTTGATAAGTTATTCACTGAAAACTTTCATGAATGGTTAGGAGCCACTATAAGTAATGCCATACTTCCCATTATGAGAAATCTACATAAAATGCTTACGGTATAAATAACATTAATAACATATATATATTTAATTCTACTTTTATAGGTTTGGAGATGAAGGTTTGTTAGTGAAGAAATGAAGTATCTTTCACAAAATCCGAATCGAATTGGGAAATGATACAAAGGTTTCATCATAAATGGATTTAGATTTCACACTAAATCCCATGAGAGATTTAAAAGTACACAAAATTCAAGAGTTTTTTTGACTTCATCAATTACCAGCATGCTAGTATTAAGGACACAAATCCTTTAGAGAGAAATGTTGACTATTATGGCATGATTAATGATATCATTGAGTTGGATTATTATGTCAAGTGAAAAGTTATCTTATTTCGGTGTGACTGGTTTGATGTGAATAATACGAAGGGTATTAAGAAAAATCAGTATAGATTTACACATGTAAATTTTTCTCGATTAATTCACACTAGATAACAACTCATCAATGAACCTTTTGTTTTTTCGTCTGAAGTCAAACAAGTATTTTACTCTAAAAATCCCAAAGAATTGGGTTGGTTTGTTGTGCTTCGAAACACACCTAGAGACTTATTTGATATGGGATTAGATACCAAAGATGATGTTGAATATGAAACTGAATGTTATCCTTTTACTGAACAAAACTTGAATAAAAATATCTCCAGTACCTACGCTCAGTAGGTCCGCGAAGATGTTACTGAAAACATTTATAAACCATGAAATGGTGCATCTATAATTTGTAATTCGAATGTTTAAGACATAATGTAGTAAATAATTGTATGTAATTAGTGTCACATTCGCTATTGTATAATTATTGTATTCTAAATCATACATTATCTTTTGATTTAATTAAATTGATATGTTCTTTATATATCGTAGGTTTTGATTTCTTAACTTCTCAATGTCTTTATATATGTTCTAAACTAATATCTTTTCTATATTTGCTTTTATGATGTAGGGTAACGACAATGTAGAGGAGTAGGTTGAAAGGAAAACATATTAGAGATATTAATTCAAAATCGTCTGCGACACCTATAGATATTGGTTATGGACTGAATCCTTTGAAGGGAAATGAATGTACTTCAGATCTAACTCTGTCACTTCTAACCTTTCAACTGATATTGGATCTGGCAATACGAGAGGTCCAGGTTTAGATAGTACTCTATCAATTGATTATACTTTAAATTTGAATGCATGTATGATATACTCTAATTTTAGAATTCGAGTATAATGATAAAAGTATTGTGATTTTACAAATTTATTTTTTATTTGTTGCAGTTGATAACAATAGTCAACAGAGGACCAAAGGTCGGATAACTTTGAAGGAATTGTTTGCACTACCTCCTAACGAGTGTATTGTAGTGTCTGTAAACTCTGATAGGTAACCAATTGGTGAAGAGGCTCAACTATTAGCTAGATTTTTAGGCATGCTAGCCCATAATGGAATGAAATTGCCTATTCATTATGAACATGGCATAAAGATCCAAAAAAAGTTAAAGTTGATGCTTTAAACTTTATTGAGGTATTAGTATAATTAATTAGATATAAAAAATTTTTTATTTTACATTTTGTTTACTTATTCAAACTTTTCTTATTGTATTATTACAATCAAGACTTGTACTTAAAATATCAACTTTATTTGTGCTTAAATCATTGGGAAAGAAATAGAAAGATTATAAGCATAGTTTGAAGAATAAGTATTTCGATCGAAATACTATTGTAGAGGCGATGATGAAAAATCTACCCCGTAATGTGATTAGGTGGTAATATGAATAATTAGTTAGATTTTGGTTCTCAAGAAAAGGAGAGGTACTAGTTTATAACTTTGTATAGTAGAATGAAATAATGAAAGTGTTTTATAGTTTGAGTTGGTAATATTTGTATTTCTATCATATACGCAATTATTTTTTATGACAAAAAAGAGAACAAATTGGGATTGGTAGCAAAAAGCAACAAAAATATAGCCATATAAGTGGATCAAAAAGTTTTGCAAGAAAGCAAAAAAGAAATAATAAGTTTATGATAATAAACTTATTTCAATGAATGAACTTTTTCTATCATTAAAAGGTAAATATGCAAAATAATAGTTATTGTTCTGTTTTAATAGTTTTGATAGTTTCATTACATGATATTAAACTTATCGAAAGTTTTGAACTTAGTTGACACAGGTGATATGTATGAAAAAATTATTGTTTACATATATTTAGGTAAAAATACAAAATTGTTGTTATTGTTGTATTTTAATAGTTTGGATAGCTTTAATACTTGATATTAAACTTGTCCAATTGATTGAACTTGATTTCTACGGCTGATATGGGAGAAAAAGTTGTTGTTTATGTCTGTTTGGGACTATTTATGCATATAAAAGTCAAATATACAAATTAAACTTTTGGATGGCTTTCAACATATTGAATGGCTTCAATCCTTGATATTAAACTGGGAGAAAATAATTAAATTTGGTTTTCATGATCGATATGTGTAAAAGCCGAAAATGCTTTTATTATTTGCTTATGTTTAAGATTATTATGTTGTTATGAGGCCAAAATATAAATATATGAGATTAAAATTATTCGAAATATCAATACTTGATTGACAGGCTTGATATGCATGAATAAGTTACGCTTGATATGTATCCTATCAAATAACATATATTATTGTATAAGAGAATGAGATGGGGGTACAATTGGATGTATGAAACTTTTTCGCATAACACATAAAAAAAGACAGATCTTATATAAATATCGAAACATAAAAAATTGTGGTAATTTGTATCATCTATTTTAACAGAAAGTAAATATTTACTCTTTTTAGCATATTATCAATTAATCATTAAATTTAATAGTAGTATATGACAAATTCATAGGAAAAAGCAAAAGAGAAATTGGCTGTTGAGATTGAAGTAGCATCTGATGGTTCTCTTAACATGCAAGAAATGAAAAATCAGATATTCATAGAAGTTGCTAAAAAAGAAAGGCATGGATGGGTCCGAGGCCTTGGATTGGGTTCAATACCATCTACCTACTATGGATATAGCTCTCAACAAATTATATTTTTAGCAAGTCAGTCTTCGCGAGATATTTCAATAATGAAATGGGAGTTGCAAATTATGCAATAACGTTTTCAGCAACTGAAAGTAGAAAGAGAACAAGTACATACCAAATTTGAAGAAAAACATGTTATAATGGAGCAAGAGCGTACAAAATTTCAACAGTTGCATGATTGATTCGATCATGTTATTAATTTTATGTAACAATAATTTTTAGGAAATGATCTTGGTGCTCTACCAACTCAGGAATTATATTTAGTAAATATTTAAATTTTTAAATATAAACAAAGCTTATAATGAAGTGTTAAAATTTGTATGGTATTATTCAGTAGGTTCTTAAGCACGCTAGTGACCAAGGTGAAAATTTTTCTTCATTAATTGTAGCCAACAAAATGTATGCAGTCATTTATGTCATATATTTTAATTTTTATTTTGTTAATGTATTAAAAATATTTGAATGTTATTATACTAATTATTAAACTTTATATTAATTAGATGCATATTTAAACGTGAATTAAGTTTATATTAATTTCAGTTTATGAATTTAAGCTCTTTAATGAAAATAAAATTTATTAACAGAAATTAAAAAAAAAATATTTTTACATAATGACGGTGTTTGTGGTCAACAATGTCGCTAAATGAATAATTTAGTAGGTTTGTATCATAAAATGCCACTAAAAGTAACGACGCTCTTACCAGCAAATGTCGCTAGTTAAGTGACGTTTTTATACAAACGCCATCAAAGCAACGACGTTTTTCTCATAAAAACGTCACTAAATTAACGGCGTCTCAAAGATACAAATGCCGTTAATATAGAGGTATTTTTAGATACAAACGCCTCTACAGTAGTGACGTTTTCAGTTACAAACGTCACCAAAGCAACAATATTTTTTTCATAAAAACTCCACTAAATTAGCGGCATCTCAAAGAAAAAAATATCGCTAATATAGAGACATTTTTAGATACAAATGCCTCTAAAGTAGCGATGTTTTCAGTTACAAACCCTATCAAAGCAACGATATTTTTCTTATAAAAATATCACTAATTTAATGGCATCTCAAAGATAGAGATGCTGCTAAAATGGTGGTGTTTCATATATAAATATCGTTAACATTGAGGCATTTTTTTCAAAAACGTCGCTAATAACCAGCACTCTGAGTGATGTTTTTTACAAACGTCGCAAATCTTTTAGTGGCATTTATAAACGCTGCTAAACGTTAAAAAAAATGCCACTAAAAACCTAATCCCCTATAGTGATTGAAACAATAAAAAATTATTATTAGCTCAAGATCATAAATAATAAGAATTCAATAATATATAAAATATACCATCTACAATTGCTTTGGATACAAAAATAAACAATTCAAGTAGAAAAGCCATTCACTTTAACAAGCTATTTACGACATAAGAAATTTAAAATCAACTTACTTTTAATTCATAAAATGCATTTAAAGTTGTATTGCATATATCTCTGATTAGAGATTCTACCTATAATTAGAAATTGTAAACAACAATATAAACTAAAAGTATGACTTTTCATTCATTTATGAAAGAAGTCCATAAACAGGCAATATTCACATGTTGATTAATGCTCGTTGCAAACTTTATGAAATATTAAACTTTAGTCACAGGTCGGACTCAACCTCCAGGCTCATATGGCTTCAAAACTCGGTTATGGATTCATCCAACATCTCAGATCAGTCTAACTATCACGGTTCATAACCTTGCGAGGTATTGTTCACTTCGATCCCCTCTTGGTCTCATGGTTTTGTCTTATAAAAGGTGCCTCACAAAAAGAAGGTAGTGTGACGCTTTATATTCTATGACCAATTCTAATACACAGTCAATGTGAGATTCATGGCTCTTTCTTAAGATCGTGACATCCTCATTCACTCTAATGAAGGCCCACCATCCTTAGTGGCACATTGTTAGTACCCCTAAAACTGGCTCTGATACCACTTGTCACAGGCTGAAACTTAACTTCTAAGCTCATGCAACGATAGGACTCAAGCATGGACTTATCCGACATTTCAGATCAACCTAACTATCATGGCTCACGCCCTTATGAGGTATTGTCTATTTCGACCCTTCCTTGACCTCATGATTTTATCTTACAAAAGGTGCCTCACAAGGAGAAAGTGGTGTGAACCCTTATAACTTATGATCAACTTTAGTACATAATTGATGTAGGATTCATGGCTCATTCTTAGACTGTGACATCAAGTCTTATATGGCCTAGTCATAGAGAAAGCTATGTCAGCGAAGATGTCCTTAATTATGTGGTTTATCTTAGCTCAAGTTCAAATTTTGAGTTCATCAAAATGTATGATACTCTTACCAAAAACAAAAAAAAAAAAAAGGAAAATGATGCAATAACGACAAACAAATTTTTCTTTGTAAAAAAAAAATTGATAATAAAAAGACTCTAAATTAAAATGACCGAATAAATTATGGTCTATACATATAAAAATAAAGCCTATTAATATGAATTCTACTAATTTTGCTTGCCTAATCAATATGGAGGTTGTATTATAATTTAACGCCATAACTCCAAAGTTTAAGATTCTTATAGAATCAAAAAAATTTTAAAGATAAAAAACAATTCTTTTAAATATAATTCACTTTACAAACCTTTCGTGCTCTAAAATTTTGTAGAAAAAATTATGCTTTATAAAAAAAAGTAAAATGTAGAAAGAAAATAGTATTTACAGTTTATAAGAGATTATAATTCAGTAAAAAAAAAAAAACCTTACACGTATGATGTTTCAATTTATAAATATATTGATTTATTTAAATTTTTATTTAAAAAATATGATCTATGTCTTTCCTCATTAACTAACTCTGACAACTCCACATCTTCTTCTTACCACCCAATACCCCAAATCCAAGCCCATTTCCCAGAAACCTGGACACATGGAAACCCTAGAAAAATACTTTCCTTTTGGCGGTGCAGCACCCTGTTTTCTAGCCCCTCAATGTGCTTCCCTTTGAGGTTTACGCCTTTCTTCTTTATAAACACCCACTGTTGTAAACTTTGCTCTTTTTTCCTTTTACCAGCTGTGTCTCAACAAGGTTTGTACTTTGTTTTGATTCATTTGCTTGTCATTGCGTTTATTGGCATCTAATGCTCAAAGTTTTTATTTTTTGATTGATCCTGTTGAGTAATGCTTGAAATTCGTTTTTTTTTTTTTTTTGTTGTCGTTGGAAATATGATATCTGGTTCAGTCTGAATGGTTCATTGTGTGTGATGATTCGTCAAATGTAGGGTGTTGGTTGGAAGTGTGATGGTATTTCTATTTCTATTTGATTTTGATATTTGTTTATTGCTTGAAAAAGTTTTGGTAGTCGGTGGACTTTGATTTAAAGAAAACTCTTTGCTTTCTTTTTACCTTCTGTGTGGCTGAAGGGTCTTTCTTTGGGTTCGTTTTGGGAAACTTGATTGTGGTTGAAGGTGTGATTTTCTTATCAATCTGTTGTTCCTTGTCTTTCAATACTTGCTTTCTCACCGTACTTGTTTTACTGTGAAATATGGGATATGCTACCATGTATTGGATGTGATTCTTTTACCCTGAAACTCAATAGTTTTTTCTTTCCTCTTTTTATGCACGTATATTCAGTTTAATATCTTATGTGATTAGAAGGGAGGTTTGATTGGAAAATTGTCATAAATCCATTAATATTTTGAATAAGTGCAAAATATAGATCAGTTTTTTATTATTAGATGCAGATTGTGGTTTTAAATTCTTTTAGTTAAACATTTTCAGGCATCTTGGTGATGGTGAAAATGGCATCTGATCTGAACAGAACTTTGTCAAAAACATACATTGGTCTGCAGTTGTGGGTGCTTATTGTTATTGGCTTAGGAGTGGTTTTTTTAGTTATCCTTGGCATATCTCTGTGGCTTAGTTTCCGAAAGATATCCAGAAGGGCTAATGACATTCTTCCTTTTAGGCAAGCACCTTATGTTTCAGAGGAAATTAAAGAGATAAGAGTTGACCAAGTGTCGGCGAACAAGGATGGTCTGAACACCCTTAACAATAAATTCAGTTACCGAGATTCAGAGAATGTTTTGTTTAATGTAGATAATGGAGATGATAGTGGCCTGTATGGTTCCTTTAATCATTTGGAGAAAAATGTTAAAGGATCTCAACCAGGAAAAGAGGAAGGCACTGGGCCACTTTCCACATACAGGCCTTCTTCACATCCTTTGACTGCTCCTTCACCTTTGTCTGGCCTGCCTGAATTTTCGCACCTAGGCTGGGGTCATTGGTTCACTCTGAGAGACCTACAGCTTGCAACTAACAGGTTTTCAAAGGATAATATTATTGGTGATGGCGGATATGGAGTCGTTTATAGAGGCAATCTGATTAATGGTACCCCTGTAGCTGTCAAAAAGCTCCTTAACAATCCGTATGTTGCGGAGAAGCTTATTTCTGTGAAAGATTAAAGCTTTTGCTTGTGTTATGCTGTCCAAACCTTGTAAGATTAGCTGATAATTATTCTATGTTTATTTTTAGGGGACAAGCTGACAAGGATTTCCGGGTGGAAGTTGAAGCCATTGGTCATGTGCGGCATAAAAACTTAGTTCAACTTCTTGGGTACTGCATTGAGGGCACGCAAAGGTAAAATGTTGTTTTATGCACTCCCCTATGATTTGCGCAGTTGAGGGGGCTGCTGTGACTTTGTTTCCCTGTATGTGAGTTAGTTAAAGAATTGTTACCTCTATGTGTCAGTGTTCTTATAATCCAGTTTGCATAGAAAGGAAAGAGATCTTTATTGATGTTTTATAAATTTTCTGCTATAAAATCCAGGATGTTGGTTTATGAATATGTCAATAATGGCAATTTGGAGCAATGGCTCCGTGGAGATATGTGTCACAAGGGATATCTTACTTGGGAGGCTCGCATAAAGATTCTTCTTGGCACTGCGAAGGCGTAAGTCTGCCTTTAACTAAATCTTGGTTGTTAATGCTTAACTTGGCTTTAATCTCATTTGTTGCTCAAAATTAAATGTTGCAGGTTGGCTTATTTGCATGAGGCTATTGAACCAAAAGTTGTGCATAGAGATATAAAATCGAGTAATATATTGATTGATGACAATTTTGATGCTAAGATATCTGATTTTGGTCTGGCCAAATTGCTAGGAGATGGGAAAAGTTACATCACAACGAGAGTTATGGGTACCTTTGGGTGAGAATAATGCCTTCTTTTACAATCAACTGCCTTGATTTTTTCAACTTTCACTAGTTCATTCATTCTCCTTTTTAGGGTTTAGGGTTTTCACCTCTTTTTGTTTTTACCCTAAGGAGTAAGTTGTATCATTGAAGAAGCTGAAAAATCATTGGTTAATTTAGTCTTTTTCTCCTGCTTGCTCGATTTTCCAGTTATGTTGCTCCAGAATATGCCAACTCTGGCCTCCTGAATGAGAAGAGTGATGTTTATAGCTTTGGAGTTGTGCTCTTAGAAGCAATTACTGGAAGATACCCAGTAGATTATGGTCGCCCTCAGCCTGAGGTACAGAGGAACATTTCTTTATTAGTGTAGGTTTTAAAAAGGCTTTTATATGCTGTGCTTATCCTGAGGAGTTATTTGTTGTTATGAGATGCTTTCATCTTCTGTACTTGTACCAGATAGATGTTTGCTTTGAAGTCTTTAATTCCTATGTGCCTGAAACATATTTGCTTAAAATTACTCTAAAGCTCTTTGCAGCCTTGATTATCTCATGATGTCTGATGCTTGTGTTTATTGATTCTTCCTATCCAACTGTCCAACTATTAAGGACATAGCACAAAGTTCTTTTGATGTAAATCTGTTGCACCATGAACTCTCAGGTAAATATGGTTGAGTGGCTAAAGATAATGGTTCAACTCAGACGCTCAGAGGAAGTAGCTGACCCTAACATAGAGACTAGACCATCAACTAGTGCTCTTAAACGGGCTCTTTTGACCGCTTTGAGATGTGTTGATCCTGATGCTGATAAAAGACCAAAGATGAGTCAGGTTGTGCGCATGCTTGAATCAGATGAGTATCCTATTCCTCGAGAGGTTTGATTCTGATACTTTACAATATTCAGTTAATCATAATTACTTTGCTTTGTTACTTAAACTTGTGGAAGTTGCGTTGAATTTCTGACAAAATGATGATAATACCCAAATGCTTGAAGTACCATGCTAGAGGATAGCGAGTTCTTGCTTTTCAATAAATTGTCTGATAGGAGTTTATGGTCTGTAACTTGACTCCTAATATGTATCCTGGATGAAATTTTCAGGATAGAAGACGCCGAAGGAATCAGGCAGGGAATTCAGATGCTGATCCCCAGAGGAAAAACTCTGATGCTGATAGGAGTGATGATCCAGATTCAAGGCTGGACAGCAGAATGCACCAGAACCCCTAGACTTGGTGGAAAAATGGTTTTAGCTGCTGAGAACAAGGGCAACCATCATCCTCACATTTGTTAATATTCTGATGCCTTGAAGTGGCCTATAGTTGATATCGAAAACATGCCTCAGATGCAGGCAACTGATGGATTTTGGAGCTTTGAATTGCATATCTACTTCTAGATTCCAGAGAAGATTAGTTTGTGTCCGGAAATGGCATTGCCATGAGACACCGCAGCCACTAGATTTTCTGTACATATCTATATGAATTCTATATAATTTTCCCCCGTTCATTTGGTTTAGGTATTGTAGTTAGTTTTATGAATTTTTTGTTGCTCTAATGGAGAAAATGAAAGAAAAATGCTGGTAAGAAATCTGATTATGTGAGTACAGGGATGGCAAGTACTCTACACTTGTTTCCGTGTGATAGTTGTGTAAGCATTGTTGAAATACTAAAGCAGGTTGAGGTTTTGATTTGGAACTTGAAGTGCATTTCTGCTGAGGTAGCAATAATTCTAGCTGAAAATTATGACAATGGTGCATCACCTATGGGGGTTCATGTGCCGGAGTGGGTTTGCGTTTGCCATGTGCAGAATACAAATGAGTCAAAAAACTATTGTTTGTGGTGGGAGTCGCAGCAGATGTACTATTTTTCTGGTCCTAACTCAAAACCAAACCCAAACCCAAACCCAAACCCAAACCAAACCCAAGCAGTTTTTGTGGTCAACTCACTGAATTGAACAGTAGCACTGGCCCGCTAATTATCAATTTCACATTAAAGTTAGACCTAGACATTTTTGTTCCGTCAGTGAGGGGACAAGAACAGAATGTTTTCTATGTGACAGCCAGCTAATGTGATGATTTCATTTGCGGGGGAGGGCTACAGGAAGTGCACATGACGTCCATGTTCATGGGATGGCATTGAAAACATGGTCTTAGGCCCAATGACGGGACCATTTCCATATCAGTTTCCGAACTTGTCCATTTTGCGAGTTTTTCCAAGTGTAAATTTTTATTCGTTTGAGTGGATTAAAATATTTTAACCCAAATTAATTAAGCAAGTCTTTCTAAATGTCAAACTTAACCTGTGTAAGTGGATTAAAATATTTTAATTTAAATTAGTTATGTGTTAATTTTTGATTTAAAGATAAAAAAATGTTAAGACTTACGTTGGAATAAATATATATTTATTAATTTAAATTAAATAATAGTTTTAATTTTAGTAATTTAATTTAAGAATACAAAATTATAAAACTTATTTTAATATAAGTGAATATATAACATACACCTAATACTGTCATGTGGTTGGTTGTAACTAATAGAAAAAATAAATAAGAGAAAAGAAATAATAGATAAAAATTTTAATTTTGAGGCCTGAAGAACACTTTTTAAAAGGTAATTATATGTTTAGGATATAATAAAGTCTCAAATTCTTCAATCTGAAGTTGTGAAAATTATCATATTGAAAAATTTATTTGTAATAAATGAACAAACATAAATATCTATTCAGATGGTTATGACTTTTTGTATAATTATGGCATGAATAATAATTTATTTATATTCAAATAGTTTTGATCATTTGTCATATGATAATTGTTTCTATTAAAAAATAATTATTTAAAATATGAATAAAATTAATACAAAAATTAATTTTATTTATCAATAATTAAATCTTTCTATCCAATGTGAGATACACTATATTCTAAACTACTAACAATCTTCTATTAGTTTAGAATGTTGGTGTTTAATTTTTTTCTTTTCACACAAATAAATATTATGAATACAAGAAGATATCTCTTGATTTAAACCTTCAATTAGTGTATATATATTAGAATTTTAACAAAGTTGATGGTTTTTACAGATTAAACCTTAACTCCTAATGTAAGAATTGAAAATATAACACATATAATACTTATTTATTCTTCTGTCAAAGGTTTATAATCATTTTTAGCACTATTATAACCATGTACTTATCCTATTTATAAACATTTACAAGAGAGACCATAATTCTTCTTGTTGAAGCAACACCTCTTCTATCTTTATATAGATAAAGTTTTCATTATGTCTCCATTGCTTTAGACATTTAAAACTTTATTAAGAGCATAAAAACCCATTTTCTCTACGCAATGGATCACACTAGTTTTTAAAATTTGAATGAATTTTACTAGTGTTTAATAGACATATAACAATAGCTTATTTTTACTCATTAAACTTTGTAATTAAAGGTTACTAATTCAAAGTTAGATTTCCATTAATGATGTCTAATAGTAAGGGTTTAAATCCATTCTACTTGTAGTACTATTAACCAAATATCTTAGAATTCAATTTTCTTTTATGGTAAATACCTCCACTTAAGATTAAATCTTTAATATAATCACTTTAAGCTAATATGTCCAAAACTTTCATTTTACATATCATTTATATGCTCTAAACATTGTTGCCTCATTCTTATTATTTTATGAAATAGTTGGTTTTGGTTGTGGCCATAATTCTCTATTCATTAATTTCAACCATTTTATTTCCATACTTTTATACATTTTTAAACAATTATACTTCTAGTATAATTGGATAAACTCAATAAATAAACTAAACAATTTTAGTCCTTTTAAGATTTTTTAAGGACCTTTTTATGATTTTACTTTAAGTGTCTAAACTTATTAGCTTGTATAATTTGCTTATAAAATTATACTAAAATCTTACAACACTATACTAGTAATTTTTATTTTTTTTTATTCTTATCATCCCTACCATGTGCAAGTATGCATTCTTTTATTAAAGAATGTCTCATTAAATTGTTCAAGATATCATATATATTTAATCAAAGTTGCCATTTCATTTATCTCTTCACTATTTGGTGATTTTTTTTTTTTTTTAAGTAAGAGGCTTTCAAATCCACTCTTACTGAAACTAACTAGCAAATATCTTAATATTTCTATAAAAGTTTCAAAACTTTTATATTTTAACTCAATATAGGAGTTTATTTCAATAAATAGAATTTAAATATAATTATGATTCTATAGTCTCCTTTAAACTTTTTATGTCAATTCATAAATACTTATATGAATTTATTTCATCATGGACATTAATAATAATTTTTATTACCATGAACAAAACCATTTTCATCAACCAAATGGATCAAATAACATTCTTTTTGCTATTATAAAAGTTTCAAATTCATAAGATTTTTAAATCACACATGGCTTCCAAAGTAAATATATTTTAAAATATCCACTATATAAAACCATAAATGATAAATCATTTGTACAATTCATGAATTAGATCATATACATAACAAAAAATTACCATAATGTGATCAAGATTGTGGTATCAATTTTGACTTATGGCTATTTTAAGCCAATCATAATAGTCTACATCATACTTACAAATCATGTAGATTTGGCTATTGAAGTTATCTTATTTATAATGATGATTTTTAGTAAAAATCAACTATCTCAAATGTTATTATGAGTTTTCAATGCATATAGTAATTGCCTAATGGCCAATTCTAAATTCATAACTACTGAAAGCTCTAAACTTGATTTCAAAATTTTATGAGAACTTTATTTCTCTACCATTGTGTAGCCTATATATCTCTATTAGTTACCACTTTTAATTGCTCATAACATTTTAAAATATATAATAAATTCAAACTTTACTCATATGACCAATATGCCTATATACAATAAAAGTCTTTAGTATATTTAACTCCAATTTCAATACTTTCACAATCATTTTATGACCAATATATTCATATCTAGATCACTATATCAATGCAAGTCATGAAACATGAATCCAAAGAATCATTTGCATAAAATAGTATAAATAATAATTATAATATAAGTTCTACTAATATTTCATGCAAAATTTTGTGATAAATTTGCATTGGTAAAATCATTGATTAGCTAACTCTAAGGCTTAGGACTTTCACAAACCAATATTATTATCTAAGCCTTTGCCATTGTCATGAAACTATTGAAAACCTTGAAAACTTGTTCACTTTTCATTTTAATAGCTTGCATAAGGCCATTTTTTTGAGTACAAGAAGCAAAAATATCTTCATTATCTTTAACTAATAATGTATTAATTAGATGATAACATTCTATCTTTATATTCCATATCTTTTTTATATGTATAAGAAAGAAAATTTCATCCCATTCAATTTATTTTCGTAATATATGGTAAACTGTACCAATGTTTTCCACGTCATCACAAAATGAAATTAAACACATACATGTATTAGTACCTTTAGAACATTAAATTTGCATGTTCTTTTCAAATTTATAAATATGACTAATTAGACATTGATGAACATCCTTCAAAATGCTAGTAACCATCAAATGCTTCAATATTTTTTAATGGCATGCCTTTTCGTTTAATCAATATCCCATATGCAAAAAGCAACAATGCATTTTTGTAACCATTGATTAGCTCTTTGATGACTATTTATGATTTTCACTTTGTGATTGTTCATAATAAAATTTTATTTTATACATGTCATATGCCTATATTTATGATAATAACAATTATTTAGTTTATTATCCACCAACTAATCCATGAAACACCATATCTTAATAATAATTATTCACATAATCAATTTAATTTTAATTGGTTTTCATGAAAATTGAACACTAGTTAAAATTTGAACCAATAATAAATTTAAAATATATATTTCCATATTTGATTGATAAACGACCAACAAAGATAAAACCATACAAATAGCTTGACTTAACTTATTATCTCAATTTTGGTGCCATGATTTAATAATAAAATTAATATTGTAGCCAAATCTTATTTTCTGCATATATTCTCCACTTACATCTAATTTCTCATGGTAAATTCTTTTACTCATTTCTGATTGTTTTCATAGAAACCATGGGACAATTTGCCTATTTTATATATAATTAAGCTATGACAATTAAACAATTGGTTATTCCATTAAAACCCAATTTAATTCGTTACTTGATAACAAGTGATAATATTTTTGTCATAAATCAATTCATGTCTTTCTTTTTTATGTTTTCAGGCTATTTTTCATCTCAATCTTTATAAGCATAGATTTTTCAAATAAATATAATACAATTCATTAAATCCAATTGTGGAGTCAATTTCAATATATGCATAAATTTATACAATGTAATCAATATTTTGCATATTATGGTTTGACTTTACATATTAATGAAATAAATTATTAACGTGTTTATTTCATTCAATCAATCTTTTTACCAATAATTATGCAAAAAATAAAATACATACCTTTAATGAAGATCTTTATAAAAATTAATAGTTTGGTCTATAGAAACATTAGTCATTTGACACCTTGAGCCTTCTCTACTATTGATCTCCAAATCTTGCCAATTTCTTTTCTTTATATCTTTCTCATGGGAAATATAAATTACTCATAATACTTTTATATTGTTAGAAAAAAAAATAAGATAAGAGAAATAATAGAAAAGATTTTTTGGCTTTGAGGAGTGAAGAATATTTTCTTAAAGGCAATTATGCCTTTAGGACAATAAAGCCTAAAACTATCTAATCAGAAGCAATAAAAATTATTATATTGAAATATTTATTTATAATGAATGACCAGATATAAACTTTTATTCAAATATTTATGACATTTTGTATAATCATGACCTTTATGAATAAAAATTTATTTATATTCAAATAGTTATGATCATTTATCATATGATAATTGTTTCTATTCAAACATAATTATTTAAAATATGAATAAAATTAATTCAAAAAATAATTTTATTTATCACTAATTAAATTATTTTATCCAATGTAAGATGCACCACATTCTAAATTACCAACAGTAACATTATTCATGATATGTGTGAGCTTATAAATTTGAAGTTGTAAGATGTTGGGTTTCTTAATGAATGAAAGAATTATGATTCTCTGTAGATACAGTTAGCATAATATATGATGATAACTAATATGTTTTTCTAAAACAACGGGTTTTTTTTCACTATCAAATAACAGCCTAACTCTTTTGTTTGGCTTCACCTTTAGTCAATCTAACGTGGTTTAAGACTTTGGATAAAGAAAACAAACTAGAGAGAGGAAAGGATAGAAGTTTCTCCTAGTCCAATCCGATCACCCAAGTCCAAAGAGAAGACATTAAAAATAACTGTGTACTAATTGTTTATGGACTACACTTACCCCTCACTTTTGACATATTGCATGTTGACTACACACAAGATTAATTTCTTATTAGCCATCACGGAGTTTGTTTTGCTTGACACCTAAGTAATTGTAAGGATATGTTATGTTATATATTTTAAATTTTAAATTTATATTTGTGAGATTTTTTTATAAGATAAAATTATGAAAATTTTAAATTAAAATAGGTAATGTTTTATATGTTGGATATGGATTTTCATAATGATGTTAGAGCAATCATCAATTAAACATTAACTTTAAAATTTTAGGAAAACTAAATACTATAAATAAAATTATTTTTAAATTTTTAATATTTGATGTGATCTTAATTATGTATGATTTATGGGAGTAATAATAGAGTTGAGAGGAAGAGGCTATGGTCACACTTGCTATCTTTAAGAGGAATAATTTTTGATAGTCCCTAGATCCTAACTAGTGATTTCAATGTTATTGCATACCTTTCAGAGAGTTTAGATTTCAATGGCTTTAAAATAGCTAATTCAGAGATGAAAGAGTTACATGATTGCATGATTCAACTAGCATTGTTTGATAGTGTAGTAATTGGGCCTCTATTCATGTGGACTAATCATCAGCAAGAAAGCCATCTAGCAAGAAAGTTGGATAGGGTATTAATAAATGACTAATGTCTCACTACATTTACAAAATCATAGGTGAAGTTCATTGCTCTTAAAATTAGACAATTGTGCTGCACTGATAAAACTTAATATGGCTTGGTATTCCCCTCCCAAACCATTTAATTTTTTTAATTTTTGGACGAAGAACTAAGAGTTTAAGAACATAGTTGAAAAATCTTGGAAACTGCCAGTGACAGGAAACCCATTGTCTAAATTGCACAAGAAATTAAAAAGATTGAAGCTGGAGTTAAGAAAATACAACAACTTGCACTATGGGGATGTAACAATAAAAGTGGGGAAAAAAAAAGAGGTGCAGGTTGTAAAGATAGAAATATTGACAACTACTCCAAGCATTGAAATGATTAAATGAAAGCACCTTATCCGAAGAGTTAAATGAGTTAATGGAAGCTGAAGAGAGTTATTATAGGTAAAAATCCAAGATAACTTGGATACAAGAAAGAGACCAAAACATAAGATTCTTTCATAAGATGGTTACGGCCAAACAAAAAAAAAGCTCGACAAAAGTACTTGTTGATGCTGAAGGGAATAAACTAGGAAAATTTTCATAAATTTCCAGGGAAGTAGTATCATTTTTTCAAAAATTGATTGGTACACCTGATAAGAAAGTTAAAGTTTGTTCACAAGAATTTTTGACTAAACTTCTTCAAACGTCAATATCTTCTAAGGATCAAAATACACTCATAAACCTAGTGTCGAAAGAAGAAATCGTAACTATTATATTCTCTATGAATAGTGAAAGAGCTCCTAGTCTTGATGGATACATAACCCATTTCTTCAAGCAATTTTGGTCTATTGTTGGTGAGGATGTTACAAATGCTATATTGCATTTTTTTCTACTAGGCATATACTTTTTGCATTTAAATCAACCATTATCACATTAGTTCCAAAGTGTGCAAATCCAAGTACGATTAGAGATTACAGGCCCATATCATGTTGTACTATCATTTACAAGTGCATTACCAAGATTTTAGCAAATAAGCTTAAAAATATCATGCCAAATATCAAAGCAAAAGTCAAAGTGCTTTCATAGAAAGGAGGAGCATCACAGATAATGTGCTTATGGCATAGGAGATGGTAAGGGGATATGGTAGAACCACATAATCCCTAAGGTGTGCTATAACTATTGAGTTGCAAAAAGCTTTCGATACATTGGATTGGAATTTTATCCATAACATTTTGGCAGCCATTGGATTGCCTTCAAAATTTATAGGCTAGATCAACAATTGTATTACAACCCTAATGTTTTCTATATCACTTAATGAAAGGCTAGTGGGCTATTTTCAAAGAGCTAGAGGAATAAGGCAAAGGGATTTACTTTTTCCATATCTATTTGTTCTAGTGATGAATATGTTATCAATAATGCTAGATGAAGCTGTTAATTTTAGAGTGTTTGCTTATCATCTTAAGTGCAAAAAAATCAAACTGACACATTTATGTTTTGGGAAGGATTTGTTGATTTTTGTAAATGGAAACAAGGATTCAATCATTGGTGTCAATAAGGTTATGCAAGCTTTTTACTTGTTTTTAGAGCTACAACTAAATTACGAAAAGAGTGAGATACATGCCATAAGAATAGGCAGGAAAGAGATCCAATCAATTCAACAAGCCGTAAGATTCAAAGTGGGCTTACTCTCTGTTAGATATTTAGGAGTCCTACTAGTCACCAAAAGACTCATTGCAAAAAATTATGCTCCATTGCTTGGGAAGATCACGGTTAGGATTAAAGGATAGACTAGTAAGTACTTATCTTATGCAGAAATACTACAGCTATCCAGTCAGTACTCTTTAGCTTACATAATTATTAGTGTAAACATTTTATATTGCCTAAGCATGTGTTAAAAAAGATTAATCAGCTATGCTCTAGCTTCCTTTGGAAAGGTCAGAAAGGGACTGTTAGAGGAGCTAAAGTCAGTTTGGAAGTCGTTTGCCACCCTAAGTCTGAAAAATGGTTGGATATCAAAAACACACTAACTTGGAACAAGGCATGCATGATAAGGAATATTTGGTCTATTTTCTCAAAAGCAGGATCTATATGGATAGCTTGGATTGAAGCCTATGTCTCGAAAGGCAAAAGTATATAGTAAGTTAAACCACAGCAAGGTAATAGTTGAGGCTAGAGGAAACTACTTCAACTCTGGACTATTGGACGCCAATTCATAAAATAGGAAAATGGTATTGAGGTGTGGCTTGTCCCTAGTAATAGCTATTTTATTATAGTGGTTTGGAATGAGATAAGGTCTAAGCAAATGAAGGTTGAGTGACACAGACTAATCTGATTTCAATATCATATCCCAAAGCACTCGATGATTGCATGGATGACTATACTAAATAGGCTTCCAACAAAAGATAGATTGAGGAATTAGAGAGTGGAGGTGGATGAAAGGTGCTGCCTATGTCAACATGGGAAGGAATCCAGGGACCACTTATTTTTTAGTTTTGAATATGCAAAAATGGTGTGGAAAAAGGTATTACAATCATGCAAGATTGACAGAGTATCGGGGAATGGATTAAAGAATTGAAATGGGCAACGACAAAGATAAAAAGCAAAGCACTGATATCAGTAATATTGCACATTTCTTGAAATACTCATATATACTATATATGGAGAGAAAGGGATTGTAGATTATTCAAGAATAAAAAAGGAACAGAAGAACAAGTATATGAGCTGATTAAGGAAGCTGTTAGCGTTCGATTACTTGGATTGCATTCGATTGTTGCTGACCCAATCAACAAGGTTTTGTGTGATACTTAGAATATAAAAAAAACTATATTACATAATAGTTAGAATATGATTTGATTGTATATATGGAGTGTATGTATTATAGCAATTTTATTGCTTTTTTGGATAAATAAAATACAACTTATCCAAAAATTTTTTTTGTATGATTCTATATTAGACTTGACACAAATATTAAATTTTAACAAAAAAATTTGTCACATATTAAATCTAAATTTATATTTATAAAATATCTTTTATAAAATAAAATTTCCAAACTTCCTAATCAAAACTTATAATTTTTAGTGGTATCGCATGTTGTTAGAACCTGCTCCTGATATACGAATTAAATGTACGTTAAAACTGAAGGGCAGATGTTTGATGAGTCCATTTATTGACACGTACGGTCTCGCTAGTCTTGCAGGTAAAAGCAAGATCTACCGTTGCTGATGGTTAATATTGGATATCATACAGACTGCGACACGCAGATATAAACTATAATATGTTAATATGTTCAACTCAAAGAAGGTGCCTATGTCATCTGAGTGATTGCAAAGATCTTAAAAAAAGTTGTTGATGACGTAGGCTGCAGAAGCTGAAATTCAAGGGAATAAAATTTTCCAAAGTTTTTGTGCATTATTGCTCAAACGGAATGATCCTCGCCGGTCTAAATATTATATGATGCTTTTCTTAAAACTTAAAACTTTTTAAGGTTGGCAGTGATAGTAAATAATGCGATTTTTTATTTTATTTTATTAGATTTAGATATTTATAAATTAATAACTATTATAGTTGAATAAAAAAAAGTCTACTATTTATGCTAGATCGATAAAATTTGAATAATAATATTTAATACCCTAATCGTTTTAAATTTTAATGAATAATGTTGAGTATTCGAAATTGTACCTAAATTTGTTACTTATATATGTGCAAAATATATAAAATTTTCTGTGTTGAAGATTCAAAACTTAGAGAACAACTTTTATTTGTTATTAATTATGAGAGAATTTAAATTTTAAATTTAATTTTGGTTAATTTTTATATTTTAAAAAAATTTTAAGTAATAATATATTTTAATGAATTTAAATATTTAACTGATATTGATTATTTAATTGAAGTGCGAGTCGAATAATAATCCTAAACTTAATCAAATATTTTAACGGATTCCCTTAACTTAAAAATGGACTAAAATACTAATACTACCATTCCTAAAAGTTTTGTTTCTTCGTAATATTTATTTAACAGTCTCTCTAACGTCAACAAATATGTAAGGAATCAAACTGGCATGCAATAGCCACAGATGCTCATCATACAATTCATTTTTGCTCGCAGCATTTTCAGCCATGATCCATGACGCATTGCATTACCTCATCAACTTCCAGTTCATGCCTTTCAACATATCAGACTAACGATTCGAGGAGAAATATCTGTATTTATACACTCACATATGCACTCCTCTCTTTCTTGCTCTAACTACTTTCCATGAATTTGAAATCCTACCCTAAAATGGCTCAACTGGTGGGTCCTGACGAGATAGAATCTTTGCGAATTGAGTTAGCGCAGATCGGAAGGAGCACCAGGTCCTCCTTCAGAAGTCATGCGTCAAGTTTCCGTAGTGTGATTTGTGCACATCAAAGTAAAGGTGACGATGACGATGATGATGATGATGAATATGCGTTGCAATGGGCTGCAGTTCAGAGATTACCGACGTTCGAGCGGATTACTACTGCTTTGTTTGACGACAAGGAAGAGAATGGAACGTCAGGCAATGGAAATATCAAAGGGAAACGGGTTGTTAATGTTACCAAACTTGGAGCTGATGAGCGACACATGTTCGTAGAGAAGCTCATCAAACAAATCGAAAATGATAACCTGCGGTTGTTGCAGAAACTCAGAGACAGAATTGACAAGTAACCATAATCCTTTCTTTTGTCCTTGCTCACTCTTTGACACGCATTTACTTCCATTTTAAATACATAGCTATATAACTGTTTGGAAAGTGGTAGGACTGGCAAAAATTCACACAACCAAGAAAAGAGAAGATTTATGGATGAATCGAAACTCAAAATATTAAATACAAATTATACTAGAAATGAGACACATTCATTTATAGTTAATTATATTCATAGATTATTAGATTCAATTAATTAGATTCATAGATACATAAAATAAATTTAAGTTGAATTTCTAGTGTAACTAGGTGAAATAGATATTAGAATTTTTTTTTTCTAACAAAGAACATGTCGCTACGTTGATTCTGATTTACAACTGAATTTGTTCTTCAGGGTAGGGGTAAAGTTGCCAACTGTGGAAGTAAGATATAAGAATCTCTATGTCGAAGCAGAATGCCAGTTAGTTCATGGCAAGCCTCTTCCCACTCTCTGGAACGCCACTAAAAGCATGCTTTCAGTGAGTACCCGTGCTCATTAGTTGGATTAATTTCTCTAACTAATCATAGATGTGGAAATCATCCTTCTTAGCTTTTGACGTTTCAGAGCTTACAAACTTTTTTCCTTCATTATAAGCGCGATGATTACAAATCCTGATATGGCTCAAGCTTTCACAGAAGGCAGTGTTGACTATTCTGCTTTTATTTGAACCCATGAATCGTTGAATACTAATTTTTCTTAATAAGCATTACCAGGCCCAACTGTGGATTATATTTATACCATCTAGTAACCTAGTTTTTTAGTTGCTATGCTCTGCCATAATCAAACGCCCTGGGGAGTTGATCAGTCCTTTATCACCGTGAACCCACTTCAGAAATTTCAAATCAGGGTGTTTTCTTTTTTCCTTTTTAAGTTGTTAAGTTTCATTTTTCCTGTTTGTGCAGGGTTTGATCAATCTGTTTGGTTCAAAACAAGAAGTCAAGATAAACATCCTAAAAGATGTCAGCGGCATCATTAAACCAGGAAGGTAGACCCATGGTGTGCTCAGAAGTTGATAAGTTTTTTAGTTAATCCTATAGCCAGACATGCTCGACGAACTCTTTCTCTGATGCCCTAAAATATCTGTGTTCTAGAGGGAAAGTTATAGTGTCTGGTTGTCTTTGCCAGGTTTGGTGCTTGTTGATGGAATGAATTGACATTTTCACGGGATAGAATGACCTTGATTGAGCTCAAAGCTGCACTATATACACATTGACATTCATGCATAAATTATGTATGCTTTTGTTTCTGTTTTTTCTTCACTAGTGATCATACTCTAGCTTTTCCTACGGCCAAGGTGGTTTTCCCTTGTATGTTAAATCATTTATATTTGTCATATATAAGGAATAAATAAAGGAAAACAAATTTTTTTGAAGGATAGAAGGAGTTACTTTTCTGCTTAATTGAGTAAAACATTCTGCATATCCTACCTGAGTTGACTAAATCTCATTTATTTTCCATGCAGAATGACTTTATTGCTTGGCCCTCCAGGATGTGGCAAAAGCACATTACTGCTGGCGCTTTCTGGGAAACTAAGCCATTCTCTTAAGGTCTGCTGATTTTAATGTCTTCTTAGAAAATTTTTGAAGTGTTAATTGTTGCATGAGCATGATGCAGTTACAAATTGAAAATAAAAGAGTCTACGGGGAAAAAATAAGAAAACTTCTAGGTATAATTCACCATATTTAGGCCAAAGTTCACTTTAAGAATGTTCTGGAGCTTGGTTCAGCCCTTCCGGTGTTTACTTGGTATCTCAATGTTTGTATAAACTGAATTCAGTAATTCTGCATTGTTCTTACAACCCTAAGAACCTTGGAAAATGTTAATTTGAATTTGGTTGGTTAGGACTTGGGTAACTTCATAACTTCTATGCTGCATTTTTCACAAAGCTTCCCTGAAGTAAATACATTTTAGGAGTTTCTCATGAAAAACATACCATCGCCCAGTGTGACTATGATTCTGCTTGGCTGTTGGACGTGTGTTCGTCTTTTTCCTATGGTCATATTTGTTTGTAGATCTTGGTTCACTGGTTTAACTTGTTTTCCTAGAATTACTCTTCTGTATGTGCATAGCTGAATATTTTGCAAACTATAGGATTTGAATGACATTACCACAGGGTACTCTACGCCACTAGTGCTTAGTGGGATCTTGATTACCAAGCCAATCGTGCGCTTGCTTATAATTTTTTTCACTCTTTACTCCTTGTTCCTTTAAAGGTAGCAGGGGAAATAACTTACAATGGTTTCAGACTAGAAGAATTTGTTCCTTGGAAAACCTCCGCTTATATAAGCCAATATGATCTGCATACCCCAGAGATGACAGTTAGGGAAGTACTAGATTTTTCTGCACGATTTCAGGGAATAGGAAGTCGAGCTGGTAAGAGCTCCTTGATAGATATTACTGATGATTTTCATGTAAATATCTTTGTCTTGTCAGGTTCTCAACCGGTACTGTTTCAGTAATTTTTAGTGTGTGTTGTATTTAAATTTTTCATGTGTACAAAGAAATCATAAAAGAAGTCAGCAGAAGAGAGAAGCAGGCGGGAATAGTCCCTGATCCTGACATAGATGCTTACATGAAGGTAACCGTTTAGCTTTCTTATTTTTTCGAAGGTCATAAGATTTCTTGATAGCAAAGGCAATGTTCCATAATTTACTGAAATATATGTACGATCACTGTGTTGCACCTTGTAGTTTGTTCAGAAATCAGAAGGGAGTTTTTTTTTTTTGCCGGGGGGGGGTACACTTGAACTAGGCCAAAGTGGGGAAGAGGGAAGGGAGAGATGGGATTCTTTCTTTTACAAGCACGAAATTGATAAAGGAAGAAGATTTAATGCCTTAAAATTAAACTGTTAGAATTTGTCTTCTCTCATCAATTCATGCTGGGCACAGTGATATGTATGCTTTAGAGGACTTTAATCCTGGATAAGAAGTTGATACTTTGTTGCATGCAAAGTGTATTTCTTGGCATGATGCACCATGAGATTGGCATCTTATATTATGTTAATTTCCTTCGTCACTAACTGAAGAAAGCATTAAAGTAAGGTTCAATCTGCTTTTTACAAATTAGCTTTATCAAGGATCGGAGTCTCTGTTACAGTTTTACTCATAAAAGGAGAAAATTATTGTTTCAATTCACAATTGAGAACAATTTCTCACAGTTTTCTTAATGCATTATATACTTCTCAGAGTGTTTTGTATTCTACTAGTCTAACCATTACTTAGAACTATTTGACAGGCAATATCAGTTGAAGGTCAGGAAAGTACTCTCCAAACAGATTATATTTTAAAGGTAGTTCGCCATTTCTCTTTTATAGAGCTTAATATTTTAGTAATTTCTTCTTGAAACATGGCTGTACAAGCACATCTAAAAAAGAAAAAAGGTATTTTCAGATTCTTGGACTAGACATCTGCGCTGACACCATGGTTGGGGATACCATAAGAAGAGGTATCTCAGGTGGTCAAAAGAAAAGATTGACAACAGGTAATGTATGTTTGAGGGTAGACAAAGTAGTTTATGGCATTCGGTCATTTTTTGGCAGGAATTCTGTTTTTTGTGCTGTTGTGGAATTAATTGAGCAGGGGTTGAGTTGGGTATGATTATTAAGTTTTTCTCTAAGTGCAGGCGAGATTATCGTGGGGCCAACAAAAGCTTTGTTCATGGATGAAATATCAAATGGCCTAGACAGTTCAACCACTTTCCAAATCGTGTCCTACCTTCAGCATCTGGTGCATATTAATGATGCTACTGCATTGATATCACTTCTTCAGCCTGCTCCGGAGACGTTTGATCTCTTTGACGATGTTATTCTGATGGCGGAAGGGAAAACTGTGTATCAAGGCCCACGCACTTACATTTGCAAATTCTTTGAGGACTGTGGATTTAAGTGTCCGGAAAGAAAGGGCATCGCTGACTTCCTTCAGGAGGTATGCTTATGAGATTCATAGTTGTCTTATTTCCATGTTTTCATTCATTTCTTAGATGGTTTCCCTTTATCTGGCTCAGGTAATCTCAAGAAAAGATCAAGCGCAGTATTGGTTCTATAAAGAGCAACCTTACAGTTATGTTTCTGTTGACCAGTTCATAAAAAGATTCAAAGAATGTCATATTGGCCAGAATTTAGATGAGGAGCTCTCAAAACCATTTCACAAGTCTCAAAGCCACAGAAATGCTCTATCCTTCAAATCATACTCCCTGAATAAATGGGAGCTGTTTAAAGCTTGCTCAATGAAAGAATTACTTCTAATGAAGAGAAATTCTTTTACTTACGTGTTTAAAGCTGTACAGGTAATTTACTTCTTGTTTTGCTTTGTACTTTCGTCATTATGACCAGCTTACATGGTTACCTTTATAGCTGAAAGCAATATTATTGGATTATTCCTCTCTGCAGCTTGTCATAATTGCTTCAATAACAATGACAGTTTTCCTGCGCACTCGAATGGCTGTTGATGCCATCCATTCAAGTTATTTTATGGGTTCTTTGTTTTATGCCCTTGTGATACTTCTTGTTGACGGGTTTCCAGAATTGAGCATGACTGTTTCAAGAATTGCAGTATTCTACAAGCAGAGAGAGTTGTGCTTCTACCCTGCTTGGGCTTATGCGATTCCTGCAGCAATCCTAAAATTTCCACTTTCACTTTTGGAGTCCTTTGTGTGGACGTCTATGACTTATTATGTCATAGGCTACAGCCCTGAGGTTGGAAGGTCAGCAGCATTTAGAAAACTTTTGTTGTTAAAGACAAGCTAAAGTCATATACTGGCAATGTGGCACAATGATATGGAAGTTAGCCAACATCTAAACTAAATTCATGGGTGCCGCATTAATGAGTTTAATCATTTAACTCGGTATTAAGTGACACTTTTAGACATGGATCAAATTCAAGAAAACCACAAGTGAATTTAACTTCTGTGTTGACCACTTCTCCTTCCCTTAGGGCTAATGTTAGAAATTTTAAATTTCATATATGATGTAATTTGGTGTGTGTTATATTTTTTGTTAGGTTCTTCCGCCAATTCCTTCTATATTTTGGTGTGCACCTAGCATCAATATCCATGTTTCGTTGTATTGCCTCGCTGTTCCAAACTATAGTTGCTTCCACAACAGTTGGTGCTTTGGCCATTATGATTATTTTACTGTTCGGTGGCTTCATTCTCCCGAGACGTAAGATTTCTACAAGCTTTTTTCTATTTAATGTGAATGATATTTATTCAAATAAAAGCTAAATTTTCTGTTAATTCCCACTTTTATTGGTTGCAGCATCTCTGCCTAGTTGGCTGGAATGGGGATTTTGGCTTTCTCCTTTGACGTATGGTGAGATAGGCCTAACTGTGAATGAATTTCTTGCTCCTCGGTGGGAAAAGGTAATGTCTAGCTGTTCCAAAAATCACAGTTTGGATTTCTTAAATCTCTGTTCGGATTCAAAAAGCAGACGCTAACAAGTGTTTGGAAATATATTCCTTTCTATATTATTTAGATTATTTTGGTGAAACTACATTCTTATGTTTATCGTAAGATCTGATTAGAGGATGATTCTGATCCTATCAAACTTCAACACTTATTCATTTGTAAGTGGATATCACTTTCTATTCAATTGTATTTACAGGTAATGTCTGGAAATACAAGCTTAGGGCAACAAACTCTAGAAAGTCGAGGATTGGGCTTTGATAGCTACTTTTACTGGATATCAATTGCAGCATTATTTGGGTTCATGCTATTTTTCAATGTTGGTTTTACCTTTGCTTTGACTTTCTTGCAGCGTAAGTTCATCTTCTGCTAATCAGTAGGCTCTTTAATAAGCAAAACATTTTCTGCATATGTACTAAGCTATACATTTATATATGCATTCAGCTCCAGGAAAGTCTCAGGCTATTATTTCTTTTGAAAAGTACTCTCAACTACACAGAAATAAAGAAGACAAAGATAGTTTACAAGACGAAAGTAAACCCACCGTTGATCAAGGAAATATTTCAGGATCAGGAAGTGGTGAGCATGATAATAGAATTCTTATTGTCCACCACATCAGATATGTTGATTATGTATCTTTCATGGTATTAAATCTTAAGTGCGGATATATCATATATGTCTTCCCACTTGTCTTACTGCTGTTATTTGCAATTACACAGGACAAATGGCTTTACCTTTTGAGCCGTTAACATTAACGTTTCAGGATGTGCAGTACTATGTAGACACCCCATTGGTAGATATTTTAAAGCTGGTTTACACTTATCTTTCATGTAGTTGTCACTTGTCAGTTCTTATTCTTAAGTTGATAATGTCATTATTTTGTCTCAGGAAATGAAAGAACGAGGTTATAAGCATAAAAAGCTACAGCTTCTCTCCGACATTACTGGTGCATTCAGGCCAGGTGTTTTGACAGCATTGATGGGTGTCAGTGGAGCAGGGAAAACAACTCTTATGGATGTTCTTTCTGGAAGGAAAACTGGTGGTTTTATTGAAGGAGATATTAGAATTGGTGGGTACCCAAAGGCTCAAGATACATTTGCAAGGGTATCAGGTTACTGTGAGCAAAATGATATAAACTCTCCTCTAATCACTGTGGAAGAATCACTAGTATATTCTGCTTCCTTGCGCCTTCCATCTCAGATTGATTCAAAAACTAAGGCTGTATGATACCCTCTTCAGACCATGAATGAACAATTTTTTTTTTTAATCTGATGCTGCATTTGATTATTGAATTGAATTCTACAAAAACTTTCCTACTCCTCCTCAGGAATTTGTTAATAAGGTTATCGAAACTATAGAGCTTGATGGGGTAAGAGATACTTTAGTAGGCATACCAGGAGTCAATGGGTTATCAACTGAGCAGCGGAAAAGGCTGACCATAGCTGTGGAGCTTGTCGCCAATCCATCTATCATATTTATGGATGAGCCTACTTCAGGATTAGACGCAAGAGCGGCTGCAATTGTAATGAGAGCAGTGAAAAATGTTGTTGAAATGGGAAGGACAGTTGTTTGCACCATCCACCAACCAAGTATTGACATATTTGAGGCATTTGATGAGGTAAGAGTAATTTGTATACATTCTCATTTTTTTTTTTTTAAAAAAGGGATTAACGTGAAATTTTAGCTTGTCTTCACACCTTCCGATGAGAAGGTTACAAGTTCTGACTCCATTTTGGGAAAATGAGAAAAAGAGAAAAATCATTTGTATTCCTCTTCTTGCAGTTGATTTTGATGAAAACTGGGGGACGGATTATCTATTCTGGCCCGCTGGGTGAAAGCTCCAGCAGGGTTATTGAATACTTTCAGGTCAGTCATCTTTCAGAATTATAACAGTTGTAGTTTCCCATTATTGTCTGAGATGGAATACTTGTGGTCTCTGAGAAACACAATTTCAGTCCTGAAGCTGTTAGTCTTTCTCCTATTATTGCTATAGAATGTCCCTGGAGTGCCCAAGATTAAAGATAACTATAATCCAGCAACATGGATGTTGGAAGTTACTACTAAATCAATAGAGGCTGGAATTGGTATAGATTTTGCGCAAATTTATGAGGGCTCAACCTTGTATAAGTAAGTAAAGATACTATTATACTTTATCTTCTGCTTTTAAGAAAATTACTGGGTTTTTTTTAAAAGCATAAAGAAGGGAATCAACAAACGCTGCAGCTCTTTATCATAAATATGTATCAAAGCAGGATTCTGGATCTATGGTAGGTTGTTTCTTACATTTCGCTTATTGAAAGTTTACTAGGAAAAAGAAAACAAGCAAAATTTTTGCCGTGTAATATTTCAAGATAATGTAACTTAGAAAATAATTATCAATAAAATGCATAGAGCTTGTAAATGATATTCAACTTATATGGCAATCTTAAATTTAGCCTTGCATGTGACTCTTTTGGTATGTCACTATAGGGAAAATAAGGAGTTGATTAAGCGGTTGAGCTCACCGACTCCTGGTTCAACAGATTTATATTTTCCGACTCGCTTCCCTCAGAATGGTTGGGAACAGTTCAAAGCATGCCTGTGGAAACAGTTTTTGTCTTATTGGAGAAGTCCTTCTTACAATTTGACGCGCATCATTTTTATGTCTGCCTCGTCTCTGCTGTTTGGCATACTATTCTGGCAGCAAGGAAAGAAAATGTCAGTAAATACAATTTTATTGATGCAGACATTTTCCTCAAAAAATTGAATTGCACTTATTTATTTTACATTTATTTATCCAAATGATTATTAAATAGTAAATTTGCTTGCTCTCTCTTTATCTTCCCTGCAGGCTCATAGCAAGCAGTAATGCATTTCCAAATGAAAACTATTTTCTTCTCTCTGTCTAGATACAATCATTTCTATTATGATTGGGAAACCTTTGCAATGAATCTGGAAATTAATGCTTATGGCATTTAGTTGAATGAATTGAATATACTATTGGGAAAGGACTGGTTTCATGGTCTGTTTCTTCTTTTGTAGAAATAACCAACAAGACCTGTTCAATATAGTTGGTTCGATGTATGCTGCCATAATTTTCTTTGGCATAAACAATTGTTCAACAGTTCTACCACTTGTTGCAACAGAGCGTGCAGTTTTTTACCGGGAAAGATTTGCAGGAATGTACTCTTCATGGGCCTATTCAATGGCGCAGGTTTAAACTTCTCGCAAAAACTTTTTTAATATTGTCTCACTATCAAGCATTTAAAGATAGGTAATGTGACTGTCTGCAGTCCACACACCCGTGAAATTGGTTAACTCTTTAAAAGAATCCAGTTACCACCGGCAGTTCAATTATTTTCACGGATCTTTCGGTCTTGGAAGACCATTTTATTTAGATGTTGGACTTGGCCACTAAATGGTTGCAAATGGATCAGATATATGTCTTATATGTTTTGTTTGAAATATCAAGTTTGTGAGATTTGTGCAAACTCATGATGTTTTAATGGACAGGAGAAGGCAAATATTTATATCCTTCGGTAGGAATCCAATAATGAAGATTGGAGTTCTAATTAACATTTGTAGTAATATGTTTTGGTTATTCTCTGTTAGCTTTAACTTCTGAGAAGCTTCTTGTTTGGGGTTTTGTAAAGTTGTTGAGAATTTGAATCATGTTTGAGGTTCAACTAAATTCCAGTCTAACAAATTCCCTACTTCCTCAAGAACTTTCATTGCTTTGCAAGCGTATAATCAGGGGCTTTTGTACTGGCTCTTCTTGATTGCTCCTAATGACTTGGTTTTTGATTTTGTAGGTGCTTGTTGAGATTCCATACTTGTTTACCCTAGCAATTATTTATATCGTCATCACATATCCAATGATCGGCTACTATTGGTCGACCTATAAAATATTTTGGTCATTCTACAGCATGTTTTGTTCGCTGCTATACTTCAACTACTTGGGGATGATGCTGGTGTCACTGACTCCAAATATTCAAGTGGCGTCCATTGTGGCATCATCTACCTACACGATGATGAATTTGTTTTCTGGATTCATACTACCAAAACCAGTAAGCTTCTAATTTATGAAGTTTGTGCAAAATAGCATACAAAATTTTTAGTTGATGATGGTTTGTGCATTGAGGAGAATCATGTCGAACCTGGCCATTCTCATACATGAAACTGATAGAATAGATAAAAGATTCTAGCTGATCGTGGCATTGTTGTGGCCAAATATGGAAAAATACCAACTCAATCTGTGCCTTTTTCTTCTTGCAGCAAATACCAAAGTGGTGGCTGTGGCTGTTTTATTTATGTCCCACGTCTTGGGCACTTAATGGCATGCTTGCTTCGCAGTATGGAGATATTGAAAAAGAAATAATGGCTTTTGGAGAAACTAAGACGGTTGCTGCTTTCTTAGAAGATTACTTTGGTTTTCACCACAATTTTTTAGGCATGGTAGCTGTTGTTCTATTTATCTTCCCTGTTCTGTTTGCTACCCTTTTTGCTTTCTTTATTGGAAGACTGAATTTTCAAAAGAGGTAGGTGTTCTACTTCGACTGCTGGTATACGATGGAGTTAAATGAATAATAGTAGTAGATATTTTTATTCACTTTTGTTTCTATATATTGTGTACATTTATGGGTCTATCAAGCTAAACCAGGTGAGAAAATTACTTTATGCCAAAATCAAATAAGAAAGTCTTAGAGTGGCTGCAGAGTGAATTAATTACCAAAACCGAAAGAGTGGGAACATCCTTCCGCGAAACGTGAAAGCCGATTACGTCTATTTTATGACATGAATAACTATTGCTAAAAACCAGACCAGAACAACACAACAGTGGAGCTAGTTTAGTTTGCAGTTCCAGCAGTGCACTAGATACAAACATATATGTCACCATTGTATTATTAGGTAAAACATGGTGATCCTGTTTCTGAAGGAAGTTCTAAAACGTAAATATTCCATATTCCTTCCTTGCAATATTTCAAGCTGAGTTGACTCGCATTGCAAGGAATCAAAATTAAATAATGATAGACGGCGACACACCAGGTCAAACAAAACAAATTATACCTACCACCATTTTTTCTTTAGCACTTGGTTTCTTGACCCGCCAACTCTGGGCATATGTAGCGTAGCTATCAATGCCATGTTTAGAGAATAACAGTAATAGAAGTTTCTCTTACTGATTTGAAACTAAAATTCTGAATTACCTAATATTTTCCAAGTTGTGGTTGGATAATTGTTACCGAAATGATCCCTTTAATACATGGCACTTTACTCCTGGTGAGGTGAGGTGTATGCCCTGAAGCCTTGCAAAAGAAGCCAACTGCTGAAAGGTTTGAACTTTGGACTTGGAGTAGTTGCAGCTCACCACAGGGATTCACAGCATGATACTACAGGATTTTCATTAGTGAATTGCATAATCAATGGGAAGAGCTTGGGGAAACTATTCAAGAGCTATAATTGTTACCCTTTTCAGGCAAAACAATGATCTCCGATCCAAGAAAATTAGTTTGATAAAGTGAGATTTAAGTTGAATGCAGAAATCTGATACACACACACACACACACACATATATATATATATAATATTGTCAATTTTTGCATATGCAGGAATGTAATATTTGGGGAATTCCAGTACCGGGAACGGGAGCAAATACAACTGGCCGAGAGCCATGATAAAAAAAATTTGGCTATGAAGAAGCAAAACCTTTTCTGGACGTGAAATTTATAGATGGAGAACAATGGCTGAAATTATAATCCTTTCTATCGTACCATATCCTTAGATCTCCATTTGTGACTGAAAGTGTCTGATGAACCAGCCTTTTTGTCAACAAAGGTTTTAAGTCCAGTAATAGAATAATACTTAATTTTTAAGGCAATTGGACATGATCAAGCTTTTAAGTCGAGTAGAATTTGAGCTAATTGGACTCAATGGATCGAAAAGTTATTTGGACCTAACTGATTCACAAAGTTTGTTTATTATTTGCGCCATATTGGATTGACAATTTGGATATGAATACTAAGTTAAATTTGGGATCAGAAGAACCTTAATGGGTTTGAGCCTTAATGGGTAAGTTAATTGATATTTGGTCCTAACTAAGCTTTAGTGGGTTTAAACTTGTCCAAAATGGAAAATTATTAGTCAAACTGGGCCTTAATGGGCTGAAAATTTTATTTTGGCTGACAGCATAATTAATTGGGCCTGTGGTAACTAAAATCGTATTTGAGCTTACTCGGCCTTAATGGTTCAAAAATTGCCCAAGCAGTTAGGTTAATGCATTTTTGGGCACGAAATTTTGCACTAAATCCAGTTATATTTGCCCTATATCCATTTTTAAGCTTATGTATCTGATTGAAAAATGAAAACAGAAAAGAAAAGCACCAGGCACATAACATAAGCATAGTGAATTTTTAATTTAACTGAATTTATGATCGATCATGTTTCAGAATTCAATGAACTAATACGTTAACTAATTGATTATGAAATTGGATTTTATAATTTTTTTCTTTTGCCGTATCTTGACATGACGGTGAAAGGGTTCAAAAAATCCGTTTTCCTTTTTAAATGCTAAAATCATTTGTTTTGGTCTTTTAACCCCCTATTATAGGGTGGACCTCAAAAGATATGAAGAGGAATGAATGTATAAGCATGTAGTTCTTCCAGTCCTGGCCGCCCCTGGGCCAAGATCTTAAACTCTTGAGGATTTGAAGCATATTTATTTTATTTATTTATTTTAATTTCAACTACTAATTATCTGCAGCCAGTCTCATGGGTTGTGTCTATAATTCTTTCACATTAAGATGATGATGAATTTCTCTACATGTATTACATGCAACGGGGAGAAAACTTTTGGCTAAATCCGTACATGTATGTTTAAACTTCCATCTAAGCATGTGCATATATATATTCTTGTAATTGTTTAAAATTCCTATGGATCTGTAACATGACCATGTGACCATGCTTAAATAAAAACAAAATGTTTGCATACAACAAATACCATGTGTTAGTTGTAATGTATTAGCAACTGCCTGGACAGTCACCTCTGCTTCCACAATGCATGTATTCTTCACTACGCAGCCAGTGCCCGAATGATAGAAATACGCAAAAGAAACAAAATTTGCCCAACCACTTTCTTGGCTTGAGGCAATAAACCAGTGACTAACTGCAAGAAAAAACAAAATTTTAAGTTCTGATACATCCATGATATAATTTATTTGAAGATTTTTTTTTTTTTTTTTTTTTGAGGATGTTTGATGAATGTTATTAATAGATAATTTGAGCTTTTAGACCTTTTCCAGAAATGTGCCTGCTCTTCTGTTGATCCTGGATACGCAAAGTGAACTCTGCAAATATTTTAGAACTAGCCATAACAGTGGCTGAATCTGCCAAAGCCAAATACATGGAGATATGAGTGCCCGATCCATGTCATCTTCCTTTCGGATAAAGCTGTATTTTCCTGCATCAGGAAGGTGAACTCTAAATGAAGGAAAAGCCCCTGAAAATTATCAGACAGGATTGGGGCAAGAAAAAGTATCTTATTAATGGATACCATTTCTGATCGCCTGCAAAAAATTCTTGTGATTCATGGTATTCTGAATCTAATTGGGAAAAGTTTTCAATCTTCCAAACATGCTTGGTACTGATGGCATCTTTTATCATTGATAAGCATTCTCCTTTTCCTGAGCTCATTTCCCTCGTAACAAACACTTCAGCTCCAAATATACAAGTGTCATCCAGTAGGTATCCGTTGGAAACATCATTAAACGTTCTAATTGGGATGAACTGATCAAATCCCCATTAATGCTTTAATCTGTGAAAGCGCCTGTCTTTTTCTTCGGCATCTAGGCATGGCAAAAAGAAAATTAATTTCAAAGCATGTATCTTCTTCTATGTATATATACATTCTAAAGTTAAATACCGCTACAAAATCAGATAATATATATATATATATATATATGTTTTGAAACTGTCAGTTTCACTGCATATAGCAAATAAAGCTACATGGAACTAATACCATGAACTATCAAGTAGTTGTCCTTGCTCTGATCAAGCAAGAAAAACCTGAAAATAGCGTGGACTTCCCAACTATGACGAAGGAGAGAAGTAACATCAGCAAAAACCAAGTAGAGAGAAAGGTACTCTTTCTCATTTCTGCTTTTGTTTCCATTCGGGTGCAGGACGCACAGAAATAATAAGCTAGGCTATTGCAGTTCCCCATATAAAAACAACAGGTTGCTAAGTACCACGTAAAAGATATTAATAATACCATTTATGTCCACGAGCTTCAAATTCTCCAGATTCATACTTTTCCATGCCATTCTTTGATAAGTAATGAAAATGACTGTATCTTTAGTATCAAATGACTCGGTGCTGTTTCTGATAAAGATCTCGCAACCTCTGCAATTAGAAGTGTCATTACCATTTGTAACAGTAACTCAATAAGGGCAAAAAAATATGAGCAGAAATTAATAAAACACTGAACCAGCAAGGTATTGCATGCACAAAAGCATTGACAAAGATATTTAAGGATAGCTACCGTCTAGGCTACTGGAGACAGGATTAGCCATGGAGAAAAGTTTTGGCAACAATTTCTTAATTAGACGCAGCCTAGTAGGATCAATAAGGCTTGTTTCTTTATATATACATTATAAGGATCATATATATACCTATAAATTAAGTGTTATTCTAAACGTAATGTTTATAGAGGATTCGACTCTTATCCTTTGCTTAGAGAGGATTGTTGTGATAAATCAACAAGCATCCATTCTTTACTTGCTGAATGAAAGATTGATCATCAAGTAATTATGGTTTTCAAAACCAAAAGAAGCAATTTAATTTCAAGTAAAAGTTTTTAAAAAATATACCATGTACCTTTCCTCGCTGTCTCTGCAATCCATTGAAATGAGACTAATAGAGCAACACGCTCCTTGAAAATTCTTCCATGGCTAACTTCACATTTTTGTAAATGTATATAATAGTGGATCTCATTTTAATTTATTTTCCTTTTCTAAGAGGGTCTTCCAAATGAAAAGATTTAGATGAAGATGATGAAGTGAAATTGTGAAATTTTCTGTTAAAAACAATTAAATAAAAATAAAAATAAAAAATCTAATAGATTGAAAGCTTTTTTTACATAAATTAATTGTACAAAAATCTTTAAAAAATTAATAAGTTTCGTTATTCTTTTAGATAGGTATTTTTACAAAAAAATTCTAATATAATTTTTACCAAATATTAATAAAATTTAAATTATAAATAACATTTTCAATAATTTTTTTATATATTATTAATTTTATCATTGAATTCTATTAATCTATTATTTAAATTTTTTAATTAAAATTTTCTTAAATCATTTTTAATAAAAAATTTCATATAAATGATTTCTTCAATTTCACATAAACAATTTCATCTAATTCTTGCCGCTTTCAGATAAGCCAGCCCTAGTGGCCTCCACCAATCACCCACCGGACTGAGGGTGGGCGTCGCCAATTTAGTCAACTGGTGTTTGTCCTCATACACATCCTTCACTAATTTTAGTGCAAAATTTTCATATGCAGTTGGACTGCAATTGCTGAATTAGATTAATTAGATTTTATAAATTGAGAACGTCAAAGTCCCCAATGGTTATTTATTTCAAATATTTCAATCATGTTAAAGTTCTAGTTAATGAAAAGAAACAAAAAAGAAAATACTAACTTAATCTTTAATGACTCTATGCAATGTTGGTGTATTAGAATAGTTCATCGCAATCTCCCAGAGCCTTTGATCTTGATCCAAAGCTTGAAGGCTACCCCAAAGTAGGAAAAGAATAATTGAGATTCTTGAGCTTCATAAACACTCCAACATGTGCCCACTTGACTCCTGTAGTTAATTGAAGATCTCTTTATTTAATTTATGAGATATTATTCATTTTAATTTAAATGTTTCATGATTTTATTTAATAAAAGATATCTTATAAATATAGGTTAAGATCTTTTCATATATAACATAATAAATTCTCATAATCTTCCTCTATAAAATTAGGATGTCGCAAACTTCTTTGTTAAAAGTTAACATCCCCATCAAACCTGACATAAGTTACACACAAAATCAGAATCACACTAAACATGAGGATTCTAGAGGTGATTCCCATCGTGTAGCACTTACTCGATCAAAATTTTAGAGATAATTCTCATAGTGCAACACTTACCTCTTGTCCAACTAATGACAGCTTTATATCATTTTTAAAGATCCGTACTCAACTTAAAAAATATTATTCGTTTTGACCTAAAAATCTCATAGTTTTATTCCATAAAAAGAGTCTCACAATTATAGGTTTAGGTTTCTATATATATAATAGATTTTCACAATCTTTCGATGTGGGATTGGGATGTCATATTATTAACATATATAGCTATACATGTGACATCTTAATCCCATATCGAAATGTACCGAGAATTTGCTATAATATATATATAAAGACTTAAATCTATACTTATGATATGCCTTTTATGGGACAAAACTGTAAGATTTTCGGGTCAAAATGGACAATATTTCATATGTTGGTTACAAGTTTTCACAAATTATATTAGAGTGGTTATCAGTCAGATAAGAGCTAAATGTTACACTGTGGGAGCCACTTTTAAAATCTCGAGGGAGCTAAATGTTACACATTGGAAGTGTGATCCTGATTCAGTAATTCTATATGTGTTTTATGTTAGACTTGACGATAATATCAAACTTTAATATGAGAGAATTTATGACACCCTAATCTTATATCAAGATATTTTAAGAATCTATTATGGTATATATGTAAGATTTAAAATTCAAAGCGGATAATACATCGCAAGTTGGGTATGAGTCTCCACAATACATGTGCTTGCCCTACTTTCATAATAAACAAATGATAGAATTATTGATGTTAAAAAGGTGGTTTCAACTATTTAAGTCTAAGTATCCATTTTTTCAGGGAGATTTTGCATTCAATGGTGGTAAATGACATATACTAGAATTTGAATATAAAGTATGTCATGATACTGCTCAAATTTAGCTCTGACAATAAAAGTTTTACATCCAAATTCAGGTTTAACTAGCATTAGGCTCAATAGCATAACTGAGAAATCAAACACCTATACAAACAAAGCAAAGAATTAGACTTGGTGATTTATGTATTCTTATTATGTAAAATATTGAAATTTATATATTCATGTCTATTTTACACAAAAATTATGTATCAAAATTCATGTCGACACAAAAATATGAAATATATTCTTTTAGTTTTTGTTAAATACATATATAATTTTTGCTAAAATTTTAAACTGTATTATACTCATGTCTTTTTTTCATATTGCATTCATGTCGTATCACCATATTGTGTTTTAAATTGCCAAATTTACAAAGAATAAAGTTTTATGTTATATGAGAATTCACCATATTTCTTGTCTTATCCAGCATGTTTTAAATTGTGTGTAGGCTTTATAGTTTGAAATTAAAACATTATTTTTCAAAACATTAGTTAACCAATCTCTTTCAATTAATCTCTTTCATGCTTAAAATTCTTAGCATATTTCTTTCAAATACCTTCTCTCCATATTTTCTTCCCATCGTAATTTGAATTCTCATTATCGTTTTTTCCTAAATTTTATGTTGTATCTAATTGCACATTTAACATACATTTTGCTTTTAGAAGTAGTCAAAATTAAGTAGCAAATGGAAGACCCAAAATTTATATGAAGGCTAAATATGAAAAAACATCTCATCACAAAAGTAAAAAGTAATAGAGAAAGAATTCCAATGAAAAACAAAAAGGAAAAAGTACCTTTAGCAAGCATTACTTAAGGTACCTAAACATCAAATGCAAACACCTTTAATTCCAAGTATTTCCCTAGCAATCTGTAAACTCTGTCCAACGAACTTACCAACAAAGAAAAAAAATAACCAAATTAAACAAAATTAGCAAGTAATTAAATGGTGCTTAAAACTAAATTGGTTATTCCAATATTATAATCAATATTCACAATCTTTCAAATATTTCAAATAATATAGGTTTAAAACACCTAAAAATCCCTATAATTCAACTTTGTAACAAGAATTTCAAAAGCTTATCCAAGTATATAAAAATGAGGGAAAAGCTTCTTTATAAAAAAAATTAATTAATTCAAAGACAAGAATAAAATAAAAAAATGAATGAATAAGATAAAATCATATAAAATTCTTGTTTCTTCTCGAGAAAGAAGCGATCGAAGGAATAGTTAGAGAGGTCATAAAGAAGCTTGATGATGTAAGCCCAATGGCTTGTTGATGGTGTTTCACACCATTACTATTGTTATTTTGATGCAAATCAAACAACTATTTAGTCAAACCTAGTAGATTGGTCCATTGACATATTTATTTCTTTGTTCTCCCTCCCTTTATCTCTTTATTTCTCCTTACGTTACCATTTAGTCTTTCCAACATTGATTGCAAATTTGGTTGGTTTATGCTTTCCCCTCTTTTTTATTTTTCCTTTTTCTTTCTCTATCATTCCATTTTTTTTTCATTATCATTTGTTTGGAGAAATTCAGAAGGTTTGATCTATTTTTTTCAACAACGAAAAATCATTAAAATAATTAATAAATATATCCAATCAATTAATAACAAATTTCATTCATAGAACCCCTTAAGGAATTTTTTTTTTCATATATATAGGTATAAATAATTAGGTGGCAATTTATTTGAGCTGCAGAAACTCATGTCAAATGGAATTTCAAATCTTTGGTCAATTTCTTTTTAACATCTTAATAATTTCTACCTAACACAATTTATAATACCTTAATTTAGAAAATTTTGACATGTCACCTTTCAAATTATTCAAACATAAATATAATTTTAAATTTAATTTAAATTAAATTAAAGCAAGGTAAATGGATATGTTTCTTTCTAAAAAATTATTTTACTTTATTTCCTAAAATAAAATTATACTAGTTTATCATGGGTGCACTAATTGTTCTTATTTATGTTAATGTGTAGGCACATAAATAACATTACTTAATCACTTACAAGTTCAAAATATAAAACATATATGATTAAGATATCAAATCATAATAAATTTAAAATTTTTAATTAAAAATTTGGACAAAACATACAAACAAAAACTATTTAAATATCTCTTTTAGAATTCTTTAAACAAAATGTCCCCTTTAAGATTTTTAAGTGCCAACTATAAGGATCCGCATTTTGTTCAACCTCTCCATCTTCATAAAGCATACGTTTCATTGTCACATAATTATTTTCTTTTTCCAACGCCTAAAACAATATAAAAACAAAATTATTAATATACAAATTTTTAAACATATAATGGGTAATTAACAAAGTACATCAATGTTACAGTCCATTCCTGAATTAATTTTCAAATTGGAACTTAAATCCAAACATTTTGCTCATGGCTAAAACAAAAATCATCCATCCTCAGGACTTAGACCAAATTTATTTTTTATCTACATTGATATTGTAAAGCAGGCTAATATGGCATTATTCCACAAGACAACATTAGCAACATAGATACCAAGCAAGCATCACCCTTTTTGTCCCATAGGGTTAGAACTTGAAAATTACACTCTCATGTTCAAAATTGTAATGGAATTTATTAAATAGTAAATGTACCTTCAATTTTGTAACTTAAAGGGCAATGGATTTTCAAATGTATAAGAAAGCAAAGCATTAACCTTTTTTTTTGTTTCTAATACAACAAATGACATTTGCATACACTTCATTGCTGACATCTTAATGATAATTAGTACTCAGCAGCATTTTCATGCAATGTAGGAAAGCAAAGAGCTCTAAAGATGAAGGAGAACAATAGAGTAAATGACATAACATGTAAAATATCTCAAACAACCAGCAAATTTGATGTCAAAACCATTACCTGATGACATAACATGTAAAATCATAATTTGAATATTACACCAAATTTGAGAAACACCCACTTAATCCAAATCCAAAAAAGAAATTCAGAAAAGGAGAAGAAAATTAAAAAAAAAAGAATGAAAAATAAAACAAAAAGGAGAGGATTATTTTAAATAGAATATTATATGATGAAAGACCTGCCATTAACACCAACAAAAGAGAAAAATAAATGTACAACCAAATATAAATGTTGTCCACCAATATTCATATTGATATATCGTGCTATTTATATTCCCCTAATTTGTAACTTTGCACTATACACTAGGACAAAATTTAGATGAAATTTTAAGGAAAAGTTATGAAGTTTTTTGTTAAAAATGATTTAATAAAAACTTTAATAAAAAATTCAAACTAGTGGATTAATAAAATTCAATATGAAGATCAATAATATATAAAAAAAATTAAAATTTCATTTATAATTGAAATTTGATTAGTAATTATTTTAATGGTAATTTTTCTTTAAAATTCCTATAAAAAAATATCAAATTTTATTAAATTTTTTTTCAAATGTTATATATTGGATCTATATGATAGAATATTTCAATTTATTGGTTTTGATTTTCGATTTTAATTTTTATTTAATCATTTTTTATAAAGAAGTTTATAAATTTTACCTAAAAAATTAGATTTAAGCCTTTCTCCCTTGACAACATATATGATGATGAACAATACTTAATAATTACTTCACCTTATTTCATAGCAACTTAGAAATCCTACCTGTGATCCTAAATCACTAAGATGATAAGATCACTATCTTAAGGAATGACTTGATTCTCAACCTAAAATATGATAAAGTTTTATCACCATGGGAAAGTCATTTTCAATATATTTTCTTATTCAATTACCCTAAAAAAATATAGTTCACATTACCTCAAGAAACAAGTCATTAAAAACAAAAAAAAAAAAACCTGATTATTTTAATCACTTATTCTAAAAAAGATTTTTGTTGTAAATTTATATTGACTAGAAAAAATATAATAGAATTTAATTAATAATTTTTTTAGAAATTATTTTTTATCAAAATTTATTTATATTTTGTAATTTTCTATAAATAACATTTAACTATTTTATAAATTGTTGATTCAATAAATATTAAATATTTTACTTTTTTTTATAAGGTTATTTTGGATATTTTATACTCTATCATTTATTTTTTATATAATACGAAACATAGTAGTTTAAAAGCACTAATGACTTATAATATTGTACAATGATAATGAAAGATCACTGGTAATCAAATCACTATGGTGATCTTATTGTCATGGTAATTAAATCATCATGGTGATATTAAAAATGATACTAAATACTACTTAAGAATTTTGTTAAACAATAAGTTATCTATTTTAAGTTAATTCATATTTGGTATTTTTTAAGTTTAAAAATGACAAAATAATAAAGGATACTATGATATCTCTAAAATAAAAATTACATTTGAGATTTTTAAATTTAAAAAATATATATCTAAATTATTAAAAAATCTATTTTAAAAAAGATATATCTTTCTTTGGCTAATATATCCAAAATTGTATATTTTGTTGTCAAAATTTTGATATTTACCACTTTCAAAGAGAAAGGTAACTCTTTTTTCTGACATGCTTTAACAAATAATTATAAATTTTAAAATCATTTTTATAACTTAATTTTATCTTTCAAATTTAGATGGATTAGAATTCTTAGCATTATTATCTACATAGATTTAAGCAAATTTTTTGAAGTAGCTTATACATCAAAAAAATAAATTATCGATGTAGACATTGTTATCATGGTTCTATGTATTTAAACATGAAGATGGACATTCAATAGCGCTTAATGCACGTCCAGGGACATTCATCCACTTTTGATTACTGTTGAAAATTTTTGTTTTTCGTTTTGGGTTGTTGTTGAGGAACTTTTTCACTCTCTATTTCTTGGCTTTTGGTATGGTATACTTAAGGAGAGATTGGGTGATGAAATCTAGGGTTTATTTGCAGAGCTTCGTTCCATGATTAAGAAATTCATTCTAATGAATTTCGGTTACTTACATTTCTAAACAAGAAATTAAGTTAAAATTAACATAATTACATTGATTAAATCTTAATATATCTTCCTAGCCACTAGACGAAGAGCATTCTTTTTGTGTGCTGTAATACTAAGTATGACATCCAAGTCTAAGTCTTCCAAGTTAATCCCAAACAAAATTTCCTAATCAAATTTGCAAACAAGATTAGCAAAGGCAAGCTCTACATTTGCAATTCCCATATGTATTCTAGGACAACCCTTTCTACCACCACCAAATGGTATAAGCTGGAAGTCCAATCCTTTGTAGTTAATACACTATAGGAAAATGGAGATTTAGTGGCTATTTTATAGCGACATTTTTAAATAAATGCCATAAAGTTTTGTGTTTTTATAAGATTAACGACATTTTTTTTATAAAACGCCACTAAATTCTTATATAGCGACTAACGGACTCCTTAAAAAGCTCTCAAAATACTAGAAAGAAGGATCAAACTTAGAACCTTATAGTTAATAGCTGTATACTCTAACTGACTAAGCTACTCTAGTATTTTTAGTAAGGGATTATTCAAGACATTTTAGGTCAAAAAAGCCTTGAATAATTCCCAATAAAAATTGAAGGAGATTATTCAAAGCTTTTTTATAAAAATACACCTTGAATAATTCTTAATAAAAAATGACATGGGATTATTCAAGGCATATTTGGCTAAAAATACCTTCAATAATCGATTATTCAAGGCGTTTTTGACAAAAAAATACTTTTAATAATTAGTAATAAAAAATTAGAGGGGATTATTCAATATATTTTTGGCCAAAAATGCCTTCAATAATCCATTATTCAAGATATTTCTAGCTAAAAAAGCCTTCAATAATGCCTAATAAAAAATTAGAAGAGATTATTAAAGGTGTTTTTGGCCAGAAACGCCTTGAATAATGTCAAAAAATATATCAGAGGATTATTCAAGGCATTTTTTTGCCAAAAACACCTTGAATAATCCCTTTTTAAAATTAAAGGAGATTATTGAATGTGTTTTTGACCAGAAAAGCCTTTAATAACCCCATTATTTAAGGAGTTTCTGACAAAAAATGTATTCAATAATTCGTTATTGAAGGCGTTTCTAACTAAAAACACATTCAATAATCTTCAATAAAAAATTATAAGGGATTATTGAAGGTATTTTTTACTAAAAATACCTTAACTAACCAATTATTCAAGGCGTTTCTAGTAAAAAAATAGCTTCAATAATCTAAAAAATAACAGGGATTATTCAACGTATTTTTCACCAAAAATGTCTTGAATAATCCTCTTATAAAAATTGAAAAGGATTATTAAAGGCATTTTTTTTCCAAAAATGCATTCAATAATCCCCAATAATGGGCAAAAATATCTTGAATAATCACTACAAGAAAATGACGTATTAGCGACAGTTTTGTAACGGTCATTCACTTACAAACACTACTAGCTTCTGTGTTTTTATAAAACTTAAGGCATTTATTATCAAAACGTCATTAAATATTCAAATAGCGATGTTGTTACTTATAAACACCACCAAAGACTTGATATCAGCGACGTTTCTCGACTAAAATGCCTTGAATAATCCTTCCTTAAAATTTTCAGTGAATACTAAAAGCGTGTGTAAACACCCAATTTGGTCCAAGCCTGGATCAATTGGGCCTGGTCCAAATGGGTAGGCCCATTTTGTTTTTGTTTTTTTATTATTTTTTTTATTTTCTAATTTACATATTTATATTTATATTTATATTTATTTTATATTTTTTCTTCTTTGTATCTTATGTATTATTTCTTTATTTATTATTACTATTTATTAATATATATTTTTTTATTTTTTTATGTTAATATATATGTTTATTATTACTTAGCTATTTATATATTATTATATATATATGTATTTATTATTATTTATCTATTTATATATTATAATTTATCTATTATTTATTTTTATTTATTTGTTAATATTTTGATTTATCTGATTATTTTTTAATTATCTATTAATATTTTTATTTGATTTTTATTTTTATTTTTTTCGGCTAAGATTGGATTGATTTGAAGAATCCCATCGTAAAATGGGATTCAATCAGAGTTCATATTGGATTCAATGATTGAATCTCAATCCAAGGAAGAGTTGGGATTGATCAGAAACTTTTTTGATCAATCCCTATAAATAAATCTAATCAATCCCTATAAATAGATCCACGGATCAAAGGATTGGAGGATAGAAAAGGGTAGACTCTGGCTGAAAAATAGTGAACAGAGAAGAAACAGAAGTTAAAAGGGGTTTTGGTGCGTTAGAATAAGCTCTAGTAATCGGTGAAAATTTTTGGAGAATTTTTTAGGGAATTTTTCTTTTGGAAATTTTTGAAAAATTTTCAGATTTCAATTGAATTTTTCGACGATGTTTGCATTTTTTGGTGACTTTTCTGATCAAGTTTGAATTTTTTGGCCAACTTCCCAGTTTCTGACGACTATTTCCAGAAACTGATCAGTTTTTCGGTGAACTTCTGACGAAAAACCCAGATTTCGACGAAAATTTTTAGAATCCAACGAGAATTCAACCAAAGTTCTTTGTGGTTTAGAGGAGGGTAGAGGAAAAGAAGGGAAGAGAGAGAGAGGAGAGGAGAAATCTACTGAAAAATAGAGGGATTAGCCTTTTATACCCGTCAAAAACGACGTTGTTTTGGCGTTACTGTTCCCAAAAGATCCGTGCGTTTTACCAAGATCCGATCCGACCCGAGCGCCAACCCACTTTCGCCCCGCGTGTGACCCGCGTCTTTGAGCTATTTCCCAAGTTGAGCCGACACCCCCGAGCCACGTCTCTGAGCCATTTTTCTTCCTCAAGTCAAGCTGAGCCGAGCCATTTTCAATTTTTTTAATTATTTATTATTATTATTATTATTTATTAATTAGATTAGAATTGTTTAATGTTTTTATTTTATTTTATTATTTTATTTTCTTTAAATAAAATTCAAAAAAAAAATTTTGAGAAAAAGTTGAAAGTATCAATTTTCCTTGAAAATAAGCTTTCTAAAAAATATTTTTGGGGAAAAATTGAAAGTATCAATTTTCCTTGAAAATAAGTTTTCAAAAATGGATTTTTGAGGAAAAGTTGAAAGTAACAATTTTCCTTGAAAATAAGCTTTCTAAAAAATATTTTTAAGAAAGAGTTGAAAGTATAAATTTTCCTTGAAAATAAGCTTTCTAAAAAAGATATTTTTGAGAAAAAGTTGAAAGTATCAAATTTTCTTAAAAATAAGTTTTCAAAAAATGAATTTTTGAGGAAAAGTTGAAAGTATCAATTTTCCTCGAAATTAAAATTTCTAAAAATATTTTGGGAAAAAGTTGAAAGTATCAATTTTTCTTGTACAAAAACAATCATTTTTTCCTTTTTTTTATTTTCTTAAATTTTTTTTAATGTTAAATAATCCGACGATGGAGCCTCTGCAAGTGAAATAGTAGTTTTCTTGCATACTCTTGAGGTGAATGAATTTTTTCAATTTTTTGCTAAAAGTATTAGAGTCAATTGAGAATAATTTTCAATAATTAATTACTTGGTAAATTTTTAAGGCTTATTGGATAACATAAAATTAAGCTGGTACCATCTTTTGATGGGCGTTATGAGGATGCTATAACCTTCCTCACACATAACCAAACTCTCGAGCCCTGTTCTGGTTAGTAGAATTGAACCTATTCTTTTAGGGACCCTTAAGCTTAAGTGTCCCTTGAAATGATAGATTCCTTAGGTGGCCAACCGCGCCTAGATAAAAAAAATTGGTGTTGACTCCTTAAGTCAATGTCTAGTGATGGATCCTCAGATCTAGACGTTATGACAGCTTGGCGACTCCACTAGGGACCTTTGAGAGTCAGGCCAGCAAATAAATTTGTGTTATCCAAAAGCCTAATAAAATTGAACCTTTTTGTATATATATGTTATTATTCATTCATGTTTATTTACTTTATTAATCATGTCATTCATATGCATGTGCATAACATGAGCTCTATACCCGAGCTCTGTCTCTCTAGGAGGGAGTAAAGTACCTATTGCTTTCATGAGGTTTAATGCCTCCGCAGTGGCTAGCGAAATACTCTCACTCAAATTGAACCTTTTCTATTTGTAGCCTGTAATGGGTGAAGATTAGGGTGCCTTACTAGTCTGTGATGGACAATGATGTAAGGAGCAATTTGGAAACCTTTAGACTTTGACCTTAAACCACATAAAGTGAACCTTAGAAATGCCTAACCTATAGATAGAGCCATCACTCTTCCCTTTTAGAATTGACCAAAAGTATATGATTCATTCCTTTTATTCTGTGTGATGTTTAAATTTACGTAGTTATTTATTTATTTCTTTTTTTGGGCATACTAACCTTTTCTCTCATTCTTTTGCATTGGTTCATGCTCATATCATATAGTTGCATAAAGAACATTTGCTTAAAAGACGATCTTCAACAAATAAATTTTTTCATGGACTCTACTGAACGACTAGTTTGTTCTTCATCCGTATTAGCACCTTGTGAGACACCAAACGAAGTAAGAATCCAGTAAAAAAAGATTCAATTGAAGATGGAGGATTGTTTACCAATCGGATATGATTTTACTTTATCTCAAGAAATATCTATCCTCTTCAAATAAAATAATCTAGAGGATTTGGTTGATATATGGAAGAAGATGAGTCCGTCAAGATAAAAGTAATTTTGCCAGAGACACGGTCATATAGCACACCTTCTAGCAGTCGTTGTTGATGATCAACTAATTAGACTTATAGCATAATTCTGGGATCCTGCATACAAGTGTTTTATTTTTAATGAAGCTGATATGACTCTAACCATAAAAAAATATTCAATTTTATTGGGTTTGTACCTCAAGGCTCCTGATAAGATATATGTCAAAACACACAAGTCAGGATTTCGTAAGGATTTGGCTCAACTCATGGGGATAGACAAAGAAGTTGTGGATTATCATACAAAGAAAAAATAAGAACAGGTTTGCTTACCTTAAAAGTTCCTTCATGAGTTTCTAGTGTAACATGCCAACGAAGAATGGGGGTTAGATATATTTGCCTTAGCCATATACAGAATGGTGATCTTCTCAAAGGTTTTGGGTTATATTGAGATAGCAGTGGTTGACTTCTTTGAGAGTGTGATCAATGGCTGTAATCCTTCAACGATAATATTAGCAGAGACTATCAAATCTTTAAGTTACTGTCATTAGATTGGAAGGCGCTTTATAGGTTGCATACAGTTATTATACTTATGGATGAAAAGTTATTTCAAATGGGGAAAAGGTGCTTTCTCGAAGCTTTATATCCACAATCGAACTTCGATCAAGAAATTCTGTGAAAATGGGTGGTCAGAATGAAAGTCTAAAAAAGAATGGATAACTTTCCTTATAAAACCAGTATCGATGTAAGATGGTTGGCCCCATAGATGAATTGTGAGCCTATGTTGTATAAATGTAGGGATAATACAGTGATCCCACTTTTGGATTTATGGAGAGTGACAAATTATGCACCACTCCTAGTGAGAAGGTAGTTTGGAGAAGAATAGTTCATTTTTATGACTTATGAGCTTCATCAGTTAAATTTCTCTTACAGTGAGCTAAAAGCATTTCAGATGATGAATGAGATGATTAAAACATGGAAAAATCTTCAAAGAGTGAGTTATGGACCGTTTACTAATAAAGTACTCTAAGGTATTTGGTTTGGAGAGCAAAACAAAGACAAAAAATGGTATTCACTTATGAAAGCTTTCAACTGTCAACAGGAGAGAAACTTGAAAAGATACCATCAGAATTAGAGCTTGTAACAAAAGAATTTGAGTCTGAAAAGGGTAAGTTAAAGTAAAAAATCTAGAAGCTTCAAGAAGAAAAAAACTAATGGAAAGATAGAGCTGAAAGTCATAAAGCTAGAGTTCACAAGATTGCTAGAGAGCGTGATATAGCTGTTAAAGACTTAGCAGAGTTACACCAAGAGCATAAAAGGTTATGTGTAAGAAAAAGGGCCAAAAAGATAACCATTATTGAGCTAACTGAAGAGAATGCAAGATTGTAGTAAGAATACGTTGAATTGGAAGAAAAAAGTACCCAAGTACAGATAGAGAATAACATGCTAAATAGTTATTTGAACAAGCTAAGACAAAAGGTGAATAAACAAGAAGGCCATATTGCTGCATTGGTTAGAGAGCATAGAGAGTTATCATACTAAGTCTGGTGTGGTAAAAAAGAGAACTTAGGAAGACAGAAATACATTGAGCACCTAATGACCCAAATCTGTAAAGGGGTATGCAAGGTAAGAGAGATGGTGAAAGAGGTAGAGACATTGAAACAAGTGGTGGCCCCAGTAGAAGAACATGGACAGCGTCTGTTGAACTTCATCGAAGAAGTCAAGGCTTAGTATGAACAGATCAAACAATTTTATGGTTATAATTCTAGGATGTTAAACTCGTTGTAAATAAAAGTTTTTTGGAATAAATAAATTTTTTTAGTTAAATACCATCTTTAAGGCAAATATTCTTTGCATACATGCATTTTTCATTCATTGCATTATCATTCATTACACTTAACAAAGTAACCATGAGATAGTCATGCAAATTTACTAATTTTAAGAAATGGTACTCAAGGTTAGCGAGAACCCTATCCATCGATACAACACAAGATCTAGAGCCAGATAAATAGAGCAGAAAAACTCTCACAGATTTGAAAAGCTAGAAAAAGCACAAGAAAAGATCAAAAATAAGTTGAGCAAGATTTTAGATGCTCTCAATAAGCTAAACAAAAGAAAAAGAGTAGAAGAAAACATAAGCCAACAAGTTCCCTATTGCAAGAAGTGGTTGATCCTTTGTATCTACTAGGTTGTGGTCCACCGCAAGCCCAGTCTGCACAAGAGATTCCACCATAACACTTCGTATATCCTACATATCCTAGAATGCCATTAGCCTTCAACCTAGGACATTATCATAGCTATGTAAATCTTATCTTTACTGAAAAGGTAGTAGAACTGATTCCTAATTTGGATGATTTAAAAGAGAATGAGAAAGAAAAAGTAAAATTGATGGAGTCTCAGGGAGATCTAAAGATTAGTATGCTTGAACAAAGGTTACGGGCAGTAGAGGGGATTGGATTTTATGGCTCTGTTGATGTTGCTGGATTGTGCTTAGTCTCGAATGTAGTCATTCCGCCTAAGTTCAAAGTATCAAAATTTAAAAAATATGATGGTATAAAGTACCCCAAAACTCATATCACCATGTATTGCCAGAAGATGGTAGCCCATGCTCATGATGAAAAACTCTTGATGCATATTTTTCAAGATAACCTTACAGGCTCTGCTGCCAGGTGATATGTTCAGCTGGACAGAACCCACATTTGCTTTTGGAGTGATATGGCTCATGACATCATCAGTCAATATCGACATATTATCGATTTGGCTCCTGATCATTTATCTTTATAAAACCTGAAGAAAAGGGCAAACGAGTCTTTTAAAGAATACGCCTAGAGATGAAGAGATGTAACTTCTCAGGTACAACCTCTTCTAACTGAGAAAGAGACTACGATGCTATTTGTTAGCACTTTGAAACCTCTCTATTATGAAAAAATGATAGGGAATACAACCAAAAACTTTGTTGATATGGTAATTTTGGAAGAAATTATCGAAAGTGCCATCAAGAATGACAAGTAAGAAGGAGGTGAAGCATCCAACAAAAGAGTCTCAAAGAAGAAAGAGACTGAAGCTCAGGCTATGAGCTTTAATAGATAGCAATTTGAGGGTTATCAATCCTACTCACCACAAGGATACCTTTCATATTATCTTACTATAAATAACACTTTTCCTTACCTGTACCAACCATTTGTACAGTCACTTTATCCCCAAACATATTAACCCCCTTTTAGACCTAAGAATACCATATACAGTCCTAACACTCAACTTACCATAAGATTCCAAACTCATCTAACTAACCCAATGAGTGGTTCACGGGAGCAACGAACTACTCATGAAAAACTCGTATTTGACTCAATCTCAATGACTTACATAAAATTATATCGAGAGCTCTACAACAATCATTTGATTGCTTCTAGTAAGTTAGAAACCCTCAAGCCACCTTACCTCAAGTGGTACGATCCGACAGCCCATTACGACTATCACTATAGGATTGCTGGTCACTCCACCAAAAATTACACTACCCTGAAACACAAAGTGTAACGATTAATTAAGGATGGAATGATTAGCTTTGATATAGGAGGGGTGACTGCACCAAATGTTAGTGGTAATCCCTTGCTTAATCATAATGTGAATGCTTTAAGTGAAGAACAAGAGCATCATTTAAAGAAAGAAGTGGCAGAGATTAAGATGTCTTTTAGTCAGCTGTTTGGTATCTTGTGGAAAGTTGACATGATATAACTAGTGAGTCTACACAGTTATCATGAAATATTTATAGTCGGTATTAGTTGTAAATATCATAATGGAGCAATGGGCCACTCTATCAAAACTTGTGAACAGTTTCACCAAGAGGTACAAAAATTCTTAGATTCATACCAGATGGAGGTTTATGAAAGAAAAAAAAATTAGGAAGTATTGAGATGTCCATGACTGATAAGCCTACAAAAGTGTTTCCAAAGCCAGTGACAATTTATTATGGGAACAAGCCAAAATCAATCATAGATAAACTCATTCACAGGTTGATAACTTTTAAAGTTTTGACTTTTTCTTAATACAAGGATGATAAAGTTATACCTTAAAGATATGATTGTGATACAGTAGTTCAGAGGTAAGAAGGGGATGTCTCTAAAATTGACACTTCCAATATAATTGGTGTAGGAGGTATTACCCAAAGTGGAAGGTGTTACACTCTAAAAATATTAGAGAAGGCTAGAAGAGAGAAGGCCAATGAAGGAGAAAGATGGAATAACCCTGAAGTAGAACCTGAAAAAGATTGCCCGAAGTCGGTATCAGAAAAAGAGGTTTATGAATTCTTGAAGCTGGTAAAACATACTGAGTATTCGGTTGTTGAACAGTTGAATAAAATGCCAGCTCGAATCTCATTACTATCACTACTGATAAACTCAGAGTCACACCGAAATACCGTATTGAAAGTGTTGAATCAAGCATACGTGGCACATAATGTATCTATTGAATATGTGAACCACTTGGCTGAAAATCTAATCATGTCGAATCATATTTCGTTCAGCGATGATGAGATTCCCTCAGAGGGAAAGAGAAATGCCAAGGCTTTGTATATCACGATTAAGTGCAAAAGCCATATCGTAGCCAAGGTCTTTATTGATAATGGCTCTACTATCAATGTTATGCCTATGTCAACTTTGGTAAGGCTACCTATTGATTACTTTCATATGAAAGATAGTCAAATGATCATGAAAGCTTTTGATGGGACCAGAAGAAAAGTCCTAGAGGATATTGAGATGCCATTACAAATTGGGCCATGCACTTTTAATATGAAGTTTCAAGTGATGGATATCTCTCTATCCTATAGTCGTCTATTGGAAAGGCCATAGATTCATATGGTAAGAACTGTGCCCTTTACTTTGCACCAAAAGATCAAGTTTAATGTAGAAGGTCAATTAGTAGTGGTAGTTGAGGAAGAAGACATGCTAGTGACCTAACCATTGAATACTCTATATGTAGAGGCTACCAAAGAAGCATTAGAATGCTCCTATTAATCTTTTAAGCTAGTTAATTCTGTTGGTGAAGGACTTAAAAATTAGCCCTTTTCAAGGATAGTGATGAGCCAAGTCATCAATAAGGGCTGGTATCCAGGACTAGGGTTGGGTAAAAACTTACAGGAAATAAAAGAAACCTCGATGGTGATAGACAATAGTGAAAGGTTAGGCCTAGGCTATGAGGTAGTAGAATGGGAGATCAAGAGAAGACCAGCAGGAAAAACAGCAAGACTAATGGTTATCCCTAAACTTGTATGAAACTTTCAGACCTAAAGATTCATATACCCAAACACAAAAAAAATATGGAAAGCACTTTTGCCCAGTTAACTATTGATGTTATTGAAGATGAAGTGGAGATTAATCAAGAAGAGTGGGTTTGCCTTTGTCTGTCAGATTATGAGCTGAATAATTAGAGTGCCACTGAAATGCCTATGACTTTTGAAACTAATACAATGTAATTGTAACATCTCAATAGCTATTTCCCAAGGCATTGGGGTGATATTTCTTGTTTGGGTCATTTATCTTTTATTATTTTAATAAAAGTTAGGAATGATGCATTTTCATTCATTTTTTCTTGTGTCTTCATTATTTCTATCTTTTCAAACACATCTTGCCAACATACCCCATTTCATCCAATTTTAGGTCCTTAAATGAACATGAAGATAATCATGATAATAATCAAGAGGTTAGTTTTAAGAATTCAATTAACACTGATGAACTTGACAATGAAGAGAATTATGAGGAATATGTTATGCCTTCGGACCTAATGAGATTGATTGAACAAGAAAATAAGCCAATTGAGCCTTATCAGAAGATAGTTGACTTAGTGAATCTAAGAGATGAAAAGAATAAGAAAGATGTCAGAATTGGTACTTCACTTTCATCAAAAAATAGACAATGTTTGACAGACCTACTTCAAAAATTTGTAGGATGTATTTGCTTGGTCTTACTGGGATATGTCAAGGCTAAGCACAGAGATAGTGGAGCACATATTACCCTTAAAGCTAGAATGTAAGCCAATTCAATAGAAACTGAGATGAATGAAGCCTGAAATGCTACTAAAGATCAAAAAAGAGGTGAAGAAACAATTTGATGCAGGTTTTCTATAAGTGGCTAAGTATCCATAGTGAGTAGCCAATATAGTACTAGTTCTTAAGAAAGATAGAAAGGTACGAATATGTGTAGACTATTATGATTTAAATAAGGCTAGTCCAAAGGATAACTTTTCTTTACCTCATATCGACACACTGGTAGATAACACGACTAGGCATTCAATTTTCTCCTTTATGGATGGTTTTTCAGGGTATAATCAGATAAAAATGGCTGCAGATGATATGGAAAAAATTACTTTTGTGACCATGTGAGAAACTTTTTGTTACAAGGTCATGCCTTTTGGGTTAAAGAATGCTAGGGTAAAATATCAAAGGGCCATGGTAACACTCTTCGATGATATGATGCACAAAGAGATCGAGGTGTATGTAGATGATATGATTGTAAAATCATATGAGGATGAAGATCATGTCACCAGCCTCAAAAAGTTATTTGAAAGATTAAGAAGGTTCCAGCTCAAGTTAAACCCAGCCAAGTACACCTTTGGGATAAAGTCAGAGAAGTTACTAGGCTTTATGGTCAGTGAAAGAGGAATTGAAGTCGATCCAGATAATGCCATTCAAAATTTTCACCTTCGAGTACACCAAAAGAAGTTTAAAGTTTTTTTAGAAGATTGAATTACATTTTTCGATTTATCTCTCAACTTATCTACAAATGTGATCCCATATTTAAGCTTTTCTGCAAGAATAACCTTGGAAAATGGAATGACGAATGTCAAGTGGCTTTTGATAAAATTAAGCAATACTTGTCAAACCCTCCAATGTTGGTGCCACCTGTTTCAGGAAAACCTTTAATTCTATACTTAACAGTATTTGAAAATTTAATGGGATGTGTGCTGGGGCAACAAGATAAGTTTAGCTGAAAAAAAGAGAGCTATTTACTATCTGAGTAAAAAGTTCACAGAGTATGAATCCAAGTATTTCTCATTAGAGAAAATGTGTTACGCATTAACGTGGACTGTCAAAAGACTTAGACAGTATATGCTCTATCATACCACATGGCTCATAGTAAAACTGGATCCAATTAAATATATCTTCGAAAAGCCTTTCTTATTTGAAAGAATTACTAGATGGCAAGTAATACTCTCGAAATATGATATTATATATGTAAGCCAAAAAGTAATAAAAGAGGGTGCCATAGCAGAGTTCCTTACCGATCGTGCTACTGTAGAATATGAACCAATGAGGTTGAAATTCTCTGATGAAAATCTAATGACTATTTCCCAACTGAAAAAAAGAGAGTATAGTAAAAAATGTTAGAGAATGTATTTTGATGGAGCTGTCAATGCCTTGAAACATGGAATTGGGATAATTCTGATTTCTCCAGAAGAACAATACTGCCTTGTAACAGTAAGGTTAAATTTTAATTACATAAATAACATTGCTGAATATGAGGCATGTGTCATGGGCCTACAAGCTACTATAGATAGAAGAGTGAAAGCATTAAAAGTGTTTGAGGACTCAGCTCTAGTTATATATTAGTTGAAAAAGAAATAGGAGACGAGAGATTCAAAACTTGTTCCATATCAAAAGTATATTCTAGAGTTGATAAAATAATTTGAAGATATCCAGTTTGACCATTTACCTCGAGAAGAGAATCTGATTATCGATGCATTAGCTACTTTGGCTGCAATGATTTAAATTAATAACAATACTAATATTTAGTCCATCAGGCTAGATGTTAAGGATATGCCAGCTCATTGCTCTAATGTAGAAGAGGAAGAAGATGAAAAGCCTTGGTATCATGATATTTTACAGTATATTAAAGATTAGCAATACCTAGTTTAAGTAACAAAAAATGATAAAAGGGTCATTCAAAGATTGGCTATGAGCTTTTTTCTGGATAGGGATGTTATATACAAAAGAAGTCGTGATCAAGTATTACTAAGATGCATAAGTAAAGCTGAAGCAAGAAAAATCATTGAAGAGGTGCATGATGGAATTTGTGAGGCACATACCAGTGGACATATGATAGCGAGATAGATCATGAGAGTGGGATATTATTGGTTGACAATGGAGAGTGATTGTATTGACTATGCTTGTAAGTGCCATAAATACTAGATATATGCTGATAAGATCCATGTTTCACCATCTGCTTTATATGTTATAGCACCACTTGGCTATTCTTAATGTGGGGCATGAAAGTCATTGGTCTTATCAGATTCATTTTTATGATGATAGATTACTTCACAAAATGGGTGGAAGCAGCATCATATGTAAGTATAACACGATCTGTAGTTTACAAGTTCATAAAGAGAGAGATCATCTATAGATATCAGAAAGAATTATTTCAAACAATGCCAAAAATCTAAACAGTAAGATGATGCAAGAAATATGTGCTTAATACAAGATCAAGCATCATAACTCGACACCATACCATCTAAAAATGAATGGGGTAGTTAAGGTAGCCAACAAGAACATAAAAAAGATTCTGAAAAAGGTGATCGAGACTTATAAAGATTGGCATGAGAAGTTACCATTTGCACTGATGCATATCGAACATCAGTGTGCACCTTTACTGGGGCAACCCCATTTTTTTTAGTTTATGAGATAGAAACTGTACTTTTAGTGGAAGTGAAGATTCCATCCTTGAGGGTTCTAAAAAAAATTGAGTTGAAAGAAGCTGAATGGATTCGAAAATGCTATAAACGGTTAAATTTATAGAAGAAAAGAGATTGATTGTACTCTGCCATGGTCAGTTATATCAAAAAAGAATGATGAGGGCACATGACAAAAAGATTCGATCTCATTACTTTTGAGAAGGAGAGTTGGTCTTGAAGAAAATCCTCCTAATCCAGCACGATAATAGAGAAAAATGAACTTCGAATTAGAAAAAGGTCGTATGTGGTGAAACAGGCTTTCTCGAGTAGAATGTTGATATTGGCTGAGATGGATGGAAATGATTTACCCCATCCTATAAATTTTGATGCTGTGAAAAAATACTATGCTTGAAAAAAAAATGAAGGAAAAAAATGAAAAAAAAATGAATGAAAAAGGAAGACTCAAGGTGAAAACCTTAAAAGGGCGATTTGAGTCAAGGGGTTTATCTAAGTTGAAAATCTGAAAAGGCAACTTAGATAATGAGAATACAACATCAAATTTGAAAATTCGTTGGCATAGAGACTAACAAATTCGGAGGAGCTCCAAGTTGTTAAATACATCAGATGGTTGGATTTTCAGAAAAACCTTGAGATATGTTATCATGATTATCCGATTGTTCATTTTTGGGCTTTGTCCTCATACTTATCCTTGTAACTCTTTCTTGGCCGAAGTTTGCCAACATTTTGTTAATAAAAGACATTCTACTTCACTCTTTATGTCCATTTTCTAGTGACTGTTTCTTAACCATTCTTATCATTTTCTTCTTATTACCCTATAATGGAAGAAATGTGCAAATGCATTTTTACTTTTTGAATTTGAAATAATGATTAATGAATGAATAATGACATAAAAGATTTTTACATTACATTGAATAAGTCAAAAGTGATAAAGACAGAATCAAGATGTTCAGTTCTTGATAAAGACATTGAATTTCGAAAGAGATTTCTTACAGAAAGAATGTGAGTGAAAGAGATGATTAAGAGCTACACTTGCTCGATTTTAGAAGAGCAGTGTAATTTGGTTTTTGAAGAATCAAAGGGTTCGATGCCCAAAAAAAAAAAGCTTGAGAAACTTGAGTACCACAATTGAATAGGAGTTAATTAGCCAACATTTGCATAGCATGCATTGAATTTCATATGCATTGCAGCATATAGTACATTCAAGAAAATATAGTGTATGAATTCAAGAAGCAAGGGTATTCCAACATCCCACATAGAGAAGACAGATGTGAGACATTTTAAAATCTAAGAAAAAGCTTGTCAGGTAAGTTTCTAATCCTTGAAATAAGATATCTCTCAGTATCAGGGTTGATTTGTAAGACCTTTGGGCATAACGAAAATTCTTTCAAACATGATTTTTAACTCCTTTGGACATGATTGCCAAGGAGCCATTTACTTTTCAAAAGTTGTTGAGCCTCTGATTAAAGGAGCAATTTATTTTTTTAAAGTCATTGAGCCTCTGATTATAAGAGCCATTTATTTTCCAAAGTTGTGATACCTCTGATTAGGGGCGCCATTTATTTTCTAAAAGTTGTTGAGCCTCTGATTAGAGGAGCCATTTACTCTTCAAAAGTCGTTGAGCCTCTGATTAGAGGAGCTTTAGTTATTTTCAAAGTTGTTGAGCCTCTGATTAAAGGAGCTTTATTTATTTTTAAAGTCGTTGAGCCTCTGATTAGAGGAGCATTGTTTATGTTTTTCAAAGTCGTTGAGCCTCTGCTTAGAGGAGTTTTGATCAAATCTTTAACAAAAAGAAAATGAAAAAAGAGGTCGAGTTGAGTCTTGAATGGATGTCTAAGTCTTTATGTAATTTCTGTTTTACAAAAAATGTAAAAAGAAGGGCAACTGTAGACACCCAATTTAGTCCAGGCCTGAATCAATTGGGCCTGGTCCAAATGGGTAGGCCCATTTTGTTTTTGTTTTTATTTTTTTATTTTGTATTTTATATTTTTATATTTATATTTATATTTTTTCTTTTTTCTTTTTTGTATCTTATGTATTATTTATTTATTTATTATTACTATTTATTAATATATATTTATTTATTTTTTTATGTTCATATATACATTTATTATTACTTAGCTATTTATATATTATTATATATATATGTTTATTATTATTTATCTATTATTTATTTTTATTTATTTGTTAATATTTTGATTTATCTGATTATTTTCTTTTAATTATCTATTAATATTTTTATTTGATTTTTATTTTTTTTCTTTTTTCTTTTTTTTCGACTGAGATTGGATTGATTTGAGGAATCCCACCATGAATTGGGATTCAATCAGAGTCCATATTGGATTCAATGATTGAATCCCAATCCAATGAGAAGTTGGGATTGATCAGGAACTCTTCTAATCAATCCTTATAAATAGATCCACAGATCAAAGGATTGGAGGACAGAAAAAAGGTAGACTCTGGCTAAGAGAGAGTGAATAGAGAAGAAATAAAAGTTAAAAAGGGTTTTGGTGCATTGGAATAAGCTCTAGTAATCGATGGAAATTTTTGGAGAATTTTTTAGCGAATTTTTTTTAGAAAATTTTTGAAAAATTTTCAGATTTCGGTTGAATTTTTTGGTGACATTTTCGGCCAAGTTTGAATTTTTTGGCCAACTTCCCAGTTTTCAACGACTATTTTCAGAAATCGATCAGTTTTTCGGTGAACTTTCGGTGAAAAACCCAGATTCCAGTGAAAATTTTTAGAATCCGACGATAATTTAACTGAAGTTCTTCGTGGTTTAGAGAGAGGAGGAGAAATCTACTGAAAAATAGAGGGATTAGCCTTTTATACCCGTCAAAAACGACGTCGTTTTGGCGTTACTATTCCCAAAAGATCCGTGTGTTTTGCCAAGATCCGACCCGACCCTAGCTACAACCCATTTCGACCCGCATGTGAACCGCGTCTCCAAGCTGTTTCCCGAACCGAGCCGATACCTTCGAGTTGCGTCTCCGAGCTGCTTTTTTCTTAAGTCGAGCCGAGCCGTTAAGTTGACCTATTTTCAGGTTTTTTTTATTATTATTATTATTATTAATTAGATTAGAATTGTTTAATATTTTTTATTTTTTTTATTTTTTTTATTTTATTTTCTTTAAATAAAATTCAAAAAAAAATATTTTTGAGGAAAAGTTGAAAGTATCAATTTTCCTTGGAAATAAGTTTTCTAAAAAATATTTTTGGGAAAAAGTTAAAAGTATTAATTTTCCTTAAAAATACGTTTTCAAAAATTGATTTTTGAGGAAAAGTTGAAAGTATCAATTTTTCTTGAAAATAAGCTTTCTAAAAAATATTTTTGAGGAAAAGTTGAAAGTATCAATTTTTCCTATACAAAAACAATCATTTTTCTCCTTTTTTATTTTCTTGAATTTTTTTTAATGTTAAATAATCCGACGATGGAGCCTCTACAAGTGAAACAGTAGTTTTCTTGCATACTCTTGAGGTGAGGAAATTTTTTCAATTTTCTGTTAAAAGTATTAGAGTCAATTGAGAATAATTTCTAATAATTAATTAATTGATAAATTTTTAAGGCTTATTGGATAACACAAAATTAAGCTGGTACCATCTTTTGATGGGCGTTGTGAGGGTGCTATAACCTTCCTCACTTGTAACCGAACTCTCGAACCCTGTTCTAGTTAGTAGACCTGAACCTATTATTTTAGGGCCTTAAGCTTAAGTGTCCCTTGAAAGGATAGATTCTTTATGTGGCCAATCGCACCTAGATAAAAAGATTGGTGGTGACTTCTTAAGTCAATGTCTAGTGATAGATCCCCGGATCTAGACGTTATGACAGTATATTTTTGGCGGACAACACCTTCAATAATCACCTAATAAAAAATTGTCTGAGATTATTGAATGAACGCCTTTAATAATTGGATCAAAAAATTTCACAAGCTTATTGAAGTCGTTTTTGTTAAAAAACGCCTTCAATAAATATCATAACAAAATATTTGTATCATACAAATATTAACCATAAGGTTGTAGGTTTGATCCCTCATTTTAGCCTTTTTTGGGTTTTTGCAGAGATTATTTATAATTGATTATTGTAGGTGTTTTCTTGGCAAAAACGCCTTCACCAATTGCTTTAAAAAATTTTACAGAGAATATTAAAGACATTTTTCGCAGAAAAACACCCTTAATAATCCATAGGAAATATATGGAGCCGATTCTTGAATGTATTTTTGGCTAAACTCGCCTTTTATACTCTAATTAATAAATTTTTGTTGTGATTATTAAAGGTGATTTTTGTCAAAAACACCATCAATAATCCATAGACTAAAGTTTGATTGGATGCTGGAAGGCCTTTTTGGCTCAAAACACCTTTAATATTTCAGTCAATAAATTTTAATGGTCGGATTGTTGAAGGCAGTTATATCAACAAACACCTTCAATAAAATTTTATTAAGGATTATTCAAGGCGTTACCTATAGGAAAACGCCCTTCATAATCAATTTGATTAATTTTTAGTTGGTATTAATTTATACAAAAAAGACTCGACGGATTTTTAAAGGTGTTTTTTGCTCAAAACGCCTTTAATATTCCACACAATAAATTTTTTATGGGATTATTGAATGCGATTTTGATAAAAAACGTAATTAATATTCTAGATGATAAATTTTGATGGTTGGATTATTGAAGGAGATTATATCCAGAAAAGCCTTAAACAACATTTTGTTAGGGATTATTCAAGGCGTTACCCGTAGGAAAACGTCCTTTATAATCCATTAGATTAATTTTTAGTTAGTATTATTGAAAGCATTTTTTTCCCAAAACCTCTTTAATATTTCACATAATTAATTTTTGAGGTGATTATTGAAGGTGGTTTTGATTTAAAACGCCTTCTAAATTTTTTGTTAAGGATGATTCAAGTATTTTCTTGCTAAAAACGCCTTTAATAATCCCATCAAAAAAATATATTTGATATTGTATATGTCAAGTCAATTGTAGGTTTATGCCTAGAAAATATTTGGTTTTTATATGTGATACTACGAATTATATTTTGGAATTTACATAATGAACATTGTTGTATTTCAATAAATTGACCACACATCCGAAATTAAAACTAATAACGTTGCCATATTAATATACTTTTATGAAATAATCATATTCAATAATTTATTAAGTACACAGTGTATTCATATTAAATATAACAATAATATTAAAACAATACCCCAATGTACAAACTTAAAATTTTCATTCAACATGACATATTCAAAACATTATAACACTTTGTTCCTTATATATTTATATTCAACCAACAATGTCTAACCTGAAGGTTTATCAACATTGATAAATGATAATACATAATCACACCATTCTTTATAGACTTCATTTAGTTCCTCTTCCGTGAAGCTTTATTTACTCTCCCACTAAAAAAAAAAATCAAAAGTAAATGCTAAGAAATGAGAACATAATGTACATTTTTTTTTTTTAAAGATATAGTGAGTTTATGAAATTTATACTAACCTTGAATGGTGTGGTCATAAAATCATGTAACACTATCTTCTACCTACAACGAAGGACATAATATCCACATCAATATTACCAAGTTGACGAGGTATTTGAAAATTAAATTGAGTGGGTTTAAGAAATATTTATCTATACAAACTCAATATAAAAGAATATATTTCATATTTACCAGTAATGACACTTATTTTGGTTTCTTTATCTTTTTATCGAATGCAGATATTACCCTAAATTAAAAAGAAAAAAGATTACCTAATATATAAATAAAATTACTTATGAAGAAACAGAAGATATATAATATAATAAAGTATATACCTCTTTATAAAAGTTTGAATATCGATGTTAGGCATCACCATTGGATTAATTGAATTAAGTAAGTACGGCATTAAAGATTTGGTGTCAATCACAATAAGCACCCAATGATGACTGCAAAATAATAACAATGATATACTTAGATTACACATCAGATTAGATTTAGGTAAAGTTGGAGTAATTAAGGTTGGAATATAGCTTACTATGCATTATACGAGAGCAAATAATAATCAGTTGGTGTTTTTATGCATAGGATCATATGACTAGCATGATAAGCGACTGTCCCACTCTACTTACTAATGAAGTTGGGGTCAATAAATCTAAATCTGTTGGTCAACTGTCTCCCCTTGAGCTCTTTATATAGGAAGCTACACGATAACAATCAACACCGCTAGTTGGTATTACAACCTAATATAGATTACTACATATTGAATGTGCATATTTGTATTTATAAACTAGCCTCATATAAGCAACGATCTCAGAAGCTGATAATTCATCCAGTTCACAAAATTCTTTAACCTTCTCCATAATAATGAAAAAAATGATGGTTTATCAAATAACCCTTCCCATACTCAATGGTAATGAAGTTTTCTCCGAAAAATGTTTCAAAAAATATTTGGATAACTCATCCATGAAAGCCTAAGCAAGGGTCATACTGTGAGTTCAAACATCCTACTATAATATTTAATGAAATATAAGTATTAAAACTAAATCAATCAATATAATAAACAAATTAATATTAAAATTATAAACAATATCATAGTTCTTGGGTGGTAGTGGAGGATGGGTTCGCTTCCTTACTAGCAACGAAAGCTTTTCCTATGGGGACCATGTTGTCAGACTAGTGTACTAGCATGTTATGCTACATTGATGCCAACATGGACTCCAAAGCAACTAGTCTTTACTGTTGATCATTGAGGCATTTCTCCTAGTCATTAATTCATTGTTGTTGTTGCTTAATGATTGCTTCATATTATGCATTTCTCATTTATGGGGTTAACAAAAAACTTTGATGGCAAGATAAATTTACTAACCCCACAACCCGACTAGGCCTTTTTTTAGCCCCTAATGCTAAAGACAAAGGATCTTCGCCATACTGGGTTGCCAGTTCACCAGATTGGACTTTGGCAACATAATCATCTTAAAGGACAATAATAAGATAGGCTGTAACAACAAATCTATACAAGCTAGTATACATTCATGCATACAACCACAATGCCAATCATACATTATATTAAAAAAATAGTTATACATATAATTTTTTTTATCATTTTCTCAGTTGCTTCATCTGCAAAGGATCTATCCTTCTATAGATATCTTTTTTTCTAGACATCCCATCTGGAAACTTCTGTGCCAAAGCTTGTTGATTTTTATTAAATTACATCAATAAAAGAATCAGAATGTATGAAATGAATGTTCATAAATATTCATTAATGAGTATAAAATAAGTGTACGAATACATATAAGCTCATACTTCATATTTGCATATCCCTTTCTCATTGTCCGATGGTGATATTGTTATTTAGCCCGAATGTTCCGTTGCTATTCTTTGATTTTTTACAAAATCAATAAATTACGTCAATCATATATGAAGATCAAAGGCTATATTGCGTAATGACTTACAAATAATTTTTTTGGTAATGGGTTTACATACTGAGAAATCTTCTAAAAGTAGATATTGAATAAAATTTATCCAATCTTCAACACTAATCACATCTGCATATGCCACAGGTGGAATAGCCAATACATCACCTTCATTAGCCAATAGTAAAATATATTAAGTTGTCAATCTGCTTTTAAAGTCTTTGAACGCTTTCCTAGCAGATTGCAACACAATGTTTTCATAATTAATTGGGACATCGAGCCATTCCTAAATAAGTTAACACAATTAGTATGAACACATTGAATTTTAATTAAATGATTAGTTAACAAACTTTACGAAATAGTTGAATAAACATACTACAACCAACTGTCATATCTCATCCTTTAGATTATCATAAACTCCTCGTCAATCGGTGTACGTAATGAAAATCCTACAACGAACGATGGCTCCAATATGAGTAGCCATTTTAGCAGCTCCTTCAAACATAGACTACCCATTTTGATTGAAATCAACATGAATTTTTTTGTCACTCACTTTAATTTATTTATTTGGGCCCCTTTTTTTTATTTTCCTACAACTATGTCTTATGTATGTTCATTAGAAAGAGAATGATATTGTTCAAAGTCCATGATACCTGTAATGTTGATCATAATTATACAAATTATATAATATGATCGTCTAAATTTAATACTGTACATTATTAAATACAACTAATATCATACTGTGTACAGAAACAGCATTCAGTATACCAATCAGCAATGTACTTAGACACACCATTCAGCAAACCACTCAAAAACACCATTCAACAAACCATTCAACATATGATTTAGCCTCTCAATATCATACAAAACCATTCAACAAAATAATATTAGACAACAAGGTTCAGCAAATCATTCAACATATGATTCAGTCCCCCAATATCATACAATACCATTTCGAAATACAATATCATACAACAAAGTTCAACAAACCATTCAGCATAGGATTCAACCCTTCAATATCATACAATACCATTCAGCAAAATAAATCAGACAACAAGGTTCAGCAAACCATAATATTTAAGGCGTACTATATACAAATAGCATACATGCAATGGAAGGTGCTAAGACAACTATGCTTACGGTGAAGTTAATGAAAATATATAAATGCATATGTAAATATTAAAGAACCAAAAAAAAATCTCTATCGATTATTATAAATAATACAATAAACTAAAAAAAAAGACTTACCGGTAGAAAAAGAGGTGTGCACTATTCATTTGTTGAAGGTCGGTGGTGACGATAAGGATAAAAAAATCAATGGTCTAATAGAAATGTGTTTAAGGGTTTGTTTTAGTTGAATAACCCAGCTTTTAATCACTTTATGTACTAGCGGTTTGTCATTCTAATATTCAAGGCATAGAAATGAATATATAAATTATTATTAAAGGTATTTTTCTAGAAACAACGCCTTCAATAATCCCCTTAAAATTTTATTAGAGATTATTGAAGGTATTTTTTACAAAAAAAAGGCCTTCGGTAATCCAAAAAATAATTTTCCAACTAAATTATTCAAGGTGTTTATCCTCAAAAAATGCCTTTCATAATTCTTAAAAATTATTAAAGCCATTTTGAGTAGAAAATCGCATTCACTGATATGTTTGTGATAAGGATGGAGTAAATTATTGATGGCCTATTATGTAGAAAATGCCTTCAATAATTATGGACTTCAAAAGTTTATAACAAATTATTGAAGGCATTTTGTAATAAAAGACGCCTTTAATAACCCCAAAAAATTTTTTTAGAGAAAAATTATTGAATGTGTGTCTTATCAACAAATTCCTTCAATAATTATGTAATAAGTTTAAAGAAATTATTAAAGGCATTTTTTTGGAATAAATGCCTTATCTAACCATAGTTGTATATTGAAGTCTTTTTCAATAGAAGACACCTTTAATGATCTCAAAAATTTTTAAAAAAAATTATTGAAGGCAGTTGTTGTCTGAAAACGCCTTCACTAATTATCTAAAAATTTAAAAAGAATTATTAAATGCATTTTTCTTGAATATACACCTTCAATTATCATGATAAAATTTGCATTATTGTATATTGAAAGCGTTTTACAGTAAAAGACGCTTTTAATAATCTCAACAAAATTTAGAAAACGTTTATTATCAAGAAACACCTTTAATATTTATGTAGATAATTTATAATAAAAGATTTATTTTTGAATATACACATTTATTAACCGTGTTAATATTTGTGTGACATTATATTAAAGGCATTTTATAGTAGAAGACGTCTTTAATAATCTCAACAAATTCTAGAAAGAAATTATTAAAGGTGTTTATTATAAAGAAACACCTTCAATTTTTATGAAGATAGTTTAAAATTTATTTATTAAGGTGTTTGTCAGTAGAAGATGCCTTTAATAATTTTAAAATTTTTTTAGAAGGAAATTATTGAAGGCGTGTATTATTAACAAATACCTTCAGTAATTATATACTAAGTTTAAAAGAATTATTAAAGGGGTTTATCTGAAATAAATGCCTTTTATAACCATAGTGGTATATTAAAGGCGTTTTCCAGTATAAGACTCTTTTAATAATCCCAAAACTTTTTTAAAGAAAATTATTGATAGCGGTTGTTATCTAAAATTACCTTCACTAATTATCTATAAATTTTAAAAGGAATTATTAAAAGTATTTTTCTTGAATATACACCTTCAATTATCATGTTAAAATTTGTGTAGCTGTATATTAAAGGTGTTTTACAATAGAAGACGCCTTTAATAATTCTAACAAATTTTAGAAGGTGTTTATTATCAAGAAACGCCTTCAATATTTATGTAGATAATTTAAATGGAATTATTGAAGGCCTTTGTCAGTAGAAGATGCTTTTAATAATCCCAAAATTTTTTAGATGAAAATTATTGAAGGCGTTTCTATGAAATAAATGCCTTCTATAACCGTAGTGGTATATTGAAGGCATTTTCCAGCAGAAGCCGCTTTTAATAATCCCAAAATTTTTAAACGAAAATTATTAAAGGTGGTTATTATAAATAATGCCTTTAATAATTATGTACATAATGAAGTGTACTCAGTGAAGGTGGTTTTCTAAAATAAGCGCCTTCACTAACCATTAAAAATTTTAAGTTCTCGATTATTGAAGATGCCATTAATAATACCAATAATTTTTATTAAAAATTATTCAATGCGTTTGTACTTAAAATGAAATAAAATAAAATAAAAGCATTTAGTAATGGCATTTTTCTACAATAAATGCCTTCACTATCCCTTTTAAAAGTTAAGCAGTGAAATATTGAAGGCGCTTTACGCTAGAAGATGCCTTCAATAAATTACTTAAAAAAATAAAACAAATTAGTCAAGGCATTTTTCTAGAATAAAAGCCTTCAATAACCCCTTAAAATTTAAGTTGTGTAATATTAAAGGCGTTTTCAATAGAAAATGCCTTTAATAATTCCAAACAATTTTTAAAAGGAAATTTTTAAAGGTATTTTTTTACAGAAAACCCTCTTTACTGATATTATAAGATAAAAATAAAGGAGTTATTGAAGGCGTATTATGTAAAAAAATACCTTTAATAAATACATAAAAATTTTAGATGAAATTAGTGATGGCATTTTTTATGGCATAAAAACCTTTAATATTACATAACTTTTTTGCTACAACTCTGTTGAAAGCGCCTATAATATATTCAAAAATAATTTATGATGAAATTATTGTAGGCATTTTTTTAGTAGATGCCTTCTATAATCTAGTCCAATAAAAATCTTCCCAAGCTTAGTGCATTTAATCACCAACTTCAAGCTTTATCTTCATTATTATATTATTTCTTTTTTCAGACCAAGTACAATTTGCTTTCCCTTCCCTTCAGCTTTTAGTATTCGAGCATTATCTTTTAGAACCCTATTTCGACTATTCATTACTTATTTACTTTAGATTTTACTTTATTCGACTATTCCTTCAGCTTTTGCAATTAGCAATTTTCTTTTTAGTGTAAACAATTTTCTCCAAAACTCACCTTATTTTAACCTCAACTACAAATACTCTTGGGTACTGTCTATGTTAGCAGCAGAGTTTTACATTCATAATATCTGATAGCTGATAAATTACTTCACAAAGAGTTCTCGTTTTGTGTAAGTACTAATCTTGTTATTATTTTTTGTTTAAAATATAGTAAACTTAAGTATTGTACATGTTCATTTTCATATAAATTATTTACATACATTTGGTCTGATAATGTAGCGAGTACTAAATGGATAAAAGTTAGATGCAAAAGTCAAGATTAAGTCAAGAGTACAGAGATGGAGTGGAAAATTTTTTTAATTTTGCATTTGAGAATACTAGTTAAGATAATATGATATTATGCCCATCTATGAAGTATGCTAATATTGAGTAACAAATACATCAAGTTATTTTTGAACATTTAATTTGTATTGGATTTTTTTTAAAATATGTTAATTGGTATTTCATAGAGAGTTTGTAACGTAAAGGTCTTCCACTCGAATTCCTTCAACTTCAAGGGCTCTCTAGTACCAATATGATCTTTTTATAGCAGATGGCATTGAAGGCATGTTGCGAAATGCTTTTAACATTCATAACCAACATTTTCATAATATTTCTCCCTAAAATGAAGGATTTAATCAGTCCAATGTTGAAATGCATGAATTTGGTGAACCTAGGATAGGTGTACATGACCAATAACCTAAAAGAGAAGCATTAGAGTTTTATAGGTTGCTTGAGGATATGAATGAAAAACATTTTGAGGGATCGAAGCATTCAAGATTTTTTTTTTTGTTTATCTTTTTCACTTGAAATGCTTATGTGGATAGACGGGAAATTCTCTGACTTTATTATTAGAGTTTATGAAAGAAATGTTTCCTTTTGTAAAAATCTTTGAATCTTGTAAGGAATTAAAGAAGATAATCAAAGATTTAGGTCTCGGATATGAGAAAATTCATAGTTGTTCCAACGATTGCATGTTGAATTTAGGGGATAGAAAAAATCAAGAATCTTGTCATTTGTGTGGTATTTCTCATTGGGTGGATAAAAACCTCGATGAAAGGTTGAATGAGGATGATGATGATGATGGGGTATGTGTCAAAAAGAAGCCTGTTAACAATTTACACTATTTTCCATTAATACCAAGACTTCAACGACTCTTCATATCTTCTAAAACTACAGATTCAATGAGGTGGCATCATGAAAAGTGGACAGATGATGGACATTGAGGCATCCTATAGATTATTTGGCATGAAAATCATTTCATTCTAGGTTTTTAGACTTTGCTTCTGATCCTTGAAATGTTATGCCTAGACTAGCATTTGATAGATTTAACTCATTTAAAATGATCAGTACTTCTTATAGCACTTGGCTAGTTGTATTGATCATTTCCAATTTACCAACATGGATAGCTATGAAACAATAGTCATTTATATTGTCTATGATAATTCTCAAGGAAAAAGGTTCGTGTAATGATATAGATATCTACTTACAATCTCTTATTAAAGAGTTAAAGCAATTATAAGAAAGAGTTGAGACCTATGATGCATCAAAAGAAGAGAATTTCAATATGCGTGCTGCTTTATTATAGACTATCAATGATTTTTTTTATTATGTAAATTTATTTGGTTAGAGTATAAAAAATCATTATAGTTGTCCATGTTGTGCTGCACAGACATGTTCAACGTAGTTACCTAATGGTATGAGGTTTTGTTATATGGGACATCGTCGATGGTTAGATGATAACCATTGATTTAGATTCCAAAAATATCTATTTGATGAAACTAAAGAATTGAGAAGATTGCCTTTACCCATTAGTGGGTCAAATATCTTGTCAAAGTTAAAAGATATCAATTTCACTTATAGAAAAATGACTTTATCTAGAAAAAGAGTGAAGGACATCTTTAAAGGTGTATGGCCTCGTATTACATAAGTTGGTGATACTCATACTCAAGTTGGTGATCTTGATATTTAAAGTAATAAAAAAGATGATGAAGTATATGACCCCAATAAGTTTGAGTTGTGAAAAAAAGTATCTTTTTTTGAGTTACCTTATTGGGAATATAATTTATTATGCCATAATCTTGATTTGATGTACATAGAGGAGAATGTTTGTAAAAATTTTATCGAGATAATTGTCAATGTGAATAGAAGATCCAAAGATGACTTAAAGAGTTGGCTTGACCTAGTTGATACGGGGATTCTCCTAGACCTTCATACAAAGTTGCTTCCTAATGGCAAATATCGATTGCTTGCTACTTGTTTTGGGATTTTTAAAGGTAAAAAAGATGTGTTTTGCAAGGTTTTAAAAAATGTCAAAGTTTCAGATGGCTATGCGTCAAATATATCGAGATGTATGAATCTGAAGGAGTAAAAACTTTCTTCCATGAAGTCACATGATTATCACATTTTGATGCAAGCTTACTTTTGATTGCTTTATGCTCATCAATGTCAAACCAAGTCACTTCTGTGGTAATTGAATTAAGTAACATATTTAAATCTCTATGTCAGAAATGTATGAATATGGAAGAGCTTGACAAACTTCAAGATCGAACCGCGATTACTTTATGTCATTTAGAGAAAATCTTTCCTCCAAACTTCTTTACTATTATGATGTATTTAGTTATCCACCTTTCATATGAAGCAAAAATCGATGGGCCAGTTTATTATTGATAGATGTATCATATTGAAAGGTATTATTTCTTAATAGATTGATTATGTTTTTATTGATGATCAAGCCACTCTACTTAAAATAACATATGACTAATGTTTTATGTTATAGGTTTTTGGGGAGGTTAAAGTCTTATTGTCACAACAAAGCTATCCAAAAGGTTCTATTGCTGAAGGATATTTAATAGAAGAGTGTATGATATTTTATTCTTGTTATTTGAAAGATGTTGAAACAAGATTTAGTAGACTATCGAAAAATGTTGGTATGCGGTATACAGACTTTGGCTACAATTATCTTTTTCAAAGTTTTGGACTACAAATAGGCAAAGCTGAATTGATGGATTTAGATGATAAATCTTGGGCATAAGTGCATTGATATGTTCTTTTTCATCATAACTCAATTGAATCATTTTACATGTAAGTTTTTTAGCACGAAATTATTCATTACATTAAGCATAATTTATTGTCTTTTATTTTTTTTTGTTAATACTTTATCATGATGCTTTATAATGAGTATAAAAATAATTTGAGAGATTCTGCACATTATCAACGATCAAACCCTTAAGAGCTTTATAAGTTGTTCGTTGAAAACTTTCATGAATGCTTAGGAGCAACTGTAAGTAATGTCTCATTATGAGAAATCTATATAGAATGCTTACGGTATAAATAATATTAATAACATATATATAGTTATTCCACTTTTATAGGTTTGGAGTGGAAGGCTTGTTAGTGAAGAGGTGAAGTGTCTTTCATACGATTTGAATCGGATTGTGAAATGATACAAAAGTTTCATCATTAATGGATTTAGATTTCACACTAAATCTCATGCGAGATTTAGAAGTACATAGAATACAAGAGTTGTTGCGACTTCATCAACTACTAGCTATGCTAGTGCTAAGGATACAAACCCTTTTGAGAAAAATATTAACTATTATGGCATGATTAATGACATTATTGAGTTAGATTATTATGACAAGTAAAAAGTTATCTTATTTTAATGTGATTGGGCTGATGTGAATAGTGCAAAAGGTATTAAGAAAGATCAATATGGATTTACACTTGTGAATTTTTTTTCGATTAATTCGTACTGGACAACAACTCATTGATGAACCTTATATTTTTTTATCTCAAGTCAAACAAGTATTTTACTCTAAAGATCCTAAAAAATTGGGTTGGTTTATTGTTTTTTGAAACACACCTAGAGACTTATTTGATATGAGATTAGATACCAGAAATGATGTTGAACATGAAACTGAATGTTATCCTTTTGTTAAACAAAACTTGGATGAAAATATCTCCAGTACCTATGCTCAACAGGTCTGCGAAGATGTTACCGAAGACATCTATGAACCATGAAATGATGCATCTATAATTTGTAATTTGAGTGTTTAAGACATAATCTAGTAAATGATTGTATGTAATTAATATCACATTCGCTGTTGTATAATTATTGTATTCTAAATTATACATTGTCTTTTGATTTAATTAAATCGATATGTTTTTTTATATATCATAGGTTTTTGATTTCTTAACTTCTCAACGGCTTTATATATGTTTTAAACTAATATCTTTTCTATATTCACTTTTATGATGTAGGTAAGCTATAATGCGGAGAAGTAGGTTGAAAAAAAAATATATCAGAGATATTAGTTTAAAACCATCTACGGCACCTATAGATATTGGCTATGGATTGAATCTTTTGAAAAGAAATAAATGTACTGTCAGATCTAACTTCGTCACTTCTAACCCTTCAACTAATATTGGATCTGACAATACGAAAGGTCAAGGTCTAGATAATATCCCATTAATTTATTATGCTTTAAATTTGAATACAGGTATGATATACTCCAATTTTAGAATTCAAGTATAATGATAAAAGTTTTACGATTTTACAAATTTATTTTTTATTTATTGCAGTTGATAACAATGGTCAATGGAGGACCAGAGTTTGGACAACTTTGAAAGAATTGTTTGCACTACCTCCTAATGAGCGTATTATAGTGTCTGCAAACTCTAATAGGCAACCAATTGGTAAAGAGGCTCAATTGTTGGTCGAATTTCTAGGCATGCTAGCCTGTAATGGAATGAAATTACCTATTCATTATGAAACATGGCATAAAGTTCCAGAATAAGTTAAGGCTGATGCTTTAAACTTTATTGAGGTATTAGTATAATTAATTAGAAATAAATTTTTTTTATTTTACATTTTATTTACTTATTCAAACTTTTCTTATTGTATTATTACAATCAAGATTTGTATTTGAAATACCAATTTCATTTGTGCTTAAATCATTGGAAAAGAAATGGAAAGATTATAAGCATAGTTTGAAGAATAAGTATTTCAATCAAAATATTTTTGTAAAGGCGATGATGAAAAATCTACCACGTAATGTGATTACGTGAAAATATGAACAATTAGTTAGATTTTAGTTCTTAAAAAAAGAAGAGGTACTAGTTTATAACTTTGTATAGTATAATGAAATGAAGAAAGCGTTTTATGGTTTAAGTTGGTAATATTTGTATTTCTATCATATATGTAATTATTTTTTATGACAAGAAAGAGAACAAATTGGGATTGATAGCAAAAAGCAACAGAAATATTCCCACACAAGTGGATCAAAAAGTTTTGCAAGAAAACAGAAAGAAAAGGTAAGTTTATGATAATAAACTTATTCTAATGAATGAACTTTTTCTGCCATTAAAAGGTAAATATGTAAATTAACAGTTATTGTTTTGTTTTAATAGTTTCGATAGTTTCAATATATGATATTAAACTTATCGAAAGTTTTAAACTTAGTTGACACATATGATATGTATGAAAAAGTTATTGTTTACGTATATTTAGGTAAAAATACAAATTTGTTGTTATTATTGTATTTTAACAGTTTGGATAGCTTCAATACTTGATATTAAACTTGTCCGATTGATTGAGCTTGGTTTCTATGGTTGATATGGGAGAAAAAGTTGTCATTTATGTCTATTTAGGACTATTTTGGCATATAAAAAGCAAATATACAAATTAAACTTTTGGATGGCTTTCAACATATTGAATGGATTCAATCTTTGATATTAAACTGGGAGAAAATAATTGAATTTGGTTTCCATGATCGATATATGTGAAAGCCCAAAATGTTTTTATTGTTTGTGTATGTTTAAGAACTATTGTGTTGTTACGAGGTCAAAATATAAATACATTAGATTTAAATTATTCAAAATGTTAATACTTAATTGATAGGCTTGATATGCATGGATAAGTTACGGTTGATATGTATCCCATCAAATAATATATGTTTTTGTATAGGAGAATGAGATGGGTGGTACAATTGGACATGTGAAACTTTTTCGCATAGCACACACAAAAAAAGATAGATTTTACATGAATGTCGAAACACAAGAAATTATGATAATTTGTATCATCTATTTTAACAAAAAATTAATATTTACTATTTTTAACTTATTATCAATTAATCATTAAACTTGATAGTTGTATATGACAAATTCACAGGAAAAAGCAAAAGAGAAAATGGCTGCTGAGATTGAAGTAGCATCTGATGGTTCTCGTAATATGCAAGAAATGGAAAATCAGATATTCATAGAAGTTGCTAGAAAAGACAGGCATGGATGGGTCTGAGTCCTTGGATTGGGTCCAACACCATTTGCCTACTATGGATATAGCTTTCAGCAATTTACATCATTGGCAAGTCAGTCTTCACAAGATATTTCAATATTGAGGGGGGAGTTACAAACTATGCAACAACGTTTTCAATAAATTGAAGTAGAAAGAGAATAGGAGCATGCCAAAATTGAGGAAGAAAGTGCTAGAATAAAGCAAAAGCATGCAAAATTTCAATAGTTGCATGATCGAGTCTATCATCTTATGAATTTTGTACAACAATAATTTTCAGGAAATGATTTGGGTGCTCCACTAACTCAGGTATTATATTTAGTAAATATTTAAATTTTTAAATATAACAAAAGCTTACAATGAAGTGTTAAAAATTATATGATATTATTCAATAGGTTCTTGAACACGCTAGTGACCAAGGTGGAAAATTTTCTTCATCAATTGGCAGCCAGCAAAATGTATGTAGTTATTAATTTCATGCATTTTAATTTTTATTTTCGTAATGTTTTAAAAATATTTGAATGTTATTATATTAATTATTAAACTTTGTATTAATTAGATGCATACTTAAATGTGAATTAAGTTTATATTAATTTCAGTTTCTAAATTTAAGCTCTTTAATGAAATTAAAATTTATTAACAGAAATTAAAAAAAATACATTTTTACATAATGGCAGCGTTTGCATTCAACAATATTGCTGAATGAATAATTTAATGGCATTTGTATCGTAAAATGTTACTAAAAGTAGCGGCGCTCTTACCAGCAAACGCTGCTAGTAAGTGGTATTTTTTATGCAAACGCAACCAAAGTAATGTCGTTTTTCTCATAAAAATGTCACTAAATTAGCAATGTCTCAAATATACAAAAGCCGCTAATATGGAGGCGTTTTTAGATACAAATGTCTCTAAAGTAGTGGCGTTTTCAGTTACAAATGCCACCAAAGTAATGACATTTTTCTCATAAAAATGTCACTCAAAGATACAAACACCGTTAATATAGAGGCATTTTCAGATACAAATGCCTCTAAAGTAGCGACGTTTTCAGTTACAATCGCCACCAAAGCAACAATATTTTTTTTATAAAAATATCACTAAATTAGCGACGTCTCAAAGATATAAATACTGCTAATATGGAGGTATTTTTTTATACAAAAGCATCCAAAGTAGCAACGTTTTCACTTACAAATGCCACCAAAGCAACGGCATTTTTCTCGTAAAAATGCAACTAATTTAGCGGCATTTCAAAGATAAAAACACAACTAAAATGATGGTGTTTTTTTTTAAAACGCTATTAATTTTTACGATGCGTGTATAGCCGGCACTCTAAGTGGCATTTTTCACAAACACTATAAATCTATTAGTGGCATTTATAAACGTCGCTAAACATTAAAAAAATGCCATTAAAAACCTGTAGTGAATGGGCAAAAATGCCTTGAATAATTTCAAAAAAATTATTTTTAGTAACATAAAACTCCCCATTTTAAATGTATTTTAGTGGCATTTTTAAAAGGAAATGCCACTAAATAAGGTATTTAGTGGTGTTTTTAAAAAGGAATGCCATTAAAAATTCCCCAAAATTCCCAACCCTACCATTTTTGTCATTTTCAGTCTTACGCATTTTACATTTTTCTAGTCGATTCTTTTCATTTTCAGCCTAATTCTTTTTTATTTTTTATGGGTTTCCTCTCTATTTACGGCCTTGATCTTCTTATTTTTCATGAATTTCCTCTCCATATAAATTTCCTCTTAGCAAGTAAAGTCTTGAGATGCTAATATCATTTACAGTTTGTAGAGCTTGAGGAACTAGAAGAGCTTGAGGCAAGGCTTGGTTTGTTGATGAAATTATTTGCAGTTAGTAGTCAACAGAGATCAATTTCCTTTCCATTTATTTAGGTCCACTTGAATCTTAGCTGCAGTTTGTCTCTCTTTTGAGATTTCTCTAAGCTAAAATCATTATAAAGAACAAATTAAAAGCAATAAGTTATATTTAATAAATTGAAAGTATCTATACTTTATGGTTCAAATTTGGTGTGGTACTATGATTTTTACCTGAAGTCAATTGGCTTTGATGGCCATAGTTTTAGGTTCCTTATAAAAAAAGGCTCAATACCAACAGCAAACATGTTGCACCAAGGGCATAATAATTTCAATATTAGCTCTTTCAATCAATCCAAAGAGTCGAACAAAATTCAACTATGGCTCAAAGATATTGTTAAAGTGGTTCATTTCACTTAATTATTAAGGATGGTAAAAATAGAGATAGAGGTGTTTTAAATAGCTATTTATCAAATACTTTTTTGTCGAATGTTTTTTTGCTTTTGTTGGATTGTTTATTTTTAATTTTTTTTCTCATATTGTATATTAATATGTAAAAATACTAACATATTTTTTTTTGTTTATTTTCAGTTTGAGATTAAGGTTTGCTCATCATCAATTGCTCTATTTCTATCAATCTTGTTTTTGCCCATTACTATTTTAAATTTGTAAAGATATTTCCCTTTTCAACAAAAAATCACATTTGATTAATTCAAGTAACTCATTAGGAGATCTAAATTTGTTACTAATTTAAGTGTAATATTTAGTTTGTTTTCATATAATTTATTATATAATTTTGGTTTGATAATATAGCAAGTATGAAATGGATAAGAGTTGGATGCAAAAGTCAAGATTAAGTCAAGAGTACCAAGATAGAGTAAAAAATTTTCTTAATTTTGCATTTGATAATGCAAGTGAAGATAATATGATATTATGCTCATGTTTGAGGTGTGCTAATATTGATTGGCAAATCTATGAAGTTGTTTTAGAGCATTTAGTTTGCATTGGATTTATCTTAGGATATGTTAATTGGTATTTTCACGGAGAGCCTATACCATCAAGTTCAGCGACTAGAGTTTCTTCAACTTCAAGGGCTCTCCAACACTAACATGATCCTATTAGACAAGATGATATAAAAAGCATGTTGCAGGATACTTTCAACATTCATAACCAACATTTTCATAATTTGTCTCCTCAAAATGATGGATTTAATGAGTCAAATATTGAAATGAATGATTTTGGTGAACATGGGATAGGTGGAGGTAACCAACAACCTAATGGAGAAGCATAAAAGTTTTATAAGTTCTTAAGGATATGAATGAAAAACTTTATAAGGGATCTAAGCATTTAAAGTTATCTTTTTGTGTGTGTATTTTTCACTTGAAATACTTATGTAGATGGACAAGAAACTCTTTGACTTTATTATTGAAATTTATGAAAGAAATGTTTTTTTTTGCAAAAATTCTTAAATCTTATAAGGATTCAAAGAAGATGATCAAAGAGTTAGGTCTTGGATATAAAAAAATTCATAGTTGTCACAATGATTGCATGTTATATTAAGGTGATAGAAAATTATCAACAATCTTGTCATGTATGTGATAATTTTTATTAGTTTGATACAAATCTTGAAAAAAGGTTGAATGAAAATGATGATAAAATTCGTATTAAAAAGAAGCCTATAAAGGTTTTACAATATTTTTCATTAATATTGAGATTTCAATGACTCTCATGTCTTTCAAAATTATAGATTTTATGATGTGGCATTATAATAAGTGAATGGATGATGAATCATTAAGGCATCATGCTGATTCTTTGGCATGAAAATCATTTTACTTTAAGTTTTCAAACTTTACTTTTGATTCTCAAAATGTTATGCTTAGACTAGCATTTGATGGATTCAATCCATTCAAAGTGGTGGATACTTCTTATAGTACTTAGCTAGATGTATTGATTCCTTACAATTTGCCATCATAGATTACCATGACGCAACAATCATTTATTTTATCTATAATAATTCATGGGGAGAAAGGTCCAAGAAATGATATAGACATCTACTTACAACCTTTGATTGAAGAGTTAAAATAGTTATGAAAAGGAGTTGAGACTTATGATGCTTAAAAAAAAAAACTTCAATATACGTGCTGTCTTATTATAGACTATCAATAATTTTTCTACTTATGCAAATTTAACTAGTTGAAACACCAAAGGTCGTTATGCTTATCCATGTTATGCTACGTAGACATGTTCGAAGTGATTACATAACGGTAAAAAGTTCAGTTATATGGCATATTGTAGATGGTTAGATGATAATCATCAATTTATATTTCAAAAATATCTCTTTGATGGAACTAAAGAGCTAAGGAGAGCGTAATTACCAATTATTGGGTCTGATATCTTGTCAAAGTTAAAAGATAATAATTTTATTTATGAAAAAATAACTCAATCAAGAAAAGCAGTAAGAGAGTTCTTTAAAGGTATCCAACCTCGTATTTTTCAAGTTGGTGATACTGATATTCAAGTTGGCAATATTGATTTTTAAAGTAATAAAGAGGAAGATGAAGAAGATGACCCCAATGAGTCCGAGTTATGAAAAAAATAAGTATCTTTTTTTACTTGCATTATTAAAAATATAATTTATTATGTCACAACCTTAATGTAATGCACATAGAGAAGAATGTTTGCAAAAAGTTTATATGAATAGAAGATCAAAAGATGACTTAAAAAGTTAACTTGACCTAATTAACATGGAGAGTCACCCTGACCTTCATCCAAAGTTACTTCCTAATGACAAATCCCGATTGCCTCCTGCTTGTTTTGGGATGACAAAAAGTAAGAAAATGTGTTTTGCAAGGTGTTGAAAAATGTAAAAGTCCTGGATGACTATGCATCAAATATATCAAGATGCGTGAATTTGAAAAAATGAAAACTTTCTTCATTGAAGTCACATGATTACCACATCTTGATACAAGACTTACTTCCTCTTACTTTATGTTCATCAATATCAAAGCAAGTCACTTCAGTTATAATTGAATTAAGTAACATACTTAAAGCTCTCTGTGATAAAGTTCTGAATGTGGAAGAGCTTGACAAACTTCAAGATCAAGCCACTATTACTTTATGCCATTTAAAGAAAATCTTCCCTCCAAACTTCTTCACTATTATGATGCATTTAGTTATCCACATTCCATATGAATCAAAAGTTGGTGGATCAATTTATTATCGATGGATGTATCCTATCAAAAGGTATTATTTATTAATAAGTTGTTAGTGTTTATGATACCATTCTAATTAAAAAGATATATGACAAATATTTTATGCCTTAGATTTTTAGAGAGGTTAAAGCTTATTATCACAATTAATGCTATCCGAAAGGTTCTATTACTAAAAGATATTTAGCAGAAAAGTGTATAACATTTTGTTCTCGGTATTTGGAAAATATTGAAATGAGATTTAATAGACCATAAAAAAATCTTGGTATGTAGCATATTGGCTTTGCCTACACTTATCTTTTTGAAAGTTTTGGACAACCAATAAGCAAAGCTGAAGTGGTGGAGTTAGATGATAAATCTTGTATACAGGCACATCGATATGTTTTTTTTCATCATGATTCAATTGAATCATTTCGCACGTAAGTTATTCGTAAAAAGAAACCATTCATTCTATTAAGCATAATTTATAAACTTTACTTTTTACTGTTAATACTTTATTTTGATGCATGTAGTGAATATATAAATAATCTGAGAGCTCGTGCACATTATCGACAATCAAACATTCGAGAGCTTGACAAGTTGTTCACCAAAGATTTTCATGAATGGTTAGAAAAACTATAAGTAATACCATACTTTCCATTTTGAGAATTATACATAGAATGCTTAGGGTATAAATAAAATTAATAACATATATTTTATTCTACCTTTGTAGGTTTGGAGTGGAAGGCTTGTTAATAAAGTAGTAAAGTATCTTTCACAAGGCCCGAATATTATGAAACAATACAAAGGGTTCATCATCAATGTATTTAGATTTCACACTAAATCCCATGAGAGAAGTAAAAGAACACAAAATTCAGGAGTTGTTGTTACTTCATCAACTACTAGCTATGCTAGTGCTAGGGACATAAACCCTTTGAAGAGAAATGTTAACTACTATGGCATAATTAATGACATCATTAAGTTGGATTATTATGGCAAGAGGAAGGTTGTCTTATTTTCATGTGATTGGGCTGATATGAATAGTGTGAGAGGTATTAAGAAAGATTAATTTAGATTTACAATTGTGAATTTTTCTCGATTAATTCACACCGAACAATAACTAATCGATGAACCTTATTTTTTTCTCTCAAGTCAAATAAGTTTTTTATTCTGAAGACCTCAAAGAATCGGGTTGGTTTGCTGTGTTTCGTAACACACCTAGGCATTTATTTGATATGGGACTAGATACCAAAGATGATATTGAATATGAAACTGAATGTTTTCCTTTTACTGACCAAAACTTGGATAAAAATATCTATAGTACCTTTACTCAGTGAGTCCGCAAAAATGTTGATGAAAACATTTATGAACCATGATGGATCATCTATATTTTGTAATTAATATGTTCAAAACATAATGTAATAAATACTTTTATATAATTTATATGACATTCACTTTTATATATTTACTGTGTTATGAATTATAGATTATCTTTTAATTTAATTAAATCGATATGTTCCTTATATATCATTGGTTATAATTACTTAACTTTTCAATGTCTATATATGTTCTCTAGATATGTTCTTTATATATAATTGGTTATATATACAATGTTTGAACATTTCAATTTTTAACTAATTTTTTTTATAATGTAGCTAAGTTACAATGCCGAAGAATAGATTGAAGGGAGTATATATCAGAGATATTAGTTCAGAATCATCTACGACACCTATTGATCTTGGCCATGGACTGAATCCTTTGAAGAGAAATGTGTCTATTATCGGTTCTAACTTAGTCACTTCTAATCCTTCAACTAATATTAGATTCGGTAATACAGAAGGTCCAAATTTAGAAAGTATCCCACTAATTGATTTTACTTCTAATTTGAATGTAGGTATCGTAAACCCCATTTTTAGATTTTGATTATAATCATTAAAGTATTGGAATTTACTAATTGACATTTTATTTTTTGTAGTTGATAATAATTGTTAATGGAGGATCAGAAGCAGGATAACTTTGAAAGAATTGTGGACAATACCTCCAAAAAAATGTATTATAGTGTTTGCAAACTCTAATAGGCAACAAATTGATGAAGAGTGCCAATTGCTAGCTAGATTTTTAGGAATGATTACCTGTAATGGCATGAAATTGCCCATTCATTATGAAACATGGCACAAAGTTCCAACAGAAGTTAAGGTCGAAGCTTTAAACTTTGTTGAGGTATTAGTATAATTAATTACATATTAGAAATATTAATTTTTTTAAAATTGGTCTATAAATTGTAACTTTTCTTTTTGTATTGTTATAGTCAAGATTTTTACTTGAACTATCTACTTCATTTGTGCTTAAGTGATTGGAAAAGAAATGGAAAGACTATAAGCATAATTTGAAGAAAAAATATTTCGATCGAAATAGTATTGTAGAAGCCACTATAGATAATCTACCCCATAGTGTGATTAGGTGGCAATATGAGCAGTTTGTTAGATTTTGATTCTCAAGAAAATAAGAGATATTAATTTATAACTTTTAATATATTTTTAATAAAAAAAGGTATTTTATGTTTTTAGTTAGTAATATTTGTATTTCTACAATATATAGGATTGTTTTTTATGACAGGAAAGAGAAAAAATTGAAATTGCTAGCAAAAAGCAACAGAAATATAACCACATGAATGGATCAAAAAGCTTTACAAGAAAGCAAAAAGAAAAAGGTAAGTAACACATCAAATAAAAAAGTTATCGTTTATATCCGTTTAGCACTTTTTGTGTTATTAAATGGCATAAATGTAAATATGCAATTATTTTTTTGTTTTAACAGTTTGAACAGCTTCAATACAATATAGTAAACTTGTTTGAATTATTGAACTTGGTTTCCACGATTGATATGTGTGAAAAGTTAGCATTATATCTTTTTAGGACTTTGTTGTGCTGTTAAAGGGAAAAAATATAAATATACAGTTATTTTTTTGTTTTAATAGTTTGGATAGCTTAAAAACATGATATTAAACTTATCCGAATCTTGGTTTCTATTATTGATGTGAGAAAAAGTTATTGTTTATATCTATTCAGCATTTTTTTGTACCCTTAAAAGGCCAAAATGCAAATTTTCTTTTATTATTCTATTTTAACAATTTAAATAGCTTCAATAAATGATATTAAACTTGTTTAAATGATTGAACTTACTTTTCATGGTTGATATATGTGAAAAAGTTATCGTTTATGTCTGTTTAAGATTTTTTATGCTATTAAAAAGCCAAATGCAAATTTGCATTTATTATTTTGTTGTAATAGTTTAGATAGTTTCAATACATAATATTAAACTTGTTGAATAATTGAACTTAGTTTTTATGATTGATATGTGTGAAAAAGTTACTGTTTATGTGTTTTTAGGACTTTGTTATGCTGTTAAAGGGTAAAAATGTTATTTTGCATTTATTTTTATGTTTTAACAATTTAGATAGCTTAAATACATTATATTAAACTTTTTGAGTGATTGAACTTAGTTTTCATGAATGATATGTGTGAAAAAGTTATTGTTTGTATCTGTTTAGCACTTTTTTATGCCATTAAAAAGCTAAAATGCAAATTTGTGTTTATTATTCTATTTTGACAGTTTAGATTGCTTCAATATATGATATTAAATTTATCCAAATGATTGACTAAACTTCGTTTCCACGGCTAATATGTGTGAAAATGCTATTGTTTATATCTTTTTAGGACTTTGTTGCATTGTTAAAAAGTAAAAATATAAATTTGTAATTATATTTATGTTTTAACAATTTAAATAGCTTCAATACATGCTATTAAACTTGTCCAAATGTTTGAATTTAGTTTCCACAATTTGATATGTATGAATAAGTTACAATTTATGACTGTTTAAGACTTTTGTAACGTTAAAAGGTAAAAGTGCAAATTTACAATTATTCTGTTTTAATATATTAGATAGCTCCTATTACATTTTGTTAAATGTGTCCAATCATTATTGCCACACTTGATACGTATAAATAAGTTATGGTTGATGTATATTTAACAAAAATAGTGTTTTTTTTATGTAAGAGATTGAATTAGGTGAAAAAATTGGACGTGTGAAACTTTTTCAATTAACCTACATAAAAAAAAAATGGATCTTACCTAAATGTTAAAACACAAAAAATTATGATAATTTTTTGGATTCATTTTTTATAAGGCGTAAATATTTACTATTTCAAATATATTATGAATTAATTATTAGACTTTATAGCTTTATTTGATTAATTTACAGGAGAAAGCAAAAAAAAAAAATAACTATTGAGATTGAAGCAGCACTCGATTGTTCTGTCAACATACAAGAATTGGAAGATCGAATTTTCACAGAAGTTATAGGAAAAGAAAGACATGGATGGGTCCGAGGCATTGGATTGGGTCCAACACTATTTAGCTACTACAGAAATAACTCCCAACAATTTACATTCTCAACAAGTCAATCTTCATGGAAAATCTCAATATTGAGAGAAAGGTTGCAAACTATGCAAGTGAGCAGCAAATGGAAGCAGAAAGATCTGAGGAGCATGCTAAAATAGACAAGGAGCGTAAGTAGTTGCATGATCAATTTAACACTTTTATAAATTTTGTGCAACAACAATTTCCAAAGAACAATCTATGTGATCCACCAACTCAGGTATTATATTTAGTAACTATTATATTTTTTAATATTAGAAATAGTTTATTATTAAATGTAAAAACTTGTTTTACTTTTTTCAATAGGTTCTTGAGTAAGTTAGTGATTGTGGTAGAAAAAAATACTTCATCAAATGACAGTGCTCTAAATCTAAGTAGTCATCAATTCATACATTTTAAATTCCTAGTTAATGTACTGAAACAATCTAAATGTTAATGTATTAAACTTTATGTTATATGTATACTAAAACAAGTTATGTATTTAGATATTTAAATATTTATAATATTTAGTTTATAAATTTAAATTCATTCTTATGATTTTGAAAATATTTATCTATTTTTTTTATTTAATTATAGTAGTAAATCTTAAAAAAAAAAAAAGGAGTAAATTCTCTCATTTAGCAACGTTTGTATGTAAAAACGCTATCAAATTAGTGACGTTTTTATAAAAATGCCATTAAGTTTAGCTGTGTTTATACACAAATGCTACTAAATATATTTTAAAATGCCACTAAATTAGCAGCATTTGTGACTTCAAATGCCGTTAATTTAGTAGAGTTTTTTCTTAAAACACCGCTATTTTCTCTTACGCAAGAATAGCCTGCACTTTTAACAGCATTTTTTACAAACACCGCAAATCGTATAGTGGCATTTAGAAATGCCACTAAACATGAAAAAAAAACACCACTAAAAACTTATTTCCCTGTAGTAATAGAGCTGCCAATGAATCTCTCCGGATGAAACTCTTCTGGGTTTTCCCGGGTCTCTTCCTACTGCCCATGAATTCACCTACACCAAGGTTTTGGCAGCTATCTCGTACCCTCCTACCTTGCACTCTCGCATTGTTTCTCTTGGCAATAATAATGAAACTACCGGATGCAATCTGAACGTTTCTTTGTTCACAGCTTTAAGATAAGTTAGACCTTGAACATCATCTTCATTTACAAAACCTTTTTTCCCAATCAAAATTTTGACTTCCTCTTGAATTTTATTCGAACACCACGGATTTTTCATTAGAACGGTCATGGCCCAAACAACAGTGGCGGCGCTAGTGTATGTTCCAGCAATAAACACATTCTGCATCAAAGAACAGACGTCAGACCTGATCAACTTATATGCTCCTATGATTAATTTGAAGCTAGAAAACTAATGATGATATATAAACTTAAAAAATTTGGAGATAAAATCATGAGTCATGACCATTAACGCAGCTTTTATGCGATACACAGTGAGATTAGTACTTGTAAAGTCACGATCCTTGGAGATCTGTAGTAAGATATCGACTATGTCATCTTGCTCAGGTTTTGGCCTGTTTGGATCAAGATGTTTATCAATGAATTCTTGATAAAAGGTATCAAATTCTTTGAAATTCTTTTCAAGACGATTGAGCAATCTAGAGAATCTATAAGCCCAATCCATGAAAGGAAAATAGGCAGGAATGCAGAAACTGGCGAACAGGACTTCACTTTCATTAAGCAGCCCGTGTAATCTGCTTCTTTCAGTTTCCTTTTCTTCTTCTTCTCCTTGATACTCTTCTTCATACCTCTCGCCGAACCCTACTCTACAAATTATTGTACTGGTAAGACGAATCATGGCCTCACTCAAGTTAACAGGTTAACAATCAACAGATAATTTGAATTTTTTTTAATCTGGCGAGCAACTTCATGTTCTCGGATGGTACGTAGAGTTTGACTCTGTTAGAGTTGAAGAGATGAACAGCACAAATTTTCCTGATCTCCCTCCAATAAGCATTATATGGTGAAAAAACTATATCTGAACCATTATAAGATAATTTATGGGCAGCACGTAAAGTAGGCCTGCTACGGAAATCGAGGTCATGGGTTTTCATAACCTCTTTAGCCATTTTTGCTGAAGAAACTATCAGGGTTGACCTAAATCCAAGTCGAAACGACATTAGATCAGAGCCATATTTTTGAGAGAGTTTCCAAAGAAAAATATGAGGGGCAGAGTTATCAAGCATCTGCAAGTGCAAGTGACCAATCAAAGGAAGAGCTAGCGGGCCAGGGGGTTGAAGAACATTGTCATTGTTTCTACGTTTGAGGAGAATGAAAAGGGCTAGAAGAAAAAACAGCAACACTACTAATACCTTTGTATATTCGTAATCTATTACTCAATCTATATATAGTGAAAATTGAGATGAGGAACAGTCCCTTTATATAGACTAATTAGCTCGTGACTTTTGAGACCCAAAATTTTACTAATCAATCAATGCTGCCAACGTATCTATATACTGTTTGGATTTTGGAACGTTGTTCATGCATGCATGGTAGAAATTAATTGCTGCTTTTACGATGGTCTTCGGTTAAATATATAGTTGAAAATTAGCTTCTCTTTTTCTCTCTCTCTTTTAATGGAAAATTTGTTTTTTAATCATTATGGTTTTGACAATTTTGCTTTCTATTAATTGCTTTCTATTTTCTTATTACCTGCTATTTGATTGAAGGGAGAGTGAAAATTGACTTGATACTAATTTTCGTATTTTGAGTACATAAAATTATTGCGAGGAACAAAAAGCATGAAATCAAAGATAATGCTTTTGTATGGTATGAAACAATTTTCTGTTTCAAAAATACAAGGTTGAAATTAAGGAGGTGAATCTGTATAACCTCTTTCTTTCTTTCTATGATTCATGATCATGCAAGAAAATGAAACTGTAAAATACATAAAGACAATATATCTTAAGATTGCATATATGTAGTTTGTATTAAATCATAAAATAATCTTGTCATTAGCATTAACTGGCATTGCATGTATCTATTATTTTATTTGTCTGTTCATGTATTTGTACTTACTAGACTATACTCTTGTAGCTTAATGTACGTTCTATTATATATAGTTAAATTTGAAACTATGCCTGCCAACTCTAATTCTCTATTATCACTTCAGCTATATATATTCCAATAACGTTTCTCATTAATTAGATACTTTTTCTTCCTAAATAAAATCAGCATGTTGGATAAGTAAATTACTAATATATGCCAAAAGAAAAATCAATTCAGTTATCAATATATTTCCTTACACTTAAGCTTTTTCACAATATGCTATACAAATTAATATTACTCATTTGTCACTACCGTCTAACCCAAAGCTTAATTGTATAAAACGTTTAACCCAAACCAAAGCGAGGGGCATAACACTAGTATATTTAACAATGTTCAATTAGCTAGCTAGGTTTAAAAAATTCATTGTAATTTTAGTTGACGACGCATCTCTATTTGAAATAATTAAGACACATACTTACTCATTCACACATCAGGAAGCTGGAAAGGTTAGGGTTCCTTCCATTCTTCAAAATCAGATTCTTCGTAACCCAAAATAATTCTTAAGGTATTGAGTTGAATTTCAACCCTAAACCCAATGTAATCACTAATCACTACTCAAAATTAATTAAGTCTATCCCAACTGATTAATTTATGCGGCCCAAGATAATACCTAATTATTAACAATGAGTGGTTAGTGGGTACTTATGTGTGCTGCACTGCTTAAGGTATTGGAAGTTAATTAAAATATTATTCTAAAAAATTTATATTTTATGCATTATTTTTATCGAATTTAATAATAAAAAAATAATGCATTAATTTTAGTTTTTTTAAATATCATCTTAATCGGTACTTAGTAATGAATCAGAGCAGTCGTAACCCCTAGGCGCAGAGAACTATTAAGGATCTTTAAAATGTTATCAATCGCTATCACTTTTCCTGATGGTTCATTTCTCTTCACTTCGTCGTAGAGTAAACGCCCCTCTCATCACTTTGTCTATTTTCATTTCTCTTCATTCTTCAAATTAAATCTCTCTCTCTCTCTCTCTCTCTCTCTCTCTCTCTCTCTTTATAATTTTTAAATGATATTGAATATTTCTAATTTTAAATACTAATTTTAGTATATACAATTAAACAAAATATTTATTTTACAATTTTTTTTATCATTCCTAAATTGACTTTAATGATACAATGGTTGAACTTGAACCCTTTGATGCGAGGTTCAGAGCTTCAAACAATCATTATTGATTTGGTTTGATTATAACTTTTATAATTTATAATTTTATTTATAATATTTAAAATTATTTTTATAATTATTCCATAAGACTCATTGAACGATTTGATTGAGACTCAAAATTTTAACATATCAACATCTGAACACTTTGCATTAAGCTATTCATTTAAATCAATTAGGGGGGAAAATTCATATATATATATATATATATATATATATATAAGGCAATTGTCTCACCATTGATCTACATTTCCTCTATAAGAGAAATTTAAAAAAAAAAAAAAAAGGCCCTGATATTAGGCAAGTACAAGTTTTTAGTGCATGACCTGATCATTAAACTCTTTGTGCGATCTGATTCGCCAATATTTAACAAGTAAACCGATGCGTTGCAACCGCTCAATTTTCTCAAGAAGCTGGAAGCAAAGAAAAGAAAACCGACTGTGTATCCTTTAACCTTTTGCTGGGCCTTGGGATCTCCCTACATCAAAACAAAAGGATTCCTTTCAATTTTCCTACTTTCATTATTAGGTCTCAGTCACATCGCAAAAACAATAGTTTCACAATGCTATAATTGAAGGGGGGAATTGCCCACTTCATCACTTGCCTTTAAACAAACAACTGCCAAGCTCACAAATATGATTTCGTCCCTCTGCTCTGGTAATTAAAACCATCTAACTGATTATAATAAAAATTCTTATTTTCTTGATAAAATTTCTTTGATAATTACCAACCTTTTTCTTTCTTTTTGATTAATCTTAATTTTCGTATAAACTTCATCTTTGATTAGCTGATTTGCTGCCAAACCTAGAGTACACTATTTGGTGATATATTTACAACCCTCCTTCTCAATCATCCAATTTTAAATCAACAATATATGATGGTTCCATTATAATTTTTTCTTTTTTGCTTCAAGTTTGAATCTTGCTCTCTCTGTGTAATTGTTCAATAGGAAATGTTAATGTGCGAATCTGTAGATTCATTTCTTGGGATAACAACTTAAGGTCTGGTTTGGAATGGTGAAAATCATAATGAAACCACCTGACATGACATGGTGCCGTGCGCTGCTGCTTTTGGGAATTTCTGTTTTCGGATAATTATTATTACCAACGTTAGTTGATTTTGGTATCCAAGTGTAGCTCTTTACAAACTACCTAAAGACTTTTGTGATTCATCTTGTTGGTGGTTAATGATGTCTTATGCAGTATCATGTTGGATGAACCGCCATAGTAAGAATTATTCATTAATGCGATTATATAAATTTATATAACTGCATCACGAATTTGTTATATTTCTAAAGAAATACCTTGAGATTTCATGTTATTGATCATAAACTATATATGAAAATGTGAGCTAGTAATTCTGAAACTTTATATACCTTTTTAGTTTTATGTATTATGAAATGCGGAAAGGAATATATAGTTAGAATTATTAGGTTTAAGGCACTTGGACTTTTGTAAAGCAAAGGGTTAAGAAATTAATGAGATAGATAACATACACAGCTGTAAGAGCAAAATATTCTGGTTCTAAGAAGCTTAACAAAGAAAGTAAATGGAGCAGAATTTCTTTTTACCCACAAAGTTGTTTTGGGAAGAAAGTAGGGGCACTTAGCTCTTTTTTATATTTTTGCAGACATGGTTGTTCGGTTGAAATCAATGCATTATTATTATTATTATTATTATTATTATTATTATTATTATTATTAAATAGCAGATAACTTTCTCTGCATCCACATATATCCCCTCCCCGTCTTGCAGAAGCCAATACCTACCATAGGAACTTTCCCACTTAGTTTCATTCACGACTCTTAAAAGTGTCCTTTGACTAAAATAAGGCCTTTCCATTGGTATCGTTTTGTTCCAACACACACCCTTATAATTAGTTTCTTCAGTTTTCAATTGTACTATGACTTCATCTTAATCGATTTTTATAAGTATTTTCCTTTCTACTAAAAATTTTATTTTAGCTCCCGTTTCAAAACTCTCGTATTTATCCATCCATATTATTAATTTTAATTATTTTCACTAAAACTTGGATCTTTGCTCAACCTTTTACCTCTCACACACTAACAACTCTTCAACTTTTTTTATTTCCTTTTTTATTTTTTATTATTTTTTTAACATAAAAAGTAAAGGTGATGTCACAGGATTTTTTTTTTAGAAAAATAAAAAAATAAAATATTAAAATAAAATTATTTATTAATTAATTTTATAACAAAAATAATTAATAAAAATGTCCATCTTTGTAATAAATAAATTTCTTATTAATTGATATTATAACAAAAAATAATTAATAAAAGTTGCCAATCTTTTAAATTAATTAAAAAATAATTATTTAAACCCTAATATTTAATTGAATATAAAATTATAATACGCACTAAAAAACATATTATATGTATATTTAATAAAAAAACATAAAACTATCATATAATGTTTATATGTCAAAACTTTAAGAAATAAAAGCAATATGTATTCTTGAAAATTATGCTCAATTATTCATTTATTTTAATATTTTTCTCTTATATTTATTTATAGATATAAAATTTTGAGCTTTTATCAATTTGTTATTGTTTATTATAATGCAAAAGATAATAAATATTTTGTATATTAAAATTCATACTATAAAATTTTCAAATTTTAGCCCAACTTTGACCTCTTCTTAGTTGACGTTTTGGTTTTTAACGACGTTTTTTTAATCGTTTAATGGTGTTTTATTAGCACCACTATAAGGTTGCGGCGTTTTCGAAAAAAAGCCTCAATATTAGCGGCGTTTGTATGTAAAACGTCACAATTTTAACAGTGTTTATATCTTAGAGACGTCGTTATTTTCAATAACGTTTTTATGAGAAAAACGTTGTTTCATTGATGATGTTTATAACAGAAAATGCTGCCACTTTGCATGACGTTTGAATATGAAAATGCCTCAATATTTGCGACATTTGTATCTTTTAGGCGTCGTTAATTTAGTGGCATTGTTATGAGAAAAACGCCATTGCTTTAGTGGCGTTTTTATAAAAAATGCCACTGAACTAGCGGCGTTTGCTGAAAAAAAGCATCGCTACTACTAGTGGTGTTTTATGCTATAAACGTCACTAAATTATTTATTTAGCGGCATTGGACAACGCAAACACCGTCATTATGTAAAAGTATTTTTTTTTAATAAATTTTATAATAAATTTTATTTTCAATAAAGAGCTTAAATTCAGAAAATAAAATTAATATTAACTTTATTCACGTTTAAATATACATCTAATTAATACAAAGTTTAATAATTAATATAATAACATTCAAATATTGTAAATACATTAACCAATAAAAAATTAAAATGTATGAAATGGATGACTACATACATTTTGCTGGCTCCCAATTGATGAAGAAAATTTTTCACCTTGGTCACTAACGTGCTCAACAACCTACTGAATAATACCATACAATTTTTAACACTTCATTGTATGCTTATTTTTTATTTAAAAATTTTAATATTTACTAATATAATACTTGAGTTGATGGAGCACCAAGTTTATTTTTTGGAAATTATTATTGTACAAAATTCATAAGATGATCAAATCAATCATGCAACTGCTGAAATTTTATACGTTCTAGCTCCATTCTAGTACGTTCTTCAATTTTGGCACGCTCCTATTCTCTTTTTGCTTCCATTTGCTGAAAAATGTTGTTGCATAGTTTGTAACTCCCCTCTCAATATTGAAATGTCTCGTGAAGACTGACATGCTGAGAGTGTAAATTACGAAAAGTTATATCCATAGTAGGTAGATGGTGTTAGACCCAATCCAAGGCCTCGGACCCGTTAATGCCTTTCTTTTCTAACAACTTTTATGAATATCTGATTTTCTATTTCTTGCATGTTGAGAGAACCTTCAGATGCTACTTCAATCTTAGCAACCATTTTTTCTTTCGCTTTCTTCTGTGAATTTGTCATATACAACAATCAAGTTTAATGACTAATTGATTATATGTTAAAAATAGTTAATATTTATTTTATGTTAAAATAGATGATACAAATTACCACAATTTCTTATGTTTCGACATTCATATAAGATCCATCTTTTTTGTGTATGTTACGCGAAAAAGTTTTACATGTCCAATTGTACCGCCTATATCATTCTTCTATACAAAAATATATGTTATTTGATGGGATACATATCAACCGTAACTTATTTATACATATCAATCATGTCAATCAAGTATTAAAATTTTGAATAACTTTAATCTCCTTTATTTATATTTTGGCCCTGTAACAACACAATAGTCTTAAATATACGCAAAGAATAAATGCATTTTGGGCTTTCACACATATCGATCATAAAAACCATATTCAATTATTTTCTCCCGATTTAATATGAAGGATTGAAGTCATTCAATATGTTGAAAGGCATGCAAAATTTATTTGTATATTTGCCTTTATATGCAAAAATATTTTCAAACAGAGATAACTAACAACTTTTTCTCCCATATCCACCATAGAAACCAATTTCAATCAATCAGACAAGCTTAATATCAAGTATTGAAGGTATTGAAACTATTAAAAATCAACAATAACAACAACCAAATAATAAATGTATAAATATACGTAAACAGTAACATTTCATACATATCATCTGTGTAACTAAGTTCAAAACTTTCGATAAGTTTAATATCATGTATTGAAACAATCAAATCTATTAAAACAAAACAATAAATGTTAATTTTCATATTTACCTTTCAACAGCAAAAAAATTCATTAATTGGAATAAGTTAATTATCATAAACTTACGATTTCTTTTTGCTTTCTTGCAAAACTTTTTAATCCACTTGTGTGGCTATATTTCTGTTGCTTTCTGCTACCAATCCCAATCTGTTCTCTTTTATGTCATAAAAAATAATTGCCTATATGATAGAAATACAAATATTACCAACTTAAACCATTAAACACTTTCATCATTTCATTATATTATACAAAGTTATAAACTACTGCCTTTCCTTTTCTTGAGAACCAAAATTTAACTAGTTGTTCGGGTAGATTTTGCATCATCTCCTTTACAGTACTATTTCGATCGAAATACTTATTCTTCAAACTATTCTTATAATCTTTCCATTTCTTTTCCAAGGACTTAAGCACATATGAAGTTGGTATTTTAAGTACAAATCTTGACTGTAATAATACAATAAGAAAATTTTGAATAAGTAAACAAAATGTAAAATAAAAAATTTGAATATATCTAATTAATTATACTAATACCTCAATAAAGTTTAACGCATCGACCTTAACTTTTTCTGGAATATTATGCCATGTTTCATAATGAATAGGCAATTTCATTCCATTACGGGCTAGCATGCCTAGAAATCTAGCCAATAGTTTATCCTCTTCACCAATTGGTTGCCTATCAGAGTTTACAGACACTACAATACGCTCATTAAGAGGTAGTGGCAATAATTCCTTCAAAGTTGTCTGACGTCTAGTCCTTCATTTACCATTGTTATCAACTACAACAAATATATAATATATTTGTAAAATTGTAATACTGTTATGATTATACTCGAATTCTAAAATTAGAGTATATCATACCTGTATTTGAATTTAAAACATAATCAATTGATGGGGGTACTATCTAAACCTGGACCTCTCGTATTACCTGATCCAATATCAGTTAAAAGATTAGAAATGACGAAGTTAAACCCAATAGTACGTTCATTTCCCTCCAAAAGATTCAGTCCATAGCCAATATCTACAGGTGTTGTAGACGGTTCTGAACTAATATCTTTGATATGTTTTCCTTTTAACCTACTTCTCCGTATTGTAGCATACCTACATCATAAAAGCGAATATAGAAAAAATTTTAGTTCAGAAGATATATAAAGACATTTTTAATTTAAGAAATCAAAACCTACGATATATAAAAAACATATCGATTTAATTAAATCAAAATATAATGTATGATTTAGAAGACAATCATTAAACAATAGCGAATGTGACATTATTTACATATTATTATTTACTACATTATGTCTTAAACACTCGAATTATAAATTATAAGTGCATGAAATCATGGTTCGTAAATGTCTTCAGTAACATCTTTGTGGACCCACTGAGCGTTGGTACTGGAGATATTCTCATCCAAGTTTTGTTCAGCAAAAGGATAACATTCAGTTTCATGTTCAACATCATCTTTGGTATCTAACCCCATATCGAATAAGTCTCTAGGTGTGTTTCGAAGAACAACAAACCAATCTAATTCTTTTTTATCTTCAGAGTAAAATACTTGTTTGACTTGAGATGAAAATACATAAAGTTCATCGATAAGGTGTTGTCTTGTGTGAATTAATCAAGAAAAATTAACAAGTGTAAATCCATACTGATCTTTTTTAAGACCCCTCTCACTATTCACATCTGCCCAATCACACTGAAATAAGAAAACTTTCCACTTGTCGTAATAATCCAACTCACTGATGTCATTAATCATGCCATAATAGTTAACATTTCCTTCTAAAAGGTTTGTGTCCCTAGCGCTAGCATAGCTAGTAGTTGATAAAATCACAATAACTCTTGAATTTTGTGTACTTCTAAATCTCTCATGGGATTTTGTGTGAATCTAAATCCATTGATGATAAAACCTTTGTATCGTTTCACAATCCAATTCAGATCGTGTGAAAGACACTTCACTTCTTCACTAACAAGCTTTTCACTCCAAACCTATAAAAGTGGAATAAATATATATGTTATTAATGTTATTTTTACTGTAAGCATTCTATGTAGATAAAAAATAATGAGAAGTATGGCATTACTTACAGTTGCTCCTAACTATTCATGAAAGTTTTCAGCGAACAACTTATCAACCACTCGAGGGTTTAATCATCGATAATGTGCAGGATCTCTCAAATTATTTCTATACTCACAATAAAGCATCATGATAAAGTATTAACACAAAAAAAAACACAATAAATAATGCCTACTGTAATGTATAATTTGCTTGCTAAACAACTTATGTGTGAAACGATTCAATTAAGTCATGATGAAAAAGAACATATCGATGTGCTTGTGTCCAAGATTTATCATCTAACTCCACTAATTTAACTTTACCTATGGGTTGTCCAAAACTTTGAAAAAGATAATTGTAGGCTGAGTCTGTATGCTGCATTCCAACATTTCTCAAAGGTCTATTAAATCTCGTTTCAACATCTTTCAAATAACAACAACAAAATGTCATACACTCTTCTACTAAATATCTTTCAGCAATAGAACCTTTTGGATAGCGTTTGTTACGACAATAAGACTTTAACCTCCCCAAAAACCTATAACATAAAATATTAGTCATATGTTATTTTAAGTAGATTGGCTTGATAATCAATAAATACGTAATCAATATATTAACAAATAATACTTTTCAATAGGATACATCTATCGATAATAAATCGACCCACCAGCCATTGCTTCATATAGAAGGTGGATAACAAATGTATCATAATAGTGAAGAAGTTTAAAGGGAAGATCTTCTTTAAATGGCATAAAGTAATCACAGTTCGATCTTAAACTTTATCAAGCTCTTCCACATTCATACATTTTTTATATAGAGATTTAAATACGTTACTCAATTCAATTACCACAAAAGTCACTTGTTTTAACATTGATGAGCGTAAAGTAATTGAAAGTAAATCTTGCATCAAAATGTGATAATCATATGACTTTAATGATGACAGTTTTTGTGCCTTCATATCACACATCTTGATATATTTGATGCATAGTCATCTAAAACTTTGACATTTTTTAAAACCTTGTAAAACACATCTTTTTTTACTTTAGAAATCCTAAAACAAGCAGCAGACAATCGATATTTGTCATTAGCAAGCAACATCAGAAGGAGGTCTGGATGAATCCTCATATCAACTAGGTCAAACTGACTCTTTAAGTCATCCTTGGATCTTCTATTCACATTAAAAATTATCCCGATAAAATTTTTACAAACATTCTTCTCTATGTACATCAAATCAAGGTTATGGCGTAATAAATTATATTCTTAATAAGATAACTCAAAAAATATATTTTTTTCACAACTCATACTCATTGGGTTTATCTACTTTATTATTCTCTTCATCACTTTGAACATCAAGATCACCAACTTTTGTATGACTACCATCAACTTGCATAATATGAGGTTAAACACCTTTAAAGATGTCCCTCACTCTTTTTCTTGATGGAGTCATTTTTTCATATGTGAAATTGATATCTTTTAACTTTGATAAAATAGTAGACCTACTAAGGGGTAAAGGCGATCTCTTTAACTTTTTAGTTCCATCAAGATATTTTTAAAATCTAAATCGATGATTATCATTTAACCATCGATGATGTCCCATATAACAAAATTTTTTATCATTATATAACCACATCGAACATGTCTGTGCAGCATAATATGGACAAGCATAACAATTTTTTGTACTCTAACCAGATAAATTCACATAAATAAAAAAATTATTGATAGTCTATAATAAAGTAACACGTATATTGAAGTTCTCTGTATTTGATGCATCATAGGTCTTAACTCTTTTCCATAATTACTTTAACTATTTAATAAGAGATTGTAAGTAGATGTCTATATCATTACCAGGACCTTTTTTCTCAAAAATTATCATAGACAATATAAATGACTGTTACTTTATAGCAATCTATGGTGGTAAATTGTAAAAAATCAATACAACTAGCCAAGTACTATAAGAAGTACTCATCATTTAGAAAGGGTTGAATCCATCAGATGCCAGTCTAAACATAATATTTTGAGGATCAAATGCAAAATTTGAAAACCTAGAATAAAATAACTTTCATGCTAAAAAATCTACATGATGCCTCAATGATCCATCATCCATCCACTTCTCATGATGCCATCTCATTGAATCTACAATTTTAGAAGACATGTAGAGTCATTGTAGTCTTGGTATTAATAAAAAATAAGGTAAAACCTTAACAAGCTTCTTTTTTATATATACCTCATCACCATCATCATTCAATATTTCATCGAGGTTCTGGTCGACCCAACGAGAAATATCACACAAATGACAAGATTCTTGATTTTTTTTATCCCTTCAATATAACATGCAATCATTGGGACAACTATGAATTTTCTCATATTCGAGACCTAAATCCTTGATCATCTTCTTTGATTTCTTACAAGATTCAAAAATTTTTACAAAAAGAAATATTTCTTTCATAAACTGTAATAATAAAGTTAGAGAGTTTCTCATCCATCCACATAAGCATTTCAAGTGAAAAAGATGAACACAAAAAGATAACCTTGAATGCTTCGATCCTTCAAAAAGTTCTTCATTCATCTCCTCAAGCAACCTATAGAACTTTGATGCCTCTCCTCTAGGTTGTTGGTCACGTACACCTATCTCAGGTTCACCAAATTCATGCATTTCAACATTGAACTGATTAAATCCTTCATTTTTGTGAGAAAGATTACAAAAATTTTGGTTATGAATGTTAAAAGCATCTCACAACATGCTTTCAATGTCATCTGCTATAAAGGGATCATGTTGGTAATAAGGAGCCTTTGATGTTGAAAAAACTATAGTGGAAGACCTTGACAGTATAGAATCTCCATGAAAATACCAATTAACATATCCTGATAGAAATCTAATACAAATTAAATGCTCATAAACAACTTGACACATTTGTCACTCGGTATTAGCACATTTCACATATGAGTATAATATCATATTATCTTCATTTGTATTCTCAAATACAAAATTAAAAAATTTTTACTACATCTCTGTACTCTTTACTTAATCTAAACTTTTGCATCCAACTCTTTTCTATTTATTAGTTGCTACATAATCAGACCAAATGTATAGAAATAATTAATATGAAAACGAACATGTACAATTGCATAGTTTACTATGTCTTAAACAAAAGATAATAACAAGACTAACACTTACACAAAACGATAACTCCTTGGTGTGAAGTAATTTATCAGCTACCAGACATTATGATTGTTAAAAATATGCTGCTAACGTAAACAGTACTCAAGAGTATATGGTATTGAAGTTGACATAAGGTGAAATAAAGTGGGTTCTGTAAAAAAATTTTTCATGAAAAAAAAATCGTGATTTCCAATAGCTAAAAGAATAGTTGAATTAAGTAAAAGCTAAAGTCAATAAGTTATTAATAGTTAAAATAGGGTTCTAAAAGATAATGCTCGAATATTAAAAGCGAAAGAAAAGGAAAAGTAAATTGTACTTGGTCTGAAAAGATATAATAATGAAGATAAAGCTTGAAGTTGGTGATTGGATGCGCTAAGTTTGAGAAGATTTTTATTGGATAGGATTATGGAAGGCGTTAACTAACAAAAAATGCTAACAATAATTGCCTCATAAATATTTTTTGAATATACTATAGGTGCCTTGAACATATCACCACAAAAATTTTAACATTGTTATTGAAGGCGTATATCCAAGAAAGACACCTTTAATAAATCATATCACAGTTTGTAGTTAATTACTGAAGGCAATTATAGAAAATAACGCCTTTAATAATTTCAATAAAAAAAATTTTGCTGATTATTGAAGGTGTCCTTTATTATGACACGCCTTTAATATACCACGATGGTAATGGAAGGCGTTTATTTGAACAAGCACTTTCAATATACATTTAAACTTAGTAATCCATTACAGAAGGTGTTTGTTAGAAACAAACGGCTTCAAAAATTTTTCACTAAATATTTTGAAAATTATTAAAGGCATCTTCTATTATAACATACCTTCTATATACCACTATACATATTGTAACACTGTTATTGAAGGTGTATATTTAAGATAGATGCCTTTAATAATTCCTATCATAGTTTGTATATAATTACTGAAGGTGATTTCAGATAATAACGCCTTTAATAATTTTTTTAATAAAAGTTTCCATGATTATTAAAGGCATCTTTTATTATAAGCCGCCTTCGATATACTATATTAGTAATCGAAGGCGTTTATTAGAAAAAGAGCCTTCAATTACTAAAGGCGTTTATTAATAACAGATGCCTTTAAAATTTTCTCACTAAATATTTTGAGAATTATTAAAGCCGTCTTCTATTGTAAAATGCCTTCTATAAATCGCTACATATATTGTAACACTATTATTGAAGGCGTATATTTAAGATAGATGTCTTTAATAATTCCTATCACAGTTTGTATATAATTACTGAAGGTAATTTTAGATAACAATGCCTTCAATAAATTTTCTAATAAAAGTTTCCATGATTATTAAAGGCATCTTTTATTATAAGCTGCCTTCGATATACCATGATGGTAATCGAAGGCGTTTATTAGAAAAGGCACCTTCAATTACTGAAGGCGTTTGTTAATAATAAACGCCTTCAAAATTTTCTCACTAAATATTTTGAGAATTATTAAAGGCGTCTCTTACTGTAAAATACCTTCTATATACCGCTACACATATTGTAACACTGTTATTGAAGGCGTATATTTAAGATAGATGCCTTTAATAATTCATATCACAATTTGTATATAATTACTGAAAGTGATTTCAGATAACAACGCCTTCAATATTTTCTCAAAAAAAAATTTTCAGATTATTAAAGGCGTCTTTTATTATAAGTCACCTTCGATATACCACGTTGGTAATTGAAGGCATTTATTAGAAAAGGTGCCTTCAATTATTGAAGGTGCCTTTAATTACTGAAGGCGTTTGTTGATAATAGACACCTTCAAAATTTTTTCACTAAATATTTTGAGAATTATTAAAGGTATCTTCTATTGTAAAATACCTTCTATATACCACTACACATATTGTAATACTGTTTTGAAGTCGTATATTTAAGATAGACGTCTTTAATAATTCCTATCACAGTTTGTATATAATTACTGAAGGCGATTTTAGATAACAACACCTTCAATAATTTTTTTAATAAAAGTTTCAATGATTATTAAATGCGTCTTTTATTATAAGTCGTCTTTGATATACCACGATGGTAATCGAAGGCGTTTATTAGAAAAGGCACCTTCAATTATTGAAGGTATTTGTTAATAATAGACGCCTTTAAAATTTTTTCACTAAATATTTTAAGAATTATTAAAGGTATCTTTTACTGTAAAATACCTTCTATATATCACTACACATATTATAACACTATTATTGAAGGTGTATATTTAAGATAGACACCTTTAATAACTTCTATCACAGTTTGTATATAATTACTGAAGGCGATTTCAGATAACAATGCCTTTAATATTTTTCCAAAAAAAATTTTTCGGATTATTAAAGGCGTCTTTTATTATAAGCCGCTTTCAATAATTTGTTATAAATTTTGAAAATCCATACTTATTGAAGGTGGTTTTTTTCTAAAAATGCCTTTTATAATTTCTAAAATTTAGAAAAGGTATTTTTTTTATAAAAATCGCCTTTAATAAGTTAGGTGCACAATTTTAAAGGCTTATAATTAAAGGCATCTTTTTTGTAAGAAACGTCTTTTATAATCTCCAATAAAATTTTTAAATGATTATTGAAGGCGTTGTTCCATGGAAATGCTTTTATTAATTAATTTTATATTCATTTTCCTACCTTGAACATAGAAAGTTACAGAGTCTTGGTAAACAGAACGATTAGAAGCTGTGTTATTCTACCAAATAAATCAAACCCTTAAACACATTTCTATCAGACCATTGCTTTCTTTCTCTAATTCCTCACCTCCGACCTTCATAAAATCACCACTGCAAACCTCTGTTTTAAATTGGTAAGTATTTTTTTTTAGTTTACTATATTATTTACGCCTTCAATAGAGAATTTTTGTTTTCTCAATTCCTTAATATTGGCATATGCGTTTATATATTTTTATTAATATTGGCAAGTATGTTGTTTCTATGTAGTATGCATTCCTCTAGGTTGTGGTTTGCTAAACCTTGTTGACTGATATTGTATTGTCGAATGATATTGTATGATATTGGGTGTCTGAATAATATTTCATGCTGAATGATTTGTTAAACTTGTTGTCTGATATTATTTTGTTGAATGGGTTTAAATGGGGGTTGAATGGTGTTTCTGAGTGGTTTTGTTGAAGGGTGTGTATGAGCACATTGTTGAATGGTGCGTTAAATGATTTTTCTATTCTCAGTATGGTATTGGTTGTATTAAATTAAGTACAATGATCAATTTAGAGGGTCATATTGTGTAATTCGTATAATTATGATCAATATTACAGGTAATATGGACTCCGAACATCATTTTTCTTCTAATGAACATGCAGAAGAAAGAAGTGTAGGCCAAAAAAGAAAGGGAAGGGGCCCAAATAAACAAATCAAACTAACTGATAGTAAAATTCATGTTAACTTCAATCAAAGTGGACAGTTTGTGTCGAAAAAAGCTGCTAAGATGGCTACTCATATTAGAGCCATCGTCCGTAGGAGGATTTCAATTACGTACACCAATTGGCAACGAGTTTCTGATTATCTAAATGATGAGATATGGCAGTCCGTTATGGTATGTTTATGCAACTATTTCGTAAACTTTGTTATATGGTCATTTAAATGAAATTCAATGTGTTGATACTATTTGTGTTAACTTATTTAGGAATGGTTCGATGTCCCAATTGAGTGTAAAAAGATTGTATTACAATCTGTTGGAAAAGTTTTCAAAAACTTTAAAAGCAGATTGACAATCCAATATATTTTATTAATGGCTAATGAATGTGATGTTTTGGTTGTTCCACCTATAACATATGCAGATGTCATAAGTGTGGAAGATTGGATAAATTTTATTCAATATCGACTTTCAGAAGATTTCTCGGTATGAAAACCCATTACCAAATTAAACCATATGCAGATGTCATAAGTGTGGAAGATTGGATAAATTTTATTCAATATCGACTTTCAGAAGATTTCTCAGTACGAAAACCCATTACCAAATTAAACCAAGTTTATAAGTCTTTATGCAATATAGCCTTTGATTTTTATATGTGATTAACGTAATTTCTTGATTTTGTAGAAAATCAAAGAATAACATCGGTACATTCGAGCCAAATGGTAATATCACCATCGAACAACAAGAAAATGATATGTAACTATGAAGTTTAAGCTTGTATGTCTTCGCACACTTGTTTTATACTCATTAATGAATATTTATGAACATTAATTTCATACATTCTAATTCTTTTATTACGGTAATTTAATGAGAATCAGTGAGCTCAAACACAGAAGTTTCTAGATGGAATGTCTAAAAACAAGGATATTTACGGAATGATGGATGCTTCGCAGATGAAGTAATCGAGGAACTGATAAAAAAGATTATATGTATAACTACTTTTTTACTATAATGTATGATTGACAATGTGGTTGTATGCATGAGTGTATACTAGCTTGTGTAGATTTGTTTAACAGCCCAACTTATTATTATCTTTCAGGATGATTATGCTGTCAAAGTAAAATCTAGTGAACTAGTAACCTAGTATGGCGAAAATCATTTATCTTTAGCATTAGGCGCTAAAGAAAGGCCTGGTCGGATTCGTGAGGTTGGTAAATTTATCTTGCCATCAACGTATTTTGGTAAACAAGCAAAAACCCCCACGAATGAGAAATACATAATATGAAGCAATAATTTTGTAAGCAACAGTAACAAATTAATGACCAGGAGTAACGCCTCAATGACCAACAGCAAAGACTCACTGCTTTGGAGTCCGTGTTGGCAGCAATACAACAGGTAATGCCAGTACCCCAGCCTGATAGCATCATCCCCATACAAGAAGCTGTCGATGCAAGTAACGAAGTGATCCCATCATCTACTACCACCCAAGAAGTAAGATTTTTGTTATAATTTGAATATTAATTTGATTATAATATTGAGTGATTTAGTTTTAATACTTATAGATAAGTTTAATATTGTATGAGGATATTCAGCCTCAACGTCTGACCCTTGCCCAAGCTTCCATGAATGAGTTAACAAAATATTCGTTGGACAAATGTACCAATGAAAACTTCATATCCATTGAAGCTGAGGAAGACTTATTTGATAAACAATCATTTTCTTTCATTGGTGTGGATGAGGTGAAAGAATTTTGTGAAATGGATGAATTATCAGTTGCTGAAATCATTACTTATATGAGGTAAGCTTATAAATACAAATATGCATATTAATATGTAGTAAGTTAGTATTAGGGTGTAATACTAACTAGCAGTATTTATTGTTATCATGTAGCTTCCTATATAGAAAGCTAAAGGGGAGACAATTGACGAACAGATTTCAATTCATTGACCCTAACTTTTTTAGTGAGCAGAGTGGCACAGTCGTGTATCATGCTAATCATGTGATCCAATGCGTGAAAAGATCGGGTAATTATTATTTGCTCCCGTATAATGTGTAGTAAGCTATATTCAAACCTTAATTACTCCAATCTGCTCCATTCTATGATCTTATGCTTATTCTAAGTATATCATTGTTATTATTTTACAATTGTCATTGAGTGCACCTTCTTAATTCAATTAATCCAACGAGGATGCCTAACCCCGATATTGAAACTTTTATAAAGAGGTATTACAGTACTTTATTATATTATATATGTTCTGTTTCTTCATATTGTAAATTTTTTTTTAGGTTCCCAATAATTTTTTTCCTTTTCAATTTAGGGTAATATCTATATTCAATAGAAGATAAAAAAACCGAAATGGGTGTAATTATCGGTAAATGTCAAATTTATTCTTTTAATGCTGAGTTTGTGTAGATAACTATTTTCTAAACCGACTCAATTTAATTTTCAAGTTTTTCGTCAACCCAGTAATACTGAATGTGGATATTATATCATTAATTTTATGCGGGAGATTGTGTTACATGATTTTATGATCACACCATTCAAGGTTAGTATAAATTTCATAAACTCATTATATATTCAAAAAAATAAAATTGTACATTATGTTCTTATTTCTTAACATTTACTTCTTATATATTTTTTTAGTTGGAAGGTAAAAAAAGCTTCACAGAAGAGGAGCTAGATAAAGTCTGTAAAGAATGGTGTGATTATGTATTGTCATTTATCAATTTTGATAAACCTTCAGGTTAGACATTGTTGGTTGATTGTAAATATATATGGAACAAATTGTTATTAATGTTGTTAACATGCAATGTTGAATGGAAACATTAAGTTTGTACATTGGGGCTAGATATTGGTTTAATATTATTGATATACTTAATATGAATATAATATGTGTAATTATTAAATTAATAAGTACGATTATTTCAGAAAAATATATTAATATGGCAACGTTATCAGTTTTAATTTCGGATGTGTGGTAAATTTTTTGGAATACAACAATGTTCATTATGCAAATTCCAAAATGTAATTCATAGTATCAGATATATAAACCAAATATTTTCTAGGCATAAATATACAGCTGACAATAAACATTTTTTCTAGGCATAAACGTACATCTAACTTCACATATCAATTATGTTTATTTGATGCGATTAATGAAGGCATTTTTAGCAAGAAAACGCCTTCATTCACCCATACGAAAAACATTGAAGGCGTTTTTTACCAAAATCGCCTTCAATAATTCCCCTAAAAAATTATTGTCTGGAATATTAAAGGTATTTTGGACAAAAAACACCTTCAATAATACCAACTAAAAATAAATCGGATGGATTATGAACGGCATTTTCCTATGGGTAACACCTTCAATAATCCCAACAAAAAGTTATGATGGCATTTTTGGATATAGCCGTCTTTAATAATCCGACCATTAAAAATTATCCCTGCGAATATTAAAGGCATTTTGAGCTAAAAATGCCTTTAACCAACCCATCCAAGCTTTGTTTATGGAATATTGAAGGCGTTTATTATAAAATCGCCTTTAAAAATTCAAAACAAATTTACTGGATTATAGAATGTGAGTTCGATCAAAAATGCCTTCAATAATCGACCCCATATTTTTCCTATCGATTATTAAAGGCGTCTCTTAACGAAAAACGCCTTCAATATTCTATGATAAATTTTTTAAAGCAATTGGTGATGACGTTTATACCAAGAAAATGCCTAGAATAATCAATAACAAATAATATGTGCCTTAACCCAAAAAAACCTTGAAGGACGGATCGAACCAATAATTTTATGGTAATTAAACATCTATACGATGCTAACAATTTGATAAGCTTAATATTGGTTGAGCTTTTGAAAAAAATAAATTTAATAAGACTGAAAAAAATTTTGGTCTAAATATTAACATTGTTTCTTGTAGACAACACCTTCTTTAATCTCATACAATTTTTTATGACGTGATTATTGAAGGCGTTGTTTGTCAAAAATACGCCTTAACTATTCATCGAAACTTTTAATAAAAAATATTCAAGACGATTTAATTGAGAAGCGTCTCTAATATCAAGTCTTCGTTGACGTTTATAAGTAACAATGCCACTATTTAAATATTTAGTAGCATTTGAATAATAAACGCTTGAAATTTTGTAAAAACACAGAAGCTAGCGACGTTTGTAAGTGAAAGACTACTATAAAATTATCGCTAATACATCATTTTGCTGTAGTGGCCTATGCACATGTTAATGCCTTTTCATTTCTTCAACCCTTTTTATCTTTTTTTTTTATTTTTTATTTTTTTCTTCTCTTTTTTTTGGTTTTTTTCTTTTTTTTTTTTTCCTAAACATGCACGTATGGCTTACATAGGAAGATTTTTTTTTTTTTGGAAAAAATTATAAAGTTGATGTTTTAACAAAATTATTTATCAATTGATATAAAGACAAAAAAATAAAAAATGCCAATTTTTAAAATTGATGAAAAGTTCAATTACTTTTTTTATCCAAATGCTGAATTTGATATAAAATTATAATATGTGAAAACAAAACATTTTAAATGTATATTTAATAATATATATATATAACAACTTTATAGTATGCGGATGTTAATAACATTAAAAAATTAAGATAAATATGAATATGTATGTTTAAAAGTTATGCTTGATAATTCATCTATTTTAATTTTTTTTCTCATATACATCCACTATAAATCTTACAAATCTGACCAACTTTGACCTTTAGCAATCCTCATGCTGGGTTCTCACCTCTTCAACTCTTTTTTTTATTTTTTTAATCTTTATCTTTATCTTCTTTGCCTTTGTTTTATGAACACATATAATAACAACGCTTTTTGGAGCAATTAAAAAATAAGATATCATTCTTAAGTGGATTTAGCTTTCTTTTGTTTTTTTAATTGTTTATTTTAATATTTTTAATTATATTTAAAAATATAAATTTAAAAAGAGTGAATTTGGATTTGATTTATTATATAAGGTGTTAAAATGAAATGCACACATTATACACAAATTAATTGATAAATTTTCATTAATAATTATATTTTTTAAAAAATTATAAATAAAACTATACTAATTAATTTATTAAATACATCATTAATAAAACCGCAACAATGCATAGATGTACTTCTAGTTATGATAAATTTTAAATTGGTACACAACAAAAACAATGCTACAAAAATAAGCATCAGGTACATATTTGATGCCAATTTGAATAACAATTTTCCAGTTGTCATCCATTGATATCTATTGAAAGAGAATATATTACTTATAATTATAGCATTATAATTAATCAATTATGATGTTAAAATAATGTATGATTTATAAAAAAAAAAAAAAAGAATTATATGAAACCTATATTATAAGTAATGATTTTTTATAAATAATTTTAATATAATCGAACAATTATAAAATTGTAATAAAAAATTAACAAGTGATGAGACAAGACATAAAAATGATATTACTAAATGACCTCATAAAAAAATATTGAACCATTCCTATTCAATGTTGAATATTCATCTGCTTTTGTAAAAACCTTCCGTTCAAATACAGTACAATTACTTTCCATCAATGAGCTATTAATTCGATATTATCGAAAACGATTTGGCATATTCATTTACTTAAATAACATAAGCCTTTGGATTCAATCCAAAATTCGTAATGCAGTGTGTTAACTAATATTAAGTGATTTGGCATTTATGAAAAAAAATGTTAGAATTACTAACTACTTAAGTCAATGCTTAGACTTACTTGCTAAGGAATTAGAAACCAAAGAAAAAAAACCCAATAACTTCATTACTAGCTTAAATATTGCTTTTTGACAAACAGATTTTAGAAACACATAACCTGATTCATGATTGGCCTGTCATCGCAAAACGCCGAAGCACTCCGTGACGCGACAACGTCCGCGTTAGTTTTAAAAATTGAAACGTCAAATTACGACGTTTAAGGGAGTGGCAGTCCCGATATTAACGAAACCAATCGGGACCATTATCGTCAATCCATTCTCTGGTTTTCTGTTTTAATTTAAACCACGCCAACGGCCCTTTTCAACTCTCCTGTTACCAACCCTTTTTTTTTTCTTTTAGTTTTGTTACTCATTTTTATTTTACAGGTCTAGGGTTTCTCTTCGTAGAAAATGTTGCAGAAAACCTCTTTTCCTGTCTACAAGTTGGGGGAGTTTTCGGAGCAACTATCCAGGTCAACCATGGCTTGATTCTTTGATTTTTCCGGTACAATTCTCTCTTCAAACCCCCCTGTTTATAGCCAGTTTTACTTTTACCTCTGAAGCTGGTTTGCTTTGAGTGATCTTTACCCCTTTTTACAATAGCTGGACACCTGAAAACTTGAGATTATTCATTTAAAGATTGATCTGGAGCTGGTTTTGTGGTGTTTTGTTGAGCTTATTATTGTTTTATTGAGTTGCTTTTGATGGATGCGTGGGGTATTTTGAGTGTTGTACCTTTGTTTCTTGAAATTGCTTCAACTAATATCATAATTTAAATTGTTTTTTTGGGGATTTCTAAGAGTTGCTAACTTACAAGGCTTTTCCCCTCTTTTCTTTTTCCCTCTCTGCTTCCAAATCTAGTAGCTGAATGGAATATGCTTCCGTGTATGCCATCGCTGCCTTTTCGTGTTTGTTTTTCTTTAGTGTTTTCTATACCTGAAATGCTTTCTTTTTTGCTCTTTTTTATTTTTTTCCTAACCCAGGGGTTTTCTACGGGTGTTGGTTTGACCAACCAAAATAGAAGCCTCTTTCTTGACCATGTGATTTTCTTATAGGGTTCCCCTTGGATTATTTTATTATCTCTTTTACTTGGCTCTTTTAATTAAGTGACTGGTGCTTGTTATGTGCTACTCACTTATGTATGGTTTTTTTCCTCCCATTTTAAGTATGACCAGGAAAAAAAGGTTTTACTGGAGATTCATCAATCAATAATAGGTTGCCCATTTTTACTTTCTCTTGTTTGACTAGTAAAATGAAATCCTTGGTGAGCTTTGCCGAAGCAGTAGTGGATGCATAAAATTTATGCTGTCTACTTTTACAGGGGTGGCATTCTTCAAGTGGATATGTATAGTATTTCTGAACATCCAAATGCAGAAACAATCCTGGTAAATTTTCTTAGTAATTCAAGACAGTTGCTATTGGGTATTTTAATCAGTTAAAAAAAATCTTGTTTGATGGTTTGCTTGGGCTTCTCTTATGTATTCTTGTGCGTCTTGTTATTATTCTTGTATTCCTGTAGATGTGTATTATCAATGACATTTGGTGTATTGAGTTTCAGATTCAAGTTTCTTGGCTAAAACCACATAGGAAAAGTCCACTTCTTGAACAAGTATAAGCTATGTACCAGGAAGGAGCGCCTGAGTTTGTTATTGATCAGGGAATGTACTACCCTACTGCCACCAACTATGGATATAACTGTACTGGTAATTTAAATTCCTTCAGTGTGATGTACATGGGTGGTACTTATAGAATCTCAAGTGTATCCTGTTTATTGTATTTGGACAGGTTTTGAATCACCCGTTGAATGGGAGGACCACCAAAATATTTTTAGTGCGGATGGTCCAGATGTCCAATATGTGGTGGGTAAACTAATCTTTCTAACTCTATAATAGATACATTTGAATAGTCAGACATGCATTCAAGACAAGTTGCTTCTTAGTGATTTATCATTTCAAATTTTGCTTAAGGCCTGCTTTCTCTTCTTCAGGGTGCCCAAACTGAAACTTTGCCTTATGTATGTTACACACCTAGCTATGGATATGCACAGTCTCCATACAACCCATACAATCCTTACATTCCTGGTGCTGTGATGGGTGACAGCCCATTTGTAGGGGCACCACAATATTACACTGTTCCCCCTTATCAAAACCCCATATCTCCAACTGCTTATGTTCCTTTTGTTATTCAACCTGATCGCATTCGAAATAGTTCAACAGAATCTTTGTTTGATACTCATGCTTCAATTGCTAATAGACCTGATGGAAGAGGAGTTAAACATGGTCTTGCTTCAGCATCTGTAGTGTTTCCTAGAAACACTTCAAAGTCTGCTCCAAATCAGACAGATTCCATGAACAGGGTATTGGATGGACAAAGTAAGCATTCTGCAGTCCATGGAAACTTTCTTGATAGTTCTGGTCCAGCTACAGCACGTGTTCATCAGGTGCATTTACTTAGGTTCTAATTTAAACTTACATTGAATTGGACTTTCTTGAATTTTGATGAAATGCTGTGGCTTCTTACCGAGTACCGCATTTGAAGGTTCTTATCAAGTAATTATTTTTGTAGGGTAGAATTGCTTCTGGGTCCATTCAGCCCATTGGCAACATTCCTGGTGGGAAACTTTCATTTCATCGTTTTCAATTAAAAATGGATCTTCCTGTTGGTAATGCCTTCCCTGACTATGGATCAAGTGCTCCTGGACTTGGTGCACTGGATAATCTTCAATCCAAGATCCATGTTGGCAGGGTTTTGAGTGATGTGCATGGATTCCCAGATACATTGGGTGAACAGAATCGAGGTCCTAGAACCAACAGATTAAAAAACCAACTCATGGTTAAAGCCTACACAACTAAAGCTGGAAATAGTGATGATGCTGAAGGAAACGTCATTATCTATACTGACCAATATAACAAGGATGATTTTCCAACTGACTATGTTGATGCAAAGTTTTTTGTAATAAAATCATATAGCGAGGATGATGTACACAAGAGCATCAAATACAATGTTTGGTCATCTACACCACATGGGAACAAGAAACTGGAGAGTGCTTTTGAAGGTGCACAGAAAAAAGGTGTGGGGAAACCTAGCGGCTGTCCGATCTTCCTGTTCTTTTCTGTGAGTTCTATACCTGTTTGGATATTACTGGACTTATATTGACTTATGTCATTATAGATTTTTGTTAAATATAAGTGGCTTGCAATTTTCTGATATTCATTAACTACTTCAATGTGGTACTTTGTCCACACAGGTTAATGCCAGTGGACAATTCTGTGGTGTTGCGGAGATGATTGGCCCAGTTGACTTCCAGAAGGATATGGATTTTTGGCAGCAAGACAAGTGGAGCGGAAGCTTCCCTGTCAAATGGCACATCATTAAAGATGTTCCAAATAGCCACTTTAGACACATCATATTAGAGAACAATGAAAACAAGCCAGTGACTAATAGCAGGGATACACAAGAGGTATGTTCAGAAATTTAGCTTTCTTCTAATTGAAGGCAAACTATGAACATAGAAACTAGTTTACTATTCTTTTAAGTTTATTTCTCCTGAGTCTTGACATGGCAATCAAGGTTGGTGAATTTTGATTTGCTTACTCCAGGATTATGGTCTTGATAAGACCTTCATGTTGTTGTTTTGTTTCTTATAAAATGTTTGCCCAAGTGCAGATAATGTACAAGCAAGGTATGGAGGTGCTGAAAGTATTCAAAAATCATACAATGAAGACCTCTTTACTTGATGACTTTATGTACTATGAAAATCGTCAAAGAATCATGCAAGAAGAGAAAGCCAGGCTACTAATTAAAAGATTTGACAGCCCTGTCCTAGCACCTGCATTGGATCCTGTCAATAAGCTAAACCATGTTGAGCTACTTCTGAATGACAAGGAGAAAACTGCCAAGCAAAGTGATCCTGACATGTTGAAGAGAACTGTTCCTTCATCTAGTCAGCAGGTGTCTGCAGATTCTGATATAACTAATGCAAGAACAATGGATGAAAATTTAGAGCAAATTGCTAACAATGCTGCAGCTACTTTAAAGATTGGCTTGCTCACTATAAATACAAAGCAGGATGAGTCTAAACCTTCTGCAGATGCTACAGTTGGTGCTATGAATGCTACTGCTGTTGAGGTGGTAACAGTAGGATCAATGCCTCTGAAAGTCAATGGTTTTGCTGAATCTTCTGGTTTTCTAACAGTTGGTACTATTCCTCTTAATCCCAAGATCCTGCAGCTTGGGGAAGGAGGTGTTTCTGCTAAAAGGTGTACCACTAATGGTACTGAGGCTTATGATTAACTGGGGCTTATCTGTCGGCTGGAACATACTCAAACCTGGTTGTTATGATGCAGTCTTGACTGTTGTAAACCTGAGTGTATCATGGTACTCATTGTTACAGAATTGTTAGTGTAAATACTTGTTCAGGTCAGCTTTTGCTGTTTTTAACTCCCCCCCCCCCCCCCATCTTTACTTACCCAAGCTGGTTTCCAACCCATGGATACTTTAAACTGACAGAGTGTTTTAGTTTTTTGTTGTTTTTTTTTTTTTTTTGCGGGGGGGGGAGGATTGCTTTCAATTTCGTTTATGAAATTGCGGGAATACTCTAAAATTTTATTTTGCATTTCAATATTGATGCAAAGAATTCGCATTTGTTTTGCAATATACACCATATTACCAGTGTTTCTCTATTTGAATGCCTACTCTTTTGGTTTGGTTTTTGATTCAGAATTCTTACTTGATTTTGGGAGCTTTATTGGATCATGGTTCTAACAGAGGTTGCCATATATATTGCATTGTGATTGGAAAGGGCAAAATTGTTCCTTAATTTGTGAGAGTAAAGAAGTGGAAGAAGTGGGTATAATTTAGAAATACTCCGTAAAGATGCACTAGATGATGCGATGTCGTTTACGTCTAATGACTAATGATATATCATCAAACTCTCTAATTCTAACGAGGAAGAAGCAAGACTCACTCAGTCACCTCTGATGGCAAAGCCAGATGTTAGACAGACTGTGTTAACACAGGATGATGAGTTTTTGATCATTGGTTGTGATGGCATTTGGGATGCAATGTCAAGCCAGTTTGCTGTCAAAGGCAGCAAGATGACCCGGAAGAATGTTCCAGAGAATTAGTCAATGGAGCATCTTGCCTGAATTCATCAGATAACCTCAAAGTATATGTTACCTGCTTTTCCTCCCCCGCTCATGTTGAGTCTTGTCCTGTCCAACCTCTCTGAGGAGGCGAGGAATAGATTGAAGAGCTTGTTAGAATGCAATTGAATGTAAACAACAATTATTTCTTGTTTATTTACCGTTACTCCTACTGGGAGAAAACATTGCAATCTGTTTTTGGCTGAGTTTAGAAAAAGCAGCCAGCAGTCTTGTAGAATATCAGAGGCATTTTTTTTAATCATGTTATGGGCGTCTGGTCTGGAGGTGTAATTATTTTTAAGAGTTAATTATATTTTTGGTATATAAATTAAAAAATGTATAAATTGATACAAGAAATAAAGAAAATGTACGAGTTCTTTGGGTCCGATGAGCCCATTAACGTTTTCGGGCATCTTAGTTGGAAAATCAAAGGAAAAAGTCTGATCATAACCAACGGATCAGATTGGTATTTCATCTGTACCAAACTCCAAAAATCCAGGTTCCAAATATTCTAGTATTCCTCGTGTCTTTTATTGTACTGGGAAGAGCAGCATCTAAGTCATGGTCAGCATCTAAGTCATCTGTATACCTTCTGAGGTATGCGCTACGGTTTCATTTAAAAAAAAACTTATGGGTGCTGAATCGACTTTGATTATAAATATTTAGAAAGATTTGGAGATGGGTGTATGGGTTTCTTTGTTTTTCTTGTTTTCTTTTGTTTTAATGTTGTGAAGGTCTTGAATTATATGGAGAAAATGGTTATAAAACTGATCCTGCTATTGAAGTGGTTGTCTCCGTTTCTGTTCTGAATGCCCTTTAAAAAACTGTGATTGACTATTCTATTTGTAACGTCGAAAATGGCATTTGCTAGTTGTATCTTTTTGGGCATATATTTTTTTAAACAAAATGAAAAGAAAAAAAGATGATTTCTTTTTTTTATCTTTATTTTTAAAAGAATATAATCTTTTCCAATTCTCTTCAATTAATCAGTGTTGAAAATACCCACTTGATTACTATATGATATGCTTTGATCTTTCAGTCTTCGGATGAACTATATTAGTTGCCTTCCTAGTTCCTAAAGGCTAAATATCACATTAGAGTTTTATCTTTCTAATGTTGCTTTATTACATTCAGGCAGTTCTTCATTCCTCCCACATGTGCCATGAAGCTAAGCATTCATTTGCTGCCCATGGTGTGAAATTTTCTTCTGTTGAGGTTGATTTGCCCGCCATGATGGCCCAAAAAGACAAAGCTGTTTCTAATCTTACCCGTGGTTTTGAAGGTCTATTCAAGAATAACAAGGTAAACTATGTCGAAGGCTATGGTATGTTCATTTCTCCCTCTGAGGTTTCCGTAGATACTCTTGAAGGTGGGAGCACTGTTGTAAAAGGCAAGAATATCATAATTGCCACTGTTTCTGATGTCAAATCTTTACCTGGTATCACCATTGATGAGAAGAGAATTGTGTCATCAATTGGTGCTCTAGCTTTGTTCGAAGTCCCTAAGAGACTCATAGTCATTGGGTAGGCTACATTGGGCTTGAGATGGATTCTGTCTGAGGCCGACTGGGCTCAGAGATTACTGTTGTTGAGTTTGCCCCAGATATTGTTCCAACAATGGATGCAGAAGTCCGCAAGCAATTCCAACGTGCACTTGAGAAGCAAAAGATGAAATTCATGCTCAAAACTGAGGTAGTTGGAGTTGATACTATAGGAAATGGTGTGAAGTTGACAGTTGAACCAGCTGCTAGTGGAGAGCAGACCACACTTGAAGCTGGTGTTGTTCTGGTCTCTGCTGGTAGGGTTCCATTCACAGCTGGACTTGGCTTGGACAAGACAAGAGTGGAAACTGATAAGGCAGGACGAATTTTAGTCGATGAAAGATTTGTTACAAATGTACCAGGTGTTTATGCCATTGGAGATGTAATTCCAGGGCCTTTGTTAGCCCACAAAGCAGAAGAGGATGGTGTTGCTTGTGTAGAGTTTATAGCTGGTAAACAGGGCCATGTTAATTATGACAAGGTCCCTGGAGTTGTCTACACTCATCCCGAGGTTGCATCCGTTGGGAAGACTGAAGAGCGGGTTAAGGCACTTGGTGTTGATTACGGTGTTGGGAAGTTCCCTTTCTTGGCAAATAGCCGAGCCGAGGCTATTGATGATGCTGAAGGAATAGTCAAGATACTGGCTGAAAAGGAGTCAGACAAAATTCTGGAAGTCCATATCATGGCACCCAATGCTGGAGAGCTCATCCATGAAGCAGTTCTTGCCATTAATTATGATGCATCAACTGAGGACATTGCACGCGTGTGCCATGCACATCCCACAATGAGTGAGGCATTGAAGGAAGCTGCAATGGCCACCTATGACAAGCCAATTCATATCTAGAAATGTAGATTTTACTGTGTTATTCTTTTTTATATTTGTTTGAGAATTTTCAAGATGACTTAGTACAACTGTTCACTTTGTTGTTTGCCCTTACTTGAAGCAGATGGCATGCTTGAATAGAGATTTATTCATCCTTCTCTATTGTCTAAATGGCGTAATAACACTGCATGTTCAGTCTTCTGTTTGATCATTGATGTGCAATTAATAACAACACGCTCTGGTGATTCCTTGTTATACATACAATGCAGTTTCCCATACCTTGAAGGGGCATGTTGAGCTAATATTTTGTTGGTGTCAATACATAATTTGTTAATGTGTGAAAGGTGAAAAGCTGCTGTTTATAGGGAGGCAGGATACGATGGAAACGATTTTAGAGAACCATCTAAGTGTGAACAATCATCAATGACAAAATATTTTAAAAGACAAATTTGCCAAATGCTTACATTTCATTTTAATAATTAATAACAACATTTGATTCCCGGATAATATCTTTGGATTAGAAATAATAGCCGGATAATCCCATCCCTCGATTATAATTTTAGGAACACAAAAGCGGGCTAGCCATATTGGAATTCTTTAATTGTTACTTAGGTTGACTTGGGCGGATTTGGGATGGAATTGAGTCTAAATTTTTTACCATTCCATATTTGTGATGTCAGATGTGCAATCAGCCAATCACTACCAATCCAATTGCTTTTCATTTTTAGATTGAAACAAGTAGGGAAGGAGTAAGGGTCGATTAATTAGTTTTGCACCGTTGATTTTACGTTCGCAAACTCAACCACTCTTGCTTTTTATTTATCTATTTATTTTTGGTCAAGATAAGTTTAAGAGGAGGAGTGGGTACTCAAACCGCCAATTTAATTAGATTTATAGATTTATTAAAATTTTCTACAAATATTTTGAACTTACATATTGTCTACACACAAAATCTGGAGGGGGCTCGAACTCGGGTGCTTGTGCACCAAGGCCTCACTCTTCCTTCTCTCTTTACCTTATCTCACTTTTATTATTTCATCCACCAGAAAGAACACAGAAACGGAAACGATAAAAGAAAAACAATGGCCTCTTTGGCTCAACAATTCACAGGCCTAAGATGTCAACCACCCTCTTCTCGCTTTCCGGAAAAACGAAAGCGAACACAAAAGGTGGGTGCTTTTGCTTCTCCCATAGTTTCAGCTGTTGCTGTCTCAAATAAACAGACCAAAGACAGGCGTGAACTCAAGAAGATGTTCGAGGAAGCCTACGAACGCTGTCGTACTGCTCCTATGGAAGGCGTTTCATTCACTCTTGAGGATTTTCAGACTGCTCTTGAAAAAAATGACTTTGATTCTGAGCTTGGAACCACGGTTTGATTTTGCTTTTTCTTCTTTTCGTTTGGTTCTTCTATTTGATTCAATGTTTCAAAATTTATAGCTTTGGAATAGGAATTATTAGCGGATTATGTGAACTTGGTTCTGATAGTTCAAAATAGTTAAGATTGAGATTTTGTTAGTGGATGAACTCAGATGAGGTATTTTATGTGAATTATGTCGAAATTTTGATTGGGGGTGGGTTTGGTTGGATTTTGAGTTTATATAGTTTTATATTTTAAAGCCTTTTTTTCTCTTGTTTTTCTCATTCTTGCTGATTTTGGCTGTGATGAAGAGCAATTGAACTTTAACTTGTGTTGTGCATGATGTTTTATAATGCCAATGGAAAAATGTATATATTTTCAGGCAAAAGGAACAGTTTTCTTTACGGATGCCTATGGGGCAATGGTTGACATTACTGCAAAATCTTCAGCATATCTACCAGTCCAAGAGGCCAGCATTTACAAAATTAAACATGTGGAAGAAGCAGGTATAGTTCCTGGTATAAGGGAGGAATTTGTTATTATTGGTGAAAATGAGGCTGATAATAGCTTAATCTTGAGCTTAAGGGCCATCCAATATGAGCTTGCCTGGGAACGATGCAGGCAGCTTCAAGCTGAGGATATTGTTGTCAAGGGAAAGGTGTGTATTCTATGCCAATTGTATCTGCTTTTGTGATAATGTTGAAACTCTTATACGGCAAATCGTATCTTTTGTCTAGGGATTCCCCTTGAATTTTATACTTATTCATGTATTCTCACTCAGTGCTCTTTGACTAACTGATACATGCATGTAGGTTGTTGGTGCAAACAAGGGTGGAGTAGTGGCATTAGTGGAGGGCCTTCGGGGATTTGTTCCTTTCTCACAGATATCATCAGTTAGTTCTGTGATCCCAACTGCATATTTTTGACACCCTGTGTTTTACTTGCACTAAATTCCCTTTGAGATCCATGTTTTGCTGTTGTATGTTACCCACTATTCCGTATTCAAAATCTGATTTTCTTATGTCAGTAGTTTTATGAATTGTTCATCATAACTTAGGAGTAACAAGTAATCCAGTTTCTCATGAATTGCATTTTGTCCAACTAGCTCTGTATGGTTGTACATGGAAATTCAAATTATCCTTAGTAATTTATTCTTTCATGCCTTATCAGAAATCCACTGCAGAAGAGCTTTTAGGTAAGGATCTTCCTTTGAAATTTGTTGAGGTTGATGAGGAACAGTCCAGGCTTCTCCTCAGTAACCGCAAGGCCATGGCTGACAGCCAGGCACAGCTAGGAATTGGATCAGTTGTTCTTGGAACTGTTCAGAGCCTGAAACCATTTGGTGCATTCATTGATATTGGTGGAATTAATGGCCTTCTTCATGTCAGTCAGATCAGTCATGATCGTGTTTCAGATATTGGTACAGTTCTCCAGCCTGGTGACACTCTGAAGGTGACTTATGTTATCAAGTTTATTCTTAGCAAGAATTTATGCTTCTTAGAAATGTATTTTAGAGACCATGTCAAATGATGTAGGTCATGATACTGAGCCATGACCGAGAAAGAGGCAGAGTAAGTCTTTCTACAAAGAAATTAGAACCTACCCCTGGTGACATGATTCGTAATCCAACTCTTGTTTTCGAGAAGGTAGTCTCCAATAATCTTCTCAATCCTCTTTTGCTATAGCATTGTAAATTAATTCATGTTGGATGTCGACCTTACTTTGTTGTTATGTATTGCATTTACCATGCATTTTTCTCTGATGCTTTGAATCATCTCAGTATAACAACCGTTGATTATGGCTTTTCCTTTTATTTTTTCTAACAGGCTGAAGAGATGGCTCAGACATTCAGGCAGAGAATTGCTCAAGCAGAAGCTATGGCTCGTGCGGACATGCTTAGATTCCAGCCTGAGGTAAAATCTTAGTTGCTACGTAGTTTGCTCCTTGTAGAAAGGATGGGGTTAGATTATTTGCTATCTGGTTAAATTGAGCGTTCCCTTTGTGATAAATCTTGCAGAGTGGCTTTACTCTGAGCTCTGATGGGATATTGGGTCCCCTTACATCAGACTTACCAGCAGAAGGTTTCGACTTGAGTGATGTTCCCGAAGCTGAAGATTCTTAATTCTTTTTTGTAAAATTGGTCCAATTGCTTTAGTACAGCCAAATGAGAAAACAATGCCTCACCTCACTTTCGCTGCGCAATTTAGCTTCGAGTCTTTCACCAATTCGGATTTAAAAAAAAAAAAAAAATTTCCTTTGACCACCAGATCACTGGTCCATGTAATTCTAGTAACGAGGGTAAAGCCCGAGCTGCTTGATAAAAAACAATATTCTGTAATACGAGAGTAGAAAGTGGGGGTAAAAACTAGAGAGCAAGTGGAAGGAAGTAGGCCGTAGATTGCTGGTTTCGCCGGAGGATATCAATTTCTAAGTGTAAAAAGCAAGGATCTGGGCCTCCAATTTCGTCTTTTAATACCCAAAATAAATAAATAAAAGGTGATTTAGCATCCTGACCAAGGATTGTACGTATAAATACATTCTCTCTTTCTGAGGCAAAATTTTCCTAGTTTCATTCTCGTCAGGCTTACTAGAACAAGTGAAACAGTAATTCACTCAAAAAGCCAATAGATCTCAGTAGGGTAACAATGGCGTGACATGATTGCAAACCCTTAATCATCATCCCTGCCATGGATTAAGTTGTACAATTCCAAACTACTAGTTGGTCTAACTACAAGCCAACAAAAATCGCAGCCATGGATTTCAGGACAAAATAAATATCACCAGGATGAGGATGCAGTCACGAATAGATGAACGTAAAGAGGAAAGAGAAACGTAATAACAGAAGATCTACCAATGTGAACGAAGAAGAGTTAAAAGACAATGAATTCAGATTCAGCGAGAATGTCTCCTTGGGCATGCAATTCTAATATTACATAATGCGAATTAGAACCTAACCTAAATTGGAAAATAATCATCTGCCCCGAATAGCTTTTACAAATTAGACCCCCAAAAAAATGCAAAATCAGAAACAATGTTCGATAATAATACACCGTATTACCATTACTAACAAAATTTCTAACATCTCTAAAATACTGAAAAAGGCGGGAGAAGAGCGAGAAAATATCAAATATTGGACACCAACTACGCTAAATACCCAAGCATTGATGATTCTTTTAAATGGCATATAACTATATTGAAAAAAATGGGAAATTATTCACAACAAAACATATTATAACAGACCATGTTTATGCTTTATTCATTTAAAAATGATGATACAACAGTAATTTTTTTTACTTTGGGCCATAGCTTACATTTAGAACACCTTGACAAGACTAAACTTGCGAAGCTGCAATGAGCCTTGCACTGCACGCCTGATCTTCAAGTCCATTAATATTGCAGATTCAGAATCTGCTCCTGCCTCCTGCATTTGTTTTTTTTTTTTTTTTTTTTTGAGAGAATATCTCCATCCTCATATGTATCATTTCAACTAAACGCTGCACAGGACACCTATTTCATCTATTAAAAATCTGTAAATGCAGCCTACCTCTTATGGTTTTGGCCTTTCATATTTATACCAAAAGTTTTACATAAGGCAAGTTTATAGGTAAAATATATATACACGTGACAGCAACTAAATTCACTGACCAAATCCTATATTGACTCAACTATATACACTCTTATGCCCAGCCATCACCCAGAGCATTCATCACTTCACCATAAGCCTCCTTGCTTGCAGCTCTTACAATCCTTTACACTTGGGCACTAGGAGATTGTCATAGCACTGACACCAATTTTTAATATAATTACAAATGAGGAGTATAGTTCTCAACCTAACAGCAGAGCATGGCTTTGTGTAAAATTGGAATTCACAGGGCATATCAACTCAAATCAAAACCAGCATCTGCATTTATGGCATACAACAATTTGGTTTCTAGTTGCTCTTTGCTGCACCATAAGCACATAAGTTTCGAAGTTAATCATACTATCATAAAGGGAAAAGTGAGTATCTAAATAAATGACTATGGCTATGATGAGCAACTTTTTATCAGATTTTGTTTGCTAAAATATATTGACTTCTGATTTCTTAGCATGCCTCATGTTAAAATCCTTGGAAGTGTGAATTATCAACACCACAAACAGCAATTCAACGAGATGCCATGACATTGACTAAAGCTTCTCATCTCAAACTCTTACTCTATGACAAGCTATTTAAAGATAGAGACAAACCTTCTATACGGTGGAAGCTTTAGAAGGTTCATACAAGTAGCTGATGTCGGTAATCAGTCCAATGCTTCTTCAGAGGCACTACCAGCGGCTCTGCAAAAGAGCCAACGGCAAAATTTCAATTTCTTATTGGATCTGAAAGGGAAAAAAGAATAAAGAGGTGGGAAAAGAGAAATAAGTAGTGTTCTATTGTGCTTCTGTTGCTGTCAGCCACCTGACTAATAAGTTATCATATTTCCAGAGTACATTTGGTACAATTATTACCTCTGTATGTAAAATAAAGGTTCAAGATATTTGAATCCCAGCAACGGTCCTCGAGAACACCCAGTCACAAACATAAAAAGAACCTCATCTAGTTATTATCCTCTCTCATGTTAATTACACTTGAAGCTAAATAGCCAACAAAGAAAGACAAAAAGCACACACATCACAGATGATGTAACTCACTTAAAAATTTCTTCTCATTTTCCAGCGAAAAATTTTTAAGAACTTCCCAAAACATATCGGTGACATAGTGCACCTGTCAAAGAAGTGACAAATAAGCAGTTAAAAGCAAATACAAAGAACTGACAATTGATCATAATGACAAGATAGGGTAACAAGTTAATTCAGTAACAATTTGTACTCCTGTCATGTCAACAGGAATAAAACTAGGATAAGTCAAATCACATTTTGGTGCCTAATAACTCATTCCAATTCAACAAAAAAATAGATGAGAGGGGGAAAAAAAACTTACACCGTTATAGCCACCCGCATAATTGGTGTGGCATCGTAGGTCATCAACATCCAAGCTGTCAAGTTAACCTGATATCAGAAGCTGCAAAGAAAATAGATGTCAAAGATTTAAGTGAAGTTCAAAATGACATTAAGCAGGTGCACTCAAGTGATTAATATTCATAATATGAAAGATAAGAACATGTTTCATGCAGGGTGAATGCAATAATAGTTTCAAGATCTCAAACCATCACAGAGAAGATGTTAAGAATTGAAGACAAGTGGCTTGCACTAAAAAGTATAGTTGAATCAAACTTCATGTTAGTGCTAGGAAAAGTGAAAAATGTTTTAAGAGAAATGACAGAATTGCAAATCTCGAGCAATTACAGCAGTACATAGGGCATAACAAGTTGGAGGTTCATTAACTTTTTTAAGTGAAGGAATTCCGGCAAACACCACCTATCATGTTTAATAGGCAGATAATGACCTCAAAGTAAAACTATTGAAAGCAAAGTGAGTATAACCTACGAAATTTCAAAGTAAACCCACAATACCTGCAATTCATGTTCATTGAACATATCAATCCAATCTTTCTATATAAGCTGTTGAAATCCACTAAGGAAATGAGAACTTTGTTGCCGTATCTGCAATGACATCATTTTATTGTGTCATCATCATGAAAGGTTTAAGACATATGCATTAAACTAATTACAAATGAAGGATCTCACTACCTGAAAATTCAAACGGTGGTTAGATACAAGGAGAATAAATATGATGACATTCTCATTAGTAACATGTATGTTTTTGCCTCCTGCTAGGAGCTCTTCTTCTGTTTGCTCTCCATATTCATTATTCACAATTACAAAGTAGAGCTCCAACTCCATGATGTCCCCTTTATAATGCTGAAAATCATAGCATGGAAGGTACGAATTAGAAGGCTAGAGCCTTAACATGTAGACTTCATGAAAGGATAACCACACAAACAAAGTCACTATTTTTCCATTAAGTATGAATACAAGAGATATAAAAGGCAGGTCAAGAAAAATCACCTTTAAGTAAATAACGTGGCGATATAACTCTGGGTCCAACGAAGGCAAGTCATTTAAATAGTTGTAGCTAATCAACGGAAAGGAAAAATATACATGTATCAGCATCTCTAGAGAGGTCTTTCAGAGTAGAGGAAATCATTCAAAAACTTACTTTTGTTTCAATTTGCTCAAGAAGAATGTTGTGAATGGTATATCCACAAGAATCCCATCAAACATGGCCTACAAGGTAACGTTATGCCTAATTAATAAGCCCTGCAATGGATAAAGCTGAGATAGCATAAAGGCAAATTAAATATTAGATATAAATACAGGATTGCACTGAATAGATTAACCTTCTGTAACAGAATGACATACCTTCGCTGGAAGTGTTCCCAAGAAATGGAAAAATTGGATGTGCTGTTCATGTATCATTCCTGATCCAGGATTAGGGTATAGGAGGTGATCAGATGTTTCCTGGATAAGTATGCCAAGTAGTATGTTAGAAGAAAATAAGTATGCCAAGTAGTATGTTAGAAGAAACACAAGTTATAAGAAAAAAACAATGCATAACAAGTGAGGAAAGTTAAAGGATCCCTATAAGTGACAAACAAAGTTGACTTTAAATGAAAAAACAAGAAAAGATAATCTACCATAGCAGACTCACTAGTCTCAGAAGACATCCAGTACCAGAGGGTAATAATATATCCATTTAAATTCCATGGTCTCTTCTACATCTTTATACCATGTTCAGATTCCAATCAGTTAAAAAATCCATCTTTATCATTTAAATATTCCATTGAAACATCTCTTTCTTTACAAATCAAGCCAAGCACATATTTGTTATTTTAAAAAAATATATGATCAAGAAAATCTGATTATTCTTTATCTTTCCCTTGTTCAGCAAGAACTGAAAATTGATCTTCCATCTCAACTTGTTTGATCAGAAAAACGCCCGCCATCTTAAACCTTATCATCACTTGAGAAAGGTAAGAAAGCCATTAATTGCATCTTTACCATGATTGAAGTTTAAAAAAGAAATCGTGGATATATGTCCCAACCAGCATAATAAACCACTCATGTATGTGACAAGAAGGGTAAGTGGTAGCATAGATTAACAACCTTAAATAACCCATACCACACATCAAATGCAGCTCGAGTAATATCCTCCATAAAGTCTTTGAAAATTCCACCACTATCAATCCCAGCCTCCTCTTCTCCAAATTCATTGACAAATGTTACACGAATCTGTACGGAAACAAATAAAACAGATTATATCATTGCTGGACTGTGTCAAGAGGGCAGAGACCAGATTCAACAAAGCTACTAAAGATAATAAAGTTTTCATATGTGAGAATACTTAAGTAAAGCATACCAATCCTCTAAGATCCTCTCCAGACAATGCACTCATCTGATTATAAGCATCTTCCAAAATGTGATCCCTTCGTATTCTGAATCGATTTCTGGGAAAAACACCATGAGCACCTTGTCTCTGCCTAACTGATGCTAATTGTGACTGGTAGATGGAGGTATAGAGAGATGATACAAAGCAAAGCAAATAGGAAAGTAAATATCAGTGAAAAAGAATCCAAATGCTAGAAAATTTTCCCAGGCAACTCTCCAACCAACTAGTTCAAGGAATTCATATAACGATAGTCATAACAACAGCTTGATCTTATTCTTCAAGATCCAAAAGTTTCCAACTAAAGATTGGAAGCAAAATTTGCTAATTACTCACAGTGAATATTTTAACTCTGCTAGTGAATGGAATCAAGAAAGGTGCTTGCTTCAATATGTCACATGCTTTTGTACCTTCCATTGCAGCCTGCTAGGGAAAATTGAGATAAGAACAAACAAGCTGCATAAAAGTTATTGATACTTGCAACTTAAAGCAGCAATTGAGAAGCTACTACCTGAGAAATAAAAAAGTCATTTACACCATCAGCATGAAAGTCGGTGTGGGGAGTAAACTGTTGCCGACTGTTCCAATCTTGCAACTATAAGAGCAGTTTTAAATGAAAAAATTCAGAAAGGAAAAAAAACAGTGTAATGTTTTCCCAAATGCCATTGTTTCAAGAAATGCATCATTCTATTTATTTATTGAGCACAGCCCATATAATTTGTTATATCATGCACAAGACAAAATGTCAACAAATGGGAAGCCAGAAATTCAACAAGTTACACTGGCTTCTACCTGGGAGAGGAGCTCAGTGGCTACCGTACCAACCCTATTTTGTGTAGCTTCAATAGGGTGCCTCTTACGAGCAAATGTGTTGGAGACAGATTTCCCAGAACTAGGGTGAGCTGAAGGATTCACCCATAGGAGCTGCCACAAAGCCTGTATCAAGGAGGAAAACAGAAGTACATGAATTTTGGTTAGACCATTAAGCAAGGTCACTCCAGCACAAGCAATTCTGTAGTAGTCATAACAATCATGGTTTCCACCAATGCTATCATATGGTAAATGGATATCCATAAATTATGTCCTTAATCTAAAGAAAGTCCAGTGAATAAAAGATGTTTTTCTGAATCAAAACTAAAAATTGCTTTACAGTTTAAATAATAGTTTGTTGAACTAAAGTTTCCAAAACAAAGTCACCTGTCTCAGAATGACAATTAGGCATCTGAAATCCTTCAGAGAAAGTGGCTTCTCCTCCTCAAAAAACTCCTCATTATCAACTATCATAAGCATGTGCCTAATCAACCACAAAGAAGCTCGACTAGTCAGTCATCAATCTGAAAACACCAATAACCATTTATAAAAATAAGTTGAGAATGAAACACACAAGAGGAATTGCACAAAATTATTCTGCCAGAAATCAAAAGAAATCAACCAATCATCTTACTTGTACACTGGACAGAATACGGACAGAGGTAGCAGCCAGCTGGGTGCATCTCCCAAGAGGTATGAAAATCGCTCAGCAAAGGATGACCACTTTTGATTTAGATGACATCGCTTCATAAAATTCCAAAGCACCGGTACAAGTTCAGTTCTGTACGCTAGTATGGTCATGATTCTCTCTAGAGGTAAAGTATTGAATGTAACATGCAGAAAAGCACAAGCAACAGCAACGGCTGCCACTTCCTTATCATCTGGTCCTTCATTATGTGAACCACATACAGTGGAAATCCCTCCAAATAACACATTAGCCTGCCCAGAAGAATCAAAATTTGAACCATTTCTTTGATTTTGAAAAGAAAACACCAATTTCATAAGAATGGCCAAAGTCATTTTCAAACTAACAGAAAGCGTCAAGACAGGCTACCAATTGCAGAAGAAAGCATGAATCAACAGCATTGGTTATCTGTCGTTCCAAATTATCATCCAACGTTATTTCCACTACTTCATCACCTATGGTCATATCATCCTCCCCAACTGTAGAACCTGAAGCCAAATATTTATGCATGTGCACTTCAATGAACCAATTTAAAAGAGGAGTTTTGTGTGCAAAATATCAAGTTATAGTTCCTGTACTGCAACCAAATTTATAAATTTCTTGTTGAGGAAGCTAAAAAAACACCATCAGCATATAAAAGGAGGAAACAGAAAGAGAAAGATGCCATATCAAGAAGCAAGGCATACTTTCTCTGCTTGAAGACTTTATTGGAGGAAGAGATTCCAACAAGAAAGTTGTAACTGCTGCGAGGTCTATGGCCTGCTCAAAATAAAAATAAATAAATAAAAGTAAAAACTAGCTCAAAAACCTAATTACATTAAAAATTGATTTTTTTTTTTTAACATAAGAAGCAGATTAATGCAAACATAAAAGTAAATAACCACATTTAGTGCAAACGTAGAAGCAGCTTTGATGGAAATATTAAGATTACAACTGAAAAAAAATTAAGAGAAGGAAGTCAGGGACGTTATTTGGGTCCATTCAATATCTCAACGATATGCTTGCATTTACTTATGCACCTATGGAAAAGCTAGTAGCAGAAAAGCATCTGATTCAATTAAAACAAAAATCAGCTTCTTACCATTTCAAATGAGCAGTCAGGCTGAGATAAAGCAGCACGTGCTGTTTCTAATATATGACCAAGGAGACAGGCATACCCAGGAAACTCGTTTGATGTATCAATGGGAAGCACATTAGCATGGTTTTGTACGCACAATGCCATCTGATTAGTGTAGTATTGGGTCAAGCTCTGAAATGCAAAAACCTAGACAGTAAAACATCATAAAATTATAATCTGCAACAAACATAAAGTGGAAATAAAAATTATGTTGCAACAGAAAATTTGCTATGAAAATAAGATTTGGGAGTTTTGCAGCATAAACAAAAAGAAAAAAAAAAAAAAAAAAAAAAGGATATGAGCAATATGTACAGCTAGCAGAAAAAAGGGAAAAGAAGTAGAAACAACCAAGTAGAATAGAATGATTATGCTTAGAAGTTTTTCAGCACCACATGCCACCACCATGGAGACTTAATTAAGCTCAAAGAAACAACTTATAAAGTCTCAAACAGGTAAGACACAGAAGAAATCTACCATTTTAAGTATGGAAAAAGTTGCTATAAGAAAGGGATTTTAACGATCAGGGATGAGAAACTCCAATGTGGATCAATATTTGAGCAAATACTATTTTATATTTTATTTATTTATTTATTATTTATCTATTTACTTATTTATTTATTTATTTTTAGGTTTATCTTTTTATTAATTATTATTTATTTTTTTGTTTATCTTTGATTTTTTTTATTTTTTTTATTTGATTTATCTTTAATTTTTCTAGTGATAATAGGATAATAGTAAAAGCTAGTAATAAAAATAAAAAAATAATAATAACTCTTTGTTGTGAACTGGTGTTTGTAGAATTGGTGTTAGTTTTAATTTGCAATAGGATAAATCTGATGTCTTCTGATAATACAAAATTCCAATCAAATGTGGATTCATAGTTAATCAAAAGCTCTACTAATTATTCTCTATAAATACATCCTTGAATCATACACATAGGAGACAGATCAGAGAAACACAATGTTTAGGGAAAAATACAAAAAAATTGAAGAAAAAAGTATCACACAAAAATAGCCAGAAAGTCTAGAACTGTTAGAGAAATTTTAGGGTTTAAAACAGAAATGTTTGCAATTTTTTTCTAAAAATTTTTTAGAAAATTTTCATATTTTGACAAAATTTTCTAGTGACATTCATCTTTTTCGACAATATTTTCCAATTTTTGATGGTTTTTTTCAATTTTTAGTGAAACATTCAATCAGATTTTTGGGTTTCTAGAAAGAAAAAGAGAGAAAAATGAAGAAGAAAGAGAGAAAGCAGAAGAAGTTTAAAGGGAAAAGTGATTTCTGTCCTATTTATATCTAACCAAAACCACGTCATTTTCGCCTTAGAAGGTCTTAGGATCCGCGTGTTTTTATTCAAGTCAACCTGACCCAAGCGCTAACTCGCTTCTGTCGATTTGAGTTCCAATCGATTCCTTTAACCAAGTCGAGCCTTCGAGCCATTTTTGATTTTTTTTAATTTTATTTATTTATTTAGTTATTATATTTATTTTATAAGTATTTTCTTTGCATGATTAAATTTTAAAAAATAAAAAAATATATAAAACAGAATAAAATATTTTTTTGAGAATAAATAATAATTATCTAATAGTGAAATTTTTAAAAATTTTAAATGGTAAATTTCTATAAAATTCCTTGATGAAAAATTTTAAATTTGTCTCAAATGACAGAATAATTGAGATAAAGTTTCGATAATAATAATTAATATTTATTTTTAATTAAAAAAAGAGAAAAAATAAAAAAAAATTTTAATATTAATATTAATAAAAATTTTGGAATTAAATACAAATTACCCAAGGATGACATTCTTAAAATTTTCAAATAGAAATTTTTTTAAAAAATCTCTAGATGAGAAATTTTTCTAAATTTGTCCTAAATGATAAAATAATTTAGATAAAATTTTAATAAAAGTAATTGTATTCTTTTCCAAATAAAAAATTTTGGTTGAAAATATTTGATAATTATCCAATGATGAGAATCTTAAAAATTTCAAATGATAAATTTTCTAAGAAAACTCTAGGTGAGAAATATCTTTAAATTTATCCCAAATGATGAAAAAAATTTAAATGAAATTTCAAGAAAATATTTGTCATATTATTTTCTTTCCAAAGAAAAATAAAAAGAAATTTCTAAATAGACCCAAATGGTGAAAATTTTAAAAATTCAAAAGAAAAGATATTTTTAATTTGGCCCAAATGTTGTGATAATTAGATATATTTTCAATAAAAATAAAAAAATAAAGAATAAAAAATAATTAAATCTTTTTTCAACGGCGAAACCGCTTCAAAAAAACAAATGAGATTTTTGAATACTTTTGAGGTGATGACATAATTTTTAAAAAATCTACCAGATTGATAAAGAATCTTAAAAATTATTTTCAATATTCAACATTAAATTTAAGACCATTAGCATCAAGACTTTAGGATAATTTTAAAAAAATAGTACCATCATTTGGATGGGCATGTAGGGGTGCTATAACCTTCCTCATATGTAACCGAACTCCCGAACCCTATTTTGATTAGTAGATTAAAATCTATTCTCTTAGAGACCCTTAGTCAAGCTTAAGAACTCCTTCAAATGATGGATTCATTAGGTGGCCAATCATACCTTGTTAAAAAAGATTTGTGGTGGCTTCATTTGTTAGGTCTAGCTATAAGTTTTCGAATCTATACGTTATGTTAGTTTGGCGACTCCATTGGGAACCGCTAGAAAGTCAGGCCATAAATTTTAAATTTATCATTTGGTCTAATGGTTTTAAAGTGTAAAGCTTGTGTTATTTGTTTACTAACGTTTTTCTTTTTTTTGTCTTTTATTTTGTTTATGGGGTTAACAATTATATGTTTCTTCACGCACACTATCACATACATTTGTATTACATGAGCTTTATACTCGGGCTCTATCCTTTTTAGGAGGGAGAAAATACTTATGCTCTTGTAAGATGATAATCTCTACAATGGTTAACGAAATACTCCCACTCAAATTGAACCCTTTTCGTTGGCAGCCTATGATGGGTGAAGATTTGAATGCCTTACTAGTTTGTAATGGAGCATGATGTAAGGAACAATTTGAGAACTTTTAGTGGTCAAAGTCATCTAACCTTGTATATAATCTACACTTAAGAGGCCATCCTTAAGATAGAGCTTTTCTGTCCATTGATAGATGTACGTCAAAATTAAGACAAAAGAAAGAACAATTTGGTGATCTAACCATCTTGTTTGATTAACTTTGTGCATTCGCATTATCATATCATGCATCATTTTCATTGTCATATTTAACATTGTGCATATATGAAATATTTGCCACATAATAGATCTTATCCATGGAAATATACATTGCATTCATGCATTGGAATAGCAAACACAAAGCACTTTTGATAATGTAATTGTGGTGCTTAAGATTCAATGATAGTTTCACCAAGTAAGAATCCAACTCACCAATACAATACAAGAGCTCGAGCCAAACAAATGAAACAAAAAAATTTTAATCATCTTGAGAGGATAGAGGAAGCTCAAAAGAAGCTTGAAAGAGAGTTGAGTAAGATTTTAGATACCTTAAACAAGTTAAATAAAAAGAAGAGGATAGAGAAAAATACTAACCAACAAGAGCATCCATCACAAAAGGTGACTAATCCTATATATCATCTTGGTTTTGGGTTACAACAAGCCCAATCCACACAAGATCTACCATCACAGTAATTTACCTATTCTGTAAGGTACACATATCTCAGAATGCCATCAACTTCAAATCCAGGGTAATACAAAAGTTATGTAAATATTTTTTTTACTGAGAAAGTAGTAGAACAAATATCAATTCCCAACTTGGATAGGCTAGAGGAGAAAAAAAAGCTGAGGCTTAAGAAGAATGAGACTCTAGAAGGCTCAAAAGCTGAATAGAAAATGAACTTGTTAGAGGAAAGATTACGAACAGTGGAGGGAATTGGTTTTTATAGTTTCGTGCATACAACTAGCCTTTGTTTAGTCCCAGATGTTGTTATTCTTTCGCAGTTCAAGGTTCTAAAGTTTGAGAAGTATAATTGTACAAAGTATCCAAAAACTTACATTACCATATACTATCAAAAGATGACTGCCCATGTAAATAATGAGAAGTTGTTAATGCACGTATTCTAAAACAGCTTTATTGGCTCTACTGTTAGGTGATATATTTAGTTAGACAGGATTCATATCCAATCTTGAAGTGATATGGCTCGTGACTTCATTGGTCAATATCAACATATTATAGATCTAACTCTTAATCATTTATCTTTACAAAATATGGAGAAAAAGACCACTGAATCATTCAAAGAGTACACTTAAAGCTGGAAAGATATAACTACTCAAGTACCTTTTCTAACTGAAAAAGAGACCACAATGTTGTTTGTCAGCATTTTGAAATCTTCCTATTATGAAAAGATGATAAGGAATGCAAAAACAAATTTCACCAACATAGTGATATCAAGTGAAATCATTGAAAATACTATTAAGAATGACAAGTTGGAAGGAGGAAAAGCTTTCATTAAGAAAGTTCCAAGGAAAAATGAGACTGAAATCGAAGCGGTGGGCTTTGACAAACAACAGTTCAAAGGTTATTAGCATTATCCACCATAAGGTTACTCTCCGTACTGTCTTGCAGTGAATAATACCTCATCCTACCCATATCAATCAGTCCCACTGCCATTTTACTCACTAACATATCAATTCATTTTTTACCCTAAGTTCCTATATATAACCTAAACAGTCAACCTCTAACAAGACCTCAGATTCATCCTGCTAACTCAACAAGTGGATCATAAGAGCTATGAACTATTCGAAAAAAATATATATTTGACCTAATCCCTATAACTTATACGGAGTTATACTGAGAGCTCTACAAGAACCACTTAATTACCTTCAGTTATCAGAGTCACTCAAGTCACTTTATCCCAAATGGTATGATCCTATAGCTTATTATGACTACCACTATGGAATTGCTGGACATTCCATTAAAAATTACACTGTCTTAAAGCATAAAGTGTAACAATTGATCAATGATATAATGATAAACTTGATACATTAATGATAACAACACCTAATGTTAGTAGCAATCCATTGCCCAATCATAATATCAATTCTCTAAATGAAGATCAAAAGCGAGTTTGATCCAAAAAGGTTTGGTAAGATTTAACGAATCAGTAAGGCAAGATATCAACTAAAATATTTCATTTGATCACATAGGGACATAATTTTGAAAAAAATGTTAAGGTTGGTTGGATATTGCTTGTCATTTTGAGATTTCTTTCAGAGTAATGCTAAGATTTTTTTTATGTAATAAGATTTTATTTTTTATCATTTTAATAAAAGGCAATTATGATGCATTTCATTACATTTTCTGTTTCATCCCAACCACTATTCCATGTTTTATTTTTTTTCCATGTCTTTTTATTTCCATTCTCAATGATGAATGCTTAAACAATGATAACAATAATTTTAGGATTTAATTTTAAAAACTTATTCACATTGATAAAGTTCAATATGTAAAAACTATTTGAGCGAAAGAAGTAAGCTGCTAGCAAATGTGAAACTGATATGTCTTGAAGACATGCAGTCCTTTAGAAAGATCCATGAGTTTTTTTTTGTTCAATAGATGATTTTCAAGAAAAGCATTTACATTTGAGATAAAAAAATGATCGTTTTTCTTTTACCATTCATAAAACCATCCATTGCTATCCCTTTTGAGCCTATTATGATTTTTTTTTTCTAAATAATTCCAGCCATGAATAATCTTCCATACTAGGTGGCAAATTTTAAGAAAAACATACCTAAAAAGGGAAAAAGGCGAAAGATAACAAAAGGTCTCAAAGTTAATAAAAATAAAAAAAATAAAAAAATGAATGCCACAAATGAGTTGAGGCAAAGTAATGAGAATCTTTTTGTAAGAAAAAAGAAAAAATAGTGAAATGATATGGAATTGGGTAAAATTCCAAGTTGCATCAAATGATAAGAAATTATTCTTCTAGTTTGAACCCTTTTTCAACATGTGTTTTAAGCATATTTTATCTATTTCTTTCATGACCTCTTACCATAGTTGACATTACAAACTTAAAATTTTTATTTTGATCAAATGTGAATGCTCGAATTGAATAATTATATGTTGGGCTAAGGCATGCTTATGATGGAACAATGGAAACATGCTATGAGATTGATGTGTGGAAAATATCAATAATGGATGAAAAAATGAGAAAAAAAAAAAAATAAAAAAAATAAAAAATGAAAAAAAAAGAGAAAAAATGTAAAAAGAGATAAAAGGAATACTTAAATTTGAAACCCAAAAGGACATTTTGGATAAAAAAAAATCTAAACTAAAAATTGGTTGGACAGTTCTAATATATGAAAGATCAAAGACATTTGAAGATCCTTCAAAACTGGAGCAAGATTCAATGAGCTCAAAATGATTTTGAAAGTTAAGGAAATGAGTTCTTGAAAAAAAAATTATGGATTAATGTTAAGAATTGTCTAAGTATTTATTGTTTGGACATTGTTGTACCATTCAATACCATCCCTAATGACATATTATTTTTGCCCATTTATTTTTGTACCAGACTCATTCTTCATTACTTTTTTTTTTCAATTCACCTTGTGTTCTCTTATTTTTTCATCCTCAGAATAAATCGAGCGAATATATGATTGCATCATATTTGTCATAATTTGAAATGATAATGTATGAATGATAATGTTCATGAAAGATTCCTATATTCTTTTGAAAAGAAATCTATGATGATAGGAGGTAAAAAAAGAGATGACAAAACATGAAAAGATGATTTGGAAGGACGCACAGTGTGACCAAGTGATGAATATGGTGATAGATTGGTTAACACAATCTAAGAAACTTGTGAATTGTGATCAAGTGATGAAAATAATGAGGATCAATTGATGAAACTTATTCTAAAATGGCTACATTAAAGAGCTAAAAAGGGAAATGAGAGATGGTGAAGTCTTGAGAGCCATGTTGCCATAATTAATTAAATTTTATGACATCTGCATTACATGTATTATGTTGAAACTGCTAGCATTGAATTGATCTTTATTTTGAAATGACAAAACATTAAGCTAAATAAGCTTGATCAAGATTTTGAAAAAGATTTATTTAGTACATGTTCTTAAGTTTTATTTTTGGTACTAAATAAATAATATATTTTTCAAAGTGTAAACAAACCTTTCTTAGTTTTCATATTTCTCAAATCAAATTTATCTTTAAAGATTATTTATTTGAGCTCAAATGAAAGTCCAATTATTGTTTTTAAAATGAATTTATGCATTTTGGACTTAATATAATTTTAATAATATTGGTTTTGATAAATAGATTAACTTCAAAAAGTTGTTTTATAAGAATAAAGTTTTTCAACATTGAACTTATTTTATTTTTTTGTACTAATTCACAAAGTTTTAATATTTGAATTTTATATGGTTGAAAAGCTCTTTGAGTCTACTTTCTAATGGATTAAACAAAATCAAAATCCAAATTTTTTTTAACAAAAGATTTTCAATTTTTACTAGACACTCTGTAATTATCTAAAAACTGCATAAAGGTAGCTTTGAAAATTTACTTTAATCCATATACAATGAATTAGTTGATGAATTTTATATGGATAGAAAGCCTTTAAGTCTAGTTTCTAAATCTTCAAACGATTTGTGATTTAGATTTGTATAACTCAAGAATGATCAAATTACTGAGTAGAGTGTAAAACAGGATAAAATAGAGTAGCTCGACCGGATTGATCCCCTAGGTTACAACATCGATCCCCTAGCTGAACCAATCGATCGGGTCCCTTACTTGATCGATCGAGTCATTTTTTTTAAGTAAAAAATGGTACAAAACTTGAACTAATCGATTCCTTCATGGAAGGGATTGATCGGGTCTGGGTAAAAACTTTCTAACAGCTAGTTTTTCATGTTTCCAACGGGCATTTCTTATTCCAAACCTTCCCCAATGGCTAGCACTTTAATTTTTTTATATATTGGCCACTCCAACACACCAAAAAGGTTGATGAATCAAGAGAGCAAGATAAAATAAGTCATACTTTCATTCTCTCAAAGAAATCAAGAGTTTTATAGCCTAAATTCAATATCCTTTGTATTTCTTTTATCCAAACTATTATTGTGTTTCATTCATTATTTTTTTTTTTATACTTAATTAGACAAACACTCAACTTTGAGAGATATTTTAGTTTACAAAAATTATTTGGGTTATCTTGTATGCAAGATGTAAGGTGTCCTTTTCATATTGTAAGGGTAAAGGTTGCTATCTAAGCCTTAAGAAAAATATAGAGATTTAGTACAAGATAAGTTTGTATCTTGTAAAAGTTTTTCTTCAATAGTGGATTGAAGTTTTTGGTGTGGATAACCAAGAAAAAAAGACATAGATGCCTTATAGAGAAAGACTGAACCTCTATAAATCATTATGTTTAATTTCTCTATCTCTATCTCTTTACAATTTTTTGTTATTTATATTTGATTTTAGGTTCATTAATTGTTATTTTTGCATTATATTTTCATCAAAAATGCTTATTGTTTTAATTTTCATTCAATTATATTGAAATCATTTGTTTGAAAAGAATTTGAAGAAATTCAATTCACCTCCCTATTGGATCACCATCTCACCTAAAAAAGCTAACAATTGGTATCAGAGCTTTGGTATCTTTTTGTAGGTTTAACCACCTTAAGTAACGATCCAATAGTTAAATTTAGGTTCAAAGATAGTGAGAAAATTCTCAAAGCTCTTATATTTGATAAATTTAAATTTTGTGAATGGAGAAAAATGATGAAAATGTTCATAATGGCCTAAGATTTTAGAACTTGAAATGTGGTTGAAAAAAAACTTGAAGCTCCTTCCAAAGATGCAAACTACATGAAGCAAATAATGGATTATGCAATGGCCAAATGCATTCTTTATGGAGCTCTTGACTCTCATAACTTTAACTTGGTCTCAAATTGTTTCACTTCAAATGAGATATGGAGAAAGTTGGATGAGTTATTCGAAAGATAAATTTTCAACCATGCATCATGTCTCATGACTATTAAGGACCACTTTTTATTTTTTTATTTTTAATGTCAAATGACCACTTGAACAACTTTGTTTTGTCATTTGAAACTTGTTGGAATGGTTCAAGTTAGTTAAGAATGAGCTTGACTAGTTATGAGATTTATTAAGATATTTTTCAAGAAAAAATGAGCTTTAAAATATCAAAAATAAAAATCTTGAAAATATTAAGCTTTGAATGATTTATCCTATTGTATTTTTCATAAATATATTTGTGTGAAAGATTTTGGCATGATAGAAATGATTTTGTGAATTTTATACATATTAATTTGTGATTGTTCAACATGCCTATATAACCATGATGTTTAAAATTGCTCAATTTGTTTATAATGTTTGGATCTTGTGAATTTTTTAAACTTGATTATGTTATACATTATTATTTTTACTCTTGATTTGTGATTTTAGAAATTGATGATCATCTTGTGTTTAAATCATAAATATTGATGCTTGATTGTTCATCTTTTCATTTTTTTTTAAATAATCTTGAAATATGCTTTAATTCTTTATCCTTATTAATTCAAGATTTATTTCTTCTCTTGTGTTGATGATTGATGAACTTTATGTGCTTAAGTAATATATATTGATTTTTAGTTCATTTATGTTTTTGGTCAAGATATGTGCTCATATGATGATTGGTTCAACTTGACCTTCATACTTGTAATTTAAAATGCTTGAATTGTATATCTCTTGATTGTGAAAGATATTTTATGAAATATGCTTATTTTTGTGTTTAAATGTTTGATTGATTTTATGAAATATTTTGGATCTTTGTGCTCAATTTATATATCTCTTAATTTTTTATTTTGAATATGATGAACTACTTGTTTATAAATGAAATATGTTATTAGTTCATCTATTGTTCTTGCCAAGTATATGCTTATGTGATAAACATTACTTATCTTTACTTGACATGCTTGCAACATGACTTAAGTGAGTGATTTTCTTATTATGTTTACTTTTAGCTTAAGTTATTATTGATTATGGCCTATAATTGTGTAGACATATTTATGCTTTTGTGCTAAAAAATTTTTAAATATGTTTTTTATGGTAAATATGTCTTCCTTGAGTTTTTTATTTTTATATGGCCTAAAATTTATTTAACATATTCTTTAATGATTTATTGAATATACATAAATATTGAATATGTCTATTTTGTGTTCATGAATGATCTAAAATATTTGATTTTTGCACATTGCATAAGAAATTTTACTTTGTGCCATTCATGTGCTATTTGGTGTTTAAATTGATACATAGCCTCTAGCTTAAGTATATATTTCCCTTGCAATTGACAACTTGTGCTTAATGAGCAAAATTTTCTTTTGCCTATAATGACTTAGAATATGGAATTGTTTTTCAACAATTGGTATAATTTTTATCAATTGATTTTCTTTATGCTTCAAATGAAAATCTTTTGTCAAGAAATTTTTCTAAGTTTATGCTTGGAGAACTTAAAATGAGCATAAATGAGCCTACATTTTTGGAATTTCAAGTGGAATATGCAAAGTAAGTCATCTTCATCAATCAAGCCCAAATGCATCGAAGACTAGCTCAAATGATATGGAATAGAGAATTCAAAACCTCACTCAACTACAATGAGCACAACATCATAGCTTGATAAGAATGGAGATAATTGTATTAAATTTTTGCTATGTGCCTATGATTTATAATGTTTAATGCAAGATTTGATAAATGTTTGCTTTGATATGTGTAAAAATGAAATATTATGTTTGAATTTATCAACAATTTACACAAAATAATCACCAAGCTACTTGATAGAATTTATCTTAATTTTGTTAAATGTTTGGATTGATTAATATTCATACCTAGTTCTTAATTGCTTTGATTACTAATTTTTACTGCATGAATATTCGTTTGAATCTTTGAACATGGCTATGAGTTGAATATATTAATTTCTTGATCTTTCAATTGCCTTGACTCATGGATTATGAATTACAATTTTAAAATTTTATATACATGTTCATTGATTGAGTTCACTGAGATAGCATGTACCAAATTATGTCTAAAGATTTACATTTTTTTGGTATATTGCTATATGTGATTTGAAATGTTTTTGCATATACTTGTATAATTTTGATTGAAATATATATTTAGATACTTGCATATGTTTAGATTAAGTTCATTGCTATACATTGAAATAAATAAGAATATATTTGAATAATTATACTATTATTATTTCTTTGCTATAGTTTATGTGTTTGTCATGTTTGAAAAATGCTTGAATAATCTTTGTTATAACATGATGATAATTGAACCTTATTGCTCAATAGTATTAATGCTTTATTAAATACATATGAGCTTTTAGTTCTTGTTTGGATATGATAGCTTATGAAAGATTACTATTATCATTTATGCATATATTGAATGAATCTTTCATATCTTGAAGTATGTATGCATTATGAAAATTGTTGAATAAAATTGGTAACAATTGGTATCAAAACTATTAAAAAATTTTTTTAACTTTCATGGACACTCGTTTATGTGCTTATCATTGATATAGCTTGTATCTTTCATGCAAAATTGTATATGCCTTAAATTGAATAATCTTTATTTTGGAAAGAATGAGAAATTTTAGAATACAATTTTGTTTTTTATTTTGTGATAACAATTAATATGTTTTGTGATAATATATCTTTAACAAATGGTATCCTTAACAATTAGTATAAGCTTGTATACATGTGCTTGAATTTATACTTAATTGATATAGATATTTTAGGTTCTAAGCACATATTATGATAACATGATTTATTAGTAAGTTGCATATCATTTATTATCTTTTTGCTCATAAATTTCATATGGTTAGGTTAAATAAATGATTTTGTGCTATAACATTTCAATTGGATATGCTTATACTTTTATGTTTGAATACATATATTTGAACTTAATTGTGAACATCACTTGATTACATGCATTCAAAATACTATTGATATTATTGGTATCAAGCATTTTATCTCATGCCTTAAATTGATCTCTTTTTTTTTTAGAAATGACAAAAAAAAAAGAAAAGAGTTTAAATATATTTCTTTTTGTATGCTTATAGCAATTGATATAGAAATTTAAACATTTTGTATAAAAAATATAAACAAAAAAGAAGAGAAATGTTTTATGAATATATTTGTTAATGATGCTTCTTTGTATTTATTTGCTCATCAATATGCTCATGCCTTTTTGCTATGACAAAAAAAAAATATATATCATATGAACAAATTTGCTTGTGTTTGATATGTATATGTTTGATTGTACTTATTTCATATATTTGACTAGGATATATTGGTTAAGTTATGTTGGATTACAATGCATAAATTAAGGGAAAGTTTTGCCATGCATTGCTTAAGGGGGGAGTTTTTCAAAATGTTTTTCAAAATCTTGAATATTTCAAAGAAAATATTTTATCAAGCAAATTTATCTTTAAGTTTTGTCATATATAAAAAAAAAAGAGATTGTTAGCATCAAATTAATCTTTATTTTGAAATGACAAAATATTAAGCTAAATAAGCTTGATCAAGATTTTAAAAAAAAAATTATTTAGTACATATTCTTAAATGTTATATTTTAGTACTAAATAAATAATATATTTTTCAAAGTGTAAACAAACCTTTCTTCGTTTTCATATTTCTCAAATTAAATTTATCTTTAAAAATTATTTATTTGAGCTTAAATGAAAGTCCAATTATTCTTTTTAAAGTGAATTTATTTATTTTTGACTTAATACAATTTTAATAATATTGATTTTAATAAATAGATTAGCTTAAAAAAATTGTTTTATAAGAACAAAATTTTTCAATATTGAATTTATTTTATTATTTTTTTGGTATTAATTCACAAAATTTTAATATTTGAATTTTATATGATTGAAAAGCTCTTTGAATGTACTTTCTAATGGATTAAACAAAATCAAAATCCAAATTTAAAAAAAAAAAATTTTTAATTTTTACTAGACACTTTGTAATTGTCTAAAAATTACATAAGAGGTAGCTTTAAAAATTTACTATAATTCGTATACAATGAATTAAGTGATGAATTTTATATGAATAAAAAGTCATTTAAATCTAATTTCTAAATCTTCAAACGGATTATGATTTGAATATGAATAACTCAAAATATAATCAAATTAGTAAGTAATGTGCAAAATAAGATACAATAGAAAGCTTGATCGGATTGATCTTCTAAGTTACATGATCGATCCCTTCGCTGAACCAATCAATCGGGTCCCTTACCTGATTGATCGGGTCATATTTTTCAAGTGAAAAATGACACAAAACTTGAACCAATCGATCCCATCATAGAAAGGAGTGATCAGGTTTGGGTAGAAACTTTCTAACAGCTAGTTTTTCATGCCTTCAACGGACATTTCTTCTTCCAAACCTTCACCAACAGCTAGCTCTTCAATTTCTCTATATATCGATCACTCCAACACACCAAGATAGTTGATGAATCAAGAGAGCAAGATAAAATAAATCATACTTTCATTCTCTCAAAGAAATCAAAAGTTTTAAAACTTAAATTCAATATCCTTTGTATTTCTTGTATCCAAAATATTGTTGTGTTTCATTCATTATTTTTTTTTTTGTATTTTATTAGACAAACACTCAACCTTTAAAGGTATTTTAGTTTGCATAAATTATTTGAGTTATCTTGTAAGCAAGAAGTAAGGTATCATTTTAATATTGTAAAGGTAAAAATTGTTATCTAAGTCTTGAAAAAAAAATAAAAGTTTAGTACAAGATGAGTATATATATTGTAAAAATTTTTTTTCAATAGTGAATTAAAGTCTTGGTGTGAACAACCAAGAAGATAAAACATAAATGTCTTTTGAATAAAGATTGAACATTTATAAATAATTGTTTTTTATTTCTCTATCTTTATCTCCTTATAATTTATTGTTATTTATATTTGATTTTATGTTTATTAATTATTATTGTTTGCATTATATTTGCATAAAAAATGCTTATTATTTTAATTTTCATTTAATTATATTGAAATCATTTATTTGAAAAAAATTTAAAAAAAATTTGAAAAAATCCAATATATTCCCATCTTGGATCACCATCTCACATAAAAAAGCTAATAAGAATAATACACATGTAATTTGGTTTGGCTATGCACTTGTATCAGGCAATGAATATATCAATCATGATTTAAAATATGGTATCTGTAGTATTGTGAGAATCTAAACTATTGTATTTGCATCATTAAGAAAGTATTTGCATCATTATCATTGCAAAGTTTTGACTTTGATGAAAGATTGAAAATTTTCATTACAAGGGATTTTGAACTTTTGAAAGAAAGCATAGCATGCATTGCGTTTCTGAATGTTTAATACATAGCATGCATTGCATTTAAAAATGTCTAGTGCATGAAGCAAAAATGTTTCAAAATTTCTCATGAAAAAGATAAATATGAAAATTTTCCAATGAAAGAATTTCAACATTTCATTTAAAAAAAAATACTTTTGAGGTAAGATTTTGATCCTTAGAAAAGAATATTTCTAAATATTAAAAATGATATGTAAGACTTTTGGACATAACCTCATAAAATTTCTTCAGACATGATCTATGACTCTTCTGAACAAAATTGTCGATGAGCTTTATTTATTTTTTTCAAAGTTATTGAACTTCTGATTATAGGAGTTCTATTTATTTTTCAAAAGTGGTTGAACCTCTGATTAGAAAAAGTTTAATTTATTTTTTAAAAATCGTTGAGCCTTCTGATTAGAGGAGCATTATTTATTTTTCAGAAGTCGATGAACCTCTTATTAGAAGAGTTTTATTTATTTTATCAAAATTGTTGAACTCTTATTAGAGAAACTTTATTTTTTTCAAAATTATTGAACCTCTAATTAGATGAACTTTATTTATTTTTCAAAATTATTGAGCCTTTAATTAGAAAAGCTTTATTTATTTATTTTTCAAAAATCGTTGAGTCTCTGTTTAGAGAAACCTTATTTATTTTTCAAAAGTGGTTGAACATTTATTTAGAAAAGCATTATTTATCTTTTCAAACTCATTGAGCCTCTGATTAAAAAAGCTTTATATATGTTCCAAAAGTTGAGAGCCTTTGCTTAGAAGAGTTTTTATATTATTCAATAAATCTGAGTGTCTGATTTGTGAAAAAAAAAAAAACATGTCGAGCTAATTATCTGAATATAATGGGTGTTTATGTCTTTGCATAATTTTTGTTACACAAACACTACACAGAAAAACAGTTGTAAATACCCTAATTGATTCAAACCTATGCTCATTGTGCCTAATTCAATAGGTTCTAGATTTTCAAGCCTAATCATTCATTATTTTATATTTTATTTATTTATTATTTATCTATTTACTTATTTATTTATTTTTAGATTTATCTTTTTGTTGATTATTATTTGTTTTTTTGTTTACCTATGATTTTTCATTGGTTTTTTTATTTGATTTATCTTTAATTTTTCTGACGTTAAGAGAATAGAATAATAGTAAAAAATAATAATAATAATAAATTCTTGTCGTGAATTGGTGTTTATAGAATTGATGTTGATTTTAATTTGCACTAAGATAAATCTAATGTTTTTTAATAATACAAAAATCCAATCAAAGGTGAATTCATAGTTAATCAAAAACTCTACTAATTATTTTCTAAAAATACAACCCTGAATCACACATAAAAGAGATAGATCAGAGAAACACAATGTTTAGAGAAAAATACAAAAAAATTAGAAGAAATAACATCACACAAAAAAATCTAAAACTATTAGAGAAATTTTTTGAGTTTAAAACAAAAAGATTTACATGTTTTTCTGAAAATTTTTTAAAATTTTTTTTAGATTCTGACGAAATTTTTCGGTGACATTCATATTTTCCAACAATATTTTCTAATTTTCGATGATTTTTTCTAGTTTTTGATGAAACATTCGACTAAATTTTTGGGTTTCTAAAGAGAAAGAAAATGTAAGTAAAGAGAGAGAAAGAGCAAAAGAAGTCTGAAGGTAAAAATGATTTCTGGCCTATTTATACTTTACCAAAACAATGTTATTTTTCCCTTAAAAGATCTCAAGATCCGTGTGTTTTTATTTAGACCAACCTGACCTGAACCCCAACCCACTTCTGCCGACCCGTTCCAACCGATTCTTTTAGTTGAACAAAGCCTTTAAACCATGTCTCCTAGCCATTGTGTCTTCAGTCGAACCGTTTCAACTACCAACTCAAGCCATTTTTTATATTTTTTCTAATTTTATTTATTTTATTTATTTAGTTATTTTATTTATTTTATATGTATTCTCTTTACATGATTAAATTGTAATAAAAATAAAAAAATATAAAAAGATATATATTTTTTAAAAAATAAATAATAATTATCCAATAATGAGATTTTTAAAAATTTTAAATTATTAAATTTTACAAAATTTTTAAGTGAAAAATTTTATCTAAATTTCTCCTAAATGACAATAATTTAGATAAAATTTTGATAATAATAATTAATATTTATTTTTAATTAAAAAAATAAAAAATAAAAAAACATATTAATAAAAATTTTAAAATTAAATATAAATTATCCAAAGATGAAATTTTAAAAATTTTCAAATAAAAAATTTCTTTAAAATTCTCTAAGCAAAATTTTTTTTAAAATTTCGCCTAAATGAAAAAATAATTTATATGAAATTTTAATAAAAATAATTATACTCTTTTTCAAACAAAAAATTTAATTGAAAATATTGATAATTATTCAAAAATTAAAATCTTAAAAATTTCAAATGATAAATTTTCACTAAAATCTCTAAGTAAAAATTTTCTTTAAATTTGTCTTAAATGATAAAAAAAATTTAAATGAAATTTCAAAAAAAATGTCATACTATTTTATTTCCAAAGAAAAATAAAAAAATTCTAAATAAACTCAAATGATGAAAATTTTAAAAATTTTTAATTTGATCCAAATGATAGAATAATTAAATATATTTTCAATAAAAATAAAAAATAAAAAAAATAATTAAATATATTTTCAACAACTAAATCTCTTTAAGAAAACAAATGAAATTCTTTAATACTCTTGAAATGAAAACATAATTTTTAAAAAATCTACCATATTGATGAAAATTTTAAAAATTATTTTCAATATTCAACATTAAATTTAATACCGTTAGCATCAAGCTCTTAAGATAATTTAAAATAAAATAGTACCATCATTTGAATGAGCATGTGAGGGTGTTATTACCTTCTTCATATGTAACTGCACTCCCGAATCATATTCTAATTAGCAGAACTTATTCTTTTAAGGGCCTTTAGTCAAACTTAAAAACTCCTTAAAATGATATATTCATTAGGTGACCAATCACACAGTTAAAAGAGATTAGTAATGACTCCATTTGTTAAGTCTAGCTATAGATTTTTGAATCTATACGTTATGACACACATACTCGAATACAAAATTTTTCCCAAAAGAACCTTTAACATTTATATTTTCCTGCACCAAAAAATTAAGATGGTATTAGATAAGCAGCAAGCAATTATTAAATCACAAGTTTTACAAAGCAACAAAGATAGGGATATCAAAGTGGCTACATAAATATCATATCCAATTAGAGGAAAACAAAACCTAGAAACAAGATTGAAAATAAAGTACCTTTACTATTGGAATAACTTCTCTAAATAGAGAGAATACATTTCTTTGCATAAGATAACCAATTGTCTTACAAGCCCATGGCAGTTTAGGATCAAACAACAAAACCAATGCATGAAGCAAGATGGCTGTTGATGCACTAGACTCTTCTAGAGTCATCAAAAGTTGATCTTTCAATTGATTTCTATCCAATAAAAAATTAAGTAATATTACTTTCAAAAACAATTTGAAAATACAAACAGAATATATGAGTCTATTAAATTTTACTAGACATTATAGGGCAAAAGCAAAATACATTGAATGAGAAAGGGGAAGATAGAGAGAGAGAGAGAGATGAGGTGCATAACAATAGATATATTAAGCTATCATCAAGATCAGGCATTCTTTTTTCCCCTTGTTTCTTTTTCTATTTTCAATCCCTGAGATTCTAAACAACATCTAAACATAGAAAAAAGAACGCAAGCTCCATCATGTAATACAAAAATAAAAGTGAAAAATACAACAACACCCAGATGACAAAAGAAGGTTAGAGGCACTAACTTGTTCGGATGTATAGCCTGAATACAAGCAAATGAGAATAACTTTAATTTGTAGGCAACCAAGAAATGATTGGATGAATAGTCCAAGCATGCAAAGAGTCCCACAACATCTCCTGTTGCATAATTATATGCAGAAGTTAGAGTAAGAAAGAAAGATAAACGCTACCATAATTCTATGCAAAACACAAAAAAAAAAAAAAAAATCACACAACAACTCATCATACAACAATTCAAGAAGGGGTTCTGATAAAAATACCACGATCTCAAACAAAATGCTGAAGTAATTGGCAACAAGAACTGAAAAATCATTTATATTCCGATCATTAAATAAGAAATTAGCTGGCGAAGGAACTCTGAGTCTGGACCAAAACAATGCCTGCATAAACAGAGACAATCTGAACAAAATCAGAAAATCACATGAAAGAACAAGCCATTTAGAAAAGCAATAAAACAGGCCAAAAAAATTGTTTCAATTCACTGTATTGATATTAAACAGAATTCTCATTGAAATGAACCAAAAGAATTCTTCACTGAAAACACCGTAAAGACACTACAGATATCCAAGTTTACCTGTCTACGTTTTGGCAGTGCTCTCCATAGGTTTGGTAGAACTGCTCTCACACCTTGGCATGTTCAGTTTCTACTACCTTTCTCCCTCTGAAGTATTTCTGTAGCTAGTAATTAGTCAACAATTTGCAAAATATATGCCAGCAAGTTCTTAAAGGCAAATCCAAACAACCATTTTATTCAGCCTAATAGAAAGAAATAGATAAAAGATTCTCATATACCACCTAAGCCAATGCCAATTCAGTTAGCAATGAGTATTTGGTGTTGTTAACCATAAAGCAGATATATTTAAGAAAAAATCAACAGAAATGACTAAGAAGCCAACAACATGCATCTTCAGATACAAGATCACACACAATAAAAGCTTAAATAGACAATGTAGGGTCGTGATTTAATATATTATTCATTGCATGGCCTTGCTAGCTTGGAGGATATTTGAGCATTTTAATAAAGCACAGGCTATTAAGCTTACTTGAACAGTTTAAACCTGATCGCTTAAAAAAATCAAACTTATGGTTGAAGATAATAAGTTTGAACTAGGAAACAAAACCATACAGGAGAATAAGGTTTCTTGAGGTGTTTGGAAAAAAGGAAAGTCATTCATTTATTTATCTATTGAGAAGCAAAAGCAAAAGTTTAGATATTTATACACTAGTCAGCAACGACAACGGTACCATTTTTCTTCTACCAAATTTATAACGTTTTAAAACATGTTAAAGCACATATCTTTCCCAGTAAAACTTGATTATTACTCTAATTCCTTTCTCAAGAATCAACAACATCAACTAAGGATTTTATCATTTAAATACCAACATGCATCAAATGCCTTGGCATTGAATCTCTTTCATAACAGAAGGCAGTTACAAGGAAAACATTTGGTAGACAACAATATCAGTTCACTGTATTATTTGCATTTCCCCTCTATCACATTGTATAGCCCAATGATTTCATCCAGCATAACAGAAGAACCTATACATAGTACTTAATCAATGCAACATATCCAATGTAACCAATTTTGTCCCACTTCAAACAAACCTACAAAATTCGGGAAAAAATGACAACATCAAAGCATTGTTATTCGCAGCTTTCCATTGCATACACTTTTATTAAAACTAAAAACGGATTTGTAACCAGTGTCTTCAACTATTAACAAAAAAATAAAAGAAAAAACAAGAGTAATTATTAAAGGGAAAGAAACTGATTAATTCAAATTGAGAAGAACAAAAGCAAACCTGAATCTTGAGAGCTGCAAAATTCTGCTGGCGCAACCAGAGGCGGCGATTCCGCTTCAATTGCGTTTGTTCTAGAAGTTCCTGCCTATCTCTCTCCTTCGAGCTCCGACCTCCCAAATCAACTCGTTTCCGACTGGTCGGATCACCTGTGAAGAACATTCTCGAATCTCACCGCCTCCACTAACCCCTAAATACCGTAACAGTCAATTTTCCAGAGCGCAAATTAAAGGAATTCCTTTGATTCAATCAACAAAGAGTAGCCCTAAAAAAATGTTTCCCTGAGAATGAAATAAGAGATCGCTGAAGGAAAACAAATTAAAAGATAGAATTTTGGTGTCGGATGGAGAGAAAATTGGAGATATAATAATAAATAAAGTAAAAATAATACGACGAAGGAAGGGAGGAAGGAAGAAGAGTTGGAAGAAATTTCTGGCACTTCGATTCCTTGAGCGTGAAAATAATTAATTAAAAGGACTCCTACTTCTTCTGGTTATAGCAAAATGTTGAAACATATTCCGTCCCGTTTCCTTTTTTCCTTCACAAAAGGAAACCACGAAAACGTTCCGTTTTCCTCTTGAACATATGCTTCAAAGAAAAAAAAAAAATCCAATATACTACTCTCTACATGCTCTTTGTTTGCGAGGCAAATTATTTTTTATAACTAATAATATTTATTTATTTTTTACTTTAACTCTAAACCCTTATTCTAATAGTTACGAATTTCTTTGAATAGAAAATATTTTATGATTAGCCAATGAGTCAACTATATGTATTCCATATATAGATTTCCTAAAAATCACAAATTTTCTTATCAACCTCGAGACAAAAATTAAAAAAGATTTGGTGAGTCTAACTTACATTATAGAACATTTGGACATAATTTAAGAAAAAAAATACACGTGAACACCCAGACGTGAGAGTATTTTAATTTGTTAGTAAAATTCAAAAACTCCATAGAAAATCAAACTCATTAGGAGGCCATATTTCAAGCAAGTAGGCCCAAACAGCTACCAATTGTGGGTCTGGCCTAATGAGTTATGATGAAGCCCATTAAGCCCAACTAAAATACTGAATTAGTGATTCTGGCCTTTTTCATCTGGGCTTTCAACGGGGACCTGTTATTAGTAACAAGCCCAAAAACAATGAAAAGAAGAATAAAATAATTCGAAAATTGAGCAACAATCGGTCCTACACTTAAAAATAAACGAGGGATTTTATTTTACCGAAAAAACCAAAAAGGGTTTGACCTCAAAGTTACAATGAAAATTCAATGGTCAGACTGAAAAATAAAGACCAAGTTTCAATGCCAAAAGCAATTACGTGTTGCTGCAAATTAGCATTTGCCAATTTAATTATTATCTAAATGCAACAATTAATGCTTGTGGAGCTGACTCTTTTGCCTCAATCCACTTGAATTAGGTAAGCTTCAAATTTTTGGTTAAAATTTGCATAGTTGACCACCCTATCAGCTTTGATTTTGTCTCTTTTACTTTCTTAATTAATTTGCTTGGATTTTTTTTTTTCATCTTCTAATTAGAACTTTGTTTCTGACTTGATCACTTTGTTCAAATTTAATGGTGCGCTTTGGAAAATAAAATCATTCCAATTTCAAACTGTAGTACATGGAATTTTAATTGCAAGTACATTTTTTTTTTTTCAAAAAAATTTAGGTAACACTTTAACCGAAATTTATGGCACACTTTAATCAGTCAAAGCTGAATTTAGATCATTGTTATGAAAGCAATATTTAATTGTGCTTCATTTATTGACAAGAAAATCATACAAATATTGCGATGTACATGTTTTATCATATCGAAAGCTTTATAGATTTAAAATAGGTATTGAAACTTTATGTCACTAAAAAAAAAGCATCATAGTCTAAGTTGCTTAATATAAATTTTGGTTTGCCTAATGTTTGGATTCATCATAAAATTAAAGCTATGTACAATCACTAAAATACCATGGCACAATGGGCTGTAGCATCCACATTTGATGGTGTTTTGGGGTTAAAAATAACGGTAGCTAGATAAGTTTTTTTTTTTTTTTTTTTTCATTTATATATTATGAATAAAATAATGGCCCTATGCAACTTTGATTGGAATTAATCAAATTATAATGCTGGGGCTTTAACCAACCGAATGTCAGAAATGCCAAGGATTGAACAACTAAGTATGTTTCAATCTTGGCTTTCCACTTTGGAGGGATGGCCGAGTTCAAAGTATGTGAAACAGGCATGTTTCAGCATCTTTCCTTTCTAACAACTCTTTTAGGTGGTCAATCACCGGCAGGCTAACCAGTAACCAGGGTCAATTTGCACAAACATTTCTTTCTTTTCTTCGTTTATTAGGAAATTAGATCAGGAAAAAAGAGTCCAACTGTGTAATAATAAAATAATAATCGGCTTTGCTACCTTACAAAATTTTGTAATATATATGGAAGATATTAAATTTTAAACTACCTCACATGCATTTTCACTTGGAATGGAATTGCATCATCAAATACGTATGTTTGAGTCACAATTCAATGAATCAATCATTCCCATTTTACTCATCTAAGAAAATTTTGCCACATACCAAGAAATTAAAAGAAAATTCATTATAACAAACTATTTTTTATATGAAATTTGGTACAAATTATTTAGCATCAGATTTGATATCAAGAATTGACAGCTTTTCTCTTCTTATTATAAACCATAATATTTATTACCCTTTTGAACATTTTGTTTGTTTCCGAGTTCAGTTGACTGTATTAAACAGATTAATTACGGTTTTGATTTCAACTTGAATATTAAACCTTGAACATCAAACACTCGAAGATTTTATAGTCTACATGTATTAATATCTCAAAAAGATTATGGAATTTTACTTCCCCAAACCGTACAAGTCAAAATTTTCTAACTATCTTGAAAATGAACTTGGTTGGTCATGTAACATTTGTTGATCAAGCATCATCAAAAGTAACATCGATCATCTAATCTGACAACATGAATTATGAATTTTAACTTCACTTCACTCAAACTAGGAATCGAAGGAGAAAAAAGGTGATTAATTATGAATTAATTAATTGGGAATTTTTTACCAACATATATATATATATATATATATACACACATATATTTAGAAAATTAAGTAATCTTAGTTATTAAATAAACCCAAACGTAGAAAAAGGACAAAGGACAAAGAAAATTAGCATTTAAAAGAAATCAAATTGCATGTCGTTTTCCAGCTTGGATTTCATCAATTGATGTGCCATTGAATCTAGACGAGGGTACTTGAGTTTCTTCCTTAGTCATATTCCTCCATGCCCTTAAACATCATAATCTTAGGCCTTTTATTTCTTTATGCATTTACTGTAGTTAAGTCTCCATTACTATACGTCAACTTCGTCATCTTCATCGTCATCATCGGTCATCGTCCTTATTATCGTCATTTTCACATCTAATCTCATCATCTCCAGATGCCTATTTGAACCAATAACAATTGGAGATGTTCGTGTTAATTTGCACTTCGCCTACTTATTATGGGGATGCTAATTAACTATAAAAAGAACTCTCTAGTCTCTAATCTAAGATTTAGATAATCTGGATCCCTTATCCAATGAAAGAAATCAAATTTTGCAAAGGAAAGATACATACCATATTTGGATCACCCCATCTCCCTCTTGAAAGGTCACCAACCCTTAAAGTGGGTTAGTCCCCCCACTGCACTATATGTCTAATCCAAACGTGGTGCTGCCATATCATCCACCGTATCTGATCTCCCCAGCTCTGGCAACAGTGTGAAACTCTGACAATCAAATTTACACACCAGCTTGGGTTTGATCAGCAAATTCCTTCATTTGAACGATCAATTCCACAGATGTGATCATATTAAACTAAGTAAACACGTTAACATAATTATCAAAGACCAGCTTGCCTATTTGTGCAGCAACAATATGCTTTAGATGTTCTGATTATAATAATCTTCTTATATAAAACTGATTATCAAAAATTTTTTTCGAGTTAGAAACCAACATAGTTACGTATACTTAAATAAAAACACTGTAGGGGAAACAAAGGCAAATCGTTTAAAGCTTTATATTAATGCATCGAAGAGACGAGACATTGGGTGCTCGTCTTTTTCTTTGCTGCTTTGGCGGCTTTTTTAATTCCATTCTCAGCTAAATCAAAGCATGCACCTGCTTGACATAAGGATTTCTTGTTTAATTTGGATGATTGATTGAATCCCCCCTATCCCATGAGAAAGCCGAAAAGATTGCATCGGATAGTTAAAAATGTTGTTGAAATATATTCTTTCATTGGAATCAGCCAATCAAACCTGTGAGCAGTAAGCCTGCCCGACCCAACAAAGGAAAGTTATTAACTTACTATGATGAAACATACAAGATATTGAATTGTTTCTTTAATGAAAAAAAAAACACTGGAAATTAGTAACTAATATCAACATCTACAAGTTAACAGCACAATCATTTTTCTTCCAATAGCTTTTTCAGACGATTTTTAGAGTAATCAAGCTAGCCACGGTCAACATTTTCTCCTATGGGGGCTATGGCTACTAATGATTTGATGATTTGTACAAGTATTATGAAAGATACAATGGATTGATATAATTGGACCCAACTGTCTAAACTATTTTTTCTTTGAGAATTATACAGTCGTCAAACTATGATAAAATTCTTACACCTAACATGTATATACTTGTTGTGGAATATATACATATATATAAATATATATATATACACGCATGCCTAATTAAAGAGTCAAAGAAATTGAGAGAACAAAGGAAAATTAAAGTTTAAAACACATAAGTTTCGGTCAAAGACGCTTCAGATTGAGAAAAAGAATTAAAGGAAAAAAAATCATACTATTAATAAGTCCATTAATAGTTAATGGTAACTATTCAGAAAAACAATGGGAGAGATCGATTCCTGTCTATTGACACGAACACACCGTCCAATTAGAATTGTCAGCCACATAGGCCCTGAAAACCCGGGCCAGCTTTTTGACTAAAGACTAGGAATGAAACAATGGATGGTTGTCACTCTCAGGAACAACGTCAGTTTTTAGTCCTCTTCTCTTGATATTCTTCTTTCGCGGTTGCCGGCTTTCAATGAGATTGATTAATAATTACTTTATCTTGCAACAACAAAAATGATTGTTTAAGTTGAGGATTTTGAAATAATTAATTTTGACTTTGATATTGTTAATATTTTCAAACTTTCAGCCATTCACCAAACTGATTTTTGCTTTAGGTTCTTTTGAATCCAAATTGTAGGTCTATTACTTCATGAAATTGGTCTAGGAAATGTAAATTTTGTCAGCATCGCTAAATGACAAATTGATCTAGTTAAGGTACTACCCTATATCTTTATATTAGAGATAGGGGTAAAGACCTTTTCTTCTGGGCCTTCTTGCTGCCTTTGCATAGTCAGCAGTCTCCGTTAAAAGAAAAAAATTATGGAGTTCAATGATTCAACATAACTGAGGTTTGGGTTTAAAACTTGATTAAGCTTCTGACCCACACTTAAAGTTTAGTTGCTCAAAGTGAAAACAAAAAATAAAATAAAAAGGCTGCATGGAAGCACTTGATAGTAACAAGTGCAAGCACAAAATCATGATTTTCAATAGCCTACCGATTATGACTTAAAATATTTCCATGTCAACATTTCATTTGCTTATTACTTTTTTTTTATTATTTATATATTTCTCTAAGCATAATCACATAACTTATGATGGTCAAAAGTATTTAGTCATTGAAATTGCTTCTCAGTTTCACATCAGAAGAAATTGTTGGCACCCTAACTACAGAGTGGTGTAGCTTTTAGGTATAATAGATCAATCCAATCAAATTTTTGCGACTTAAAAAGGGTAGTTTTCAAATGAATTTATTATCACAAATTAAATGTTTTAAATTTAGGATCAATGATAGTAATTACTCTTTTAAGGATAAAAAAAAAATGGTAGTATCTCTTTAGATTTTAGTAAACCTAATAATTTTTAATATGATATGATAATATGATATAAAAATAATACGAATAAAAAATACAAAAATAATATAATTTAAAATTTTAGCAAAAATCATAAATAGGTTTAATAAAATAAAAATATATATATTTTATATTTTTATATCAACATGAAATGTAACAAATAATTTTCATGTAAAATACGATATGAATACATAAATTTTTAATATTTTACATGATAAAAATACATGAATTATCAGATCTTGATTTTAGAAAGATTAATCCAATTGATAAGAAGAAAATTTTCATTTTTTTATTAATTAAGTTTCATTATTTATAAAGAATATTTTAAAATTAAAATTTTAATTACATCATGTTGATGTGAGAGAATAGATCTTTAAAATCACATAAAAATGAATTAGGTTCAAGAAAAATATGGATTACCCCTAATCATGTTAAAAAATATATGCACTAAAAGCAATTAAAGAAAAAAGGAATAAGGAATCTCCAAAAGACTAATGAATTGTATAAACATTTTTGTTTATGGTTTTGGAACGGTGAAAAGAATGTGCAGTGATGAGAGTTTGTGTATAAATTGAAATGGAAGTGAAAGAAAAAAGTGGTGTTTAATAAAATCCCCGTAAGGTAAGAAAGAAAGGAATGGGGGACAACGTGTGTCCAAGGGAATGAATTTCGTGTAATTGTTATGTTATGCTTTTCCCCTTCCAGTCCCCTATTGGGGGGTAACCAATTAAAACTATAATAATAATAATTAATTAATTAACAAAACCTCGGAATCGCCCTCCCTCGGGACCTCCACTTTTTTTCAAAAAAAAAAAAAAAAAAAAAGGTCCTTTTCACACTTAGTACATTCTCTATCCAACCATTATTTTAGTTATCTTTCCTTTTCCTCTTAATTTCTTCTTTATCACTAATTACAGCTTGGAAAACAGGAATTAATTATTTATATATATGAGCCAAGCTTTTCAGATAAATTTTAATTTTTTAAAAGAGAACCCAAAAGTCAATATATATATATATATATATATATTCGATATCCATATTCTAAATGATCAATGATAACAATAATTATATAATTCTTTGTAATTATAATATATTGAAAAAGCCACCATTATTTATTTCTTTGGTGATGAATGATGCTGATCTGCATCACAACATAAAAAAATATTTGTTTAAGCCTTAAGGATAGGTAAAGAACTTAATTGCTATGAATGGTAGAATGATTTGCTCAGGAATGAGGGATTTTTTAGAATTTGTATCTAGGCAGGCACTCACATTATTCTATTTTTATATACATATTCCTAGAACTTCATTTGGCAAGGTTGGTTTTAATCTTACATTTTAATACTGCTGATTGATTTGGACAGATAAATAGGGCATATGTAGTTTAGCTTTAATTTGATTAAATGAAATTTGTTTTGCTTCACAAAATTTATAAATATTCTAGTTTCTATTGAAACAATTAAATTCATATTTTTATTATTTTAAAAAAATAAAAACAAGAATAATTAGCTTAACATAATTTGTAGGAATATAGTTTTTGCCGAAAAAATTTGTAGAAATATAGGTATTTGAAGATTATAACTATTAGGCGGGTCCAATAAACTTTGGGTTTTCTTCTTTGTTTTCATCCTTTTATTTTCTTTTTCTAGAAAGTAGATGCGTACAAACTAATAGTTGTGGTGGCATGCATATTTGATACTCTATTGAAGCATGAGAATATAACACCGTCCAAAAAATCCTTAATAAAAAAAAAAAAAAAAAGGAAGAACAATTCCTCCAACCATAGAAAAACAAAAAGATGTCCCCTACAATATAAGAGACAAACCATGGTTGGTATTGGATACCTGAGTTATATATAGGAGGATCTAAAGCATGCATATAAGATTGGATACCCTTTGAGTTATATATAGGAGGATCTAAAGCTTGCATATAAGCAACAACTTTTCTCTCTTGTTATTATTATTAATTTTTTATCCTAACTATGACAGGTGATGATTGTGACACAAATATTTTTGTCTTTAAATGTTTATCTAGAATTTTTTTTTTAAACAATAAAATGAATTTATGACAAATTTTAAATGTTTGTCATTTTTCCAAACAATCTTTGGAATTTTGCTTATTTATATATATCTATATATATATATATATGAGAATAAATATTTTTACCCCAAATGTTGAAAGAGGTACGGAGTTTTTGTTACTTTGTTTATTATATTAAACTGTAGCCTCATGTGGGGTAACAAAATTCTATGGATCGATATAAAACTGGTCATCTACAAATCTATAACAAACGAGGTCGATACTTGAAACATGAGTCATTCTTTCATTTGGTTTGGCTTGTAAAATCACCAATGTTATCATTCCAAGATGTAATCAATTTTCACGAGAAAGAAATTTCTAGGCAAAATTTTTTTTTCTAAGTCATTATTTAAAGTGAACCGGATTGATTTGAGCTAGATCATTTCAACTTAAATCATTTCAAATTTTTTGATATTTAGATCGGTTAGAATTCAAATTCTATTATGTTGGGGTCTTATGAGTTTGATAATCAATTTATTTGAATTTGAATTAAATTATTGTGTTTAATTTTTAAAGTCAGATTAATTTAAGTTTGAATTAACTTTTTAAATTGTTCGAGTTTAAATTAATTCAGATTCAAATTAATTTGAGTTTTAACTTTTTTACAAACAAATAAATATAAGTCGAATTCAATTAAAAAATTGAGTTTCCGGATTCGAGTCAATTTTACAAAATATATATATTAAGAACATTTTTTGTAAGGTTAAAGTAGAATTTTGTATATTGATTAATAATGGTCCTTAATAAAAGGCTAAGAATCAGTGGGCGAAATCCAGAATTTTATAAACTGCTATGGTTAATTTCTGTTAATTTGTTTTGTTGTTGTAAAGGAAATTAACAGTGTATATATCTTTGGCCTTATTATATATAAATTTGGCAAAGGTGAAGCAGTGCATAAAAGTTGAAGAAAGACCTATGAATTTTGATCATTTTTGTGGACTCTCTCTTCGATCGATCGATTGCTGTCCATAGAGAGAAGTTTAAGAGAAAATCCACTAATGGCCTTTTGACTCACAATTCTCACCCATTTATAAATGTTTTTAATTCTCTGTTGGAAATCTATCATCAATAAAATAAATAAATAAATTCTGAATTAGAAATTAGACAAAAATATTGCTATATGCCAATTAATTAGCAAATTAAAAACACCATATAACTCAGTTCAAACACCACAAGCAAATCAAATCCCACCAAAATGAAGAAAAAAACTATTTATATATTATAATAATAATAAAAGAAAAGCAAAAGAAAACGTGTGGAATTAATTTTCTTCCAGTGGTAACTATATGGTCCACCTCACTGCAAATCAAGCACCCTTCTCGAAGGTTTATCAAATTTCATTTAGTTTTGTGACTAACAATTAATTAATACAATAATTTAATGAAGCTTTATACCTTCTGTGATTGGCAATTAAAGCATTAATTTAATCTGGCTTATTTATATATGAAATTTAAAAAATTAAATTCAATTACATATGTTTACAAAGTATATCTTTTATTTAAGACCTGTGTAGTGAAAACAAATAGTACGCCAAACAGAACTTTTTCTTTTTTTCTTTTTTTTGATACTTGAAATCAAACACGAGGACATTTTAAGAGATTATTTATTTTAGTATTATTAATTGAAAATTTTTTATGGATCGAATGCTGATATGATCGCACTTTCGACCCTTTACTATTTGCTAACTATAATTACTACCAAGCTTAAGTGTTTAATTAAAAACCCAAGTCCTTTGGCTCTTCTCTCTTTCACACGCTGACCTTTTCCTCCATTTTCAAACCCATCTCCATCTATAAAACCCCACTTCTCTATCTTCCCTTGTATTAATCCAACTCTCTCTCTCTCTCTCTCTTTATTTCTCTTTATCTATATCAAAACGTTTGTCTTTCAAACTTCAATCAATAGGACTCTCCTTTTAAGGGAAAATAATGGATGTTAAAGCAAGGGGTTTTAGCGGAAACGTCCAAAGTGAAGAAGATCAGATGGACTTGATCAGAAGAGGTCCTTGGACTGTACAAGAAGACTTTAAACTCATCAATTATATTGCTACTCACGGCGAAGGTCGATGGAACTCTCTTGCCCGTTGCGCAGGTAAATACTATTATTCATATGTCATCATATTTATTAATTGGCCCCTCTCCTTTTTTGTGGGTTGGTGCTGATATTGAACGTGTGGCCAAGGAGAGAGCTTTTTTCTAAAGTACAACTGGTTGACAAGTTGATTTAACTTTGTTTTGTGGTCTTGTCGTCATCTTCATGTGCTTTCCTGGTTAATGAAATGAGCTTTTCATCGCCATTAACGAAAGTGCAAAGCTCCTGCTTTTCTTTCTTTTTTAATCCTCTCTCTCCCCTCTCTTTTCTAGCAAAAGTGCAAAGTTTCTGATGAAAAAAGAAAAAAAAATCTTGTTTTTTAATTCTTTCTTTATTTTCTCCAATTGCTTGATTGACACTGATCAGGATTGATCTGTATATAAGAAATACCAACTTGAAAAGTAAAAGCTGCACATTCCATGGAAAAGCTACAGCATATTTAGAGAATTTGTGGCTTTGAATGTGAGGTTGATGATGGAGAACTCAATTATAAAAGTTTTTAAGCAAAAGATGCAACTCATGAAAAAAAAAAAAAGACAAAAGTAGTGCAGCTGTATAGGAGAAAATGCGCTCTCTTTTTCCCCTAACATTTGTTTTCAAAATAACTTTACCAATAACTTGTCGCCTCTAAACAGAATGAATTTCAATGAAACAGGTCTCAATCGGACAGGAAAGAGCTGCAGATTGAGATGGTTGAATTATCTCCGCCCCGATGTTCGACGTGGGAACATCACTCTTGAGGAACAACTTTTGATTCTTGAACTTCACTCTCGCTGGGGAAACCGGTATATGTTTTTACCTTAAACTAAGTCATGAACAGTTTATGATTTTATTTTTTTACACAATTTACGGAGATTTTTATGTCCTTATTATTTCTCTTGTTTTAACCCTAAAGGGTTTTTTTTTTTTTTAATTGAACGATTACAGATGGTCCAAAATCGCCCAACACTTGCCTGGAAGAACCGACAATGAGATTAAGAACTATTGGAGAACCCGTGTCCAGAAACATGCGAAGCAACTTAAATGTGACGTGAACAGCAAGCAATTCAAGGACACCATGCGTTACATATGGATGCCTAGGTTAGTTGAAAGAATTCAAGCTGCTGCCGCTGCCACAGCCACCTCCACAACTGCTGTTACCGTAGCCTCTACTACCACCACCTCCGCCTCCCTCACCACAACGGCCAACGTGGGGACGGGACAAATGATCTTACCTCTTGGGGTTATAGGCAATGGCTTTGGAGGCGCACAAGTAACCCCAAGTTACACCCCTGAGAATTCCAGCACTGCAGCCTCATCAGACTCTTTTGGGTCTCAGGTTTCACCGGTTTCAGATTTGACTGATTATTACAGCAGCATCCAGGTTAACAATAACGACCCTAATCCGGATTATTTCCAAGCTAGCCAAGTTCGTTGCTCTGAGTTAATAAGTCCCTCTGGTAATTACTACAACCAGGGCATAGATTTTCAGTCCATGGATCAGCAGAACGACCCCTGGCTAGATGGTGGTAATGATGCATCCGACAATTTCTTGAATGCAGAGGATATTTTGTTCTTACAGCAGCAGTTCAACTTCAACATGTGAAAAATATCATTAAATATATACTAATAAATGGGGGGAATGAAATTCAACTGTGGAGCCAAAAAAAAAAAAAAAAAAAAAAACAGAAAGGAAAAAGTGTGAGAAGAGGATGCATTGAGAGAATTAGAGTAAATTTTAGAAAAGAAAGAAAAATCAGAAATATATTTTAGAACACATGTAGAACTTGTCTAATCGTGGATTACTTTTGTAATTTTGTTCGTTTGTCTTTCTATTTTTTATTTGGGGGGGGTGGGACTTGTAATTTGATGCTTTTGTTTTAAATTAATGTCATTCATTAATATTGACTATGGTTTTCTCCTCTTTTTTTTTTGGAGTCTAAGAATCATGCTTTAAAAAGTAAGTTAAATAATGGATAGATGTGTATAATTGGTTCCACCATATATACATATTAATATTGTTAAGACTTTTGAGAGCTTGTCCATGGCTATGGGGCATGAAATACAGACCCTAGTACTCTGCTATAAGCTTCTAGATTACAAAAAGACAAAGCTTAAGCATGGTTTAGAATAGACAAATAAAATGTTTGTTTTGGGGGGTGGGGGGACACGGAGGCATCCATTTTACGCGTTAAGTTGGCCATTCAAACAATCTTCTTATCTTGTTTAAATTGAACCAAAGTAAGAGGTATAATTGCAAACACCATTAACTAGTTTTCTTTTGTTTGCCTTGGTACGGACAAAGTGTTTTGCTACATATCCCGTTAACCATACAAGCTTTTCTATTAGTAGGGTTAAACTAATTTTCATTCCCATGTTCAGAGCAGATCAAGTGTTCATGATACAGATTCGACCCAGTTGATTTTTTTATAACTTTTTGAGAGTTTGATGTGATCAATTTATTTATATTCTTTTTTATTTTTTTAAAATATTACAAAATATTTTATTTTAATATATCAATATTTTAAATTAAAATTAATTAAATTAAATTATTTAATAATGAATCAAATTCGAACAAAAAAAAGTTTTCTAAAACTTGACTTTAATCGAGCCATGCAAGCCAAACCTATAGACAAATCTAATGTTGATGAGGGTAAAATTATTTTTCTAAAGTATTTTTTATTCTTCTTTTTTTTTTGAAAATTTTTAGGGGATGATAATAAATTAATTTCCAAGTGTGAATAGGAAATTTTAAATGTATTTTTGATATTAAATGTATTCATTTTTTAAATTTTAAAATTAAATTTTTATAAAATATTATTGTGATTTACTATATATAATATTTATATATTGATATAAATTCTAATCAATAATAATATTGTTATTATTGATACAATCAATTTATAAAATAATAAGTACTTTTAAAAATAAGTGGCACTTCGCACTTGCGAGAATAACGAGTTGGTGAAGCACGTGATGGATGGTGTGGTGTGGGAGAGAGAGGATGGCGGCTGGGAATCTTTGTAGGCAGCGTGTGTATGGAAGCAGCTTAGCCAGCGACGCAGTCCCATTTGTGTACGGTGTTAAGATGATGACACGGTCTTTTTAAGGAATTAAAACATAGGTAGCACCACGTTTTTTTTGTTTTTGGACTGAAAGCACTTGCAACCGCAACCATTGGAAAAGCCCTATGCAACAATTCCACGTCAGGCTTACCTTACTACCTTATTAAAAAATTAAAAAACAAAAAAAATTCTAAAAGATCTCTTAGAAAAATATCTCTTAAAATATATTTAAAATAAAAAATAAGATTTTTATTAAATTTAACTCAAAATTTAAAAATTATACTGATAATATATTAATACTAATAAATGTATAAATATCATATAAAATACTAATTAAATCATTTATTTGTCTTTTATGAAAATTAATTAATTTTCTTTCTTTTCTACTTAAATTAATCAACTTAATTACTAGAAAATTTGATTCTAATTGATAAGATATCAGTTAAAATTACTGATATATATATATATATGTTAGATCAATAATTGAATTTTTACGTGACAAGAGAACTTTTCTCCTACCATCTTTATATCATTTTCATTCCCAACATGTGTATAAAACTTCAAAAGTAAGATATTCTTCTACTTTGGAAAATGGTTAACAAATTACCTTCTTACATTACATGGCATCTACACCCTTGATTACTTAAGTTGATGAAATTATTAATACCAAAGCATTCGATTACATGCAAAGATCAAAGATATCAAAACCAGTACAACTGGACTCCACAACAGAACAGAGCAAGGCACTTGCCTTTGAGCCACGCCACGTTCAGGTTTTTACCTTCTTCAAATCAACTTTTGAAAAGCCAAATCTTTTCTTTCTTTCTTTCTGATGATGATTGATGAGGGCCCAACTCTTGAAGTGATATACAGCTTGCGGTCAAGATGTGGGGTCCTGATAACTCCACGTGGAGATCTAGGTGGCATCTAATGCTATCATTGGATGGGACCTAATAATATTTGTTTGATATTATGAGCCGCATTCCGTTATCTAACTTAAGTAAAAACTTTCTTTATGATTTAATACTTAATAAGTTGAACTTATTAATTATTGTTTGCTAAAATTTATTTGGATTAAATGAAATTAAAAAGAGAATTTTATCATTAGTTTATATATTGATGGAATATATAATAAATCATTAATTAAAAAAAATTGCTCCTCTCTCTATTTATAAAAAGATTTTTTTATCTGTTAATATTGTTTATTAAGTTAAAAGATTAAGAGAGAAAAAAATTTCATAAAACATCATATGTAAAAATTATATTATTAATCAAGATATAATTTTTTATTAATTTAAAAATTATAAAAATCATTTTATTTTAAGATTTTGAACATTAAAATGATATAAAACTAATATTCGAATCAAATAATTAAAAAAATCTATCAATATTTTGTGGGTCCACTCTTATGAATTTCCTTGTTTTCATCCGACCCTTAACAGTGGACTGCTACTGTTTGAAAAGTACATTACAATGTATGATGTATCTTTCTAGGGGAGTGGGGGTCCTTCGGCTACTGCCATGCAACCCTGTTACCTGCGCAGGTGAAATGTGATTTTCCTAGCCTCGTTCAGATTTTTTTTTTTGTCATGAAAAGTTTAATAGCAGAATATTATTTTATTTTTAAGTTCAGAAGAAATCATTCATTCACAAAAAATTTTATGAATTTTTAAAAAAATTTTTAACTTATAGATTTTTTATCAATAAAAGATGAAGGAGATCAATCAGGTCAACAGAAAAAAAAAAAAAAATCCTCCCTCCCACCTTGAATTTTCTTTGAGATGTTAATGTAACGCTTTATCCCTTAAAAAAAAAACAACAAAGAAAGAATATGAATGGAGCAAAAGTAGGCATTATTAGGAAATAAAGAAGAAATGTCACAAGGATGTCTTTGATCCGGATTTCGATCTTTTGTTTTTCAAATTACAATATACTTTGTTAGTATTACCGATAAGTGTAATATATTTTTTATATAATATGATCAAAAATAATTTTTAACTTTTTTAAAATATATATTTTAAGAGATCTTAACAATATATTTTTTTTACATCATTCTAACGTACACATTCAAGATATTATTTTTAGGTATTATTCGTAAAAATTGAATTTTTGTTGACAAAAAAAATCTCTTTATCAATTGGATAAATTTTGATTTACGTACTATCTTTTAATCTAAATACACTTGTAAACAAGAAGATAGGGAAGCTTTGTTAGCCTTATTTTGAAGGGCGACCCTTCAGTAATCATTTTTTTTTTTTGCTGGTTAGAATCGGTCTATTTTATAACTTAATTACTCTTTTCTCAATTTAACAGTTGCTTAAAGCCTTCTCTATAAGTTTGATTTCGTATATCACCTAATACAATTCTAGTAGTGGTAGAGACCATCGGCAATACAAACTCTAATGTGGTGGAATCACTGTATTTACATCACTAAATTTAAAACAGCTCCTCCTTTATGGGCTTTAGTTTTTGGGTTTCAAGATCAGTTAACTTATACGAGGTTTAATAAAAATTGTCGGCAGCTGTATGATTTGATGATAGAATATTAAATTATTTTTAATTTTAGCAAGTAAATTTAATTTTTGACGATCTGAAATATATTTTTAATTTTTTAGTATCATTTGAAGCCAACTGACACATATATACATGAATCCACTCTACATATGATTCCAATCTCTTACATTTTTATTTTTCAGTTGCGTGAACTTTAGTTTTAAGAGCGATCCTCTAAAGCCAGCTCCTAGCCACAACTTTCATGGAGTTTCAACCAAAAGTTATCAATCAAATGAATCAGTGTCACATCTTTCAATTTCTAGCTTCCAATTATCATGTTGCCTAAAATGTGTGGAAGATCTTTCCAACCCGTAACAAGTAAACTAAGTGCTCATGTTGGGGTTGGTTCCACTATAAGTAAGAACATATGTTTTATCATGCTTATCCTTGTCTGACATTAATTGACACAAATTTTATGACTTATGGTTATGGTCCTAATAGCTAGCTAGTAATTAAGGAACAAATTTTGCAACATACTATGCAATTGATGCATAATTACCAAAGAGCGCTCTTTGTATCAAGCTCTATATATTACTAATAGAGAGGAGAAGTCACTCAAAATAAATATGTTAAAACCAAACAAAAAATTAATGTCTACATTTTGTCCAAAAGCATGTGAAGCCATGTTGACAGGACGTAGAGTATATATATCAATAACTAAATGCAATGTGAAATGTTGATTAATTAAAAGAAAAAATAGTTATATATATGGTTTTTAAAAAGAAATTTTCCTTAAAGTTTTATCCATGTATATATATATTTATACACATATATAATTGTAATTAGATGCATGATAAATTAGTTAGATAGGACAATGATACAACTAACATATTTGGGTTGCATGTTCTTTTGATCTTGATCCACAAGTATTTTAGAATAAGAGTTTGTCTTTAAATTACAAAGGGCGAAAATGAGCACTTTTCTGCTCAATTACGCTAACGTGAACAGCAATTAAGGGAATTGCTGTGTCCACAATTTCATACCTGCTCAAACATTTAATCAGCTTACTGATGCATCATCTGATGCTTCTGCTTCCTAACTTTCATTACCTTAAATGGAAATGAAGTTAATGTATATGAAAAGTCATAGTGCGTACCACAATTCAACTCCCCTTGTTTAGCTAGCTAGGTGCACATGTTCAAACCACAATAATAATTGATAAAACGAGTAATTCGTTATACCTTTTTTTTTTTTTCAAGTGAATTTTAATAATGCAAATATCTTTTTCTTCTAATTAATTACACTTAAAAGAAGTACAGAAACAAATCATTATAAAGTACTAACAAGAATTAATCTTATAGATTAGAGGAAGAGTTTTTTTTTTTTTTTTATCAATTAGGGTTCAATCTTTGTGAAAAACATATCAAAAATAAATTTTAAATATACCAAACTAACAAAGAAGAGTGTGCCTTTAAGATTGTACTTCCTGAAAGGGATTAAATCTAAGTAAAGCCCAGCAATAGCTATGGTTGCAAAAAATAAAATATTAAAATTAAAATATTATCTATTTATTGGAGAATCAAATTCTGTACGGTGTGTTCTATCGCGAGAAGTACATTTATTTGTAGAAATATTAAAAGAGAAGGGCACTCCAAATTGAAAGAATCACTGTTGTGGAAAACGAATGCAATAAGAGAGACGAATCAAAAGCTCCATTTCTACAGCTTAAATTAATCATAGCTTTAGAGATAATTGTAATTTTATTATATGGAAAGAGTGAGGATGACGAAAAGGATTATTATATCATAAACCTTGTTCTAACTAGTTAACAAAACGATTCTTAGTAAAGATAAAGTAGCCTAGTTGATTGACTACAAAGTGTAGGTGTTTAAAAGAAAAATTAAAGTCTTCAATTTCTTAACTTAGCGGTTAGGAAGGCTTAAGAATATAAGTGGAAGCTTGAATTCTATCATCTTCATCCTTTTCTTGTTGAAAAAAAAAAAAAAAGAAAAGAAAAATTAAACCCTTAGACAAACATTGGTCAACCAACTGATTTTTAATCTATTTTTTATGCTAATGATTTTAATCGTATATAGTTTAGTATACATCCATTTGAAAACGATGTTCAACGTGAAATTTGACTCCAATTTCTTTCAAAATTAATCTAGAAAAAAGAATTAAGAAAGGGGAATTTATCTCAATAGTTTAGTTTATCTTGATCTACATATTGCATTAGGTTTTAGCTTTTCACCTAACCATTTTCATTTCCATATGTTTGTGGGATTAAGGTGAGAAACACACAACAAAACTTGGGTCTTTTGCATATTCCATGATGATGAATAAGTACAGATGATGAATCCGCTAATTGAACTTTTGGAATATGTCATTAGTGTATTCAGTTATATCTTAAAAGTTGGCAACTTTGCACTTATATTTGACCGCCAAGCTCCTTACCATTGATGATGAATTGTTGACAATTTAATTGAAGATTTAGATCCAAACCTGCCCTTAACTTAGATTTTTTTTTTTTTTTTTTTTTTTAATGTGGATGGTTGGGCTTCCTAATTACATTGGGTTCAAACTTCAAAACAGACCCTAATTAAAAGGAAAAAGAAGAGTATTCCAAATCAACATTCAATTTTTATTTTTGGAATATTTATAGTTTTAATAATTATCTTTATTTTTTTACTTGAAATTGTCAACATCCTAATTCTTATAATTAGAACTAACAAATATACAGATTAAATTGATTGAAATTATGATATAATAGCTAAATTCATAATATTGAGATTGTATAAAAATCAATTTTGGACTTCAACCAAGACAATATAATGCAAAGAGAGGAAAGTTTTTCTTTAGATGAACAATTAAACTCCATGTTAAGCAAAAGTAATATTTTTCTGAAGATAGAAAAATATGTCATTTTGTATGATGTGAACACAAATAATCAAATTCTATTCCTTCACAAAACTAATTTTAAACTAGAACAATATGGACCCAATTTCATCTCGTAACCTTTTATTGGGACAAAATGGAATGTTTTATCTTTTTTACCACAAATTAATTTTAAAGGAAAAAAAAAAAAAAGAATTGCCTTTGGAGATTGGCTCGCATCCTGAGCGTCCAGTTCCTCGCCCTAAGACTTGAACCCATGCCCTGGAAATTGGGTGTGCGCCCGACACCCTGGATGTTCCTGGTTTCCTTCGTATTTCAACCTCTTGCACTTCGACAGGAACCCTTGCTTGCACCGCATAGCACACATAGGCTCAACCGGTGCACGGTCCGTGACACTTGCATGGTCCAGTATTTATTGCTCTGTATATTTATACACTTTCAATGCTACATTTGATTTGCAAAGTCATGAAAGTTAATTGAAAATCCACAAGGAATTAAATTAATTTTGAAATGTGATCTTTGGTTTTATTTTATGATTCCTAATTGTTCTGGTTATCTTAGTAGCATGCATGCATTCCCTTGTGTGTGTGTGTGTGCGTGTTTTCTTTTTTTATCTCTTCTGATAAAGGAAACATGCAAGGGGCATCTGAATAAAGCAGCCTGAGCTTGAAAGAAAACTGAGCTAATAGTCAAAGCTTTGAAATTAGATAAAAACTAAAATTAAAAAGGACTTGCATTGGACATGTTCAGAATCAGATTCAGACATGAACATTGAACAGGGTGCCAAATGCCAACTTCTAAGGCATAGAATAAGGGACCTTTGGGATTGTGATTAGGAGCCCAATCGCGAAGCAAGAATGACCCCAATTCGAGTCCAAACTGAAAATGAGGAAGAATGCACATCTGTCAAACCACTCAAAGCCCACACTACTGAGACCTGAATGTAATATCTTCACATTCAATCATTCATTTCCGTAGTAGTCACAAAAAGTAAAAAAAAAAGAAAAAAAAACTATAGAACTAATACTTTGTCACTTTTTATATATGGGTTCCACGCGCCACAGAAGCCCTGCATCCATATCTAGACATTTGAACTCTGGAACCCAACATCAAATCGAGAAGTATAAACCTGGTACCAAAACCAAATTCCATTAATTCCCGGGTGAGGCTACAGAGTTTTATAAAGTTTAGGAAATGATGTCTTAAAAAACATCTTATTGGTTTTTTCATGGTTAAACACTGCCCAAGGGAGGACGATAGTTTGACTAAATCATCTCATTCTGCGAGCCACAGAAACTTCAATTTTATGGACTTTTGACAGACCATTGAAAATGAAAAATCCCTACTAACTGCTTGTCATACCCATCTTGTGGAGTATGGCATTCGATTCCCCAGTCTTAAGGTCATTTCCTCCATTGAGAGACACTCGGCGGTCAGGACGCTAAGGTAAATCTTGCAAAAGGACCAGGACCTTATGGATATATTATTGTTCATAGGTTTATTTTATTTATAATACTAACTTTAGTCATTCAGCTAATCAGCCATAAAAGAAGATTTTCTTAGGTGCCATGGATTCTTTAGAATAATGTGGTGAATCTCATTCCTCGGTTCAAGTCATCCCTAGAATTAACTGCACAACGGAATGCCAAAGCTTGGAAAAAAGAACTTTTTCAGTGGTGACTACACTACGCTGATATAACATAAACCATTACCCCATATCCCGAACAGCAAGTATACATTGATTACATTCTCTTCCTGCAAACAAAAACTATGGGAATTGGGAAGGGTTACAGCCATTGGTTTTTTTGTTTTCATCAACTCGAATGAATGCCATCAAATGAAGAATATATTTTATAAAGCAACTCTTCTTCTTCTTCTTTTTTGTTGTTATTCCATTATAAATGGATAAACATGGGTTCCTCCTATAGAAGCCTATCCACTTTTCAAATCAATGTATGAACTTCGATAGGAAAAAAAAAGTCAGATTTACGGGTCCTTATACTAAGAATAATTGAAATTTTATTTAAAATTTTTTTTTATTCAATACAATATTTTTATTAATTTTAAAAAAATGCATTATTACTAGTTCACAAAAATGTCCACCTGCTTTCCTCTTCAAACTTCAAAGCTTTCATCAATTGGGATTTATTCGTATTAATTTATTATCATCAATCATAAAAAGAAGAACATAAACAATTAATCAAAGAATTCTTGTGGCCAAGCTTGTACATTAATGCTTACTTCTACTCAAAAGATTGTAGTCCAGCCCACATCCAGACTGTCCTTGGCCCATTCAAATAGTCATAGAACATCTATTTAAGCCTCTTACAATCCAAAGGGTACAGTCCTCTCTGCATCTAAATAAGCGATCAAAGGTATACATGTGTAAAATAATTTTTTACACATTTTTTTTTTATAATTTCATGCGTAATTAATATTTTTACATACCAATGTTAGATTTAACAATCTACCTATATTTTCAAGCATTTAAAGTTTCGAATTCATTCAATTTTTTGTCCTTTCGATTAGAATAATATTTTTTCACTATATATTGGTAGCTGAAGTTTTATTATTATCAAACAAATAATTAGATATTTTTTATAATTAATTTAAATTTTGGCATGTGTAATATCTACATGAAAATATATAAAATTCAAGAGTCGAATTAATAAAATATAAATCATATAAAAATATAAAAATAATATGTATATGATGCACAGATGATACCAGTTATCCCTTTTCTACTGTTATAAATCTAGAAACATTGGTAAACTTCATATATATATATATATATATTCTATGCTTAAATATCAAATAATGAGATGTATGATTGGATTTTTTTTTTTCAAAGGGAAGCCGATATATCTTTTTTTTTTCTTATATTTGGTATCTCATCTCCAATTCCTTACGATGACCGAAAATTTTTCTTTTATCAGGATGCATGAGGAAAGATTGTACTTGAACTCCAACACAAACTGAATAACTATTCAAATTATATGTATCATATAATAACGGAATAACTACAGAGACAGATACACACACAGACAATATATATATATATATATTCTAAAATGTATCATATAGAAATTAAAGGAAGACAAAATTCATTGTTCCTTAATGCATCTTCCAAGAAGAAGCCTTCATTTGGATTGGGTTGAATGTGGCTCTCCACCGCACTCCACCCCTAAAAACGACAGTGTTTATATATCCAAAATTCTTCTAATAAGCAGTGGTAGTTTCTACTTTCTACATTGTTTTCTTCTAGTTTCATGTTAAAAATAAAAATCCTATGTGCTGTTGCACTGAAGATGGAAATGGAAGCCAACTAAAACTATGACAAAAATGCTATCCGCATTTCAATTTTCTTCCTAGACGTAATTAATGATTTGATCGCAAAGCATACCCTATTTTCAATTCCCTGTCAAAAATCAAAGCTTTGCAATATATATTTTTTTATATATAATATTTTGGGTTTTTGATTCATTTGGGTATTACTGCTTTTCAAAAATGATTTGAAAAACAAAGGTCCCAAAGAAAAAAAAAAAACTAATGAATGAACCTTGGTCTGTTACACAAAGGTGGTAAAAAGTTTGTAAAATAAATGGGCCCAATGTTGCGAATACCTAACACAAAAGAGCTGAAATAGGATAAAAGAGAAATCATGAGGCTGCACCTGGCCTCAACCCCTCAATTCAAGCTTTAGCTTTTATGTTGTCACATCCCCTCCGCCCCCACCCCCTATTTTCACTGCCAGAAAAACACAGAGAAGTAAATGGCTGAGGCTGGGGCAAGTTTATAGGCTTCCAGCTTTCCAATCCCCACTTGTGGACACAATCATATTGTGCTAGAAACTCATCTCTTCCCACCCTTTTTGGCTACACGAAATTCTAAAGTTAGTCTAACAACCTAATTATTGTCAGTACTATCCAATTTGAGAATTCTTTGTTTGACAAAACAAAGCTAAAAGCTGAATTAAAAAGATTTTTCCCAGGCAAATCAAGAATAGAAATATTGTGACTGGTACTTCACAATCTTCTTTGGAACGTGATTTTATTATGAGATTTTATGTCGGGTTACATATATATATATATATATATAACCTTTTTTTATAATCATATTCATCTCAAAATTTAATTCAATATAATCTTGAGCAACAAGGTTTTCTAGTGAAATCGTGGAAACAAACTTAAGTCTTAATTTTATGAAAAAGTCAAATATATGATCTCAATATTAATTTTAATTTAATTAGTTCATACAAAATTATTATAAGATAATACTTAATAAGTATCGATTTCAAATTTCAAATATTTACAATTTTTTTATTATTAAATTATGTTTTTTTTAAGAAAAATTAAAATGGATCATACTACAAAAAATCTAATTGTCTAATTGGCTGACAAGGCTATGTAGTAAAGAATTGAAAAACATCCGATTAATTTATGTGCATGTAAGCATTTGAACAGTGTAAAAGTGTGGGGATAGTATTTTGTTTTTTTTTAGGGGGGGGGATGTGATTTGTGGGATTTTCTCCTCAGTATTCCGTATGTTTGGGTCGAATGTATATGTACTGTTATATTTCAAAACCATATTGAAATCATTTCAGGTCCATGTGAAGTCTACATCTTTGCTTAATCTATCTATGCACACCCTCATACTTATTTTCACGTGATTTTCAAGACAAAATGCATGTTAGATTAATATCATATAGCTGGAGCTAGACAGATGTTGAATCGGTATATTCTTTTCGGGTAGGGCTGACATTTATTTTGTTTATTTTTTCACAAATAATTGAAGTGATAGGTTTGGTAAACCAAGTCATTATTCAAGCCAAACTGCCTATAAAAGTTATTCGATGATGCTGACATGTTCCAATATATAGTATAGGAATCTCCACAAGTTAATTTATCTGAAGGTGAAATGTGAAAAAAAAAAAAAAAAGAGAAGCAAACCTATATTTGCTTCCATGGTAATTCATCATTTTTGTTTGTTTAAGTTACCATGTATCTTCCCCTCCCATTCCAATTTCTGGTGGTGGGAACCCTAACTCAAATTGCTTGTTACCCTATTAACTAGACTTTGTGTGAAATGAAATGCACATTAATTTTGAGTTTTCTAACCCATACGGATTATATTGGTCTAATAATCTTATTGGTAAAGAGAAATTTTTTTTCTTTTTAATTTGTGAATCAATATTCAATTTTTGTGAGAAATATTCCAAAATTAAAATTATGAAGGCTCTGAATGAAGAAAAAATATGCATTGTTATGATTGCCTATGAATGAAGGACACGGTATCCAAACATATACATTTGTGTGGGTAGATGGTTGGGTGCACAGTTGAAATCACTTTGGATTCCATTTTGAAGGGTTTACCAAGTTTTATATACAATACTTGGTTAAAGATTTTTTAAATAAGCAATTGCCTAAAATATGTATTAAAAATAGCAATCTACATTCCCAATATATAGTTCATCTTTTGTTTTTTGCTAGGACAGGAGTTCTTAGTCAAGACAAGTTGTCCAAAATAGTGTTTGAAATGGCATGAACTCCGATCACTTTAGTCCCTCCCTGTCAAAGTGGGTTTTTCTGAAGTATATATTTATGCTGTTTTGTACTGATCATCGTCACTCATCAGTTACTAGCAATGTTGCAAAGTGAATTTTCAACTGTTTTGGGGCTTACATGCCAAATTGAGTATAGTCTTTCATTTATATCCCACTTGTTTAATTTGCATTAAAGAGATAGAGATGAAATTAAGGAAATTAAGTCTGTTTCTTTCTTCCTTTTCTTGGTCCTTTTTTGCGCTGATGGAGCTCAAGTGCTCAACACATTCATAAAGGTCAGTGTGGAATAAAAAATCCACTTCCCACGGTAGGGTGGTAATCAGCTTTTCTTTGGTACAACAAAAAAGTGTGTTTGGAGAGAGAAAGAGTGGGGGAAAGAAAAACTCCAATAATACAGTGGATATATGTTACGATGTTGTACATTAACATTAGAGCAGGCACGAGGAGAAACTCTTACACAACAGATCTGAGAGAATATTTATTCTCTCACTTCTCAGCCCCAACAACATATAAAACAACGAAACTGATGCCTGCAAAGCATATTTTCTGCACATATACTAACAATTGACATTGATGGCCTTAACAGAATAAGAAAGTGAACGATTTTACTGTTAATAAAAGTAATACCAAAAAAAAAAAAAGCTTCAAAACCGATAGTACTTTCATTACAAAACTCTACCTCAAAAATGAATTTCACCATTTCTTTCCTAAATTATACTACATGTTATCAGGAAGGTATAAGGCAAACCCAAACTAGGATTTTGATCAGATTGTCCTTTGCTGACATCTGATTACACAATTTTTGAGGAGAGATGATGATTAATTCAAACAGCTCAGGAGGGATAGACTAGGAAGGAGAAGAAGAGAAGGGCGGGAATGGGATAGAGGAATTCGCAAACTCTACATCAGAATGTTGTGATATAGAGGTTACAAAGAAAAGGAAAACAAGAACAAGAAACACTAAACGGGGTCTTACAAGGTCAAGAAAAGGTCTTACAAGGTCAAGAAGATAAAACGTAAAAGAATAACAAAAAAAAAATTGAAAGAAAAGAGTGAAAAAAAAAAAAAAAAAGCTCAGGTAGGATAGCACCAAATTAAGATGAACAAGCCACTGTCAGATAGGAGTTGTTGGCACCAAATTGGATTAATCCACCAATAATTCCATTCTTCAACAGTACTTGCTTGCCCTTGAACATACTCCCATACATCAGTACTAGGTGACCTGCATGAAATACATGACAAGATTTTAGCGAAAGAAATGAATTGATAATTCCTAAATTAATCAATTTGTTTTTCAATTTGAGTTCTGCAGATATAAATTAATCAGTAGCAACATGAAAGAAGATCGAAGAGCTTGAAAGTGGGAGAAATTTCCATTTGTTTTCTAATTATTTCGATTATGAAATGTTTGAACCTGCTGAAAGTGCAAAAGAAAATGCATATACAAAGGTAGGGCTTTAGGAATATGTTTGACAAGAAATGATGAGAACCCACAGAGAAAAGATGAGAGCTTTGACATTCTACAAAAAGCTTTTTCTCATACCCTGTGGAAGCTTGTGGTTTGCTTTCTTATCTGGAAGCTTTTCTTTTTCCTCCATATTTTCTAGAGAAAGACAGGTAATGAGAATTATAAGCACAGGTAAAGGTTAAAGTCTGTTCGTTGGAGAAAAGTGAGAGATGGGGTAGGCTTATAAAGCCAGAGGGCTGACTCTCTGAGATATCAGTGGGAAAAGGGGAAGATTTGGGGTAGCCCATGGATCTGAAAGCAGCATGTCCAAACCCAAAAATAATGATAAAGGTCGTTCAATTCCGTATAAGAGCATCCTTTTAATATATAGAATTAGTGAAGTTTTAAAATTTATTAAATGGAATTAAAAGATAATTTGTTTGCATTTTTCTTATAGTATGATTAGAAGTATTTTTAAATTTTATTTGGATTTTTTATCCTAATATCTAATATAAATATGTAAAAACCAAAGCTTTTGGTAAAAATGAAAAAAATCCTATGTGATCGGTTTAAAATATTGACATGTAGATAATTTTAAAAATCGTCACATTACATCTAAAAAATATATTTTATTTTATTTTATATATTTTTTATTTAAAAATAAAAAAAATTAAATTGATTATATTTATATTTTTATTATTAACCTTAATTTCTCTCAATTTAATTCACATTAAAAGTATTAAAATTTTAAAAAAAATTTTGTTTGATAAATTAAATCAATCAATATATAATTAATAATTAATAAATACTACAATTACAATATAAAATAGTTGATTCTCTAATAAATTATTTGATACATTTATATTTGATTAAATATTGTATCTAATAATTGATGTATTTCATATGTAAATATATAAAGCAAACATAATTCAAAAAACTAAATTGATTATATTTATGTTTTTATTATTGATTTTAAATCACTTTCAATTCAATTCATATTAAAAATATTAAAATTTTAAAAACTTCTTATTTTGACAAATTAAATCAATCATTATATAATTAATAAATTAATAAATACTACAATTACAATTATAAAATAGTTGATTCTCTAATTAATTATTTGATACATTTATATTTGATTAAATATAATATCCATTTGATTAATTGATGTATTTCATGATTTATTTCATGTGTAAATATAGAAAGCAAATATATCAAATTAATTCTCCATAATTAAATGAATGGAATAAAATATTTTATTCATTTATATTTGATTGATACATTTATATTTCATTAACTATGATTTCATGGATTTCATTTGTTAAAATACTAATGCACATTGATTTCATTTGTTTTCATTTGTAACGTTTTATAATTTTATTATTTGATATTAATGCATGTTGATTTAATTTTTTTTATTGCCATTATTAAATGCAATAAATTTATTTTATTTTTATTGTTTTAAATTAAAGGATCTTTAAATGTTAATGGCAGAATAAAATATTTTAATATAAAATAACTTGTCATTGTTAGACAATTATTCACTCATAATTTTTATTATTTCAATATTAATTTTTATAATTTAAAATTATCTTATTAATTGATTATATTTATGTTTTTACTATTGACTTTAAATCAGCCTCAATTCAATTCACATTAAAAGTATTAAAATTTTAAAAATTTCTTAATTTGACAAATTAAATCAATAGATATATAATTAATAATCTAATAAATACTACAATTACAATTATAAAATAATTGATTCTCTAATCAATTATTTGATACATTTATATTTGATTAAATATAGTATCCATTTGAATAATTGATGTATTTCATGCATAAATATAGAAGGCAAATTTATCAAATTAATTCTCCATAATTAAATTAATGGAATAAAATATTTTATTAATTTATATTTGATTGATAGATTTATATTTCCTTAAATATGATTTAATTTGGTAAAATATTAATGCTCATTTGATTTCATTTGATAAAATATTAATGCATATGGATTTTCATTTGTAATGTTTTATAATTTTAAAATCTAGATATTACTGCATGTTGATTTAATTAAAATTTATTTTATTTTATTGTCATCATTAAATATGATAAATTTAATTTATTTTATTATTCTCAATTAAAGGATTTGTAAATGTTAATGGCAAAATAAAATATTTCAATGTCAATCAACTTACCATTGTTAGACCATTATTCACCTATAATTTTTAATATTTCAATATTAACTTTTATAATTTAAAATTATCTTATTAATTAACCTACAATACACCTTTTGTATAACTAGCTTTAGGTTAAGCATAATGCATCTTTAACTACTTTTCATTAATTTTGTATCTTTTAATAATTACTCAACTCTACTTCAATTTTTTCTTTGATTTTTACTTTGTATCATTTTTTGGTCTGTGCTACCCAAAGGTTATTCTCTTTTTATACTTATATTTTATATTTCTTTAACTATGATATTAACTTTTTCTTTTAATATTTTTTGTTGATGATTGATTTAAAGATGATTGGGTATATATAGGAAAAATCTTTCACTAGTAAAGTCACTATCATGAAAGTTGATATTGCTTTTAGTTGGTACTATATGTCGTGTAGGTGTAACAAGAAATTATCTAAAGTTGACAGGAAATTTCAATGTTATTCCTGCAATGTTGATATCCCTAATCCAACTCTAAGGTACTTAATAGTTATATTTTTTATATTTGATACTTAAAAATTTATTATTCCATTATGATAATAAAAATATTTTAAATTATTATATTATATTTATAATTGTAGAGTTTTGCATTTTTTATAAGCACAAGTTGAATATTGAGGCATATGATAGTTCTAGAAGGGTGATATTCATACTGTTCAATACAAAAGCTAAGGATTTAATTAATAGAGATATTAATGATCTTTATGAAATATCTATTAAGATATTAAGTTAAAAATTATTTTAATATTATTTAATATTTAAATTAATTGAATCATATATTTATACTTATGATTTAGGAAAACGGAGATTATAAAATCTAAAAATTATTTGAAGATCTCAGAGATAAAATTTATGTGTTCGAGATAAGGGCAACCAAGTATAATCTTGAGACAAGTGGTACCAAATTTACAATGAATAAGGTGTATGATTTGATCATAAGCTTAAATGTCAAAAATTATTGAAAGAGATACGTATAAACTTATTACAATAACTATGTTTGTTATAAAGTTATATAGTCTAGATAATAACTTAACTATTATCAAATTATAGATTACTGTTTTATCTATCTCTTTACCTCTATCTATGAAATCTATTAGCTTATCAAGTAAAATGATACGTACTTCAAAAATAGCAAGAAATACTGGAAAATCAATTGTTGCATTTTTTATTCAATAATAATTTATAAAAAACTCTTTTATGAAAAAAGTTTGTATGCGAGATTGATTTTAAAGATAAAATTTTTAATTTCTTGAAATCGAAAACATTATTATTTTTTGTTTATAGATTATTTGGATTCAATAAATTGTAATTTGAGTTTTCTTTAGAATTAATGATAATTGCATAAGTATATTTAATATATAATTAATTTATTATATTATATTAAAATATATAAATTTTAAAAATGATTATATAAGTTATGAGTTATTCATAAACTTTATAGCTTATATTATCATTTAAAAAAATTATATTTATATAAGATTTATTGATATATGAATATATTTTTGTGCATCGCATGAGTTTAAAACTAGTCTATACTTATATTAAAAGCAATCAATCATGTAATTGTTTGAACATCTCTTTAATGTCAATAAAAATAATTAAGGGACAAATTTGGGAAAAAAAATCTTCAAAAGCTTTTCATTTCTTTTCTTTCTTCTTATCTTTTTTTTTTTCTTTTTCTCTTCCATTCTTTTTCCATCTTTCTTTTAGTTTCTCTTTTTCTTCTCTCCTACCCGAATTTGGGCCTTACCTAGTAGCCAATCAACACCAGTTTTTTCTTCTTCCTTTTTCTTTCTTTCTCTTTTCCCTTCTTCTTTCTTTTTTTACCAATCAAATCTTTGCCCAAACAGTCTAAGTCTTTCACTATTCAGTCGAAATCACCTCTTTTTGTTTTTGTTTTTATTTTCCTTATTCTTATTTTTTGCTAGGTTCCTTATAATTTGTAAGGGTTGTGGTTTTTGCTCTTTTTTTTTTGTTTTTTGTTGTGAGTTTTATAAAAAGTTTTGGATATGGCAAGGCAAGTATGGCAATATCAATTCTGATGGGAATGGTGAGTATTTTTTTTCCTTTTTTTTTTATTTATGGCATAAACTCTTTATCTCAAGTGATTATTTGGTTTTTATCTTTTAATTAAAGCACCAAATATTTGATTTCTTGGTTATCTTTATTTTCAGTATTTTTCAAATTTTTTCTCTCAATTTTTGGTATGTTTTGACATCTTTCTAAGGTGAGTATTTTTTTTTACTTAATTAAGACATTAAATATTTGATTTCATTTTTTCTTTATAACTTTGTTTCATTTACCTAATTTAATTTCGTACATCCAAAAAAAAAGTGTATGAAAATGTGTTCTGGGTTTGAATGTATTTGATTTGTTTGGCTAATTATTTTTATCATTTGTTTGATATGGATGAAGGTATGTTTTGAGTATAAATTTGGTTTGAGTTTGTGTTGTAAGTTATTTTCATTTTCATGCATGGATTTCTTGCATATTTGCAAAGTTAGGGCTTTTCATTTTTTTTTTTTGTTTTTCTGTCTTTCTCATAGCCATCATTGTTTTTTTTTTTTTGGGTTAGCAAGCTTGAAGAAAAAATTTTGAACATGGAATCTAAAAACCAAATTCTTCCAAACCCTATTAAATTCACTTGTTTAGAAGATTTCATAGTATCCACCAATTCTAGTCATTCTAGTAAGATATAGCATATACATTTTTAACTTTCCTATCTCACTTTTCATTATGTTGATATTTTCTATTATCTTTTTGCTTTGTAAATTTACAGAATGTGAAAATGGTCGTATATGGATGAAATGAACAAATCAAATGTATGTTACATATTTGATTTTTAAACTTATTATCATATTTACGTGGGCATTGACTTGCCTGAGAATGATTTTATAGAAACATCCTTATGTAAATAAAGGAATCAATTTTGACTTGCCTGAAGTGGTTGCCAAAGTACCAAACATTCTGGGTGAGATTTTTCTCTCTTTTTGGGCTATTTTTTTCTTAGTTGAATGGTTTAACATATTCTTGATTTTTTTGAGGAATTCTACTATTTAGGCATGAGCTACGTTGGAGATAATATGTTTAAATCCATTCTTATTAGTGATTAAATCTTCATGAAAGTGAGTTTGATATTTTTTTAATAATTTGCATATTGAATACTGAAAGTACATTAATGAACTACGTTTTTAATTGGTCACTAGAATCCCAATCTAATCCTCTTCGTTTTTTTTATAACAAAAAGGAATATTCATCCAAATAAGACAAAATGCATTGAAAATGATGTTTACCCAGTTTATAATCTCACTAGCTTATCTCATTATTTTAAGCTTTCATCAGTTAATCTTTTTTCTTGGATCTTCACCATGGTTACTTTAATAATATCAGCTTTTTTTTTTTACTTCTTTCGATTTTTGTTTTATAGTTATTAACTCAACTAATTGATTTTAAAACTTGATTTTAGCTTTAGGAGATGCTTTCGATACCATTTTGAAGATTTTGGATAAGCCAAATGGTGGTGAATTTAGCAAATACTATTGTTTACCTGCTCTCAATAATCCAAAGATCGGTTAATTCTTTTTTTTTCTTTTTTAGATTTTAAATTTCATTTAGTTGCCAAGAAATTATAGGAAAATAGAATAAAATATATGAAACGAAATGAATTTAAGTGTTTTTAACCTAATTTGGAGTTTGCTGATAACTAATCAAAACTCTGTTTTCATTTTTGTTTCTTTTCTTGCATTTTCTCTTCAACCAAACAAAGCCTGTTTTAGGTGCATAAATTCAATGATAAAGGTTATTGAGTAGTTATGAGAATTCATGTAGATATGATGCTACAACATTAAATGTTTTATGCAGTGTTTTAAACTTTGATTTTTTGTACTATAGTTGTTAATATTACTTTAACTGAATTATTGATTTTATCTCTTTTTGCCATTGTGTTTTTCATGCAGTATTTAGAATGGTTTGTTTGTATCATCTCATAATCAATGTCCAATTTTATTTTAGTAAATAAAGTTTTGAGATGAATATTATGTTAATTGTGGTAATTTTATTCCATTTTAACTTCTGTTTAATGGATTCTATTATTCTACAGCAAGTTGATGCAATGCCATATATTAATGATACTTTGATAAGTAACAAAGGAAATTTCTTACTTTTAAAAAAAATATATAGAAGGGAATGAAAATGTTTCATACTGGTAAGTGTTTACATTGTTATGGATTTTGTAAAATCTATTGTGTGATTGGTGCTGATAAATTATATTTTTTCATTATAGATATGATGGAAATACAGGTTGTTTAAATTTTATTGAGCCTTAAATAAAAGCATAGGGCAAAGCATGTTTAACATAAGTATGTGTGGCATAAATATCATTCAATATGGATTACCTGTAAAGGCAACTAAGCCATTTACAGTCTTTAGGTGGAAGCTTGGTCATGATTCAAGGTATAAAAAAATTGAGGTTTGTCAGACATGCAATAAGTTAAAAAAAGTTCGTCAAGTCTCCCTTTTAGATCTTGAATACGGATTGCCAGTTCAAGTTTGGGATACTACCTTAGTATAAATTTCAATTATGCTATTTAGAAAAGTAATGTGGATAGAAAGGATTCCACCTTGGAGCGTGATCACAAGGTATGTATTTTTATATTTAATAGTCATATTTAAGTATCAGTTTATGAAGAAAGTGAAGCTACTTAAAGTGTCATCTTATATAAGATTTTTCTAGTAACTTTCTAGTGAACCGTTTACCTTTTAGAATGCAATCCATTTAGTTATCATTGCAATAGCTTAAGCATGTAGTATTGACATTGCAAACTTGGTGTAAAGATTCTTTACATTTCTATCATGCATTATTAGAGATTGGCACACTGTGAAAGCTTAAACTTTTACATTCTTATATTCAGGTCAGTTAAACCTACATAAGTGCATATTCACATTTTTTCAATTGATATCTGGATTTTGGCATGTAATTTTTCATTAATGTTGTAATTTTAACCTGTAGGTATTTTAAGTTGTATTACTCCCATTTTTCCTTTTTTTTTTTTTTTTTGTAATCAACAATTAATTAATGCTGAAAGTTTGAGTTTAGAATCTTTATTGCTTTTGCATTTGGATTTGTGTATTTTCAGTTATAACTTACTATCACCTGTTGATGAAAATAAATTGTTATGATGTTTATGATCATATGTTATAGCTTTCCTTTTCAGGATTTTGTTGATTTATAGTTTCTATTTGTAAGCATAGAATTTTGAAAAAAACTATAACATATAGTAATGAACACTAGAATTGTTTAGGTATACTACTTATTTTATAATTACTATTCCATATTTGGTAAATCTCTCATGTTCACCTTCTCCTTGTCTTATCTTTTCTTTTCTATACATGGATATGTTTAAACTTTATTAAAATGGGAATCTTTATGTAGAATTAAACTTTTATTAATAGTGCGAATGAAATAGAGTTTAATGGTTTCAATGTGCCTAATTTATTTGTTTTAGATGGCTATGTTCTCTTATTTCTTTTTGTGTTTTTCTTTTATGCTTAGTTAAGTAAATTTTTTGTTTGTAAGCTAGAGCTAATTTAGATTATGAATCTTTATACGAAAATTAGAGAAAAACATTTTGTGATGCTGGGTTTTGAAATTTATAAGTGTTGGCCCTACTTTTGTTCAAATTTCTAATTAACTATTGAAATTTCTTATAAGGAAATTTACTAGTTGACTTTGTATTAGAATTTTTTTTTAAGATAAGTAATTTTTATACATTATCCAAGAAGTAGTAGAACTGCTACCAACCAACAATTACATACTGTCAAACTTTTCATACCACAAATGAGTCCCTACATAAATTTTATTTTTCACATAGTTCTTGGTTAACATGATCATAAGCTATATTTTTTAGGCCAATCAATCATAATCTAACTACATTTTTATTTTTTTTCAATATTTGCTTCTTTATGAGCTCCATTGACTTGTGTATGCATGCATTCTTTTTTTGCCCAAATCCAGTATATGTATACCCCCTATGCCTATCATAGTATGACTAAGACCAAAGCTTTCCTTTGTAGCCTACTAACTACCCATTGAAGCTCATTCTTCCATCCCTCAGCTTCTTTCTATAAATTACACAGGTGTAGTACCTGTTGCCATACCCTTTTAGTATCTATAATTGAAAAAAATGTAATCCCTATTCTTTTTCTCTTGCTTGCAAAGTACACAGTCCCCATTAGTATGAATTCCCTAAGAAATGAGTTGATCTTTTGTTAGGAGCCTATCAAGAATAGCCATCCAGGTAATTATAACATACTTTGGTATATGAAATTTACACCAGACAAGCCTATGCCAATTTATTTTCATTTTTCTTTCTCTTATTTCTTCTCAAAAACTTGCAGTCAAGTTGCTAAAACCTTTATTATTCCAAACTATTTCAGTATTTGCTTGTGTCAAATATTTACTTGCAAGACTTTTTATTTGAAGTAGCTTTTTTATACACTAGCTATGACTTTGAGTTTCTATAATTTCCTAAATATTTCTTCCTTTTAACACATATATGTCTATCCATGCAATCCATAACGAGCCTGCTTATACAAAGATAGACCATAGAAGCCTAATCATGCAGGCCTTGTTCCAAGCACCAACATCTCTTAATCCCAACCCTTTTTCTGACTTCAATTTACATATTGCTTGCCATCTTATTGGGGCTCTTTTTGTTGTGCTTGATTGGCCTTTTCAGAAAAATGCTAAATAGAGTTGGTTGACCTTCTTGATTTTTTTTTAAAGAATAAAATGCTTGCGCTAGTAGTTATGAATACTAAAAAAGATGGATTGGATCAACTATGATATATTTACGTAGGACAAATGTCTTGCTGCCCAGCTATGAATTCTTGCTATGATCCTCTCAACTAATGGCATACAATCTATCATAGTAAGCCTTGTGGCACTAGTGGAACCCCAATATATCTAATAGAAAGTTTTCCCATCTTGAACCCCATGACTTTCAAGATTTCTTTAAGCTTAGTTCATGAAATCCCTATATAATATAGCTCACTCTTTGCACTATTTAGCTATAGTCTAGAATAAATATAAAACTGCTTTAGTATGACTTGAATTCCTTTAACATAATCTAATTTCCCTTTTGTAAAGATAAGGAGATCATCAACAAAACATAAATGTATCAAGTTCACCTTCTTACATTTGGGATGGTAAGAAAAAATGTCATATGACGCAACATTATCTAGTAACATGTCCAAAACATTCATAGCAATAACAAATAAGTATGGTGATATAGGATCCCTATCAAGGGCTAAGCTTTCTCTCAATGAAGTAATAGATCGTGTGGCACTTGGATGAATACTTTCACACAAGTCAGCCAAGAGTAGTTTGATATTTGAACAGGCAACAAATAAACCACAAGTTAATCTTAAGCATACACAACTATATATACATATTGAGGTAAAATAGGAGCATATCAAGGTAACACTCAGGTTCATGAATAAAAAGAAATATTTATTAATATTGAGAATAGTACAGCAAGTCTTTCCACCATCATCAGAGCTAGAAGGATAGCCCTAGATGGATAGTCTAGCACATACCTTAACCAGTGAGGTAGCCCAATAATACATCGAATGCTCACCCTTTGTAAAGAACAAATGAGATTTTATAGCTATGCTACCAATAACCATTACAATATTCAAAATAAGGATACTTTTTCTTAGCACATGAGATCTACCATTCCCATTGGCATCTCTATCCCGTCATGGTCCTATACATGGGTGGCTCATGACAACCTATGCCCGATCATAGCCCTATACAAGGTTGACTTATGACATCTTTCCCCACATATTCTACGATATCTTTGTCAACTTGTTGGCCTGGAATTTTTCAATCTTCTGCTTGAATGCTTAAAGGTCATGCGCTTTTTTTCAACTAGTTTCTTATGGTTCTAAGCTCTTTCACTTCACTAAGTATTCATGCACTATTTTTTGAAATACCCTAGATACCCTATCAGCTAAAATCTCTTCAACTTGATGTTCTGATGGTGGCTTCAAGAAGATTGCGACCTTGGTTGATTCTTCGTAGCTTGCATCTATGGGATCTGTATGCAAAAGCTTTAATTTGCTCACATGAAACATTGAGTGCACCTTCATTCATCTTGATGGGTCAATTTTGTAAGAAGCATTTCTCGTTTTGAAAAAGATCTTCACTGGATCCTCATATTTACGCACCAATCTACGATCTCACTTTTTTAGGAACTTGGTTTGTTCGGGCATGAGTCTAATAAGAACAAGATCACCAACTTTGAATTGCTATACTTTACGACCCTTATCTACTCATTTTTTCAGTGCTTCGATACTTTCCCTAAGTTTGCTTGTGCAATCTCTGTATTTTATCTCCATTCTTTATTAAGGTTGAAGGCTCGTAGATTTTTTCTTTTATATAGCTCAAGTGAAGTATGCGGTAGTCTTGATAATTATCCCGTGACCACTTTAAATAGACTTTTGTTTATGGAAGAATACTTATTGGAATTAAAATAGAGCTGAGAAACATCCAATAATGAAGGCCAATTCTTCTGATTAGCTTGAACAAAGTGTCTTAAGTATTCTTCCAATAACCTATTAAAGGGTTTAGTTTGAGCATCAAGTTACTAGTGATAGCTTGAAGAGATATTGAGTTGAAACCACAATATCTTGAAAAGTTCTCTCCAAAATGACCCAATGAATCTTGGATCCCTATCATTGACAATATTTTGAGGAAGGCCCTAATATTTGATTACATGTTTAAACATTAGTCGAGCTATATCTTTTGCAATGCAATACTTTTGGGCAAGAATAAATGTGGCATACTTTAAAAAATGATCAATCACCATCAAGATAGACTCGAGGTCACCAACTTTAGGGAGACCCGATATGAAGTTAAGGGATATACTTTTTTAAGGTCTTATGGGTACAGGTAGTGGTTCAAGTAAGCTTGCCAATTTTTTCTTTTCAATTTTATCCTATTGGCAAATGAGGTAAGTCTTTGTATAATCCATCACATCTTGCAGCATATAAGGCCAATAATAGCCTTGTTTCAATAGTGTCAAAGTATATTGCCAACCGGGATACCCCACCCATTGGGGGTCATGACATTCCCTCATTAGCATCTGTCTTAGACCTTTTACTTTCGACATAAACAGTCGAGGACCCTTTGTCAATAAAACCCTATTTTTCCATTAAAAGTATTTAGAATTTCCTTTTTCTACTAACTTCAGGATGGCACTGGCTTACGTGTCTTTTTCTAAATTATCTTCAATTAGTTTACAGACATCTGTTGTGACTTTACTAGCTGAACTTGGGTTAATTCTCTTGAAGGCAGCCAACTTTGCTCATCTACTCAATTCGTCTGCCACTTGATTGGTTTTTCTAGTTGTGTGCTCAAAACAAAATTCAAATTCGATTAAAAATTCTTGCCATCTAGCTTACTTAGCTGTGAGCCTTGGTTGGGTGAAAAAATGACTAACTACTGCATTATTTATCTTCATAATGAAATGTGAACCCAACAAATAATGCCGCCAAGTTCTCAGACAATAAATTATTACCAGAAGTTCTTTCTCTTGAGCCGTATATTTTTTTTTTTTTGCTTTACTTAACTTTTTACTTTCAAATGTTATTAGGTGTCATTCTTGTAAAAGCACTCCCCTAATAGCAAAGTCAGATACATCTGTTTGAACTTCAAAAGATTTTTCAATATCAAGAAGAGCCAAAATAGGGTCTTTCATAATAACTTCCTTCAATCCCTCAAAAGCATCTTGACATTCACTTGTCCAACACCGTTTATGCTCCTTTTTTAATAGCTCCGTGAAGACAGTGGTTCTACGAGAGCACATTTCTATAAATCTCTTATAATAATTAGCCAATCCTAAAAAAGAGTGAAGTTCACTGACATTTTTTGGTGTTACCTACTCTTTGATAGCTCTAACTTTTTCTATGTCCATTCGAATGTGACCTTGTTCAATAATATAGCCTAAAAAGTGAATTTATGTTTAAGCAAATGCACATTTCTCTATTTTAACATATAACTGGTAGTCTTGTAATCTTTGAAACACAAGACGTAGGTGTTCTTGGTGCTCTTCCAAGGTAGAACTATACACCATTATATCATCTAAATAAATTACCATAAACTTGTCAAGATAGTTATGAAACACCTGATTCATCAAGGTACAAAATATGGCAGGGGCATTAGTCAATCCAAAAGGCATAACAAGAAATTGAAATGCATCATACCATGTTACATAAGTGGTTTTTAACTCATCTCTTTCAACAACTCTGACCTAATAATAGCCAGATCTCAAGTCCAATTCGGAGAAATACTTGACCTGGCTCAGTTGATCAAATAAATTTATAATAATGGGAATGAGATATTTGTTTCTCACAGTGACTTTGTTCAGAGCCCTATAGTCTATGCATAACCGTAAACTTCTATCATGCTTTCTCTGAAATAGCACGGGTGCTCTAAAGGGTACTTTCGATGGTCTGATGAACCCTTCTTATAAAAATTCATCTAATTGTTTTCTCAATTCAACCAACTCTGGAGAAGTCATACGATATGAGGCTCTAACAGGTGGTTTGAATCTAGAGAAAAACTCAATCTCATGGTCAATCAATCTTCAATGAGGTAAAACCTTAGGCAATAGCTCTGGCATCACATTTCTAAACTCTACCAATACTTTTTTAACCCTATCGGGTATCAGTTCCAACTCAATCTTTTCTTTGTAAATCGATATGGTTACATAAGAGGGCTCCCTTCTCTTTACCTCTTTTTTGAATTATACTGCTAAAATCATTTTTTTTCACTCTTAGGAATGATCGTGGCTAGCATAACACACAAGCATTCCTCTAAGAATAATAGACAACTAGCAGAAGAGATTAGGATCACCTGAGCAACATCATGAAGTTCAATCCGATGACAACATCAAAGTTATTCATGAGAAAAATTATGAAGTCTACCTTTCCTTCCCATGACCCCAACTTGGTCATAACACTCTTAAAGCTTCCACTGATCACAAAAGCTAGTGAATTAACCACTTTCATTTGCCTATAGTTTTTAATAACTTTGAGATCACACTTTTTTGCTTTCTCTGATGTGAAGAAGGTATCAGTTACACCCGTATCTACCATGGCCCTTACGGTCTTCTTATTGAGTACTAGATCCATATATATCAGGCCTTTGTCAAGTTCTTTCTTTATCATGTTTAGTTGGGTACGGAGGGCATTAAGAAATCGTATTGGGCCCATCATGGCTGGCTCATCTTTAACTTTTTCAATTGTCTTAAACTTTTTATGGACTCTTGAGACAAGGCTTTCAGAGCATTAAGGGCACCTCTATGTGGGCATTTGACCACCCGATATGGCCTCTTGCATAGGAAGCAAGCTAACAGTTGTCGCAGCTTGAAATTCACTATATTATTTACCTTGGGTTGGGTATTGTCTCAACTAAAGGACCTCCTATCTGATTTTCCATTGAAGGGTCGATCCACTCTGGCCATTTTTCCTACTCTTAAAGTTGGAGTTACTACCACTTAATGGAAGATTTTTCCATTTCGGGGAGCCATCATTATAATCATAAAGATGTTCGACAGCAGCCATGGCCGTGGCCACATCTTGCACTTTTTGTCTTTGTAATTCTATATGGCCCAAGGTTTGAGGCCCTCAAGAAATAGAACATCTTATTTTTTTAGACATGTCTCTAATATCCAACATCAAGGTAAAAAAACTCCTTACAAATTCTTACACTATTCTCATTTGTAACAATTCTTTAAGCTCCCTTTGGGCCATGTACTTCACATTCTTAAGGAAGAATTGGTTTTCAATTCTTGTTTAAGATCCACCTAAGTTTTAATAGGGCATTCATTATTTATAAATTTTGAATGCCACTACAGCTTGGTATCCCCGGTAAGGTACATTGATGCCATTGTAACCTTACCCTCCTCTAATTCAGTGTGCACAATTTGAAAGTATTGTTCCATGTCAAACAGAAAATTTTTAAGCTCTTTGACATCTCTTGCCCTTTCATAGCATTGAGGCTTTGGCACTTTGGCTCTTTTCTCTTTTTTCATCGAACTAAAACTTGACTTGGCCATAACCATCTGTAGAATGCTCATTTGGGCCCTGAGCTCCTTAAACTCTTTTAGGAGGACATTCAAAACATCTCTAGCCTTTTCACCCAAGCTATGTAGAGTATCAGATAATTCTCGTTAGGTTGTCTCGATCTCCCTTAGTCAATCATTAGTTACCAAATGAGCTTTTAGGGTAGCCACCGTGGCCTCAAGCTCTTCAATCCTCTATTGGTCATTGAATCCACCACTCATAGTCGTTTTATCAACTCTCTAGAATTTTTCAACCGTACTCTGATACCACATGTCATGGGCTAAGCTTTCTCTTAATAAAGTAATAGATCGTGTGGCACTTAGATGGCCGCTTCCACACAAGTCAGTCAAGAGTAGTTCAATATCTGAATAGGCAACAAATAAGTCACAAGTTAATCTCAAGCATATATAACTATATATACATATCAAGGCAAAATAAGAGCACATCAAGATGACACTCGGGGTTTTCGAATAAAAAAATATTTTATTAATATCAAGAATAGTACATCTAGTCTTTCTACCATCATCGGGGCCAGAGGGGTAGCCTTAGATGAGTGGTCTAACACATACATTAACCAATGAGATAGCCCAACAATACGTCGACTGCTCACCCTTTTTAAAAAGCAAATGAGATTTTATAGTTATGCTACTAATAACTATTACAATGTTTGAAATATGGACATTTTTTCCTAGTATATGAGATTTACCTTTTTTTGTACTTTTACCTTATCATGGCCCTATACATGGGTGGCTCATGACAACTTATGCCCAATTATAGCCTTATACAAGATTGGCTCATGACAATCCCCCTACTTAACTCCTCATGCCCCCTTAAAATATCCCACCAAGCCTCCAATGATTGCTAAAAGAACATTAGTGAAGTAAGATAGCTTTTTATCCAACCAACAAACCTTCTTGGAAATCTCATTACCTCTAGAGTTAAGATTAAAAATTCCCAACTTAAAGAGTCAAATGCTTTTTTTAAATCAAATTTAATAGCACACCTTGGGGACATGATAGCTCTACTATAACCTCTCATCAATTTTTGCGCCATAAGTACATTGTTTATCATGCTTCGTCCCTTTATAAAGGCATTTTGACTGTTATTGATTAGGGTTGGCATAAATTGTTGCATTTTTGTAGCCAATATCTTTTGTTCTACTCTTGTAAATAATAGTACAACAAGATATTGGTATATAATCAGAGATACTAGCTAGAGATGGGTTTTTTGGTACTAAAGTTATTATTGTAGAGTTGAAAACAGGTAACATATCGTCAGTTTGAAAGAAATATGATATAGTTACAATGACATCTTCCCCTACTATACTTCATGCATACTTGAAAAAATAAGCATTGAAACCATCAGGGCTTGACGCTTTATCACTTTGTTGAATAAAGATAGCTTTCTTAATTTCTTCCCTTATAACATTTTATGATATTATTATCCGTTGCTCATCCATCAAGGAACCTGGAGTAAGTCAATCAACAATTCTTTCTTGCAACCTTTAACATTAGCATCAGTTGTGCCCATCATCTGCTTAAAAAATCTCATAGCTTCATTTGATATCTGTGAGAAGATATCTAACCTATTTTTGTTACTGTCATATAATACCCATATATTGTTTCTCCTCTAGCTTATTACCATTATTTTGTGAAAGAAACATGTATTTTGATCTCTTTCTTGTACCTATATAATTCTTGACTTTTGTTTTTATAAGCTCTCATTCGCTTTCATTAGTTCAAAGAGTTCCAATGACTTGTACCCATATAATGTTTCAAGTTGTGCTACTGCTAACTTTTCTCTTTTCATTCTTACCTTTTTTGTTAAATTTTCGTATTGAGTGAAGTTGAAATTTCTTAGCATGGCTTTAGCCTCTTTAATTTCTTATGCAATACAACCATAGGTTTACCACTCACTGGTACAATCCAAGATTCCTCCACTAGCTTGAAGAACTGAAGGTGCTTTACCCAAAAATTAAAAAACTTAAATGGTTTTAGTGGTGAGTGTCTCAATATAGCTAACTTTATAAGAGCTGGGCAATTGTTAAATACTTTGGGGAGGAGGAATTCAACTTCTGAATTTGGTGCTTGTATGAGCCATATATCATTGATTAGCACTTTATCCAATTTTTGTGATAGTGTATGATTACTCTAAGTAAAAAGAGGCCCTATATAAGGATGATCTAAAACAGTCAGTTTTCTATAAGCATTCTTGAAAAGTTTTTGTATTAGAGCTAGATATTTGGGAACCATTGTAGTCTAAACTCTCTGAAAAGTGAGCCACAATATTAAAATCTCCAACCAACATCCATCGAGAGCTTTTTATGATTCTTTTGAGAGAAATCAAGTGCATCTATAGTCTTTTCCTTTCACCTTCACTATTACACCTATATATAGCTGTGAAGTATAGCTTATGAGTGTTTTGTAAAATGTTACATGTAATGCTTTGGTTAGTTATATCAACTAAATCAATTATTAACTCATCCTTCCATATCATCCATATTCTTCCATTGTAAGTGGTAGCATAGTTATGATGAATGGACTAGCCAGCAAAGTAATTGTTAAAACTTTCTGCATGTTTTATTACTTCACTCTTGTTTCTAATAAACAAGCTATATCTACTTTTTTTTTTTAATCTTACTTACAACCTCTCTTTGTTTCAGAGGATCATTTAGTCCTCTGACATTCTAGCTAAGCACATTTATGATGAAAAGGGAGATGATGAATGACCTCCTAGAACAGAGTGTTTCACCCTAACCTGTTTATTTTTCCCTTTATCAATGGGACCTTTTTTCTTATTCTTCAACTGTTTCATCAAATCTGTAACTCTTATTGCTGTCGTCTTTACTTTTTTGGGTAAATTAGGAATAATTCCTTCTTCTCTCATCTTGCTAGCCTCATGCACAACTAGTTTTAGTTCACATAAACACTTTTATCTTTCTTAATTACTACTTCTAGTATAGCAAATCTATTTGTGGACTTTGACTTTGCTAACTACATTGATTCAACTCGTAATTTTCCTCTCTCAGGAGAACTCTCTGGCCCTGACTTTGCTACTTGCATTGGCTGAACTTATAGCTTGACACTCTTAGAATTAGCCTTTGGCATAGCCTTCTTTGTTTCCTTAGCCCGTTGCTCCTTAGATTCTTTTGGCTACCATATCCTAGCTTCTACTACCACAGGCTTATTCATACATGATTTGTCTAAATGCCTAAAACTTCATAATGATGGCATTTTTGAGGCTGTCATGGGACTTTTATTAAGATAAAGGCTAGTATGCCATCTTGGAGTACCACAATAATGTACCTAGGTATATCCATATTAACCTCAATTTTCACATAGATTTTTGCATAAGCAAGCCTTTCAAAGTTTGTTGTAATTTTATCCATGTATAGTGGAAAGCCTAATGCACTGGCTATATAGCTTAGTCCTTTCTTAGTATAGAGTTCAAATGGAACATTTTTAAGATGTATCCAAATAGGTATCTTGTTCATCTTAAACTTTAAATTCTTCAACCCTTACTCTTATTTTTGAGCTATAATTGGCTTATTCTAAATATGCCATGGACTAGATTCAAAAACTCTATCTTAATCTTGTTCAGAAGTGAATTATAGCACAAACAAATTATTTCTAACAGGTTTGATAGTAACTATCCTTTTTTTCTCCAAAGCATGCTTACCAGCCTTTGAAATTGGCTAAAGTTTGGCACTCTTTCAAGAAACTAGGCCACTAAAGAATTCTGTAATTGATACACTCTTTTTTCAAATACGCCATCCGTTGGTTTAACTAGTGTTTTTCCATTCACCATATGGGGAAGGAAGAATTCCAAAGATTGATCATTTGATGCCAAGAAAATATTCTTCCAATCCATAGCATTCTTTTGCTCACTGTCACCAAAGGCAGTTAAAGAGCCACAAAAGGCAATTTTAGAACCTTTGCTAGCCACTACCTCACTCTTACCAGAAGAAGATGGATCAGGAATCGTACCAACTAGTTTCACAAATAGATGGTGCACTTTTCGTACATAATCAAAAAGCAGACATACATAATCAAATCAATCAATCCACAATCAAATGAAACAAGTCTTAATGATCCAATCAACAACAAATAATGGAAAAATACTATTGGATGGAGACAACAATGTAGGAGAATCTGACAGTTTCAACAAGAAATTGGTGGTTATACGAGAAAGTTTATAGTTTTGTAAGAAAATTAACAGTTAGGTGTGAAAATACTTTTACATTTTCAACTTCTTATGTTTCAAAAAGGCATCATTTTTTTTATGTTATAAAAACCTCAATCCTTCTTTTTTTCTTAGAATTTTCCTTCACTTTCTCTATCTTCCATTTATTTTCTCTACATCTCTCTCTAATTGGAGAAGAACACCAGTGGATTTTTGTTAGATTCCAAAAAAACATGCCAAAATTTTTGGATTGTCATTGGAAAGTCGCTCGAAACTTCAAAGTTGGCCAAAAATTTCAAACAAAATCTGAAATTTTTAGAAAATTAAAAAAAAAACATAAAAAAAGAATTCCAAATTCCCCTTTAATGATTTTGAATTCCTAGATTAGTTTAAGCAAGAATCTTCAACAAAAAAACTCTTAAAAACACTCCAAAATAAAAAATTACCCGATATCAAACCTTATTGCCAAGAAAATTTGCTCTCCCCTGTTTTACTTTTCTAGCTTTTTCTTTTCGATTGTTGTCTATCAGCAATTACTATATTTTGTATTAGAATTTATTATGCTGTAAACTTTGACTTTAACTCTTATCATTTTAACAATTTTTTTTTCATATAAAAAAAACTTTATGTTCATAATTTAAACAAGCCCGTAACATAACGCAAGCCTACCAACTAGTATTTGATTGTAGATGTAGGAAGGAAGTGCTTTTGAAATATTAGAACTTTTGATATAAAAGTTGTTTTTGCAACATTTGTCTAGTCTAAGTACTTTGACAAAGGCAAGTAAATAAGGGTTAGTCAATAAGCCAAACAAAATTCTCTTTGGTGCTAATTGCTCGACAAATTATTTTGGAAAAGATTTATACAAAGTTTCATAAATGAAATTCAAGAAACTTTTTATTACAAATAAATAATTAAAAATTAAAATTAAAAATCTCATCATATAGATCAAACAGGATAAAATTTTAAAAAATTTGAAATTTTTTAATGTATTTATTAAATAGACATTTTTAATAAAAAAATATTAATAATTTTTACTATTAAATAAGTATGGATCAAATTTGAATTATAAACGATATTTTTAATAATTTTTTTTACATATTATTTATTTTTACATTAAATTCTATTAATTTATCAGTTTGAATTTTTTATTAAAATTTTTATTCACTCATTTCTAATAATAAACTTCACAAACTTTATTTATAAAGTTTTATGTAAGTTTTATCCAATTATTTTGGGTTACATCCGTACCACTTTAGTTTTCATAATCCACGTGACAACGTTAGGTTTGTCGGCCATATTTAGGATGACTTACCATTGTTGCCAAATAATTTTCAACATCATACATAAATATTATATACAATTATACTATTAATAATATTTATGATTGAACTTGATGTTATAACTTAAGTGACATTAATTCGATTAAAAAATATAAAAATTAAATACGATTATTTTGATAAATACAAAATTAAAAACATTTATGTCTTTTAACTTTGAAAAAAAAACTTTTTTCTTACATATTATTTATTTCAAAATACAAATTTTTTTTCACTTACAAAAGTGAGTGTGATAAATTCTAGCACATACATAGGTCTTTACTATGATTATCATACAACACTTTTACAAACAACCCTCTAACTGCACATTAAAAACCTATTAATTTAATTCACCATAATTCCTTCCACTACTATATAAATAGTTAATTAAATTAATAGGTTTTTAACCGATGGTATAATTTTTTTGGCGACTTTTGAACATAATTTTATGCTAAAGAAAGTCAATTTGTTTGGCTTTGAAGGGAACAACCTAAATGAATCAATCCAAGTTAGGTAATTAATTAATTACTTAGCAAATCAATTGTCTTGGAGCAAGGTCAAACTAATTAATTATCCTAAATTAAAGCATAATTAAACATTCAAATCTTCTGGTGATTTGCCTGCTCCTTAATTTTTTACTTGTAAATATAGTTTGACAATTCATAAATATATAACATAGACATTGCAAGTTGCAACAGGCATATATTTTTTAAAAATTTTGAGAAAGAAATTAGATTTGACCAAATTTCTTGAATAAGAAATTAATACATACACCTCATGTTAAACCAAATGCTCCGATGCTGTAATACATTAGGTTTGGTTTTCTCCATATGAAGTTGTCTTAAACTAAAGTATATTCATTAAGATTTTTTTAATCATTTCATGCTTGGTTATCGGGTTTTAAACCTTTATATGTGACTAAAAAAGAAACAAGTAGTGTGGCAACAATAGAGAAAAAAGGAGTTTTGTGCAATTTCGGTCAAGTAATTTGATCGAAGTCAATTTGTTATCCGATTAAGATGTAATTTTATCAGTGTATTCATGATTCATTTTTTTTCAATCTGAACGATAGAGATCAGGTTTCGAGTTACTTACTAATTTTATGGATATTTGTTAATCCCTAAATTTATTTAGATTTATCCAATTTTCTCTTACAAGTTGTTTTTTTACCAAAATTGTTTAATCTTGAAATGTTGTGGTTGAATACCTTTAGTTCTATCTAAAGAGAACTTTGTATTCTCATTATTTTGATAGTGAAAATTTTTGTGGTTGCTCGTGGTTTTTACTCCTCATTTTGGGAGATTTTTCATGTAAATTGTTTGTATTTTTATACTTGTGATTTGAAGATTTATTTGTTAGTATTATTTATTTAATTCCTGCTTAAATTCACACAAAAGAGGAATAATTTGATTTTTTCATTGTATAACATATTTGATTTGAATATTGTTTGATAATAGACAAAAATTAATCTAGGAAATTGCTACCTTGTTAAGAAGAACTTACGTAGATTCGATTTTTCCAAAGAATGGAGCTTGTCGATTATGTAACTTCTCAATCTTAAACCAAATAAAATGTGTTATTGAAAGGCTTAAGTTGAGGGCGAATTGTATATATATTTATGGAATCTCGAGGGTGGAGGGCGTGCAACAAAAAAAAAGGCATTGGCATCACAGTCTTCTAAGATATGGTCAAAATAATATGCGAAATTAATCACCTTCCTCGGCCTGCGTTCTTCATTAATTCTTACTAATTTTTTCACATGGATTCTCTTCAATTCCTCACTTTCTACCGTATCTTGCAGACTCAGCACTAAATCACATACAAACTTACATTTCATATTAATTTTATGGTCTCAAAATTAAAATGAATTTATATTTGATATGTTGTTAGTATATAATTTTTATATACTGTCAATAATTTATTAATAAAATAAATCAAATGATAATATTTTATTAATAAATAAATTTTTTTATTTGTATAAATTTATTTTAAACGTTTAATTGGGGCAAAAACAACAATCGGCACTGGGGCCTTAATGCAAAAAATTTTACAATCTTGAACCGGAACACACGAGAGTAAAAAGAATAGTTTTTAGCCCGTGCATGTAAATCGACCCTTTTCACCATGAAATTTGAAATGTCATGTTAAACTAGATAGAGAATCATTGAATTGCCATTGAACATGAAGCTGTTGCACTAATAGATAGTAGCAAATTGTTTTGCCTATAGCAGATTAGGGAAGTTGATGTGACACATGAGACCCTAAATCTGTTGAAATAAGGAACCATGTTTGGACAAGAAATCACTGAAATACTAGGAGACATCCACTACTTGAAATAAATCATTAGAGGATATGCTAATCATGCAGCTATACTGCTGCTGGCTGCTGGCGTGATCAAAGCTTCAATGCAGTTCTCCTTTGATGCCGGAAAATGACTTTGGTAATAAGACTTCATAACCAAATAAGAAAATCAATATGTTGGAGATAGCTAGGGATACAATGTTTTGAGATTTGAATTCCATCCGTACAAAAGATTTCTCAAAAATAAGATTGTCTTCCCCCCCCCCCCCCCCCCCTTGTGCATGTGAGTCCAAATTGGAGCTGTCCTGGTATTTTAGAGATCAGGCCCATTTGAGTGAAGAAAAGAAACAAAACCCTGCAAAGATTCTTACAGACAAAATAATGATTAATTTTTTGAAAAATCTTGGTGCTTGGTATTGGTGGTCCACCTGCAGTTTTCAAGGTAAAAATGGTGACAGCCCATTTCTTTTCTTTTTTCTTTTGTTGTAATTCACTTTCTGCAGTCTCCTTCATTGGTGATTAATTATGCCAAAAAAAAAATGCAAAATGAATACCTGTCATCTCTAGGACAATGAAACAATTTAAAAAAAAAAAAAAAAACTGGTGAACCTGAACTGAAAATTACAGTCCTTCACTTCCCTAACCCAATTTCCCTGTAATTTACAAAAGGAAAAAACAAAAGCAGAACCTATCAATATCATCTGTGTAATTTTAGATTTGGAAGTGAAATCATAGGTAAAACTATCAAAATCTAGAGAGCTCACTAGCCAAAAGAGTGAAAAATGAGAAACGATATGGTTCTGAAACTGGGGGAAAAAAATTTTACTCATTTCATTTGCAGATTGACCAAGACTTTTCATTGTAATTAGGGCCACACCCCATTAATTGACTGTTATGCACTTTACAAGCTGACAAAAACACGCGTTGAAAATTCTTGGCGCTGAAAATGTCACCTGTTTGAGGTTGACTACAATAAGAGAAGGGAAAACAATTTTTGGAATTATTCGGTTCATTGTGGACCATTCACAGTAAAAAACTTCACTGCTTCATCGTAACCCTTTGTCGATTGGTCGAAAGCATGGAGATTTCTGAATTTTTTTTTATATTCCTATTGTATTTGTGTTTGATATTTTAACACTCGTAATATGTTGAAATATATGTTGCATTTGATGGAATAGGACAAACAAGAAAATAAAAATGATAATTCTTTTGTAAATTATGATATCATATTTTTTTTATTATTGTATCTATCATTAATTTTTTAATAAAAATAAATATTTTTTAAAAATCATTTCAATATTTATTATATATTTTTAATTAATAATTAGAATATATACAAAAAAAAGTTTTCTATTAATCTAATATCATTATATTCCTGTCCTATCAAAATATATCCGTGTTTGATAGCTTGAAAGTTATAAAATTCAGATATCGCAACATGTTCTGCTGAGATATAAAGGATAGATAAAGTTTTTCAACTTCAACTTCACTATTCCATGTGGGGCACTATGATGCAATCGGATAGGTAGGTCGGGCCAGCCTGATCCAGTTAGGTCCAATGGTTTCAGGCTTTTGCCCAACTCACAAGTAGGCTTGTGGGTTTTCGTTTATAATTTTGGTTGGACCTATTATATCCCACCTTTCCTTCTTTTTTGGATGAATTTGACTTGCTTTTCAATTTTTCATTGAAGATTTTATACTAACATTCATTTAAGTGTTTTTTGTTTGATTTTAGAGTATTAGTTTTTTTAATGGGTATTTATGTTTGATTTTGAATTGATTTTGATGGGTTTTTGTTTTTTATGTTTAATTTGGACGAAAGTCTTCACCTTTGGTTATAAAAAAAAAAAAAAATTCACCTTTTTATTTTGTTATAGTGTGAACAATGATTTTACAGTGAGAACGTTGCTTTTGCAAAAAGCTTTTGGGGTTACAATGTAAAGTTACAGGGTTCAATTCATGGCTGGGTTTTGAAATTATATTCTTCTACAATAGTGTATATAATCTTTTTTTTTTTTTTTTTTTTTGCAATTGGATTCTTGAATTACAGACCAAATCATCTAAGGAGAATGATGATAAATCCAGAAAAGTCAAAGTGAAGATAGTAATTGGAGTTTGGAGCTATTCAGAAAGGCCGGACGCCAAATTTCGAAAGGATGAAGAGGTTGAAGTCACTAGTGACGAAGAAGGTAAGACAAGCACACATTGCTAGGAACAGTTTTTGTTACTTGTATTAGAGCTATTCATGCTTCAGCTTACGCTAATTTTCTCCTCTTCAAGCGAACTATGGCTTCTGCCTACCTAAGAAATTAATTCTCAGTCGTACATAGCGACAGAAATAAACAATGAAACCCACTTAGAAAGTATCTTTTGACTTTTGAGTATACCTTGTATTTACATGAAAAACATATCCATGTTGCATCCGGAGCATTCTTACTCTGGCCATAATCATCAGAACCAGTCTCATATCTCATGCTATGGTAGTCTCTGTACAATCAAATACAACTAATGCTTCTTTACTTTCTTCTTTCCTGCACTAGCTGAGCTACAGAGAGACTTGCAACCGTTTCGAATCAGTCATTGGCTGCATCTGAACCTCGATATTCATCCTTTTGTATGCTTTCATTGGTCTGCACCCTAGTGTGTCACAACTCAAAGTTGTCGATTTTTTATTTTCTTTTTCCTTTTTGGAGTTCTTTGTTTGTCTTATATATTGAATGAGCCAACTGACACCTTTTCTTTATAGAAATAGAGATGAATATATTGACTTATCTGATACTATCTTATAGAGATGTTTATAACCTAAGGAGTCTGATTCATCTCTTGAATCGCTAAACTCTGAATAACAGCCTGCGCCTTTTTTTCTCGTTTCTTTGGTAACACGATTTATGAGAAGATCTCCACTATCAACTTATGACAAGCTCTGTAACTGTTTGTTTTCTCTGATATGAATCTCATTGAAAAAGGAATATGATTATGAAGAATTGTTGGATAACTGCAAAATCATAGCTATGCCTGAAAGTAGAAGCTATTTTTTGAGACTTTTGGAACAAATGTCAAACCTTTTGGCAAGGAGCTATCCCACGGGAACGAAGGGCTGTTGAGCTGGTCTAGCCAAGTGATTTGCATTTTAGCCAGGATAGGCCCGCGTATATTACTGAGAGTTTGTTGATAAATCTTCTTAAAGCTCCTAGTTGTCTCAGAGATGCTGATTATCAAATCATAATTTCAGCAAATGTTGTTTGAAATTGGGATTTCAATAATTTAACTGGGTTTTAGCGAGCAGGTCAAAGGTCAATTTCTCTCCCAACTTTAAGCTAGCAGCTGCATTTTACACAACTTTTTATCCTTGCTCTTGCGTGAGTGATTGTAAGAGAAGATGGAACGCAGGAATTGGGCACTATAAAGCATATTCTCTCCGAACAAGCATTTTTCAGCATATTCTTCCCTTTTTCTCTACCTTGCTTAAAATCAAGTGATTTTGCCTTCCACATATATAAATAGATCATGACATCCTTCGGTCACTAAAATAATTACAAATAAACAAATGGAGGCTGTTTAAAACATTCAAAGGACAATAAATACACAGATTTAAGAAATTTTAAACATGCAAGTAAAGAAAGCTCTCTTTCTTGCATTATTTTCCCAGCTCCTTCGTTTCCTCCACTAAACCCTTCACCTCTTCATTGACTATCTGAACTTTAAACGCTGATACCGGGAATGACCTGGACAAGCCGAACAGAGTCTTGAACGTAATTGAGGCAGAAGGAGATTCTTCGACGGAGATTTCTGTTAAGGTGACCCAAAACATGAACTCCTTGGCTTTGACACCAGTCAGATTCTTGATCTTGTTTGGCTCGAAATAAGCTGTAATTTCAGTTTCGTAGCTGATGACGACATCGTCAAACTTGTTCAAGTCCCTCTTCTTTTTATGCCGGAGCCAGACAAAGCCGGTCTCCTCAACGTACCCACATTCCTGTATGTCTTGCAAAGTTAGCAAGCCATTAGGCAAGCCTTTTCTTGTAACAACAACGTGAACTTTTCTCTGCATGTTTCATCCCCATAATAAACTTCAGCTTTGGCCTTCATTTCGTGCGTTACTAGAGACATCTTTCGCGGTTTTGCCTTCACCTTCGGTGCGGTGTTTTTGGTTTTATAGAACAAGGATTGGGATGAGGGTTTGAGGTGGAGGTAGAGTATTGAAATGGTATTTCATTTCAAATTAAACTCTTTCGCTTATTGGAGCCTGGAGGGACGTGCTACGTGGTCATATTATCCGATCTCATGACAAGAACCACTTGTTTCCATATATAATAAGAAAGTTTACAGAAAACTTTGAACTTTCTTGAAGAAAAATTTACCCTCAAAACCTAATGTCGTCATGATAATAATAGTATACCATTTGTCCTTTATGAAAGTTAGTTTTTTTAATTTCAATTTCTGACATAGAAATATAATGGATAATTATTTTGCCAATAGGTTGTAAAAACAGGAGAAAGAAGAAAAGATGACACTTGACGTTACTCCTTTCACACGATGTTAGGCATATAAACATATGTCAGGGGCCGAGACTCCCAATTGGGTAGTTGGGTAGTCTCCCTTGTGGCCTTCAACACCCCGGATCTGGATCCGGATCCGGACGCCGATCTTGACATAAACGTACCCCTGAAATAACTCTTTTCTATTCCATACACCATTTTTTTCACATTAAAATGTTCAACGAATTCTAACGTTTTCTTTTTTTCTTTTTTTTGTTTTTAATAGAGACTTGTTTCTAAATACTAACATTGGAAATGGATCATCATGTTCTCTTTTTCAAGTTTACCTTTTCTTTTCTTTTGGGCTTTATGTATTTTATATTATCCAGCTGAATTCTTCTGGGTTTTGTCATATTTTCTTGAATGCGAAGTGGCTAGTGGACCCCTTAACAAGTTTGTGAAGGGCCCACAAGTCCAAACTCACTGCGATATCATCGCAGCCATTGAGAACGCTAAAAAACTTGTTCAGATAACCAAATTTTACATTAAGCTGATCGCCAATCAATCCACAATAAAATTCCTCTAACTGCCATCTCCTACCAGCACAATTAGTTTTACCAATCGATTCTTTAAAACCCTAAAAGAAGAAAAAAAAAAAAAAAAAGGACTTTTCTTTGTCTCATAAATGAAAGTTTCAATTCCTATCTCCAAATTTATGCATCTGGTCAGTGAAGTTTAATCTTTATTTTTTAGTTTTCTCAATTGAATTATGAATTTGAGAGATGGGTTTTTTCCCTGACGAAGTTAGCGTACAAATTCTTGCAAGATTGACTGTAAAGATCCTTTTTTAAAACAAAAACTGTTTGCAATCTTTGGTATAGATTAGCATAAGGTAAGTAGTTTATAAGACTGTATTATGAGGTGTCCGCTAAGAATCCTATGGTCCTGGTTGAGATTTTTGATTCAACGGAATCAAAATCAAGCTTGATTTGTTGGGAATATTGACTCAAATCCCATAAGAGATTTGTTTGAGATTTGTTTGAGATTTGTCAGATATTGCTTGATGGACAAGAAGACTTGCAAAAGAAGAATTCCAAGAAAAAGGGGATTCTTAATAGGTAAGTTTGACTTGCAAGAGAAGAATTTTAAAAGGAAAGAGATTCTTAATAGGCAAGTTTAACTTACAGGAGAAGAATTCTAAGATGAAAGGGATTCTTAATGGGCAAGTTTGTATGGTTATAAATAGGTGAAGTCTCTACAATTTGGTATGAGAAAAAGATGTAAGAGACTTGTAGGGTTTTGTGGGATGACACCTCATAGGAGTATTGGGGCTTTACATCTTATGGGTGTGTATGTTTGTTTGTGAGTGGACTAGAGGAGATTGAGAAGGTCCACATAGGTATGATGTATGAGAGCATATGGGTATGTGTTTGGTTATGTTGAAAGGATGCACAAGGGTTTGAGTTTGTATTTGTTTAGGTTGAGAATACTCCATAAGACTAGAAGAGATTGAGAGTGTCTTATGAGTATTGATTGTTAAGTGAGGTTGATGATTTGATGTAAGTTTGTAATTCTCTACAACTAGTGGATCTTTTTTTCTCATCCGTGGATGTAGGTCAGTTGGACCGAACCACGTTAAATTGCTGTCTCTTTTGTGTTTGATTTATTGTTTGATTTCGCTTCCGCTGGTATGATTGGATTGGAGGCTTTTAGCCTAACAAATGGTATCAGAGCTGTGGTGTTCCCCAACAAGTGTTATCAGAGCTGAAGGTTCGAAACGTGAAAAGAGTTGAAGATTCAAGATGTGGAAAGAGCTGATAGTTCGAGACATGGGAATAGTTGACAGTTTGAGATATGGGAAAAGGAAGAGTTCGAGTTCGAGTTTTGAAGATTAAAGATTGGTTTGTATGAAGTGTGAAGACACAAGAGAAGAGAAGATGATTGTGAGACTTTCATTACAGGTGGAGCCAAGCATGTCTAGCATGAAGACAGATGATTGATGAAATTTGAGTCAAGGTGGAGATTGTTGGGAATATTGACTCAAATCTCATAAGAGATTTGTTTGAGATTTGTTTGAGATTTGTCAGATATTGCTTGATGGACAAAAAGACTTGTAAAAGAAGAATTCCAAGAAAAAGAGGATTCTTAATAGGTAAGTTTGACTTGCAAGAGAAGAATTCTAAAAGGAAAGAGATTCTTAATAGGCAAGTTTGACTTACAGGAGAAGAATTCTAAGATGAAAGGGATTCTTAATGGGCAAGTTTGTATGATTATAAATAGGTGAAGTCTCTACAATTTGGTATGAGAAAAAGATGTAAGAGAGTTGTAGGGTTTTATGGGATGACACCTCATAGGAGTATTGGGGCTTTACATCTTATGGGTGTGTATGTTTGTTTGTGAGTGGACTAGAGGAGATTGAGAGGGTCCACATAGGTATGATGTATGAGAGCATATGGTTATGTGTTTGGTTATGTTGAAAGGGTGCACAAGGGTTTGAGTTTGTATTTGTTTAGGTTAAGAATACTCCATAAGACTAGAAGAGATTGAGAGTGTCTTATGAGTATTGATTGTTAAGTGAGGTTGATGATTTGATGTAAGTTTGTAATTCTCTACAACTAGTGGATCTTTTTTCTCATCCGTGGATGTAGGTCAGTTGAACCGAATCACGTTAAATTGTTGTCTCTTTTGTATTTGATTTATTGTTTGATTTCGCTTCCGCTGGTATGATTAGATTGGAGGCTTTTAGCCTAACATGATTTGAGTTGATAATTAAAGAGGTGTCTCTGTTTTTTCGTTGGATTTCTTGAAAATAAGAGTCAAGGTTAGAGCTTCATGTAATGGCTTGTTGTGTACTTCTAGCATTCCTGATAAGGGTGTTTACTACATTTTTAACCCTGTGACTGGAGAGTTTAAGCTGCTTCCTAAGAGTAAAGAGAGGCCTGTCACGCGGTTTTATCTGCATGGTGAAGCCACGCTTGTTGGCTTGGCGTGCGATTTATCAAGGAATAAGTTTAATGTTGTGTTAGCGGTGCATCATTGTAGGTTTGGTCATAGATCTGATGGGACTTTTATATGTTTGATATTCGAATCGGATTTGAATGAGTGGAGGAAGTTTGTTTCCTTTCAAGAAGATCAGTTCACCCATATGAACAGGAATTAAGTTGTATATGTTAACAGTGCCCTTCATTGGTTGACTTTTAGTTGTTCCTGTATACTTGCACTTGATCTGGATTATGAGATTTGGAGGGTGATTTCATTGACTGATGAAGTGAGTTATGGGACTGGGAATAGAGTTTATTTTTTGGAGTTCAGGGGGTGTTTACCTTTGAATCAGATTTCAGATGCATGGATGGAGATTTGGGTGATGAAAGACTATGAGAGGGAACTGTTGCATATGGTAGATGGGGTGAGTCTTAGGGGGACTAGGACCTGGCATTTTCCCTATCACTCAAACTGGAGAAATGTTTATTTTTTGGCAATCCGCAAGCAGGTCTTAGCATACCATCAGAGGAGTAGAGTGTGGAAGGAGATGTACCTGAAGAACAGTGCTAACCTTCCATTGTGGTTCTCAGCACATGCATTTCGGAACACAATCTTCCCTTGTGATTAAGGTGTGGTCAACCTATAATAAACTGTTGTACATAAATAACTCATTTCAAACATTGTGACTCACACATTTGTGAATTTTAAACTCTTTCTTTATCATTTAAATTTATTGTATGCAGTTATTCATATGGCCAACTTACTAAGCCGAGTATGATTGTGGTTCTGAAATTTGTAACTTTTTTTTTTTTGGCAAAAGTTATGATCACAAGTTATTAATTATAACCTTTAAAGCAGTATTCAAGTAATTGGTGGTAGTGGGACAAAATCATGACATGGTTGAGAGTGTTTGAAGCATGTTAAGTGCGTTTTGGCACACCATCACTAGGGTTAATCAAAGCTTGGTTAATTTTAGTATTCGTTGAATTCATAGCATCTCAGTTCAACCCAGCAAAGATAAATGCCTACATTCTATCCTAGAAAAGTGGTTATTATTTTCACCTTTGTTTCCCGATCCAGGTTTCCCTCTCTTAAAAACCTGTTCCGGAATTGTTTACCTGTTGAATGCTAGAACTTTTTCTTCTCCAGAAAAAGAAAGGAAAGGCAGATCACGTATCACCAGTGGCTCTTATTTTTGTAGTCATTTTTGTATCATACTTTTAGGGTGGATATGAGGTCAAATATTGTGCATGTTACTTTTCCCCTTTTATCTTCTATCTTGAAGCCTGAAAATGAAGTGGGTATGTTATGAAGTGATGCCTTTAGCTTTCTGCATAACATTCAAGGCTGAGAAACTGCTTTATATGTTTTAATAATTGAATGGAATGTAGTCTGTGGAATTTATTGCAGGAATGGTTTGGTTTTAGTTAGATTGAATCTGTAATAAACAAATTCAAGGAGGCAAACATCATATTTCCAGAAAGATAATCGCTTTTATACCAGCATGTGTTTGAGCTTTTACCATACCATGTTAATGTTCAGAAGCAATAAGTTGAGCCTAGTTAAAGTGTTTCTTATTAACTTGATTTCCAGTTGGTCACAGATTATATCTGGCTCCGGCACTAGAGTCCATGCGCACTCGCTCCAACTTCTCATTGAAAAACCCAAAGTTCAGTTCTTATCATGCGGATTTAATTGCCAATTTAAGAGGATAATGTCCTTGTACATTCTTAGAGCAGCATTTTTCCAATTAAACTTTGTTAATACAGATGGATCATAAATCATAATCTTAACAAAAGACGTACTGGATTTTATTATTATTATTATTTTATCAAAAACCTTACAAGCAAGATGAGTTTTGTAATCCCAAGGGTCTTCACGGAAAAGACGATGGCCATTTATTAGCTTCATGAAACCAAACCCCTCCTAATCCTCCTCCCGAGTCAGTAACTGATGAACATCAATACCCCGCCTGGCAATTTTGGGGTTTGACCAAAGTTCCCCCATTTGCCACATTACAACCCCTTCAGCCTTGTTGTCATTCAAGTAGAAATGCATCAGTATCACTAGCAAAAGAACTCAGGTAATCAAAACCATGGTACCTTCCTTTTCCTGTGCAGCCATTGTTGCCATTTCTTCCCTGTTCTCCCTCCTTCCTCCAGCATATTCTTCAGACTCTTTCGTAGATTATAAAAACTCCTAACTTGGTCCCTAAATCCGATGTGAATGTGTTAGTTTCCTGTGAATTTAGAGGCTGAGTTTTTCTTGTACGCTGCTTTGGGTCTTGGTTTGGATAAAGTTGCTCCAAATTTAACCATTGATGCCAAAAAGGCCAATCTCTAATGCTTTGACGAAAGATGTAATCCTACAATTTGCTTTCCAAGAAGTCGGAAACTTTGAAGTACGTGTCTTCTCTGATATTTACTCTCTTTCAGAATTTTGCATACACTTGTTTCTCTGCATGACAGGTTATGGAACTACATTCTTGATGCAGGCAATTAAGAAGACAAGTGAGAGGATTTCCAAGGCCATAACTTGATTTGAGTGCATCATCATTTGCAAAAGTAATAGATCATGCATTTGGGAAGCCATTGGAGCCCCCGTTTTTTTTATGCCTCTAGCATCAACTACCTGATTGCTCCTACTTAATTCCTTATGTTGGACTAACTCTATATATAAGTGGAAATGAAAGCGTCTTCGGAGGGTTCCATCCCAAAGGGAGCTATTGGCTGAATTGCCAGTTCTCATTTACATAGTGGTTATCGCTAAGTAGATTGTTTTAGTCCACCAGGTTTCCTTTGCTTAAAGAAATTGTGCAAACAATCTGTACCATATATTTTTTTTAATCATAAATGATTTGAATTAGAGAGTTGATTATCAATTTTCTCCTGGTTATCAATCAAAATTCAAAGGCCAAGACTCATTTACAGTATAGAAGGTAAAAAAAGAAAAGAAAAAAAAGCAATGAAATGTAGAAGGCAAAGCCACATTGAGTAGAAAAAAAATGGTATAACCACACTTGAAAGTAAATAGAATGTTTATCCTGCTACAATCCAATACAAAATAAATTATGTTAAACAACAATTCAGCAAGAGCGAATTCTCCTCTAAATCTGCCTTGGTACAAAAAGAATGCCCGAACACATTCTCATCCATTACCTAGAATATCATCCAAGATATGAATTGGTCCCAAATGACCCAAGTTGTTAAACAAACAATGGATTAACACATGCCATGTTGCAACATTGGGACATATCCCTTCATTTATCATCTTATTAAGGTGACTGATGGCCTCTTCTATACCAATCCAATTACAGAGGCCCCATAGAAGACTGGTGTATGAAATTATGTCTGGATGCCAGTCACCCCCAGCACGAATGCGATCAAAAAGTTGGACAGCAATCTTCACCTTACCCCGCTTACAGTAGGTAAACATTATTATGTTAAATGTGATTGCATCAGGTTTTATACCTCGAGCCAGCATTTTCCCAAAAAGTTGCAGAGCTACATCAAGCATACCAGGATGACAAAATCCAGACAAAATGGTATTGTAAGTGACTAAATTCCATTCTATCCCTCTTTCTTCAATCTCCCTCACAAGCTCAAATGCTTCTTCTAGTCTATTTACTTTGATGAGACCATCCAGTAGCTCATTATATGTTATGATGTTAGGTGCACAACCATAATTCCTCATTTGATCCAGTGCTTTTATTGCCCAATCAATTCTTCCACTACTACATAAACCTTTGATAAATGCGTTGAAAGTAACTGTGTTAGGAGAACAGTTTTCCAATGCCATCTTCTCTATAAGAGAATGAGCTTGGTCAAACATGCAATGCCGACAAAGGACATCCACCATGCTGGTGTATGCCACAACGTTGGGATGACAACCATTAGTCATCATTCTGTTCCATGTTTCAGATGCACCAACCAAGTCACTAACCTTTGCAAATCCATTAATAAGAGAGCTATATGAGGTTACATTTGGAGGGCAGCCATTTTCCTCCATCTGATAGGAGACAGATAAAGCCTCACCCACCTTTCCATTTAAGCAGAGACCATGTATTACAGTGTTATAGACAACCACATTTGCTTCAAGTCCCTCTCTAATCATCTGGTTCCAGAAGTCAAACGCTTCATGCACCTTTCCTGCCATGAAATACCCCTTTATCAAGGAAGAAAAGGTGTAGATATTGGGGCTGCATCCTCTCACAAACATCTTGGCAAAAACTGCAAGCGACAACTCAACATTTCCCACACTAGAAAGGGAACTGATAATCATCGAATACGTTCTAACATCAGGGTCTAATCCCTCCACCAACATTTCTTCTAACAAACCAAGGGCCTCCTTAAGCTTGTATTCCCCACAAAATCCACTTATCAAAGCATTATACACACTCACATATGATCTAAATCTCATCACGAGCTCCCTTGCTTCTTCAACCTTACCAAGCTTACACATTGAAGAAATTATAGTGGTATAGCACATAGCATCTGGAGAATACCCCACGCTTGCCATTTCATTTATCAACTTGCAAGCACTATCTATCTTATTATTCATACACAAAGCTTTCAAAAGAATATTATAAGTCTGCAAATTCGGCTCCAAACCATCTCTCTTCATATTACCATATATCGGATGAATCATGGAAAACCTTTTTTCACTAAGCAATGCATCCAAAACATGGTTATAAATCTTAACCGTTGGTTCACAACCAAATTCCTTTATCCTATAAAACATTTTCAAAGCTTGTTCACCTAACCCCTTTTGGTGATAAGAATCAATCACAATTACAAACAAGTCCTCACTACAGCTAATTCCTTCTAACTTCATCTGTTGTAAAAGATATTGGATACCATCTATTTCAGATTCAAGTGCAAGCTTATGGACCATGCATTGGTATGTTTTCAGGGTGTGTTTAAAGGAATTTGAATTGGCTATGGATTTGAAATAATGTAAAGCTAAAGAAATGTTGGGTTCTTGTTTTAATACGTTCAGTACTTGGGATTCTTCGAATTGGTTTTGGTTTTGTTCAGTTTGGGACTCTTTGTTGGGTTTTAAAAGTGGGTTTGTGTTTAAAATAAATGGGATTGAAGGTTTCCTAACTTTCAGCAATAGAGAACGTCCTTCTCTTAAGTACATGATTAAAAACTGAAGCTCAAAATTTCACTTCCTGAATTCAGGAAACAAAAATGAAACTAACAAAAAGAAGTACCTTAAACTAGAGGGGCCAATCTGCTTTGAAGGGTTTGAATCTGAACTGCAAAAGACTCGGACTGAAGAAAACAAGGACGCTGTTGCAGAGAACAAGAACTCAGAGTACAAAAGGGTGTAACAAGACGCCTTTTTATTTCTCGAAAAGCACTATGTGGGGAATATTTTTGTAATTTAGAAAAACCAAATGGGAAGTAATCGAAATTATAAAAAGTATAGGGGGTTATAAAGAATTAATTATAACAATTACAATAAAAGCACAAACAAATCCAGTCGGCCGTCTGTCTCAAAGTGAATTCTCAGTAGCAGAACGCAAGAAAAAAAGGGCCTCTCCAATCCTCCGATCTTCTGGGTAAATCTTTGTTTTCGTTTTTTTTTTCTTTAAATTAAAATTTTCTTTTTTGTTCTTATGTTTGTAACACTCTGCTTTCATAATAATAATAAAAAAAAACCCATTTTTTTAATTTGTATTTTTCTTGTTTGTTTTTGAATGTTTCTGGTTGCTTAGATCTATTACCATCCTTGCTTTTCAATTACGTTGGATGTGAAAGTCGGTTAATTTTCTTATTTTCTTTCATAATAATTAGTTGAAATTTCGAAATTTTGATAATAAATCTGCTTTCTTTTGATCAAAGCTCCGAAATTTGAAAGTTGCTGCCTTTTCTTTTCTTTGGTCAATGGGTTAGTAAAGCTTAGCATTTTCTCCCACCATGCCCATGAATTTGTATTATGTAGTTTTCATGGTCACTTCTTGAGCAATCCCAGTTATTCGGATAATATTTTCTGTCATAGTCAAAGAACGAATTGACCCGTAATATGATAAATTTCAATGAGATAAATGCTTTGGGTAATAGTGAATTGATCTTTTAGATTAGCACAGTTAGTGCTTTAGGATTGTTTCTTCGGGTTGCTTTGAAAGACCTTGTTTAATGATTCCGTTGTATAGGAAACCTTCTCTGTTACCTTGTGACATTGGAATGCTTGCATTTTATGTTGCTATGCTGGTTTAAGTGGTTTGCTTATGCTTCATTAGCTAATTCATGCACTATGTTATATGGTTTCTGATATCTTTCTTTGTTTCTTTAAAAATATGGAAGCAATAGTGTTAGTGGTTTATATAAAATTCGTAGATAATTCATTGCCTATATTTTGTTTCCAGAAAGTTGTAAACCACGTAAAGAAGAAGTTATGGCTGGACATAGTGATTCAAGTTCATCTGAGAAGAAATCAGGTGAAGCTATGACTGATGTACCAACTTTTAGTGCGGAGAATTTGCAAAACAACATGAAAGTTATATATTACAGGTTAGTTTTCACATTTAGTGAGATAATAAATTCTGTCTCGATTCCAATATCTAAGCATTGTTTTAATTTGCAGCCGGACATTTATGTCTATCACTGGAGGGGTTATTGCTGGAATTTTTGGGTTCACAGGCTTTGTGGGGTTTATCTTCTATTTTCTTGTCATGACAATTACTTCAATTGGACTCATAGCAAAGGCAAAGTTCTCAGTTCATTCATATTTCGATAGCTGGAACCGGATTATACTCGATGGATTGATGGGTGGACTTATGGTAAGCTTCTTTATGTTTTGAGTTGCAATTCATTTTCCATGTTACATCTTCTAAACTGTCTGCATAAAGTTCCTCATGTGAACATTCTACTTGAGGAATCAAAATTTTCTGCCTTGCTTGGGTTGTGCTTCATCTATTCTTTAATAATTTTATCGGCTAACTATGTTCTTATATTTTTGCAGTCATTCGTGCTATTCTGGACGTATCCATTCTTTAAGTTGAGAACCTTCATAAGTGTTACATAGATACACAGCAGCACTCACTGTGGAACCTAGTTGTTAAATCTTATATACTGTCTGTTTTATTTCGTGAGATGAATGTCACTTTCAGCCTTATAGCATCTACCATTTAGATATGTCATGTCTAAATTGCTTAATTAAGTTAAGTAATAATGCAACCAAGTTGGTTTGGCTGGCCCAGCAAATCTTAGGAGTAAAATTTCTTTGGCTTCCAATTTAAGATCCATTTTTGTCAGTTGTTGCTTTCTTTAACAAAAATAGATTTGCCTATGACATTGTGCATATATTCTGAAGAAGTCTCTGCTACATCTTGCCTGAAAAGAGAAGCTGTGTTTTGTTGTCCTTGCTGCTGGCTACAACATAGTCTTGTTATCCTTGCAATTCGAGAAGACTCCTTTCTATAATGGTATCCATCTGGTAATCGTTATGATCTTTACCTTTTGATTCACTTCTATTGCTTTTAGCATTTCCTTAATCAAACCTTGTTGAGATATTTTCAGTCTTTATGTTTGTAGCTTGTTGCGAATATAGAGAACACCTCTGAGATTGTAAGATGGAATTTTGAACTCTGAAAAACATGATCATTCCAAGTTAGTTTCGCAATGGAGTCCTAAATTTTTATGCATGCTACTGATTTTGTTCCCTATATAGCTTATGTTCCGTATCCTCAGACTCGATTGACTTCTCCCACTGAATAGTGAGTACCAATCATGTGATGAATGAATTCTTCAACTTTTCATTTCAATTGTAAGGCAATGGAGCAATACTCTTCCAATGGTACACTGATGCACAGGGTTGTGGTGACAGCCTTTTAGTATTTCTATATTTTTATAATTCTCCCACATGCATATTTCAATATAATCAAGAATGTAGGATCAGATATTGGAACTTACGAGATTATTGGGTTCTATTTGCTAGTTGAGAGAATCAATCTTAAGCAATAACTCCTATCAACATCTGAAGGATTCCAAGGAACACGAAAGATACGAGTTTAAGATGCTTGAGATTACAATAGCAGTAATCAAGTTGTTGACGAGTGGCCTGTAGCTTTTGTTGGCACAAATGCTGACTTAAGTATATTTGTTAAGTTAAAGAGCCTGTAAGATATCTTTAAACAAGTTTAAAAAAAAAAAAAAAAAAAACATGGTACATGAGTAACGAGTGATTTGAGATTTCAATATGACGCCATTTACTTGCTGCAACATATATGAAAGTGGTAAGCATGAAATTCAACAAATATATATATATATATAAAATATTATATAGACGGTGATAAAAACAAGGATCGATAATCGAGTAAAAGCAGAGAACTGCCAGCCAAGCCGAAAGAAACCAAAAGATTACGCTAGGTCACAGGAAATGAGTCAATAAATAAGCGTACATTACATAATGCTAGTGTTACAGATTTACACTTCATTTTCCATGTACTTCGATGACGGGAAATGATGATAGAGGTGGCAGTTTTCAAAAGTTACGTCCAGGTTCATCTTCAATGGCGTAATTGATGTTGACACTTGACTTTAAAATTTGCCCAAGCCGACAAGCCTTGTGTGTCTGCCTGTATCTGCTGTTACCATCCTCATTCCGCAGTCAGGCCCATGCCAAGGCTCAGGCCCCCAGTAAGTGCTACCAAGCTTTCATTTAAGAAACACATTCTGAAAAACTATTGCCCAGAATTCTGGCCCATAATTAAATATACAGTATCTTACTTTTTCGGTTCTCCCCTCTCCCATTTCTTTAACTCATTTCTTTATTTTAATTTTTACTCGTACCAAATTAAAAGAAGCTGGTTCCAGGTTTACCATATCATCAGATTAGAGATTGGGTTCGCAAGATGTTGGCATTGACCTGTTAAAGATCCACGAGCCCAGTTGAACCAGAATCAGATCATACTTGTATGATCTTAAATCTTACTCTCGAGAATCTAAGCCCATTTTCAAAAAATACATGCCCCTCCGGACCTTACCCAATCAATTCTCAATTTGCTAGTAAAGTCATTATTTATTAAAAAAAAATCCAGATAATTTCGATCAATCAATTGAAAATTGCAACCAGACCCATCATCATCATGCAAAAATCAAATGCCATCCAAAAATCATTCAACACATCATAAGAATTTTTAAGAAACAAAACCTGACTAGAAAAAAAACATGCTATCATCCTAAAAGATGGGGATTCTCAAAGTCTACAGTTTAATCCAACTCCATAATCTTACACAAATTCCAAACCAATTGTTCCTAGTAGTTTTCTTTTTTCAGAGAACATAACTATGCATTACCAGATTGAACATGTAAACACTACAAGTACTGAACCATGATGATACAACTAAAAATAGAATGCGTAACGCATCCTATCATATTCTTTCTAGACAAGGAAGAGATGTTTTTTAAGAGATAGAGATTGACCTATGTGGCAATTGTCACTGGTCATTCCTCAAACCAAGGGGCCAGCCCTATCGTTTCGAGGGTCTCTCATCATCCTCTCCACCACCACCATCACCATCATCAGAATCATCTCTGTCCGATCTCTTCCTCTTAGGTGGAGCTTCAATCTTTCCACCAGCCTCATCATCATCTTCATCTTCCTCCTCTTCCTCTACATCCTCCTCACCATTTTCTTCTGGCTCAAAATCACTAGCATCTTCCTCGTCTTCAGCACGAGCGACAGGTCGGACAAGGTATTCTGTTCCGATATCCTCCTAGAAAACAGGTAAAAGCAATGACAAAAGGAATATTAACAAACCAATTTTCCAATAGATATTCCTAGTTGCCAAACATGGAACAAATTAAAGATGATGCCAACCAAATAAAAAGTACAGTAAGATTGAAAAATTGCTCAAAAAAATGTTTTCATTAAGAAACAGAATTTACTGGAATTTAAAAGTCCTTTGATAAAACTGAGGAGATCCCGCAGCTGGATAATTAACTGAGAAACAAAAGGATACAAATTCGAAGTATAAGCCCAGATCTAAAGCTTCATACTCAGAATTTAAAAGCTCTAAACTATCCAAAGCACGACGGAGAGATTTTGTATTTTGGATTATGATACCGGCCATCAGCTATAGTAACTAAGCTGAATCAATTCTATATAGTTTTAGATCTGTGAAGTTATGGTGATTACATAACTGTAATAATTAAAGAAACAGTTAATGGAGTGAAAGCCGCCTCTTATATTCTCCTTTACTCCACGTAGAAAAGGAAGAACAGATCTGACAGGAAAACTTAGGAAACACCAATATCCTTCGAGAAATGGTATAATACATGAAAAATTAAGCTCGATTTTTAAGTAGGCACATAAAAGAACTCCAAAGATTTGAGGCTTAACGTCAGATTGGTGAAAGAATCTAACAATTAACAAACTAATTAAAAGAAACACCGGATCTGAACAATCTCGGCAGAAAAAGACTTGAAAGTACAAAATTTTGAAACAATCACAATAATTAACTGGAATTAAAGTAGATTAAAAGAAGTTACCTCCTCTTCACCTTCATCATCATCATCGCTGTCGTCGTCGTCGTCGTCGTCATCGCCGCCGCCTTCACCGTCGTCCTCGTCGTCTTCATCATCTTCGTCCTCATCGTCATCCTCATCATCATCAACTGACTGCAGCGGAGGACCACCCGAAGAAGGGATAACCTGCACTTCATCATCATCATCCTCTTCTTCTCCGTCTTCATCGTCGTCATCATCTTCGCCGTCATCATCATCTTCGTCGTCGTCATCCTCTTCTTCTTCTTCTTCTCCACCGCCTTCTACTTCACTTTCATCTTCACCGTCCGCCTCTTCCTCTTTCATAGACCTAATTTCCTTTCCATCTTCAAATTCACTCTCTTCTTCCATCAACTTCATCTTCAGAAAAACTCGAATGAAATCTTCTCTCTTTTTCTTTTTTCTCGGGAAAAAAAAAAACAGAATTAAAATCAGAAATTTGGAAGAGAGAGAGCAGGGAAAAGAGAGAGAGGAAGCTTGTTTGCTCTCTCTACCAGTAGCTTCTGCAACTTCGATCTCAGCCGTTGAAACGAGGATTCACGCGGATGCTGACGTGGAGAGAGATCGAACGGTCTAAATGAGAGAATATGTAATTTTTGTGGTATTTGGATCATTGCGGCGCGCCCATTAACGCTTTGCTTCATCAGCCGCTTGTCACGTGCGAGGAACTAGTTGGGTGTTGGGAGAATCTAGGGTTAAGGGGTTTTTTTCTTTTTTTTTTTTTTTCAAAAAAATTCATTGCAAAGTTAAGCTGGCCCGTTAAATTTAAATCCATAATTCAAGGGCTGAGTCTATAATTTGGAAATGTTCACTTAAGGGCCCAAACTCACTGTGCATTGTAAAGCCTAAGCCTCTACGTTGTATTTTGCAAGAAAAAAAATCATAAAATTTTTTCTACAGTGGATTAATACTTTTTTTTTTGTTTTGTTATTTGAAAGAAACTTAGATTTTGAAAGAGATATGATATAAAATAAACGCTTTGTTTTTTATAGAGTGAAATGATAGATATTTTAACCCTTCAGGGTATATTAAGATTATTATTTTATAGGTCCATAACATTTTTAATTTTACAAATAAGATTATATTATTACATTTTTTGTTGATTTAAAATTTTACTCATAAGTTATATAAAATAAATAAAATATTATTAATATTTTACACTTTTTAATTTTTAAACAATATTAAAATTATTAACTTATATAATTATTATAATATGATTATTTTTAATACTTTTCAAATAAAATAATTTTTAATCTTTAATAATACCAAATATAATTATATTTAATTCTTAAAAATTATCAATTGTTAATCAAACAAAATAATTTTAAATCATAAATAATAATACTTCCTTTGTCTTATATTATTTGTCATGTATTGATTTTTACAAAATTAAAAAAATTTGACTTTAATATATTTAATATTTAAATTTAAATTTTTTGTTATAAAATTAAATTTTCATTATTTTTAATGTCAAAAAATTAAAAAATTATAAAAGTAATCTTAAAATATAAAAAAAATAAAAGTTTGAGATATTCAAAAAAAATAGTATATCATTTTGAAATATCCGAAAAAAAAAAGGATAGACAAATAAAATGAGATTGAAAGAGTATTATTGTAATAATAAGTTCAAATATTTATCATAATGACAATGAAAATTATACTAAATATTATCTTCCAGAAACTAATACATACAATGTTGAATATGGAATTTTCTTTTGTGAAATAATAAAATTTCAGAATGAAGTTTTGATACGCAATTGTTGAATGAAGTAGATAAAAATATGAGATAAAGATTGTAAATAAAATAAAATAAAAAAGTTTATCATCTAAATTAATAAAGAATGATTTGACCAGTTTGAAAAAGAAAACCTACCTAAATTAATCAGCCTGGCCTAAATTATTGACCTCAAAACTCAAAACAAAGAATGCACGTGGTAGTTGAGTTTCGCTGAAACTTGCAATCCATGTGAAGGCTCTTTAAATGGGTAATGCGTACTCAACAATTTATCTCCCATAGTTTTTAGCCGGAGGAAATCTAAATAAATTTAGAAATTTTCTTTAATATATATACTGCTGAAAAACTTAATTAGCAAAATTAAAATATTATCATATATTGAGTTATTTAATATTTCCCTTGACTCATTTTATTTATTCATTTTTTTAGATGTTTTAATTTTTATTTTATTTTTTTTAATGTTTAAAAATTTAAAATTGTTTTTTATATTTTTTTATTTTTAACATTAAAATTTATAAAATTTTAATTTACTAAAAAATTAAATTTTAATATTAAATATATTAAAATTAATTTTTTTTAACCTTATGAAATATTTTAGAACGAAAAGAGTAAATTTATATGTAAAGTTTATAGTGTTTGAATATGATACGGATCTGTTTGGCATGTAGCTTTCAAAGCCCTACCAAGAAGCTACTAAACAACAAACAATGCCAACATGAAAACAACTCGGGTTTACCTATCCAAAGAAAAATGAAAACACCTTGGCTTAAAATGACTAACAAATTCCATTGGGTTTTAATATATTGCTTGTTTCACTTTTAGATGATGATAAAAAGATTAACAAAATTTTGTACAACAAAAGGTTAATTAATATGAAAAATTATTACTCTCTTTGTCTTTTTTTTTTAATTCTTTTTTTAGATATTTCAAAATTACGATTTTTTAATATCTAAAATTTTTACATTTTTATATTTTAAAATTATTTTTTATGATTTTTTTTCTGTTGATATTAAAAATTATGAAAATTTAATTTTATAAAAAAATTTAATTTTAATATTATATATATTAAAATCAAAACTTTTTTTCTTAAATTTCGTTAAAATTAATATATGACAAATAATTTGGGATGAAAGGAGTATTACAATTTTAAAAATATTAGTTATGTATTTGAATATTTAATTTAATCATTGATACAAATTAAAGTTAAAAAAAATTTTAACAAAAAAATTAATTAAAATTTGAGTTTGATTTGATTATCATGCACCTAAAAAATATTTGTTAGTATTTATCTAGATGACTTTAACTCACCTAAGATAATTAGATGTATAAATTATTTTTCAAATAATTAATTTAGTCCTCATGAAAGATTGATTTTGTTTGTTTTTTTTTTCCTTTAATTATTTTTTAATGTTTATTTATTTATTTATTACATAAAAATTATAATGGGAAAATAAGGGAATGAATCAAAATATTTGCAAAAAGAAAATAATAAAAGAAAAGGAAAACCCGGAAACATCACATCATTTCAATAGCCCTAGGCTTCTGGCTGGATAAAATATAAAAGTAATGTTTTGTTTTTGAGCAAATTAATTCCGCGTTTTCTATACGTGTGTATATCTGCTGCGTGCCCGCGTCTTCGTTATCACTATATTAAAAAACGGATAAATTTAAATGAAATTAAATTCACATGTTTATGTCTGTCGTCCTTGCTCACATCAGCTTCAACTAAAATTAATGCACAGCTAATTCATGCAATTGGGTTTTCGTAGCTGGATTACATGGACTTTATTAAACCAAGCCTACAAGAATTTTATATAAACTATATATTTCTATTATTATTCATACCTATAATAGTATTAAAAAGAACAAAAAAATTCACATAGGTTAATTTAATAGATAAAAAAGATTTTTTTACAATACAATTAAAAAATAAAATTTTAAATATATTATATTCACTCTTCAAAAATTATCATGTATTAATTTTTACGAAATTAAAAAATTAACTTTAATATTAAAATTAAACTTTTTTATAAAATTAAAATTTCATGATATTTTATGTTAAAAAAATTTAAATATAAAAAAATTAAAATTTTAGATGTTAAAAAAAGTAAACATAATTTTAAGACATTTCAAAAAAAAAATGATGAATAAAAAAAAAGATAAATAGAGCATTAATTTTAAAAATAAAATGTTTTGGTGTTATAACGTGAAAATTATAAATTCCAAAAATTTATTTCTATAATTTACTTATTATTTTTTAACCAAATAAACATAAAAGTAGGAAGTTTAAATATAAATTAAAAATTAAAAAAAAAAAGAAGAAAATGTGGAAATATCCAACTAATAATAGTTTTAAATCCAACTTTCTGGTTAAGCTAGAAGACTCGTCTAGGACGGTTGGACGTTGGACCCCATTCACCGGTATAAGAACAAATCCCCCGTCGCGGCTAGAAAACAGAGCCAGATGTGCCCCATGTGGTCCCCGTTAGTTTTCCGCTGGCCGGTCATCGAATTCTCCCTTCCAACATCGGTTTTCCGTTGGCCTGACTTCAACTTGTCGTATTTGACCAGTGGTTGGAGCTTGCAGAGCTTCAGTTGGCTGGTTTTTTCCATCGTCGACGATGTGTTGTGGGCTTTCGTCACAGTTTTGGAATCCTTGGCTTTAGTTACTATGCTCTGTTTCTTTTTTCTTTTCTGTGGATGTACGCTTTGATTCTTCAACAGAAATTTATGCCAAATTTTTGTACATAAGCCATCGGCTTAAGTTTGCTGGTAAGTTTTTACCAATTTAATCTGAATTACAAAGTAAAAATTTGTAACCCCTGTTCTTCTTGGTTCTTGACTTTTCCTTGATTTATTGTTTTTTTTTCATAATTTCATAACTACTCAATAATGTCAATTGTTTTCCGATTACTTAGCTAGAAGGCTATGGAATTTGGTTTTTAATTGAGAAAAAGAAGATTCGAGCCCTGTTTTCTGAGCAGAAAAAACTATCGTATTTAGCTCCGAATACTAATTTTAGTTGAAAGGTGCATACGTTGTTCATCTCAACCTGGTTTAAAATCTTCAGACATATCAAGTATTTGGGTTAGAGATGATCAATCAATCACAATTTATCTGTTGGATGAGGTTTTCTAGCATCCAAAAGAACCTAGCAAATACGTCGGTTCTAGTCTCCTAGATTCTGGAGTGTGCTGTTGGGTGTAGATGCTTAGGGAAATACTTTGTCTTGTGCAAATAATGACCTTTTTTGATGTGAAATTGTGAGTTTGGTGGGTGCGTGTACCATTTTCTGCAAAGGGGAAAGAAATAACGATGGCCAAGTAGAAGGGCAATCGTTTCTCGGAAAGATGTAAAGAGAAAAAGGCTTTCAAAGTAGCATTGTTCTGAACAAAGCCAAAGTTGCTAATGATGAATTCTTCCAACGCATTTAGTTTTGCGTTCCTCCAAACGTTGGACATGTCTTATGACGTTTACCCAATTTGGCAATCCAATTCGAATTTATCGAATTTTGATCTAATTTTATAGGATTTCTTTTTTAAACTAGATTTTGAGTTGGATTGAATTATTATTATCATTTTTTTAAAAAAGATCAGAGTCAATTTTAGATGAATCTATTTGGACTCAATTTGATTTTTTTATATATATATTATTTATTTAATTTTATATTTATATTTTATATACATATTTATATTTATTTAATTATATATTTATATTTAAAAATAATATTTTATTAATTTCAAATCAAATTAATTATAATTATATATATGCGTTGAGTCAAATCGAATATAAAAATAATATTTTAAAATTAAATTAAATTAAATTCAAATATTGATTATATAAAATTAAATTGAATTTAAGATAAACAAAAATTTATTTCATTTCTATTCATTGTCATCTTTACTTTTAGTCGTTACAAAATTCGTGATATTGTTTAAATTTTCCTCCTTCTTGCTTGACAATTTTGCCGCTTCAGAAACAGCCTTTCTAAAACTTTGTACTCTTGTCATAATGTTCTTAGTCATCTTTTTAAATTTTACATGAATGTTGGATAAATTCCAAATCTTAACTAAGAGTTTGAAAAAAAAAATTTCTTCACCCAGAGTCGACGATAAAGAATTTGAATAGAGATGTTAGAATCCTTCTAGGATTCTACCAAAGAGATACAAGCATTAGACCAAAGCCCACAACTCAAAGATGTAAGTTGTAATCATGCTTTATATTATAATAAACATTTTTGTATATTGTCACGCACTTAATTTAAAAAAAAAAAATTATGTCGAGAATTTGATAAAAACTGTTTAATTATAAATTGTTCAAAAATGGAAAATTTATGATAACATGAAAATATACACCTTTCCTATCAGAAAAATATTATTATATTCCAAACTTTGTCGCCTATTAATCATTAATAAGTTTGAAAATGAAACATTTGAATTTTTTATTGATGCACGTTTTTCTTTTACTCAAAAAATTGGTTCGAATTTTCTTTATTTTTTTAAAATAAAAAAGTTTGAAGATAAAGGCCATTCTCATTATCCATCATAATACTAAGAGGATTATAGAATAACAAAATTCTAATAAATTGGTTTCCAGAGGTTTTTCTTTTTTAAATAAAAATCAACTTTGTCAAAGTTAAAGGGTTTGATGCTTGAACCGTTTTAGCTAAAACAAAACTTTGCATCGATCCATTGGTCCTTAAACTTAACGGCCCAATTGTAGAGGACTTACAATTGGAATCAACCGGAAGGGAATTAGGCTTAGGCGTATGCAAACCTAAGGATACCGGACTGCCTTACCAAGAAAAGAATAACAAACATAGATTGCCAACTGAATTTAAATCCTTTCCAGTTTATTGAACATGTTCATAGTTCAGAGTCGGACATCAATGCTTTTATGGATGCTTAAAAATCAATCGGATGCTCGGCCATGAACAATGATAAACGAGTTAACCCAACAAACCTATAATGCTAGATGCCACAAGAGCAAGATCATGAACCACTTTATCCCTATCATTAAATGGTGATTTGTTAGCGAATTGCTGTTCACATGAGTCTACATTAGTAGCTGCAGCTGCTGCATCATTTTTGGATGTCACATAGTTTTTAGAAGCCAAAGCATCAATGGCTTCCGGAAGTTGCCTTTCGACAGAAGCCCGGTAGTATTCGATGCAGCTGCCGTAGGATCTGTATAGAACAGGGTCTGAAACATGTTTGAATAGGTTTCCAACGTAAGTTAGAGTGTCCTTAGCCTTGTCCTGGAGAATCTCGACTGATATTCGAGCAAGACCTTCAAGGTCTGCATTTGAGCTTCGGGGGTCTGATCTAAGAGATGAGACGCAAAGATTGAAAAAACCAGTGTGTTTGCAAGTTTCTTGTATCAAATCCACTCCTTTCTTTGTAACTGAAACTGATGTTGTTGCTAAGAATTCAAGGATTAGAATAAGCAGGAGAGCTGTTAGTATCTGACGCATGAGTTTATTCATACTTGTTGCAGATGGGACAAGAACAGGATATGAGATGCTGGTAATGGGGTTTGGTTCCTCCTTGTAAGCTCTTGGAATTTTGTAATTTGCACCTTTCTAAGAAATTAATCGTTCCTGACATAGAATCGAAGTTATGACAGAATCTAACATAGAAGGAAACATTAGTATTATAGTATTACTAACTGTTGAAAAACATACCTTATTTGATTGTTTTGATTGATTTACCATAAGTATAAACATTGATATGATTAATTTTTTTCATAAAGGAAAGTAAAAAAAAATAAAAAAGTGACATTATAAATTCTAGAAAGAAAATTACTTCTCATGCGTTTGTCGAAAAAAGCATATCGACAACATTGACGTGATTATCATTGAAAAATGTTTGAGATAGAAAAATAATAAAATTAGAAATGAAGTAAATGAGGATAAAATTTTAATACTTTAAGTACAAATAATTTCCCTATAGTTGATGAACATTTTTTAAATTATCAATAACAATATGCCTCATTTGTTGTTGGCAATAATTTTGTCAGCCCCCAATCCTTTCTTTTTCCCTGATTGAATGTGGGGACGATTTATTTTATCACTTTTAGCCCTCATTGGGGAAAAGATGATAAGGGATGCTGATTAAGTGCCCCTGAACATTATCTTGTCCACAAAGTATGAACAGATATGATAGAGGTGAAATAATTGAAGGAGAAAAACACAGCAAACAAAAGAATCCACTTTCAGTTGTTATCCTATATAAAGGGTAATAGACAAAGAAAGTAGCATGGACGAAAAAGAAATATATATATATATATATATATCCTTTGAAATCATAACGAGCAATCATATAAAAGAATTCTATATAGTTTTTCATGAATTCCTTTGTCTATTGTGACGCCCTAATATCTTATTGAAAATTTATTGGAATTGTTATGATATATTACGTGGTATTGTTTTTTTAAATAAAATTGTGACACTTTTAAATTTTTTAAATCAAAATAAATAATTTTCAACAGATTAAATGCTGAGTCTCCATATTAGATCTCTTTTATCCCCACCTCCATTCTTTCATCATATAAGTCATTGTTTGTAGATAAAACTTTGTTTTAATTTTGCCATTTCTAAGAATGTTATTAGTCCCTTGTCACAAAGACTAAATATTTATTTCCAACTTTTGAACGTCATAAGAGAGGATAACGATGAGATAAGAGAACGATTGTATACCTTCTCACGTTATATATTGCATTTAATGTAAATTTTTACTTTTAAATTCTGGATAAACTTATTCCCAAACCTTTATTCGAAGCCATTTCCTATATACATATATATTAGGGGTGTTGGAGGTGTAAAAAATCCAAAGACCCTGTCTTCTCACAACCTCTCCAACACCAAAGATGAAGAATACCATCTCTTTAGCTCTGCTCCAGCTTGCATTTTCCTTCACTTTCCTTCCTGTAAGCCAGAATTTAGCCCTGGAATTGCAGGGACCTGGTGCCAACCTGATAGAAACAACTTGCAAAGGAACACCCTTTTACAATCTCTGCGTTTCAACCCTTCGATCAGACCCTCGAAGTTCCAGTGCAGACCTGTTGGGGCTAGCCCATATAGTAGCAGATAAACTGAAGGCCAAAACCACTGCAACACTGGGGCAGATTACAGGGTTGCTTAAAGGGGCCAAAGATCCAAAGTTGCGAATGGCCTTGCGTGACTGTTTTGATTATTACAACGCTATTATTAAGTATGATATTCCAGTGACTATTGATGCTGTTGCCAAAGGTAATCCAAAGTTTGGCGTCCAGGGTGCAACTGATGCAGCCAATGAAGCTGATGCTTGTGAAAGGAGATTCAAAAACCAACCCAAGTTTCCAATTTCTAGTAGTAACAAGGTTGTGCATGATCTTTCTGCTGTGGTTGCATCCATTGTCCAATTATTACTCTGAGGCTGATCTTGTCATTTTTCTAAAATGTAGACTTGTGTTTAATATTAAACGATCTCCAATAAAAAAAAGCACGTATAAAAGTGGTAGAAATCTTTGAAAAGGAATAAAATAGTTAACGATTAGTACTGGAATTTATCGTAAGTAGCAAAAGGAGCATTTGAATTTAAGATTTTTAATTTGAGAAATCCATTATTGCAATTGAAATAGTATCTCAATCATTATTTGTGCTCCAATCGAACCAATAAAATACAGATCCTTAAAAGACAAAGATGTGTTTCAATCTTAAGTTCCCAACCATTCAACAAACACACAACCGTATATCAGCAGATTCGGATGGTTATCTGGTCCATGTTAGTGTTCACTTGAATCAGACTTTGATCTCGCTCTGTTTTGGTCCTGCCTGCCTTTCAGGACATAACAAATTGCCTCGTATCCTCTTGCTTTGACTAAAAGTTGGCAATGAAAGCATCCGAGCATTTGGATAAATGGTAGATGCGTGTAATTGCTAACAGAAAGTTATGGTCCCTTTACAAAAGGTTGCCGCTTTGGTTCTCAGGCTATCATCAGCATAGTGTCAATTGCTGCAAAGTGAAAACTCTACCTGGAATATAAAACGCCGGAAAATGCTCAAGGCAGTGCTTTGTCTTCTTGTTTAACTAAATACTGAATCATTTTAGGGTCTGATTGACTACCTACACACACTCTTATTAAATGACTAAGATGTTCTTACCTCCCTTCTGTTCTAGTATCGACAGAAATCAAACCAATTCTTGAAATTCAAGGTACTTGTTTTTATAAGAACTTGAAACATTTGGATGAATTGGTTCTCTTCCTTTTAAAAGTTACACAATAGAATACATGGAAAGATTAAGGTTAAGCAGTTACAACAGCTTTGATGGTGCCCTAGCAGGCTGGCTGGCTGGCTGGCATTACAATCCAACGCACCAGAAGTGACATTAATATTTGGCATTAAGCAAAGAAAAGGTGATTCCTTGGTATAAACGTTGCTGACTCGCTGCTGCCATTGTCAAGGTATTGCTCTGAAGTTGACACACTTTCTTGAATCTTGTAAGAACACTGTCATTTAAGAATGGTTCTTTTCTCTAGAACTTCACATTCCTTTCCCTTAGGCCTTGCAAATTTTATTCTGTTAAGTGCAAGATGACTGACTGAGTAGGAAAACGTCCGATTTACTGGAAACATATATCCAGAGACTAAGGAAACGTTCTGAAGTTTACTATTAAAAAAAAACTCCAACTACAGAGTTATCTGTCTACACTTGACAAGGAGCTTAATCTTTTTCATTGCACCAAAAAATCCCGTGATCTAGAACAATTCAACATATATAAGAAAGCTGCACGTGAATGTATTAACCAGGGAAAAAGTTCATTCCACATTTTCTTTAAAGTACAGCAAACATTGACTGGGGAAAGATTACAAAAGAATACGCCAGAAATAAAATAAAATTTTAAATCTAGAATTTAGAGAACCAAACACGTGTACCTAGTCTAGTTTGTAAAGGAAGTTCTAGCATTAATTAAGTGACAATAAGTAAAGATACAGTAAATAAGTAGTCTAATTAGCAGCCACAACTTTCCATGAAAAGAAGATCCAGAGTTCCAAGTTTTGACCCGTGAACTATCAAAGAAGATGGAAAAAAAAAAAAAAAAAAGCGGCACCAGGTTTTTCCTTCAAATACCATGAAATGATGAGACCAGAATAGCTGAAGAAAGTACTACTTTGCAAAACATAGAGGATCAGGGAAGGCAATTTAGCATATTTCCTTACTATTCATGCATTATTTATGAAGCACAAATTATTGCCTTCTTTTGTGGTTCAAAGAGTTTCATGATCCTTCATCTTAGGAATAATGTCAAGGCAAGTTCCATCCAGAACAAGTGAAAGAAACTAACCTCTTACGCGCAAGGCACAAAGGATACAATGTAGGTGGCTGTTGCCTGTTGTAGCATTCATTCATGTGGGAACACAGAAAATTTGGCCCGATAAAAACAAAAGCCAAATCCAATAAAGTACTAATTTCATAACAAAAAGAAAGATCCTAACATACTTTAAAAGAAAATGCATCCAATTACCAAAGTAAAGCAGCAAACCAGTCACCCCCTCCTGACCCAGTCTTTCTCATTACCACAAAAATGAAAACCTCAATCTCATCTCCACCTAGCTCTTCTCTCCACGTTCTTCTTCTTCTTCTTCTTCTTCTTGCAATTTCTCTTCCATCAATCCAATGTGATGATCTGGTAGAACAAATATGTAAGAAAACACCTTTCTATGACTTGTGCATCTCTACCTTGAGATCAAACTCTAATAGCACTAACTCAGATGTTAAAGGCCTGGCAAGTGTGATGGCTGACATTCTGCTGGCAAATGCAACTGACACATTGAATTACATCCGAGCTCAGATAAACCAAACATCGGACCCCCAGATGGAGAGAGCACTTGCTTATTGTGCAGAACTTTACATTCCAGTTGTCAAGTACAATCTTCCTCAAGCCATTGATGCTTTGAGCAAAGGCCAGTTTGCATTTGCCAGTGATGGGATATCTGATGCCGCTAGGGAGGCAGATGCTTGTGAAAAGAATTTTTCAGGGTCTTTGAAATCACCATTAAGTGATAGGAACAAACTTCTTCATAGCCTCTCTGATGTGGCGGTAGCCATTGTCAAGGTATTGCAGAAGGGTTAATAACTATAAATTTACTTATATCTTTGTTTATTTTCTGCTTCTGTGTAGTCATGAAACCTTGTGTACTTATTTTCTGCCTGTAAATTTTATTCTGTTGGGTTGGAAGTGTTGTACTTCAGAGCTAAGAAAGATGCTTCAACTTTCGACCATACAATTAGCATCTTTCTTGTCTTCATTGCTTACTGTTCCTTTCTCTTTCCTGTTCTGTCGTCTTTTTCTGGGCTATATGCATGGGCTGAAATGGTTTTTTGGGCTTTGTGAGGTTTTAAGTATGGCAGACTGGAAGAGTGAGTATTGATTCTTAATCTAAAGTTGTAAACTAGATTTTTATAACAAAAAGATCAAAAGAAAATTCTAAAAAAATAAATTTAAAAACCTAGTACGTAATAGCCCATTTGAGAAGACGATCATGCTACAAAAGTGGGTATTGATTTTTTTTTTGATTTATGGATTCAGTGTCGTTTAAAATTTTCAGTGAATGGCAATTAAGTAGAGGTGACTCTTTTCCCTGTGCAATTAAAATCTGTCCAGCTCACAAGATTAAACAACAGGCACACGTGAATCTACATGAAGAGAAGGAGAAGGAGCAATTCCGTACCCAAAGCTGGCTTTCACAGGCCGCTTCACAGCATTTAATTCTTCCTCAGAAAGAAAATATACTAGTAATAGCATTTAATCTTCTGTCAGACCAAGCTATGAGTAAAACAACATGATCCAGGAGAGATCTTTAAGTCGTACTTAAATTTTATTAGCAAACTCCTATTCCAGTTGCAAGAGACAAGCCTTGTAGCAAAAGGTAGCAACAAGATGAATTATGAGCTGTAAAGTCAGGGATATTCTGAGCACGAAAATAAAGTAGCCAACAACATGATCCAGGACAGATCTTTAAGTCGTACTTAAATCTTATTAGCAAGCTACGAGTAAAACAACATGATCCAGGCGAGATCTTTAAGTCGTACTTAGATTTTGTTAGCAAACTCCTACCTCAGTTGCAAGAGACAAGCCTTGTAGCAAAAGCCAGCAACAAGATGAATTACGAGCTGTAAAGTCACGGAGATTCTGAGCACGAAAATAAATTACCCAACCATTGGAGTAAAAAAAGAGAAAAAGAAAAACAAGAAACATTACTCAGAATAGGGTTTTATTGAGACAGAAGAATAAAGAATTACCCAAAGCTTTAAAAAAGGACCTTTCCTCTCCCAAGAGTCAAGACGCGAAACATATAAATGCTATATTCAGATTCGCAATTAAACTCGAGTGATTGATGAAGATCGAGTCAGATCCTTAAATAAGAACATTATATTATTATTATTATTATTATTATTATTATTATCTTTGAAATCACATAGTTTTTAAGATTTCCAGCAGCATATTTTAATGAACATGATGTATCAGGAAAAACAACAGGTTGCATAAATTTTGCCGTGCCATGTGGGGGAAAATTTGAATTCTGAGTTTCATAATGGAATATCTTTATAGAGAATACATAATTCCACAACAAAACAATTTCAGATGAGTTGCCATGCAGGCTAATTGTCGAGAACCATGATCAGAGGCCAGAGGGCACCAAAAGTTTTACATGGTAATTTAACTCACCCCCAACTTCAAATAATATGTAAGGGATAAATTACCAGGAAAAATTAAACTCCAGAAATTTGAAGGCCATGAATACAAAACATTGTCCAGCGCAATGGTTTTCATTGGAACTGCAAGTATTTGACTCCATTGCGACAAATAGAATCTTTGCAAGCAAACAACATTATATTTTATCCAGAAAATCTTCTCAGCTTTTCCTGACCGTCTAAACCTGCAACCTGCTCCACTAAACTGCAGAAGGGAAAGCAGATCAGAAATCAGTTTCACAAGTCTACCATGCTTCTATTCTCTTAATTCTTAAAAACTTTTAAGAACCAGCAACATATTGGAATGCAATATAGAAAATGTTTTGCCACTATAACTGTTACATACTAGGGAGATGCTGAATCTGGTCGATTTGGAAAGCGTGTAGATGGATTCCCGGAGAACCAAACTGAAATTAGACCTCCCTCCACTGCTCCTGCTGGCACAGGAGATCCTTGGTGACTTGCGGCCGCTGTTCCTCTGGATGACATTCCTGCATAAAAAGAGCAAAAAATTTTTAGTCCATATTCAGTGCTAGGAAATAGAGGTCAGTAATCACTCTTAATACTAATTTGCATAAATAATTCAGCTCTTGCAAGATTATTGATGGTATTGCAAGCACCCATAGTAATTTAGCAAAAACAAAAGTATGCTGCAAAATCAAATTCCAAAGAAAAGAAGAAACAGAGATCGAGCATCTTTTACCAGCAATCCCAAAGAAATGAAGTCAGAAACCATCAAAAGGGCAAAACATTATTAATATCTAGAGCACCATAAATAATGAATACTCCAATCTTCTAACCAGGCAAGCCAAGAATTTGCATACTTTTTAGGATAATCAAAGTTCATGAGAAGATTGTAAAGTTAAAATAACACAATATGAAAGGCAAGAGAGTGAATCTAAAATCCTTATGTAAAGTTAAAATAACTCACTAAGAAAGGCAAGATAGTGCATCTAAAATCCAATAAGGAAATATTACCTTGAGACATTATGACAAGACAAAAAATTATGGTAAACACCATGGCAAATACGTTGCTGTTAGATGATGTTGCCTTAGCAGCCTTCATCTTCTTCAAGGCTTTCATCCGCTCAATTCTTGCACGCTTCAAGCTGGCAAGTTCTGCTATCTCCCTAATTAACTTCTGGTCAGCCGCATCCAATGATGGAGCCCTTGGAGGCCTAGGGTTTAGGAGGTTTTTTATTACCCAAGCTTTTACGTTTCTCCTTCACTAATTTATTCTCCTTAGCATCTTCACTCTCTTGTCCCTCCAAATTCATGCTTGTCACTGCATGCAAATTCTCCACATAAACGCTACCGGAATTTGAAGCATCACCAGACAAAGATACTCTATCATCCGACCCCTCGGCAACACTGCCTTTAACCTTAGCAAGCAATAGTTGTGCCTTCTTTTTAACACCTGAAATAGGGCTTCTGCTATAATCTTCTTCTTCACTAACAGTTACTCCATTTTCGAGGTCAAGTTCTAAATCTTTATACCCGGGAGCCATCCGATCCATGACAACCTCTCCCACAATCTCAATCAATTTTGTTTGATCGCACTTCTACCAATGATCAAAGCGCAAAACTTGGAGAATGCCAACCCGAAATTCAACCTCAAGAATCAGCCCATAACAAAAATTGCCTCCCACAAAGATACATTATAAACTTTAACTTGAAGCAAAGACGTCAATTCACAAAAATAGTTTCAATAAAAGCACTTTAACTTAGTAGCAGGCCTGTGTTTCTTCTCAACTAAAGAGTAATAATCCAGCAAGCAAAAATCAGCAAGAATATTTATATTAGACTTATTAGCCTAAAGAACCCCTCAATATTAAACCTCCGAATCATGATCCAATGACCAGACCCTGCACCCATCAACAGAATATAATATTTTCAATAAAAAAAAAAATCCTCGAATGCCAAAAAACACCAATCCAAGCTTGAATGAAAAAAAAAAAATCAAAAGCCTTGAAACAGAGAAAAAGGACAAAGCTTTGATGCATACAAAAGCAACACAAATATAAAACCATTCAAACCCAGAAAATATAACAGTTAAAACCCCACATTTATCAATACCCGACAAAGAAAAAAGCTTCCTTCATCAAACAAATAAGCATATAAAAAAAAAAACTTGGAAAGAAAGCAAGAAGAAACCAGATCCGATGCTAAGGACAAAGTTCATAAAAACAAGTTTGAAACAATAGAGGCTTTAGTTAATTCAACAACAAAAACTTATTCTCTATATATAAATATATTGACAAATGTCTGCAATGTAGAGTTTTATAAGCTTTGGGTTCAAAAGAGAAAGAGTGGGGAGAGAGATAAGCTGAGGAGGGAACTTGGGAAGTACTTGATAAGTGTAAGTTGAACAGAAGACACGGTTTTAAGATGTAATGTAACAAACTCGAAAACATCTTCCTCTAAAACCAAACAGAGAAGAGAACTACTACCATTGGTTTTTGTTCTTCTTTGGCTATAGTTTGGTTTAAATATAAATATAATAAACTGTCAATGAAACAGCACCGACGCATGGCAGTCCCCATTGGTGGGCGCCCCCTTTGTTTTCCTCTTTAATTCTTTTTTGTTTACCTTTTGTTTTCTATTTTTGTCCGCCTATTCTTCCTTTTTTTTTTTTTTCAATTTGGTTGCCCTATTTTAACATTTTCCTTTGGTTGTTTTAGTATCTTGTCACATTTTTATGATCTTTTCAATATAATGAAGTAATTGGCCATGGTTGTCCATAAAATATTAAAAAAAAAAAGCAATTGAAAGTAAAGTCCATCAGTCATTGCTGACAATGTGGATTAAAGTTAAAATGGGAGGGCAATGAAAAAAGGCATATGATTCTAAATGGTGTGATTGGCTAAGAACTAAGAACAACCCGTTACATGTGCTACGAATGACATTATGGTCAACTTTGAAAGTGATAATTCAACATTATAAGACCTCACTGCAACACACCCACTGCTAGTGATGTCACTCTCCCATGATTTTAAGCCACCTTTTTTAATTTGGTGACTGGGGAAATAGGTTGTGTTTGTTTGCATAAGCTTTTGCTCATAGAGAAAAATGAGGAAAGAAAATAAAAATCTATTATAAATGTGTGAAATTCGAATAATTTTAGTAATAAAACTAAAGTTCTTACTCTCTTTGTAGCTGAAATATGCAAAACATGCCAACAGCAATATCCAACTTGATAGGCAAAAAAAAAAAAGTTTTTTTTTTTTTATATATATCTATGTTCGATACATCTATATGAGACATAAATATGAAAATTCAAGCCTCCAAAACTTATATGGAGTCCCAGTAATGGAGCTGTTTTGTGCAGAGGGAAGAAAAGCTAAAATCTAAGAAGCCAAGTGGAAGAGATTTGCTTGCTGTTTCTTAGCCCCAGTTGTGGGCCAGAACCAGAAAGCAAGAGTCTGAGCCTTAGTGATAAAATGATAAAGACGAGCACGGTTCGAAGTATAGCCCCACTATAGCTGTATCAGAATAGGGATATACTATCACTGATTCAAAATCGTAAATAATGCTTCCAATTTTTTCATCCCAAAAAAAGTGGTATGTGCTGCCCACACACAATGACAGAGGAAATGACAATAATGTGTTTGATTAATTGCAGCTGGGTTCATTGCTTTCTAGTTGGGAAGCTTTGGACCCAATGCCTAAACATTATCAGATACGATGTTTGGTAGTGGTGTAATAATTCTTCAAATCTTGTCCCATTTACAAATATCAATTATCTTTTACTATTAATTTCTTACTTTCAACATTGGAAGACAAGAAGAGCAAGGATAAAAAAGAACTCAAATTATATTTATTTTCAGAAAGTTTAATGAAATATGAAAATATAGATGTTAGACATAATTTGCTTAGTAACTTTATATCTATGCCCTACCATGTGGCATGCTTCCTGCACAAGGCCGGTGCATGCATGCATTTATATGTTTTTTTTTTTTTTTTTGGATTTAAAAAAGAATATACGAATCTAACTCTTTGACCAAATAATTCATGCAATTATCAATGAATTAAATCTTTAGTTGTATATTTGCCCGGATTAAAAATAATAAATCTATTTAAGATTCAAATGGGATATATCATGCTAAATTTCGGTATAAATATCCTTTAAATGTAAGAATAACATTGGGGCTCATGTGGTAAGCTAGTTTGAGATAATAAAAACAATTAAAATTATGCTAAATTTCGATATAAATATCTTTAAAATGTAAGAATAATCATAATTTTACAGCTTAGTGCCAATTTCTGACAAAGTTATTTCCTATAAGCTATTCAATCAAACCTTTTTTGAAGTAATAGAACTCAAAAGTAATATAAGCAAGAAAGATTGCCAGATAATTCTATAAGTTATTCACAAAATATCGTATAGGCAAGTTCACATCAAATGTAAGGGACAAAGGTTGGGATAACTTTTTAGTGGTGCAAAGGCACGTGGGCTTGGATCTTTTTAATCCACCATGGCCCATCAAGACAACAGCAACTAATTCTCAGTAACATTTTTATGCAGTACACGACCATGGGACCTTCATCGGTGGAGCCTCTACCATTTTTCAAGTTCACTCACCATCAACACCCAGCAGCACCCTCGTTGAATGGGTCCCCCGCCGGGTGTAGTACGAAGAATAGTCTTTCCAACAGATCAATCAAAGACTCAAATCTTGTTTTGCATAACACCAGTAATTCGATACATACCCCTTTGGATTTGGAAGAAAATAATTGAAGAATGAGAAAAAGGACGAGAAATGAAGGATCACATCAAATCCATTTACGGATTCTTGAAATGATTCCAGTAACAAGCAAACCACATTTAGCGGCGAAATCAGCGACAAATTTTGGTTGTTCCTTGAGCTCAAAAGGAATTTTTTTTTTTATGACTTCTATCAGCAACACCCTATTGATCTTCACATGTAAAGTTGAAACTGTTTTATTGGCAGAACAAATGAGTTAAAACATGCTACAATTTAAGAATAGCGGCACCACATGATGGCTTTGAAGCAAAAACATAGAGACCAAGGTCGTTCTCGTTGATCACGCCTCTGTCAATCCTAGATTGGTAGAATTGTTCCTGATACAGAATCAAAATCTTAATATGCTTGCTTCTGTGCCTTTAAAATGCGAGCAAAAATTAGGGCTGACAAAGCTTATACCTTCAAATTGAGGATGAACTGGGGTACTACACTCTCTTTTACCAAGGCCACTGCACAACTACCCCATCCAGCTCCAGTAAGCCTTGCTCCTAGGGCACCGTTACGTCGGCAGACTTTTACCAGTTCCTCCAACTCTGGGCAGCTAGTTATAGAAACAAGGAAAGATAAGTGATAGTAACCAGCACAAAATGTGGACTTGCCATCAAATGAACATACGATTACAGTAAATGGAAAATCCCCTTTGTACTGTAAAAATATATTTTAATCAAATGGAATCCAATACAATATGCAATGCATAGCAAATAGTGGCAAATTTGTCACACAAACAAGCCCACTGATTTTGCTATAATCACATAGAAATGATTGTAACTATAATAGTACATAAAGTTCTCTTGTAGTTATTGCTTTGCAAGACCAAGAGTCGGAGACAGTCTCGATCAGTACAAAAAACAAAGGAGACTAGGACAGAGTAATATGGGCGAAAAAATTTATCATGCATAAGAAAAGACTCCACTAAACTTTAATGGAAAACGATAAAAGGGGTAGCAAATCATTTTTTTATTGAGATTTTAGTTATGACCTTGGGGAACAGTTTGACAGACTATGCACATTTAGATGATTGTACCTGCATTCACAGAGAACACCACAGCAGTAGTGACTTTCATTCATAAGATCGCCAAGCTTCTTGAGCTTTTCCTCCTCGCTACAAAATGAATTATAAAATTATTCAAAATATCAAAATAAGTTTAGTTTTCAGACAGAACAATTCAGACATTAATTTGCAAAGGAGAAAGATTGATACGTTTTCAGCCCTGGTTAACAATCATAGATTCAACTGTTGCACAAGAACTCCAATCAATACCAAAACTGTAGGTCCCAACAAAATAAGCTGACATTAAATCTCCAGGAGCAGGAATATAGATCCATTGCAACAATAAAAATCGTAGGGTAACATTAAGGAGTAGAATCCCGTGAAAATTTTATGAGAACATGTGAAAAAGCATAGCTAATTATCAAAAATTAAAAGTCACCTTAAGCTTGATGCCACAGTATCCTTGAAAGCATGAACCCGCTTGGCCTCAGAGTAAACATGAGCAGCTTTCTGGAAATTAGGATCAAGTGATAAATGAATACGCTATAACATAAACAAATAAACCAAAATGTTTCTTGCTAATGATGACAGTTAAAGATGGACAAAAATGATTTAAAGACCAGGAGGAATCCAATAAAATTTCACATAAGACATCTCAGGATCACTGGTACTAGATCCAGGGAGTGTACCATAATACACAAAAGTCTAAGGAAAAGGTAGAGACATAGGCTCCAATAGTAAAAAAGGAGATTTTCTTTGCTCAATTTCTCCAAGCTGCCTAAAAGATCTTACTACTATTTAAACCTACTGATCCAACAAATAAAAAATATATAATATGGAATATAACTGCAAGGAATATAAAAAAATCATAATTAATTATGATATTAATTTGAAAAAAGAAATTCTATTCAACTTCAACCAAAAGAGAAGTACTTGGTGCGACTTGAAGTGCTTGGCTGCTTTTAGCACATCCAAAAAAGTTGGGTTATCGCCCAAAATTGATGGAAGATTCTCCCCAGTGATTTTCTCAATTTCTTCAGAATTTCTTCAGTGGTATATGGCTCCTCCTTCAAAAATGCCTGCAGCAAAAAGTAAAAATATAGTTTGAAACAATAGAAGATAAAGCAATTTCATGAAAATTTAAATATTGGAAACTGAGATTTATAACATAAAACAAAAAATAAACACCATAACATTGTGAAGGCAGAAAATTAAATGATAGAAACCTTGACAGCAAATACAAGATCGTTAGAACCACGATCACTGGCAAATAGAACACATAACCCCTCAACATCAGAAAGAGTTTTGACTTTCGATATTGACTCTTGTGGCTTCATTCCAAGCTTTATACCAAGCACGATCTGAAATTTTGAAAAGACAAAAAACTGCACATTGTGAGTATCCCCAAAACAAATACAGTAGAAATACCAGTGATGCAAGAGACCTAAAAGTTACAATTTCGATTCCCTCCCCTTTCCTCCCTCACTTTCTCCTCCTCCTCGTCCTCCTCTTTCTCTCTACCAACACATACACCCTAGCACATACAGATAAGGAAATATAACTTACAGCAGCCAATCGACATTCAACAACTCTGTTATTATAATTTGTAGCAACTGTAACAGCTTTTTGCGATTCTGCCAATGAATGAGCTATTACAAAGGTACCCCCAACAAGGAGTTGCACATCAGTTGCACAAATAGGATTGAAATCTATTAGCTCAGCAAACCCATTTTTGGCCATCACGGAAATTGCCTGTGTAATAAGTGGTGAACAATTTTCAATAATCAAAAAGTAAATTTAAATAACTTCCAATTATAATTTGGTAGCTTGTTAAAGCTCATGATGACTAGGGAAAATCAAATTAAATCATGACTCATGAGTAGGTAGAAAAAACAGTAATCTGGTCCATTCCACCAGACTATGTTCCAATGAGCCGTTCACAATCACATGTAACTTGGGCAATTTCTTTCTGTTAAAAGAACAGGCATTAGAAATTCAGAATTTGACTTGTGATTACCAAAGGTAAGATAGCATACCTTTGGGAAGTTAACACCAAAAGCAGCCATAATAGCAATTGTAGATGAGCAAACAAAAGCAGCAGAACTTGATAGACCAGAACCTGGAATAAAAGGCAAGATAAGAGTCAATTTTTCTATAAAAGAATACAACTAACTCCACGTGAAGGTAAACTTTAATTCAATTAGAATCGAAGTCTCAGTCTACATGTAACTGATGTAAAAGAATACCTGTAGGAACTGTTCCGTCAACAAGAACATCAAGACCAACTGGCACACCAACATCCACTCCTTTTGACTTATTCATAATAACCTTTATACCTAGAGAAAATGGGCAATACTAGTATCAGCGTCTTGAGAGGTATCATGGAAACATAACAACAGATCTATACCACTTTAAAGAGAACTGGCATTTCTGTGGAAAAAGTTCAAAATACCAATAGTTCGTAATAAATGCAACTTAAATTAGAAAGCAGATGTAGGGAGCAAAAGAATTCAATATCTCACCCACAAATGAAATAGTGGCCCCATCTATGATTCTTCAAGTCAATTTCCTGGAGAATAAACAATGTCAGGTATTTTGACTCAAATTCAGACCCATAGAAAAAAGAAAAGCAGCATTTTTGCATGTTGCAGGAACTAATTCCATCAGGAAATGTAAGTTAAACATATAAACTCCCAAAGAAATATATAGCAAGTTACATAGCCAGCTCAATAACTATAAATGGAAGAAAACCATAAGGTTAACACATTGATAAGGAAAGAAAATGTCATGAACCTGGTTAGGATCAGCAGGATAAGTACAGATAGTCTACTTATCATTGACATTAGCAATTCGGAGAAGCTTTTCAGCATCCCCTTCATCGTGCTTTCGAATTGCCACAATCGTGTCTTGCCGGATTGCCATTGGCAACACTGAGTATCCTTCATAGTCAATGTGTTCTCCAATCAAGTTCACTCTTCCTGTACATAAAAAGCCATTAATGATCTATCAAAGAATTGAAAATCACCAATGTTCACAGTTAAAACATCCAAACCACAAAGACCTAAAGAGAGAAAATGTGAACAGTGTCTTTTTTTCATTTTATTTAGTTGTTTTGATCAGTAAACACTGACTATTTTTCTCACAATATTTCTCAGCAACCAATCAGAAAACTCTCAAATGTATAGTTCGAATTTAACATTTTCTAAACATGCAAATATATATATATATATATATTTAATCGGAAAAAAGAAAAGGAAAAGAAAAAAATGCTAAAATTAAATCAATGTAAGATTTATTTCAAAAAAAAAAAGTTCATCGCTTATTTTTAAGCCACAAAAAGCCAATCAAGCATAGAAAATCAGACCTGGAGATCGAACGAAGACATCGGGAGGGTGACCGAAGACTTGGAGAAACTTGGATTTCAATTTATCGAATCGATACTGAGCTTCTTCTAGCTGAGATCCTTCTCCATAAACTGGTTCAAGTGAAGAGTAAATCGGAATGGGAAGTTCTTCGTACTTCGCCATTGCTCTCTGTCGATCTAACAAAACCCGAAACTGAACAAATTCCACACGACTCGTGTCTGTTTATAATATTTTTACTTCTTTTTTTTTTTGGGTATTTGAATAGAATATTTTGTCTCCTTTCATTTCTACATTTTCTTTGTTTAAGATTTTAAAAATTAAAGCCGTGTTTTTCATTTTTCAACAAAGTTTATCTAATTTTGCGTGCCTTTTTGTGGTTTTTTTTTATGTTACATAGCAGCTATCTATAACGACAAATATATAAAATTCAACAAAAGGGAAAAAAAAACTTTTTATAAGCCTTACCTGGATTTGGATTAAATGGCGAGGGGTGGCGCTGTAATTTCTGATTGGTAATTACGGCTAAGGTAAGAAAATAAAAATTATTAGAGATAAAATAGTCGTAATCGGGCTCTATAATACACATTGGCAACAAAATAAATAAATAAGTAATATATTACACGCTTGTGTTTCAGATAATCTAAACCGTTTTGCCGTAGAAGCCGCGTGACAATCCCAACTGTTTAAGAGAAAAAAACAAAAGAAAAAAAATCCGGATTTAAAATGTACTGTCAAATTAGAAACTCTGCCAAAAGAAAAAAAAATAATGTCCACATGCAGCATTTCATAATTACAAAGACAACAGTAGTATTTACGTTGTTAGACAAATAAATTATTAAAGTTGACAATGATTTGATTGATTTGGGTTAAAAAAATGGTTAATATGCAAATTTTTTATTTTTTAGAAAATAATTAAATTGAAAAATAATTTAATACTTGAATTAAACAAAAATTAATAAAAATAAAAACATTATTTTTTTCAATTATTTTAATCCTAAAACTTGCTAGTACTAAAATTAACAAATCTAAGAATAAACTTTCCCTAACTCAAATCTAATTCTTTTAATATATGTTTAATATATAAGATTATGATAAAATTAGATAAAATGATATTATGAATAAGATTAAATTAAATAATATCATTTTATATTTTTTTGATGTAGCAATGATTAGAATAAAAAATTTTATTTATTGGTTAAAATTATATTTTTTTAAAATTTATATAATTTAAATTATTGATATAATTTTTAAAAGTATAATAAGATATATAAGTGTAATTTTATATATTAAAAATAATTCTCTCCACTTTGAGAATATTAAATTATCTTATATCAAGAGAATAATTAATATTTTTTATAATTTTATCCTTTTTTATATATAAACCAAAAATAATATAAAATATTATTATTCTATCCTATTCATCATCTTATATATTAAACATGATCTTATTATATTATAAATCCATTAGTAAATTGATTGAATCTATTGTTGATTTTGAATATATATGTTTTGTTGTGTTAGTAAAACTTTATATATATATATATTAGAAATATTTTAAAAAAAAAGAATCTACTTGTATCAATATAAATTTTTTTAATTTTACATCTATTTGTAGCCATTGATTTTTATTAAATCAAATAATTAAAACTTAAGATATAATTACTTTTTTCATTAATTTCTATTAATTATCGTATTGTTACCTTATATTCTTTCACCTTTTATTATTATTTATTTTTTCTATCAACATTTTTTTGCCTTTTAGCACCGTCTTTCTATCTTTTCTCCTCTTTTAATTAGTTCAAGTAATAATTTTTTGTTTCATTTGATTCAATTTTGTTTTGACAAAAATTCTTTTTTTTTTTTAATATTGCTATAAAATGATTCAAATTCAAATACCATGCACAGGCTTGTAATAAATGAATAAATATAAATAATAACATAAGATAACGTAATAATATCATAAATGAATAATAATAACAACTTGTAAATGAGTAAATATAAATAATAAAGTAAGATATTCTTTATAAAAACCAAAATTAAGTAAAAAAAAAAGAAATTAAAGAAGCAAAGTTGGAAACAAATAGTAATAAAGCTATGTCTAAACGATAATACATATTAACCAAAAAATTAAATATAAATTAATGATTATAAATTGATGTAAAATAAAAAATTTTATATTGATATAATTCAAATGGACAATGTTGTTTTATATGCTTAGTTTGATAATGTATTAAAAATTTTTAAAATGATAACTTGTATTAAAATTTTAATAATTTATCTTTTCAATGTTGTTTCACCTTTTCGTTATTTTGTTTGAAAAAAAAAAAATAGTTTTGGTGATTTTTTGTGTTTATCTACATGATTGGCCGGTTGGTTCAAGTTGATATCTCTAGCAAGTTTATCAAAAAAATTTCATCTGATTTATTCATATAAATTTGTTTAATTTAAATTTATAATTAAAATATTTTAAAATTATATTAGTAATATATTTAAAAGTTAAAATTGAATAAAATTAATTATTATTTAGTAACATAATATTATCATAAATAAGATCATATCAAACCCAAAAAATTTTATCCGGAGCTTTGTTTCATTTTTATATTTATTTAATTAAATTAATATTTTTTTTATATTTAAGAGTATAAATAAATCGAATATTAACAAACGAAAATATATTTGTCATTTGTTCTTTTATTTTTGGAACTGATCATATTCTGTGAGAAAATTCTTCATTATATTCGAGCTTAATTCATTTAAATAGTAAGATATTTGTATCGATTTATTTTTTGTTTGTTTAAATTAAATAAACTTGTATGTAAATTTTAAATGAATATATTCATGAATATGTATAAACTAATATGTTTATAGAAAATAAACAAATATATTCATAAATAATAAATGAACTATAATTAAATAAATTTTAAAAAATAAAATTATAACTAAAAAAATTAAAAATAAAAATACAATAAACAAATATAAACGAACTTTAAATGAATATAAACAATGAAATAAATTAAAAGAGTGAAAATGTTAGTATAATAAAATAAATGATAAAAATGTATTATTATTATTATTATTATTACTAACACTATTTAATAATAAACTAATATAATAAATTCTAAGTGAATATAAAAAAATGAATTTTAAATGAATTCTTTCGTAAAATAAATGACAAAAAAACTTTTATTCATATTTGATTTGTTTAATAAATGAATGTAAAAATATTATTTAAAATAATTTATTTTAAAAAACAAATAAATAATTTAATATGTTAATTGTTAGCTTTTTAAGTGAGATGGTGATCTGGATTGGATTTTTTCAAATTCTTCTCAAACAATGATTTCAATATAATTGAATAAAAATTAAAATAATAAGCACTTTTGATGAAAATATAATGCAACCAATAACAATTAATGAACTTAAAATCAAATATAAACAATAATAAATTAAAAGAAGATAGAGATAAAGAAATCAAACACAATTATTTATAGAAGTTCAGTCCTTTTTCACAAGGCACCTACGTCCTCTCTTCTTAGTTGTCCATACCAAGGCTTCAATTCACTATTCTTGAATTAAAAATACAATCTATCTTTTTCTTTCTAAGGCTTAATATAGAAACCTCTAACTTTTGTAGTATTTTACTTAATCTCACTATAAAGCTCTCAAGAAGATACCTTACCTCTTGTTCTCTTCCACCCTTGTATATTAAAGGTAATTTTTCAAACAATAGAACAACCTCTCTAAGGCTAAATGTTTGCTAAGTTTAAGCACAAGGAAATGATGAATGAATAACAAATATAATTTGGATACAATAAATACAAAGATATAGACTTTGAAGTTCTAAAAACTCTTGATTATTTGAAAGAATGAAAAGATGACTTGTTAGCTCTTGCTCTCTTGATGTATCAACTTTCTTGATGTGTTGGAGTATCCAATTTATAGAGAAATTGAGAAAATGGCCATTGGAAACATGAAAAAGTAACCATTGAAGTGATCTTGCTTAGACCCAATCGATCCATTCCCTTAGGGGATTGATGGGTTCACTTTTGGAAGTCAAATTTGCCTTTGAAAATACCTACCCGATCAATCCTTTTATGTAGTGAATTGATTGGTTAAGGGGGTGATCGATCCCTACATAAAGTGATCGATAACTTCTTGCCATTTTCAACAAAAAATTCGTTCTGGGTAAAAAAGCAATCGATCCTATTCAAGCTGGGTGGTTGTTTCTCGTTTTATACTCTACTTACTAATTTGATCATAACTTGAGTTATATAAATTCAAGTCACAAACCGTTTGAAGATTTAGAAACTAGACTTAAAGTGCTTTATATCTATATAAAATTCATCACTAATTCATTGTGTATGAATTATAGTGATTTTTTAAAATTACCTATTGTGTAGTTTTTAGATAACTGCAGAGTGTCTAGTAAAAATACAAAATCTTTTATTAAAAAATTTTGATTTTGATTTTATTTAATCCATTAGAAAGTAAACTCAAAGAGCTTTTCAACTATATAAAATTCAAATATTAAAACTTTGTGAATTAGTACAAAAAAATAAAACAAATTCAATATTAAAAAACTTTGTTATTGTAAAATAACTTTCTTAAATTAATCTATTTCTCAAAATCATTATTATTAAAATTGTATTAAGTCCAAGATGAATAAATTTACTTTAAAAATAACAATTGGACTTTCATTTAAGCTCAAATAAATAATCTTTAAAGATAGATTTGGTTTGAGAAATATGAAACCAAAAAAAATTTGTTTAAACTTTGAAAATCATACTATTTATTTAGTATCAAACATAAAACTCAAGAACATGTACTAAATAAGTCTTTTTGAAAATTTTGATCAAGCTTATTTAGCTTAATGTTTTGTCATTTCAAAATAAAAATCAATTCAAGGCTAACATTAATGAACAATTCATAAAAAAATATTGTTAGTTTACATATTTATTCATATTTGTAAAAGTTAATTTAATTGATAAAAAATCTCTTTCCTACCTAGATTTGATTTAAACTTTTTGTAAAATATACTTTAAATATTAATCGTCTTATATGGAAAAAAAAATAATTTTCTTTCCATAATCTCATGTATACCACTTCATTTTCCCCGTACAAAGATTACTTCGAGAGGAATTCAAATATCATTTTGATTTTTTCCCTTAAATAACCCAAATAAATCAAAGTAATTAATCCTTTCTTATTTCTTGTCCTCTTTTAAGGATTTTTTTTTATTAATATTTCATACACTGACAGTGTATTATTTTTATATACTGTCAGTGAATAATACAAAGATATCTCATTAATAAATTTAAAATTTTAAACCTTTAAAAATAAATATTAATAAATTTATTTAAAATTAATTAATTAAAATTAAAACTTTTCTCTTCTTTGTCACCTTCTCTTGCATTTACCACCTCCATCTTTTGATTTTCTAATTCTTTTTACTAGGTAAGCTTTCCCAGCATGAAATTTGTTAACAATTAAAACACAGCATGAAATGAACTTTTTTAATGAACAAAACAAAATTTAGCCTAGTAGTGAAACCTCCCTCACATATAAGCAATTGATCAATACTGTCAAGAGATAACACTCACTCTAGCATTGATCAATGCTGTTAAGATTATCATATTCGACATATAATCTGATTTGATAATTTTTTCAGCTCTCATGCCTTGTCAATTGGTAGAAACTCAATGCAGTACATAAAACCACAATGTGCAATAATTCCAGTGGAAATCTTTAAATTTGGTTATTCGAAAAAAAAAAAAAAAAGAACTTCTCTGGTAAATAGAAAAGGGACAAAACAAAGCATAAGGTGTAAAAATACAACTCCAGGATAAAAGTGGAGAAATAACAAATGTTGTTTATGTAACAGAACATAAATTTGAGAGCAAATAAAGTCATTCAACACCTAATATCCAAAATCAATATCCAAAACTGCAAATAAAAATGAAAATTTGGAAGTGAAATTCAACAAAATCACCTTAAAATCACGAAATTTGATTGAGACGAAAAGCTTATCTAGTAAAAAGAATTAGAGAATCAAAAGAAATAGACAATAAATACAAAGGGATATGACAAAGAAGAGAAAAGTTTTAATTTTAATTAATTAACGTTAAATAAATTTATTAATATTTATTTTTAAAAACTTAAAATTTTAAATTTTATTCATTAATAAAATATATTTGTATTATTCACTGATAATGTATAAAAATACACTATGAGTATATGAAATATTAATTTTTTTATCCATGCATGTTTTGCTCCCTTTTTTACCCCATTTCCACGCCACTAACTAACAAAATCTAAGAAAAAAAAAAAGTAAAAAAACCAATTATCTGTGTCTGCTCCACATCCTACAACCCAAACCGAAACCGATTTCAGAGATTCTAAAACTCCCCCTAAATCCGCCATGAACGACCAACGCATTACCATCTTGTCCCATTTTGACCCGAACCCATACAATTTCAGAACTTTCACAGTAACTTTCTTATCTGATCGCATTACCACCACAGTCACTGCCAATCCCTCTGTAGTGCGCAACTGGCTCTTCAAAGTCCTTCGTCTCCACCGTATCCGACACAACAGGCTCGTGGTCGGCCTCGGCGTTGAATGGAACCCTTTCTTTTCCATTGAACACCCTCAAGCAGCCACTCTCCAGCTTTGCATTGGACGTCAATGCCTCATCTTCCAACTCCTCCATGCAACTCATGCGCCCCTCTCTGTCCGCCGATACTTGGCTGATCCTCGTAATACTTTCGTCGGCGTTTGGAACCATAGTGATGAAGCCATGCTGTTGTGGTCGAAGCATAGACTTTCTGTTTCCAGGGTGGTTGATGCTTGCAACGTTGCTGCTGAGAGAAGCGGATTGAGTAGGCAATTGTCTATGGAGAAGTTGGCTGATATATTTTTGGGTGCTGATGAGGTTAAGAAGCCTACAAGGATTGGGGTGAGTCTTGGGATGCTTATTGGCTTTCTTTAGAGCAGGTCCAGTACGCTTGTGTTGATGCTTTTGTTAGTTTTGAATTGCGAAAAGCATTGAAAGTTTGGAATTGGGAGGACTGAGGAGTGAGGAATGAAGAAGGTTTAGGTGTCTTTGCTTCAATGGCTAGTGAGGGACTATTTGTTTTTCTTTTGCTATATACTTTATAACGCTTTCTTTTGCTCCAAAGATATAGGTTTTATATATGCTAATCCATTACAGTTGAAAACTTTCTGAGAGTCTCTTTTTTTTCCCCAGTTAGTTCTTTAATAGGTGATAAAATGGTGCTGCTTTGCAATGCCATTAATTTTTGTTGTGTGATTGATCATTTTACTAAAGTCTCTGTTCCATTCATCCTAGAGAAATTCACCTTTACATGATGCAAGTGAACTACAACTATGGAGGATAATATTGATCTATGTTGTTGAATTACAATTAAGTTGTTTGATGCTAGATGTAGATTTTTTTAATCATGGCTTTCAATCAAATAGGTGCTCAGAGCTTCTACTTGTTCTAAATTCCTGATGAGGTGAGTCTGCTAATAGGGAACAAGTTTCTTCTTGGAAATGCTGGGCGACGCAAATAACAAATTAGTCAAAGCAAAGGCATCCGTGTAGCAGCAACTGCTTTAGGCTTAAAGGCCATGTCAGATGTGTAATGGAAGCTACAATATTGGATAGTTTTCTTCTCAGAATTTAGTGGTAGCCTTTGCTTCCTGCTGTTAGTGGCATTTTCAGCTTCTGTGCCATTAATGTTTGGCCATCCGTATTTTTGTAACATACTATTAGTTGCTATAATAATCAGATACATAGACATACAACTTTCTTTTGTGCCCTGAATTGACATTCCTTAATGACGATTGTGATGGATTGGATAATATCAAGTATCAACTATAAAGACTCCCGACGCAGAATCAAATTCACCGATGTTGATTACAAATATATTGAAGCTGGGACGGAGGAACAATAAGCAATGGAAACACTTTTTAAGGTTACTAGTGACGATTGACGAACATGAAGTAATGCTAACATGTTTATTCATGCATTGACCATAACTCTTCATTAATTAACAAACCGACAATTCCTACGAATCTCGCCATCATTCCCAGTTAGAGCCCCTAAGCTTCCCATTTTCACCATAGAATTTTTGAAGTCCTCGAAGAAAGCCAAAGGGTCCTCCGCATAGGAGAGTACGAGTTGGCGAGTTTGATAATCCTCACTGACTAGGGCCTGGTCGGATGGTAGCAATCCCTCTTCGGAAAGAAGGTTAATGAAGTACTGGTTGTCAAATGTTGCAGGGCTCACTAGATCAAGATGCGCAAGCCTTGTGTTCCCGTCTGATTCCGAGCAAAGCTGCTGCAGATTTTGAAGGAAATCCATATTGATATCTGGACCGTTTGAGCCTTGAAGTCGCGAGGTAAATGTTGAGCATCGAGCCATTCCCAACGTGTGTGCACCTGCCAAAGTCTCATTTATGTTTCTGATCAGTAAGCTTTTCCTCGATACATTAGAAGTTAAAAAAAATGTTTTAAAACACAAGGTGAATTCCACGGAATCATCACCGGAGAGAGCAACCATGTCGGTGAGTGTGAGGCCAACATTCTCGAACTTGGCAACCAGAGCCGGCACAGTAGAATTTGGGCCTGGAATGTTGTTTGCTGCTGCTGCTTTGCTGGCACCCAAGCTGTCTTTTCTGCCCATCTGGACTTCCCAACTAGGGCCACCTGACTGCAAATCCAAATTTGAAATTCTAACAGAACCGTAAAAGTTCTGTTGTATGCATAATTTTATACTTCAAACTGCTAATATTACTTACTAGAACGACAGAGTCTCTGGCAACCGTTGCAAGAATATCAGCACAAGAAACAGTTTCAGGGCAAACAGATTCAAGCTCAGATTTAATCGCATCGATCACTTCAAAGCCCCTCAGAGAATTCAAGTTTGGTGGTGCAGTTTTCTCACCCGTGAAATCCCCAGTCTCATCCAATAACACTGAAGCATCACAACCCTGCAAAACTCACATATTCTACATTATGTTACAATATAATCCGCAAGAGAGCTGAGAAAGAAAAAAAAAAACATACTAATATATAAAAGAGTGACTTGCATTAACAAAGCAATCATGGAAATGAAGACGAAGCAGCGAAGCTGCCATTCTGGAGTCTTGGGATACTGCATGTTCAACCCAAGAAAAGATAATGGGTTCTGCCTCTGGGCAGCTATTTTTGTACAAGTTTATCTGCAGTACAATACTAATATCATCAAGACATGTTTCGTTCAAGGTGTTTGGCTTTGGCGCATTGGCAAATGCTATGGAAAGCTTAAGCATTACCAAACAGAAAGCCAAGTAGTTGGCCATTATCTTCTACTCTTAGCAGTTAGAATGTCAAGTGAAGATGTTATATACATATATATACATATATATATATAACATCGTTATTTGAGACAGAGGGAATGAGAGCATCTAAGCCACTGGGGGTGGTTAATGGATGAAGCAGTCAAGGCATGGAAGAGGTCAAGTTCATATTTCGTCATGAAAGACGCATGTAAACCTAACGCCATGTGCTGCTTAAACCTAACGCATATAAACATAACAGATGAGGGCAACGGTGGTTTGGATACTCTAGTCTCTAATACTGTGAGAAGTGGGACCTATGGTTTTTCACAACCGGGGAAACCTCAGAATCTGTGCTTAGATTTGGGTCATTAGCTTTGGAATTCGCATTAAAAGGACTGGTCCTAAACGCAGGAATTGATGGACCCTTAAGACAGAAGCTTCGGCCCAATTTGTGGTGAAAGTTGAAACAGAAACCAGAAAAGCTAAAAACAATTTCTTGTTTTCGGCTCCATCATGCCCAGAAAGCAGCACTGGCGTAGGTCCAAAGTGTTACGCAAAGCAGCCCACGGCCATGAAGTGTTATGTAGTGGTTACCTTGTAATGGTTACCTTTTAATCCTGATAAATTGATCCCCAGACAACTTTAGACAGAATCTGAGTGCTCAAAATTCAAAAGATAACTTTATTCTTCTCAAATTAAAAAAAAAAAATTGCATGACAAGATTTGACATTGAACCTCATCTACCTATGCCCTTCCCAGATGCCTTTACCAATACTAATTATCCCCATCATCCGGGCGATTAGGAGGCAACTTTTCATTTACAAAGAGTAAAGATAATTATGAAGCCAACTTTGTTACTATCATATATTTCTTCTCTAAAAGGATCTCAATCTCGAATTTTGTTTGGTTCTTCGAATAACGTTGTACAAAAAAAAAATAATAATAATACTGTGCATGGTTAGTAAAAAAACACTGATCAAATCCATTTATCCAAAAAAGAAAAATTAATCAAATCCCTTTTGAAATTCACTTAAAGAAAGCCATAAAAACATAAAAGAAGGGTAAACAGTTTTGGTTGCAAATTAAGTTCAAGTCTGACTTGTTTCTGGCTTAATCTTATAATTAGCCTTAATTGTCAGCTTTCTCTCTTTGATTTTCTAGGTTAATTCAATTATGTACTTCTAGTACTTTTAAGTTAACTTTGATATATAAGATTATAATAAGATAAGATAAAATAATATTATAAATAGAATTAAATTAAATAATATCATTTTATTTTATATTTAATGTATGTAAGAATTAAAATAAGATAATTTATTTATATGTTAAAATTATTTTTTCTCAAAATTTATATAATTTAAATTATTGATGTAAATTTTATCTAATAAACTAAAAATAATTATCTCCACTTTGAAATGATTGAATAATCATATACTAAAAATATATTAATTTTTTTATAATTTTATCTCTCTTTAAATATAAATCAAATATGATATAAAATAATTTTTATTTTATTTTATTAATCATTTTACGCATTAAATATGATCTTTAACATAATATATCTTTTAATTGAAGTGTCAGACTCCAATTTATATTTGACTTTTATGTGCGGACTAAAAGTTAATTTGGTAGCGTGATGAAAGGGACTTTTATCAAAAGGTTCAGTCATAAAAAAAATATTAGGGTATCATGAAATTTCTTCTACTTTACTGTGTTGTCAAATTGACTCTGAGCTTTGAAATCGTAGAGAAAAATAATATTTTTGTGCTTATCTCATGCTTAGATATTCTAGGAAAGTGACCGGAGCTAACTTTTCAGCATAGATGTAATAAGGCAGATGACCGATATCATAATTGCATAGATGAGGCATTTTTTAGTTTGATTAATCAGTGATTAAATTAGAAATGAAAATGGTGTCTAAGCTTCAAGCCAGCTGTTGTATGCAAAAATGTTCCAACAGGATCCCACCTTGGAAGGACTTAGGTAAAGAGATACCGATAAGACAATTTGGGAAAAGTACTTGATCATTCTTTCACGCACCTCATCTTTATTCTTACATTACCTGTTAGTCAATATATAAATCAAGTCCCCCATATAAATGGTTCTCCCAAACTAATGGCTGAGATTTAGATCTGTCCTGTGGACTCTCATGTTCTCCCAAACATGATGGATCCGACAATATGCTTTAGTAGACAAAGTTGAGGTTTTTTTTGTGTTATACACGCAACAAAATATAAACTCAAGCCAGCATTGTTACATATATCAACAGGTCCTCACTAAGTCATCCTAGGGTTAACTAATATTAGCTTAGGTAATAATAAGACTTTATTTAATAAGTCATCATAGGTTTACTATATTGATTTTGTGGCAAAAAAAAAGGGTTAATATATTGATTGTATGGTATATATACAGTGGAATTTCTCGATTCAAATTATTTTTTCATTGCTCGATTCAAATATTTTGTATGCATGTATTGAAACTTCAAACAAGAATATATGCATTTGCTGGTCTATGCATAAACATGAAATATATATTCTTTTGAATGATAGCCAAAGGAGTGGATAATGCTAGAAGATCATGCAAGCAAATGTAATTGAATTTTCCTATATGTATGGAGTTTTATTCACAACTCTGTTTTAGTTATATATATCTTGTATGGGGAAGAATATCTTGCATGCAAATGTAATTGAATTGCCCTATATATAAGTATCTAATCACCATGTTCGATCACAGCTAGCGTGTACAACATTCCTAGCTGGCTGAGACAGTGCAATATGGGGGAGACTAGTGGAATTGAACCAGATCCTCGGCCAAATTCTCTCACCATTCCTTCTAATATCTAGAAGAACAGCACTCCATTTCCTTGCTAAGCTGTTCATGTTCCATCATTTATTGACCTACACCTCCGTTTCTGTTAATTACCTTAAAATGGAAGAAAAAGTCATGAATTAAAAATATCGAAAAGGCTAATGGGAATGGTTAAAAGTTATTGTTGTTTATATCTTTGCACCCTCAGTGAATGTACTCAAAGATACCGCATTCATGTATATGAAGTTTCAAACACATTTTTTTTCACTGCCTTCTCTCCTATCTTTAGGGTTCCCTTCTCTACCTCCGTAGAATAGATTTCCCAAATTCATTATTCTAGAATGCCCCTTGTCCCAAAAAGTTCAAGAATTTTGTCTCACACAAAAGGTTAATTACTAGTAATAACGTAAGAATAATTAACGACTTTTCTCATCAAGAAAAACCCTAACCCTAAAGACTCTTTCTAGCTTAGTCTATCTTTTGATATATAATATGCATGGGTGCACACAATGAAATAGAAAGAAAGAAAGAAAAGAATGTGGGCAAGAAGCAAAGAAAAAGAAAAGAGTTAAGCAAAATGGAAGAATAAAAAACACCCAATATCTCCATAGTTGAATACTCTTTAAATACAAAGAATAACCAAAAGAAAAACCAAGTATAAAACGAGAGTAGTACTCCCCCAAAATACTAAAATGGCTACCGATCATTTTACACAGATAATTAATAACCTGAATAAAAAGGTACTAGTACTATATATAAAATGGTGAAGTGGGTTCTCTTTGTCTAAAAGACAAATCCCCTGAGTTGGTTAGAAAACTACATACCAGCAACATATAATTAAAACCCATTTCTACTCTTCTTCCTTTCCCTTGTTCCTCATCTGGGTTGGAACAATATCCTGAAGAAGTCCATGGTCTCTAAGTAATGCAGCTGAAGAATTAGGACTGAGACGTTTCTCTTGACGAATAACAGGAAAAGAGGAATTCAAGCTAGAGCTAGTATTAGGGGTAATATTCAAAGAAGGCGATGAGGTATATATATGGGGTTGTACTTGCTGCTGATGATGAAGTAAATACTGAGGTTGAGGAAAAACAAAGGGTTGAGCAGAAGCAGCACAAAAACTAGATGAATCCGGGACGATTACGATGCTTCCTCGAGGCGTTATCGGACATGGATGCGTATGCTGCCCTTCGTAAGTCGTGACGACGATCGTCGGATCATTGGATGATCTCTCAACTCTCTTCTTCACTCCACATCCTGCACTAGTGCAACGATAATAGCTCCTGTTGCAATCATATTAATAACTCACAATTAATAAGAAAGTTATTTAAAAGTACTCTTTTTATGATTTGAATTCTTGAGATGCAAGGAACAGATTCAAAACCAATATACTAACTAAATTAAAGAAAAACATAAGTGTGTGTTGGGGGGGGGGGGGGGAAGGATTAGATTTTGATACCTGGGATAAGGGCTGTTTTTCACAGCTTTCTGCCCATACTTTCTCCATCTGTAACCATCATCTAAGTTATCAACTTGACTCTTAGTCATGAACGCAAATCTCGGCTCCCTTTGCCTTTTTTGGTTCTTCTTTTTGGATTTCAACCTAAACCCGTTAGAGAAAGGACAAAACTTTACTTAAAAAATCAACAAAGACATGTAAAAGTTTTTCCCACAGTACTTCAATTATCTAACTCAACAACAGAAACGAGAAACCCCATTTAAAACCTCATCACTTCCATACAGCCCTGTACTGAATCAAACCCATAGCTTAAAAAAAGATGAGATGACAGAAGAAAAGCTTACTGCTTCTTTGTCTTGTCTTGATCCTGATCCTGTTCTTCATCATCCCCAGCTTTGGTTTGCTCATCATTTGCAGCTTCATTCGATGAGGAAGAGACCGAAGAAGAGTTTGATGTTGCTGGGTTGTTTAAAATCTCTGAAGATTCCGGTATAGTGGAAGCCGGCGATGGAAGACCTTGAAGCCGTTGCTGCTGTAGTTGCTTAGTATCCAGTTGTAGTTGTTCATGTAATATATCTTGGTGAAGTACTAATTCAGACGATGATGGTGGAGGTGGTGGTGAAAGAATCGGAGGAGGCTGAAAGGAATCGAATAAAGAAGGAGCAACAAAATCTTGATGGACACCAAGCAAGTCCATGAAGCCTAAAGACCCCCACTTATCTCCACCACTACCTTCACATGCTCCTGCCGCCATGTCAAAGATGCTTCCACCAAATTCAGGTGCTGACGGATTCTCATCGGAAAATTTTATATTTGCCATGTAATTCTCTTTCTTCTTCTCCATAGAATTCAGATATTCTCCCCCATTTAAAAAAAAAAAACAAAACAAACCCAAGCCTTTATCCTTGCGTTAAAAAAAGAAAAAACAAAAAACAAAAAATCATTTTTTATAAAAGATTTAAAAAAATAGAGAAAAAGAGAGAGAATGGGAGTGTTTGGGACTTAGTGTGAATGGATTTGGGTTTGGAATTTTGGAAGAAGTGACCGCCATTTGCCGGTTCATTACCAGTACGGTACGTGGCGATTAAGGGAGGCCGGTGTTGAGGGCATTTATTGCTTACGGACCGCCCTTTACTTTTGGGTCCACTTTTGCGTACGCGGATTATTGACTGGTTTAACCGGTTGCTTGTGGACGGGGCCATCTTTAGGAGTTCTTTTCGCGGTGCCCCTTTTAACTTTTAAATTAAAATAATTGTTTTTATTAAAAAACCTTTAGTTCAATGATATTAAAATTATTTCAGAATTAAAGATTTCATTTTAAAAAGATATTTATACCTTTTAATATTTTATTAAATTATTTTTAATTATTATGATTTCATGAAATAGGAAAACGAGGCGTATACAAATGTTCACTCAATTGAGGATCATTTTCTAAAAAGAAGAGAGGAAACGATAAAACTAGCAAAGTTTCTAATACATAATAAATAATTGTTTCAATTGATTAAAATTATTTTTTATTAAAAAATTTTAAATTTAAATTTTATCTATGATTATTTATTAAAATTATATTAAATATATGATTATAATTATTTATTTTAAATTATTAAATATGATATATTTTATTTTGATTTGATGATTAAATAATTTATTTATCGTAAATTTTTTTTTATAAAAAAAATATATTAATAATTTTATAAAATCAATTTCTTTAAAGAAAAAAAAAATCAGCCGATCAATCCCACCGTCACTTTATTATATTTTTATTTGGATAAACAAGAGTATAAGGGCACTTTTGTCATAAGGGTTATTACCATTTCCATGCAGACAAAATCCATTTTCGTGAATAAAAAATCCAAAAAAAATACGAAAAGAATTTACCAATAATAAAAGAAAAACCGCGTTGTGAATGCTGACATAATAAACGCGTCAGCAGAGTGCTAATCACTCTCCCTATTCTTCCCCGACAAGCCAACACCGTCACCATACAACTACCATTCCAAATTTTCAATTGTTTTTTTAATGAGTTGAGTTCATTTATAGCATGGATAAGCTATGTCATTTTAATCACAATCTATATTCTTTTAATTCTACTTTTTAGAATTATTATTTATTTTTATTTTTTAACAATAATAATAATACAATTATTGCTTAAGAAAATTTAAATAAACCCATGAGAAGAAGTTCAATTAGAAAAAAGATGAAAATGAAATAAACCCATCACCAAATTTCTAATTCTACCAATGATGAAGCTTGCTTTGTCAATTCTATCAAAACGCCCGAAAAATTGGAGAGAAAGAAAAAGAATTTTCTCTCAAGTTTTTCCACTATCAGAAAAAAAATAATCATTCGTGGAACCATATTTGCCACAAAAACACGGCCCTCACTTTCGTCCCCCAATCGCGCCCGAAACTTCGAATGAGCCAACGATTGAATTACACCTCTCCTTTGTCTCGTTCACTAATCCTACGTGTCAAATCCAACGGCTGCTTTTACTTATCAGTCTTTTAAACCAGATGCATCTTTTCCGTTTAACGCGGTTTTAGTATATTCCCTTCCAATTAAAGAATAAACGGTGCATCATACTCATAAATTATTTAATTTTAATTTAGATAAAATTTTATTTTGATTTAATTATTATTAAATTAAATTTAAATTCAAAAAATTTAATTTATTGAATAAATTAAATTTAAATATTTAAATATTCGATTTAAATAATTCATATGACTAATTAAATTTTAAAATTTTAATATATTTTGAATACATAATCAAATTTAAAATTAAACACATAATCAAGTTATAGTTTGAACATATATTAAAATATAAAATTAAGCATGAAAATCCAGTTAATTTTTATTAAATGAGTTTAAGTAATTTAAATTTTATTTTAAGTAAATATTAAATTTAAAAATTAAATTTTAATTTAATTTAAATTAAATTTTAAACAATAAATTTTAAGTCGAACCTGAATATAAATTTTTCACTATAATAATTCTACCTGATTCAATTACATTCATGCTTTTTCTAATAGGGATTGCTTCTAATATACGCCCTCTTCATTTTATTTAATTTTTCTCTTCATCTTTTTGGCTTAATTTAATTATTTTAATTTCTTTCTTCTAGTGTACAACTTCTTGTTCGTGGCCATCAAGTTTTCCATGACTCGTGATTCCACCTTCATCAATTTTAGTTTTAGTTTTTATTTTTTATTATCTTATTAATGATTACCTATAGATATTATTTAACAATGTTAAAATATTATTTAAATTAAAACTTTTGCATTTATTACATTATTTTCACTAAATTAAAAAAATGTTGATACTTAAAATTTTTTAAATATTACTTTAATAATATTATTAGACACTGATTAACATTTTTTAAACTATTTAATACATTTTTTTACACTGTTTTTATTGATTTAAAATAATTAAAATATTATTTAGAATAACAATTTTTAATATATTAAAATTCATAACATTGATTGACAATTATAGAGTAATAAGTTTTGAATTTTATTTTTGAAGACGAAAGGAAAGAAAAGGTAATTGGTTATTTTTACATTAGTTACATGCCACGCGCATATGTGAAGAAGATTCAAAGCCTTCTTCAACGAGGTTGGAGCGTGACTAACAAGGAAAGGGTGAGGCGCTTGGTCTTGGAATCACCCAACCGAACTCCCTCTAGGATACATCGAACAGCGACATGGAAAAAATGAAATATCAGTGTACTAGTACTAATAATAATGTTGACAATGGTTCCAAAAGTCTGAAACTGTACCCTCCAAAATGTCTTTGTTTAGGGATCTGAATTCACACGGCCAAGAACTGGTCAAAGGCCAAAGCTTTTGAATATAACATTGAATTAATAAGGGAAAAAGTAGAGGTTCAACGTTATTACCGTGACATATATTTCACTTTTACTTGGAGCTCATGTAGAGTGCTGCATGCTGTTCTTGTCTATGTTTTTTTTTTTTTTTTTAAATATATATTGCATGTATACCATTTTTATCAGTCCAATGTATGTGTATTTATGGCGATTAATGATATTGTTCAGAAACACAAGGCTTTTAGAATACAAATACAAAATGTACTTGATTGTACAACTTGTGATATTTTTATAGTCTTTTTTTTTTTTTTTATCTCTTGTAAAACAAATAGAATCTTCACATAAATCGAGTAACTTTTAAGATATAATAAAATTTATGTTTATTTTACTTTGTACTAAAAAAATTAAATTACTAAACACTCCTTAATAAGGGATGGAAATACTTTATATTCAGCCAAATTTTTTGTAGTAAATAATGTTAAAGAAACTAGCTTTTTCTTGAGAGAAATGGGTGAAAAGAAATTAAAAGAATTTCTGAATTAATTTGGATCCTTAAATGAACTCATATCAATTTTTATTTATAGAAATTTAATCATAAGGTTATGATTATTTGACTATGTTGTTTCAACCAAATATCATCTCATTTTAATCATAAATTTGTTTCTTTAAAAGATTACAAATATATTTGTTCATTTGAATAATTAAACAAAGAGATATCATTATTTACATTTCAAACAATTATACTTTTTCAAGCAGAACTATTGACTGCCCTTTTGTAAATTTAATTTCCAATATGCTTTGAGGAACAAAGCAGTCGACGTTTCATTAAACAGTTGATTCCTCTTACGTGTCCAAATACATCCTGTGTATAAGCAATCAACTACTTTTAATTTCCATATAAGAGGTTTCACATTCGGTCTTCTTCAAGCAATAGATTGCTATTCAAGAGCAGTGACTGCCATGGCCTTGATTAATATTTTAGAAGACTCTTATACATTGGTAGTTGATTCTTTTAAGGTTAAGAATCGATTCTACCTATTTTCAACCATCTCAATCAATTGCTTCATAAAGATAGTTAGCTATTATCTTATACAAAAACATTGTTTAGTTTATGTTTGTTAAAGTAGTCGATTCCATGACTTAGGCAATCGACTGCTCTTCTTAGAAGCTTAAGGTAGTCGACTCTTCTAATCATTGCAGTCGACTGTTTTTATGTAAAGTTTTCCCAATAAAATTCTTTTAAGTTTTTAAAATTATATATTGAAACCATTACTAAGTTAAATAATTTAATATAATTTCTTTTTTAATTGAATCAATATTTTTATTATTTTGAAAATATTTCTAAAACATAATATCAGAATACATATTAAGAAATAAATCATTCTATTTTGTTTATTTTAGAATTAGAATTTGAAATCTCTAAAATAAAATTTTAAGTTTCAATTTTGAAATGTGTCCTTGAGAATAGATGAATAAATTGTTTTGTCACATAATTTGAAATATTTACAAAAGCTATAAATATTTGGATGGGAAGGGAATGAATGACTAAGATAAGGAAGGATTATAATTTCTGGTCGTGTTTTTGTGCACATGCTGGAGTGTCTATCAAATAGCAGTAATATTGATGTTAGCCCAATATTTTATCATATTTTTTTTATAGTACTTAAAATTATCAAAAGTTAAATTTTAATCACTTAAATTAACAGATTTTTCTTAAAAAATAAAACTAAATTAAGAATTCAAAACTCTATCACACAATAATATTAGTAGCCTAGAGCTAGAGGTTCGACCAGATTCCATTGAGGGAAAAGGAGTGTCCTTAAACCTATGATTGTAGCCTTTTTATCATCTTCTACGAACCCTATTGAATTAAATAAGACAACAAGCTTCTCAATTATTGCAAAATGAATAGAAACGGTTTTTTTTTTTTATCTAACTATAACCAAGAAAAAAAAAATCATAGCTGCTTTATTGATAACTGGGTGTATCCATCCCCCACATATATGATGTTATTGCCCTCGATTTTGCCATCATTATTACCATTTTTTTTTTTTAACAAGAGGAACTAATTCCACTTAGTTTAGTATATTCTTTTTCTACGCACAAATTAAAGTTGCTTTAAAGAAGGAAAAAAAAAATGAAAAGGTGAATGAATGACGTCGATCCTTTAATGCTTGGTAACCCTAAAACATTGGGTCGAAGGAATTTTTGCTTGCCTCATGACAATGAGATAGCATACATGACATTTGATACAAAGTCTTGATATCATGGACTTGATTTCGTGATAGTTATTATAAAATTTTGATTAATTTTAATCATAATTACAAAATCTTAATTTATAATAGGTAGATACATTTTTATTATAAATATTAATCACATAAATTTGATTTTTCATTAATAAATTTAATTTAAATTGCAAATTTGTTAAATCTGCAACAAATAGTTTAATAACCAGCCATATTGTTTTAAAACATTTTTTTGGTATAGTTTAATGTGATATTTAAAAGATTATTTGTTCGTTACATGTAATTATTTAAAATTAATTCTTTTAAAAATAAATATTAAATTATCAATTAATAGTTCATATGCCAAATATTTCCTTATTACCGAATTGGAACGGGAAAACGCCCAGCGTAGATTGCGGCAATTAGATTTGGGTGACTTTTGGGTATGGAAGAATTGTTTGTAAATAAATTAATATAAGCAATGAAAAAAAAGAGCACAAGGGAAGTCAAAATCGACAGTTTTCCGGCTAATAAAGAGGAAATTTTATTTACACCTCATTTATTATTTTATACATTTTACTTTTAAATATACTTAAAATTTAAAATTTAATTTTTTACTCTATTAAATACATCCCCACCTTTTACTTTTTATTTTTCATTTCTATCAATTTTTTTCTTCTCTTTTTCTTTTCTTGAAATTAAGTTTGTCAAAAATTAATATTCAAGAAACTTTGAGATTTTTCGAAAATAGATATTCAAAAAATTTTAAAAATTCTTAAATATTCATTTATAAGAAATCTCAAAGTTTTTTGGTTATTTATTTTCAAAAAAAAATTAATATTTTTTGGATATTCATTTTTGAAAAACTTAAAATATTTCAAAAGATGAATATCTAAGAAATTTTAAGTCTTTTCAGATATTTATTTTTGAGAAATTTGATTTTAGTTTTAATTATTAAAAATCTTAATCATGCACTTATAAACCAATTAATTTGATTTTATATGTGAATGGAATTGAAATCAATGTTTTTAACATGCTTGATATAAACATATTATTTCTATTGAGCTTCCCGAAAACAAAAAACGTTATTTTTTTATTTTTTGGTTTTGTTTGGATAAAATGGTATTTTAGGTTTTTTTATTTCAAAACAAAAATATATTCATGTCCATGTATGCTTGAGAATTAGCATATCTCTTCCATTCATATATATATATATATATATATCGAATAAAATAGGTATATTAATTACTCATATTTATATATGCATGCTAATCTTGAAAATGAATTATCGAAAATATAATATAATTTTTAAAAATCAATTTTTAAGATTTACAAAAGTGATTTTGGAGTATATAAATTATTGAGAATATTTTTATCGTTGATGGGTGCTTAAATTTTTACTCAAAGAACAGGATTTGACTGTACCTAAATTCCTCATCAAAGAAATTTCAAAAATAATAAAAAATATGCTTTCCTTGCCAATGTGAAACAAGGAGATGCCATTGCCCCTCTTTTTTCATCTTGGCCTTATGAGTATAATTATCTGATAAAACAAATATAAAACATGGAACAGGTCTTTCAAGTATCTTTCCCACTAGAAGAATTCCATGTTCAATACAACTCATAGGACCAACTTATTCTACCAGTGATGAATTATTTTTGTCTAAAACAGGGTTCAACAATACAGTTTTTATCTGACATATCATCAATCAAATGTTTATTCTTTCAACAAGTTGTAGAAAAAAAATCTAACCTCTGAAGACTGGCCATACAGGAAGTCAAATAAGGATATATATATTATATATTAAAGATCACAGGTCTCACAGAAAGAAGATCACCCAAATTTCATAATCTAATCCTATTCATTTTTATAAAGTACAAATTACTCATAAAGTAGAATGTCAGCATCAGGGGGGAAGCAAATGAGAGAAAAAAATAGTTGATTCAGTTGACTTGGTATTTGGAATGGCAATTTGGGACCAGCATTTAATAATATGGGCCCCGTTTCGGGGTCAACTTAGCGTGAAACGAGACCCTTTGCTGCTGGTGCGGTGGACATGTCATCTTGACTTCCATTATCCAATTCATGCTTTTTCCAGGTCCAACTTTGGAAGAAATGGTAGTATAGTGATAGGAACAGCTGCCTGGCCCAAGGTGCCCACTTGCCATGAAAACAATAGTTTCAATGGCCTGTTTTATCGATTGTTTATTTCTGGAAGATTGAACAGATTTTCCCTTGTTTTTGGGTTTTGTTCTGAAACATGGCAGGAGAAAGATTTGGATGATAGATAAGAGTTGCCTGATTCTGAACGTGTTATTTTGCAAAATAAAGCCAAAATTTTAAGACCAAGACGTAAAGACAGATGTACAATTTCGTGTGCTGATGAGCAGCTAGTCGACATGGATTGCCCGAGACTATGAATCTCTTTGCTAGCCTGAAAATACTTATGGACCTCTTTATCAGCCTTCAAAGCAAACATGAAATTTTATGCAAAGTATTTATTAAAGCTTATGAAGCCTTAATCCAATGATAAAAAGACAGATCCCATTTTATAAAACTGACAATTGGGAGGGATTTCAAGTTCAAATCCAAAGTGTCCCTTTTGTGGATCTGAAACAATTGAGTGAATAGTGATATTCGTTGCATACCCCTAACATGAACTTTGGAATCTTCCACTTAACAATGCTTTGAATTTGATCACAAATGCCACCGACGTGTTTCTGTCCGTATGCGAAAACCTGGGCCGATGAAAGCGGCAGTCTGCCAGCCGAATTCATGGTTCAGCTTCGTGCCAAGAAATTGAACGAAAAGAAAAACTCAGCCTGACACATGGGACAACAGAAAGTGTATATTGAAAGATACATAGACATATAATTCAATCGAGAATTCCTAGCTACAATTTTCTGTTTCCAAAGGGACCCCAATGTTTGTCTTCAAAAATATAATCATTTCATTGACATGACTTGATCACGTTTCACATGCAGTAAGCCTAACACCATATTCATTTCTGACCCAAGTAGAAATAATATAATTGAAAGCTTCCAGAAATAAAAAAACCCCTTTTCAGAAAGGATAAGGTGCTGCTGACATCATTTAAGAGGGAGCTTAAAGACCCAGTTATTTGGACAACTTGTCATCTCAATTGGTCAAGTTTTGCCGACAATTTCTTTCGCATTAAATCAGGTTTGGGGCCTCGTCATCCCCTTGCCAATTTTCAAATTTGAACCGAAAGCTTTACTTGGATTCAACAGCGAAACAATTAAACAAAAAAAAGTTATATGAGTGCGATAGAATTATAGAAAATAAAACACTCCTGACAAACTAACAATCACAGTGAAGACAACTGTTATATCTAATGTATGTCCAAACGTTTTCTATATCAAAAACTGCTCCCAGCAACATAAGCATATGTTTTCACTTCATAGAACCAAGAATCTAGGACTGGAAAGTGTAGATATGAGCAGACCATGAAGGGAAATTTTAGATCAATCTAGAAATACACAGACAACCAATTCACCAAAACTATCGAAATGGGTGAATAGGAGCATACTCCCCACCTCTATATCAAGGAATGGTATTCTCAGTTCATGAATCCTTAGCTGCTGTAGAAGCAGAAGTTTGATGAATTCTTCGTTGATGAACATCCCAATTATACACACGAGCAATAGTTACCTGGGCAATGACACTAAAACAATCAAGAACTAAAAGCCAACAGATGTTGAGATATATAATACACATACTGAGTAGTCTTAAGCATGATTAAGGCAGATAAGCTAATTATATTTTCTTCCATCCATTGCAATGAACAAAACTTATAGTTTGGCACCTCTTGGGTTGAACCATGTTGCACACATCCAATGAATTTGTAGAAGGAGCTAGCAAGCTTTTAGACATGTCTGGGCTCCTTTAATCACCACTAGGACTCACTATGGAAAGAAAGAACATAATATTATAGAATAACAATACTACCTGAGTTATTGTCACTTGATCCCTCAAGAACTGCAAATCCGCTATAAGAACTTCTAAACTTGCTTTTGCATTTTCCAAATTCTTTTTCAGTAGAGAAGTGGCCTACACATACAAAGTTATAGAACAGCTTAGTCTTGTTCTGTTAATACACACAAACAGTATGCATCCAAGTTGCAACTATTGCACCTCTTCACATGAATATTCCAACATGACATTTGCTCCCAGCCATAAACAAACTGAATCATTATCCTCAATGCGAGCCCGTGAATATATGCCTTCAGAGACTTCAAAATCAGCAATAAGAGCCTATATAAGCCGGACATAATATTATAAATGATTAGCATATATACAAGACAAGTAAGAGATAAAGAAGTCTAAATTCATTTTCATGCTTGTTAGTAAAACAAGCAGGCAACTGTAGGGTTTGAGCACTTCAAACCTAGTCAAGCACTATATGAATGTCTTAAATAATTAGATCCCCAATTCCAAAGCAAACAAATTACACTTGAACCTTGAGAATTTCATACAATACTGGCCCATATGTGGCAGATTACAAGTTCCCAGGTTTAGACACCTGAGATTTTCATACTTTATTGATTGCAGAAGTTCAGAAAGAGAGAATAGTCCATCACATGGAAAAATGATTCTTACTAGCTTTTTCAATAAAATCAACGATAATGCAGAAGCTGCTTTCCTTCTACATTCCCTGAAGAACAAGAAGGGCCAGGGTCAAGCAACCACTGTCTACTTTCTGATTGCCATCATAGTTCTCTAAAGGAGTCAGGTCACAAAAGGCGCCAGAAAGCCCTAAAAGGTTATGATTTCCTTAAACACAAATACTTGACAAGAACAACCAATGGAACGACTGACGAACCACCAACAGTGGTCGAAATAAAAACACCAAAACTACTACTCAGATTATTTTCAACATAGATAGCAAGAAACGAAACTAATCAGTTTCATCATGTTACCAATGATCCATAATACCTCAAATACTAATACAAAAAAGAAGAAAAAAAAAACTTTAAACAGAAGAACCAAGATACAAAAGTCAAGATATCTTAGAAAGACGAACCTCACCAGTACCCTTCTTAGCTTGTAAAGTGGCAACCACGTCCAAGCATTTCTCAATATCAGGGATTTTTGCCTGATGACCACAATAAGAAAACATACTATTCAAAACCCTTATGACATGTCAAAAGAGAAGCAATATAAATTAAGTCTACCTTGGTTGAATCTTTGGCAGGGAATGAACATAGATTAACCCAACATAAATTAGGATGTAATTAAACAACATTGTAAAATAACATGATAGGCATATAAGCTTAATTAATTGCATTCAGTATCTAGAGAAAAAAGTTGGATATAGTTTCTCCAGCCTAAGCCTATACAAAAAGCTTGAATTAGCAAGGCAGATTCTAACATGTTAACATGCCAAGTTCTTTGCAATTACATTAAGCTTTGAGAAAACACCATTAAAAAAAAAAATTACATGTATCAACACAAGGGTGCAATTTGATTTTGTCTCGCTTACCTTCTCTTGGCATGAACTAACAAGTTTTTTCTCAAATAATCAATTTCACAGTACTTTACCATGGACTTCACAGGTGAGAACCATTTTGCTGTAATATCTCTAACTTTAAGGATTAAAGACCAATTAATAATCAAATAAATCAACAGTATTCTTCTATGATTGGTTCACAAAAAGTTTTTTTTATCACCGACCATGAAAAATTGTCCTCCATTTTTCATTTTTTTTTTCATAAAACACATTAACACAAATACAGACTATAAAATAGCAAAAACACCCTAGTGTCAAACATCACTTTTGTCCACACAATGAGCACAACCAAATGTGTAGAAATGAAACTACAATCCACTCTTTGATAAGTATTAATAGACTAAAAAAGATGGTAAGTGAGAGAAAAAGATCCCAACATAATACCTGAAGATCTCGTTGCTGTGCAAGAAGTTTCATCTCAACTAACTTGTACTGCTGAAGCCTGGAAATTCAATAACTTCAACCAAATAACTCTAAAACTGTTCAATCCCAACGAAAGATGAAAACCAAAACGAACCCAAACTTAAAAATTTACACACTTTTACTAAAATTGTCTTCCAACGTACAAATATAAACTAAAAACATTATTATTGTTATTATTTTAAATTAAGCCTCCAGTAAACTGAGAGTAAACACGAGAAATAGCAGGTGATCGATTGAAACAAGAAATATAGAGGAAAAGAAGGGACCTTTCTTGGAGAAAAGCGAGGGCTGAGTTGACATCAAGGCCTGTTTGAGAGAGATAAGTCTCCACATCTTCTACAAATTGAGCTCCCGGAATTCCTCTCCGCTCCATCGTCGTTTTGGGCGACGCTGAAGACGAAGATGCCGCCGCCATATTGTTGTTTTACGATTGACAGCTAAAATCGGAGGCGCCGGAGAGTGAGATTTGAAGAAAGCCTCAGCTTGTTGTTGCTGTTGGCTGCTGCAACTGCCAGAGTGGCGGACATTGGAACACCAAAAAAGACGGTGAGATGGGGAGACGACCTGCACGGCGTCGTTTCCAAGGTGAAACAAAGAACAGGCGCACCGGAAGATGGGCTCTCCATTTTTTGGGCCTAAGTTGTCCGTTTCTTTGTTATTTTCAGCCCAATTTGTTGAAACCAATAGGAACAAGTGGAATTTGGCCCAAACAATGCCTCCTTTTTTAATCTTCGGTTTTTGATATATATTCAGTGATCAATCTTAATAGTATAAAACTAATAAAAACCTTTTGCTTTTTTAATCAAATATTTGGTTAATTATGTTGATCTTGATCATGGCAATAATGAGGTTCAATCCAAGCATGCACTGAAGTGAGGAAAACGTTGAACATAGGGACAACGTGCTTGATGTATGGGGAGTGTTTCCACTCACTTAAGATGCCATTTGATTAGAATTTTAGAAGAATCAAATTCAACAAAGGCAGGCTGTTAATGGCCACTAGGAGCTCATCATATGCAATCACTTCACCCAGCAACTTGCTTTGAGGTATGACCACTGCTGCCATGGGAACACCTCTCTTGATTTAAAGCAATATCCAAAATTCAAACCAGGTTTTCAAAACTTACTGATTAAGGGAGGCTAGAATGAAGTGTAGCAACTCTTGGCTAGATAATTATGATCATGACATTGACATGCTATTGGTGTTGCTTCCAAAGCTCCTAACCAAAACATTATTTGTATGTGAAATAATAGCAGGCAATGGCAGTATAGCTAGGAATATTTATAGCATCCGGAGGGGAATCATCAAGCCAAGGCCATTGGAACTTGATAATTGCATTGATTAACATATAGGAGAGATTGAATTTTCCAAAATAGATATCCAAATTTAGTAGGTGGGACAATAGAAATCGGATTTGCCTAATAAAACCCACTTAGGAAAGATGGTGTAGAAAAACTGCTTTTAAACCTACAAATTAAAGATGCTAGCCATCCAATTGTCCATTTAGATGGTTAATGAAATTGAAAATAGTGGTAAAAATTATTATAAATGTAATTGAAAAAAATTTTACACTAAATCTGAAAGTTTCACTAAAAAATTTGAATTACATTTCATCCAATGCATCTCTATGATTTCTTATTTGAATTTTACTAATAATTTATGAAACTTAAATGTACCTCGTTGGAGGTGCAGGTTTATCCAAATCAACTCTAATCCTAGTTGCGGCCGCCTAATGCATGTGGTAACGTACGAATGTTTAGGCTCACATGGGGCAAGGGGAAATTTTGAAGGTGAAAGGAGGCATACGGGTCCGAAGGCGCATTTCAGTTTTCTCATATTACAGATTTATGTTTTCATTGGATGTTTCTTTAGTTGTTTTTTTTTTTTTGTGTACTAGTGTATTTGTATGCAACTTTGTTCATATATGAAATAAAAAAAAAATTTCAATAACTAAAATGTATAATTTTTTTTTCACCACCAAAAGTAAATAAGCAAATGATTCCTTGAATGCATAGAATTCCTCACAATTCTCACCCACAACACAAATTATCACAGATTTCTTTGTTCCCTAGTAGTCTGCATGTGCTGTCATATGTTGGCTCTGAATTAGCAAAATAATTATAGAGGAATTTTCTTATTTTATTTTATTTTATTTATTGGGTTTTGGTCCCCTCAAAATAGTTGATGCATTAATTTTGCATCACTCTTTTTTTTCTCTTTCTTCAATTCCTTTTTTTTCTAGTCAGTAATCCAAATAGAAGGCCCCCCCTCCCTCTTTGAAAAACGAAAACGACAACTTCTTTAAAAGAGAGTCAGAGACATTAACATGGCCAGTTCATTGCACATTAAAAAGTCTAAAATAGTTTTCCCTCTAATTACAGCAGTGTTCCATGTTTTTGAAATTGGAAAAGCTTTGAAAAGAATTTTCAATCCTCTCATGGAGGGAGGGTGGGGCAATTGGCTTGGCAAAAAGTTGACCCCAATCCAGTATTTGTCTAAGGACCCCCCTAAAGCTTAATTGGCCCCCCATTTAGACACATTAGTTTAACCTAATCATATTTCTTTGTTTTCATTTTTAAAGTCATATATGTGCATTTATGGCTCATCATCAGCTGCCATATCATGAACCCAAATGAAATCTCATGTCAAACCCTAGAATCTGCTCGATACAGGGTGTTATATCAAACTTTTTCATAGTTTTTGTGGTGACAAAACTAAAAATGGGTACATATCTTCCTTGCTTTAAAATTCATTTCTTCTTTGTAATTTGAAGGTACATTTCTATTGTTTTTCTCTTCGGGGAAAAGAATGATGGAAGTGACAGAAAAAATGGGTCTTTCTATTAGAAAAATAGATTAATTAAGGTTATTTCTAGTGAATAAGAGCACGTATGTATACATTCTAGAATCTAGATTTCAATAGTTAAAATTATGCCCAAGGATAAGGTACACAATATTTATATGCCCCAGAAGCTGACATATATATTATATAACTTGAATGGATCCATTATAAATGTTAATTGAACAAAATTGAGGTGGAGAAAATCTGGGAATTATCAAGTGAAACAAAGAGATTGTCTAGCTAGTTAGGCTAGCTAAGTTTGACATATTAAAGCTACATGTACTGCATCTGCGTGGCTGGAAACTCACCTATTTAATTTAAATCACAGTTAAGGAAAATGAACAAGTAGGGCAAATATTTTATGCAGATCACGTAACATGTCAATTATTTGGTCAATTATTTACCTACCCTAAGCCATAACTTGTCAATTTCTCCACTTCCTATAACAATAATTGGAGAAAAATTAGAATTTGTTTGGTTTTTAATATCCTCACATGGGTTTTATTTTAATGTGATTAACTAGTATACCTTGATTTAATAGATTATTATCCATTAAAATATGTTCCCTTCACCTTATATAATAAGTTTTTTTTTAACACGATTGAAAGTATCTTTAAATTTTACTTAAATTTAATCTTTTCTAAACGATTTAAAAAATGCATTCTTCATGCATTAAAAATTTTACTTTTAAAATGCTCCAACAATATCTAACCTTGATTGACAACTTACGATAAAGTTTATACATAGAGAGAGAGAGATTTAAATGAAAAATACAGTCAAATCAAATGGACAACGGGATCCTTACAAAAACAATGTAGGAGAGATTTCGATGGCCAACGAATGTTACCTCCAACAGTGCTAGGGAAGAGGACGAAAATACAAAATATAAGTCAGTGGGGTTGGGGGATTAATTATTAGGAAAAAAGAGCCCTCCAAATCACAGTCACTGCTAGTAGTGGTGAGTGGTGAGTGGTGAGAAAATGCAAGTGCCCTTCCAAACAGTATCTTTGTTTTTTAAATTTTTTCTCTCTCTCTCTCTCTCTCTTTTTTTTTTTTTTTTAATTTCTCTTTCCTTTGCTTTTGTTTTCTTGGAGTTTAATGGACAAGGCATGACGCCTCCATGTGGGTTTAGAATACTTTAGGTAAATCATGCAATTTTTTTTCACACATGTCCTTCTTTTCTTTGTTTTTTTTTTTTTTTTGTTTTTAATAAAAAAAAGCATAGAAAAGAAAGGTAGGTGGGGAGGGGTTGGTTGCTTACATGGCAAATAAAAAGGAGTGTAGTAATATCTATTGTGTTGGGTTAAGCCTTGACATGTCACATGTAACTAATGATTTTTTTTTCTTATGTTGTTATAGAATCTTTACCACATGACTTTGAACAATCTTTTATCTACTTTTCACATTGAAGTGAAGAGAAAAAAGAGTAATCAGAGAGGAAAAAAACAAAGAAAAGAATCCTAGCTAGCTATATATATATATATATATGTCAAAATAACCATAAAAAAGCTTGTTTTTATGTATACCAAACTCATTAAGTCTTGGCTTATTCATTTGACATTTTGGATGATCCCCTGCCCTATGACTTTGCTTGCCTTGAAATAACCTTTTCGACTTAATTTATTTTCTAATAATTTTGAAGGTTACTTGTTATTGCCTATATATGCATGTAAAATTAACTTTCTCTAAAGTTTCAATCATAATTATTAATTTCATTTCGGTATTTATCGTATCGATCAATATGATCCAATTAGACCAAAATACAATACGATATACTTAAATATATTTTTTGTACTGAATTTGATACCACATAATATCAATTATTTTTGTTGATTTTGATTAGTTTCGGTAACCTTGGTTTCAATCCTATATTTAAGAGAAGAAATCTCTAGTTTCAATACAAAGAAGGAGATTCAATGCTCCCATCCCATGTGGTCTATCTCTTTTCACTTTTCACCTTTCAATAGCTATTGTATTGATTGTTTTGCTTAGCTTTTAAGCTGTAAGCACATGCATATGCTTTCTCACTATTTTTATAGCAAAACAAATCAAACAAATTACACCGAAAAAGCTTGATGTTGAATGCTTGAGTTGGGATTCTTTTAAATAGTTATAATTTTTATACATATATGATATCAAGCTACACAATGAAATAAAGATAATTCTCTCTTATTTTCTAAATTTTATTGAGTCCTCTAAATTAAATAGAATCTTAAACATTAATTAACCACTAGAATAATGTCCTTTTACATACTTTTAAAAAGCAATTTTATATAAGAAATCGAAATTAATTAAAGAATATGAAAAAGAGAGAGGAACCCAATTTTTTTTTTAAGTTTCAAGGGACAAAGATCTATCCCAAGTCCCAACCCTATCTCTTGATGTTAAAGAAAGGGCAAAATCCCACTTTGAGTAAATGATGCTGTTCATTATTAAGAGAACAACAGCTGCCCTAAAACATTTTTATGAAAGTTAAGTCTTCATTTTTATTCTCTCATTAGAAAAAAGAAAAGATGCGTTAATAAAGCAATAACACTTGGGGAAGTTGCTGATGTTAAGTTGCAGCAACTGTTGTGTGATATTAACCAACTTTGCTCACCACATGCTTAGCACTAACCATTCAATCCTGCAAGAATATATTGAGCCGACATCTTCATAATTTTCAATGATAGATTTCATTTCATAGAGTTAATTTGAGCCAACTCATAATTATTTGGAACTTTATCCAAAATGCCTGTTGTCATATTATGTTATTTCTTCATTTTTTTTAATATCCAAATTTTTATCTATTTAACTCATTAAAAAAGGACATTACACGTTAAGTCTGCTTGAACTCACAATTTTTACAAGTCAAACTAATATGTATATCATTTGAACTAATACTCAATTAATTCCTAATTAATTCTCCACTTAATTGAATATTAAACGTGTAATCTTTTTAATCCTTATTATGTTATGTCTTTAGAGAAGTAGATTAATTAGAATATCAATTATTGGTGATGATTATTTTTTAAAAAAATAAAAATGTCATGTAACTTAATAAGATAGATTGATAATGAGAGGTTTGGTCAGGTGGAGGATGGTACCTTTCTAGCTTTTCAATCAAAGGAATTAGTTTGTTGCTGAAAATTGGAATTTGATTAACATTCACACTTAGCTCTCAACCACTTGTGTAAGTGGGTGTGCTTTGGATATCGATCAAATCTAAATCATATAAGAAATTATTTTATTTAAGATTTTTGTTATAAATTCAAGATTAATTAATTAAAAGGGAAATGAAAGAGAAAAACCACTAATAGGAATTAAAATTGAACCACCACCAAATATCTTTGCTTCTTGCCATTTTTCTAATACAATGTAATACTAAGAAACACCTAAACAAATAATTCAAAAATGCCATTCAAATATGAACCTTATTAACCATTAATTTCAAAACTTTAGCCCTAGAGAAATATTTTAATTAATATTTAAACTTTAATTAGAAACTTATATTTGGTCAATGATATAATTTTTAGAAACATACAATTAGGCTCCTGATTTAAGCATCAAAAAATGTTTTTAGAAGAGTCTGGTGGTTATGGTTTTCCATGGGAATTATGATGATAAACACATATATATAATTGACACAATGCTCAATAATTCAGTTTCGCAGGACCATCATCAATAGGATCCAAGATCAATCGACCTTTTTTTTTTTTTCCTTTTTTAGAGGTGGGAAACATGGTGTTACATTCAAACTTAATAATTCTCTATCCAACGTTAAACTCGTCTATCAGTTAATCTTTAAGAAGTCAAGATTCTTACGAAATATATATCTATCACAAAAAAGAAATGATAAGAAGCCGGCCTGGCCACCTCTAATTCCTTATAAATTCCAAGTCGAAGTTCCTTTCATGCATAATGGGTTCTGCAAAATTCCATTTTGCTTCATTTTTTCGAATTATTTTTTGTTTTATCACAGGGTATGATTGCTACATGTGTGTTAAGAATAAGGTGACACGAATTTCAACAACAACAGAAAAAAAAAAAAAAAAAGCAAAATGCTTGAGACGCTACGTAATTGCTTTGAAAACTATTGGTAAAAGCTTTAATTTTGACATCCAATCAGAATCACTAATGGCCGATGTTGACAGCTGAAAAGTGCCTCCTTTTTTTTTTCCTTTGTTAATTCCTCGGTAACTCTAACTCCCTCTTATTATTTAAAAAAAAAAAAAAAAAAACCCTCAAAATGTCCTGTGTGTAGTCCAGCTTATGCATGGATAAAACTCGAAACACCGCTCCCACCGCCCTCCTCACTCCGCATTCAAACTCATTGGGTTTACAAGAAACTACCTTTTTAAACATGGTAATTAGGGATGGTCTTCTACTTTATTTGAATTTAAAATTTAATAAAGAAAGAGATTGTGTTTTTCTTTAAATTTATTGAGTTAAAAAATAATAATAATTTTTCATTAATTCGTTAAAATGTCACATAAATAATTTTTTTTTAAACCGGAGATGTACAAGATAAAAGTTTAAGAATCCTTTATACCTAAAAAGAGCAGAGAACTGGATTAAATGGTATAGATAAAATTATCAATTGTTTATCAATTTAAAACTTTAATCTGGCATTGGCCCCCTAGAATGATAGCTTGATAGATAAATTAGTATGAGATAAATATAAATGCAACAATTGGCGTTAGAGAAAAAATGAAAAGGGAATGGGGTTTGGAATGTGGGTGAAATATAGAAAAGGAGAAAAAGAAAGTGGGTTAAATAAGGCACATGGGTGCAAGTGTGATCTGTTGTTTGAATGCCTGCCCTGACCAAAATGAATGCCAAGCATGTGCTCTCTCAAAAGTGAAATGACTTAAAAGAAATCAAGCCTCTCTTTTGGTTTGAGAAAATATTTTTGTTTTTATTTTTTATTTTTATTTTTTATTTCTAAAAAAGGTATTTAATAAAAAATATTTTTTTAAATACAAAAATAAAGAAATAAATAAAATATTTAATGATATTTAATTATAAATATAATATATATTTATTAATTAATGACATTAAAAAGTTTAAATATGATAACTTGTAAAACATAAAAAAATAATATATTTTTTCTTATTTTCATATTTTAATTTATTTTAATTTTAATTTTTAAAAAATTTATTTTTATTTTTAATTATCAAATATATTTTTATTCATTTTTTTATTTTTTAAAAAATTAAAAATAAAAAGTTCTATTTTCTAGGATCAAACACTACCTAAAGATCTCCTCTCTCTTCCCCTGGGTCACTCGTGTGTGCTTTATGGGATTGATACGGGGAACAGGTGGCAGCCCCCATTAGTCCGACTGTCTCAGACTGAACCGAACCCAGCAGGGTTGACAGGGCGACGTTTGTCTCTGGACAAGTGGTCACAGCTCACGCCCTCACAATCACAACACTCCACCATTTCAGAAAAACGCTTGGCCAGCCTCTGGCTCACCTTCCCTCACATGTGCCCAATTTCGGCACTCCACATGGACACCTGCCACATTTCTCATCAATATTTTGGCGCTATCACCCGACTTTTGGTCTCTGCACTTGGATTCCCATGGATATTCATTCACATTTCAATAACCCCAACACCCAAAACTTTTGTTTACCCGGTTGTACAAAATAAATTTATAAAAAAAAAATACATTTTTAGCTTTTCATCGAAGTTTCACTGAAATCTAGCAATCAAAGAGGTCATATCATGATATATCAACATTCATAGTTGAAGTGAAAACACCACACCTCGGATATGATCCCAAGATATAGTAGCTATATTTTTAGCTAATAGCTTTAGCCCCATCGTGCATTAAGTACGTTTGTCGCATACCCTGGTTTGGACCCGTCTCCAAAATAAATACATAAACAAATAAACCTTTAATTTTTCGATTTTAAGCCAGAAATCACTGAGTAATAATAAATCTACAAAATCAAGCATTTACAATAGTAGTGTCCATAAGGCGAAAATTCTGGATTTTCTTTTTGGTTTTTCTGAAGGGATCGAATAAAATGATAATATAATGAAAATTACTTGAGAAGGAGAAGAAAGAGGACACGTATTTAACAGGGGAGATGATTACCTAAGAGAGAGAAAGAGAGAGAGAGAATAAAAATTTAAAATAAAAGAAATGAGAAAAAAGAAAAGGCATATGATGGCAATTGGCAATTTAAGTAAATAAAAAAGTGTCAATGGCTTGTCGGCGGCGGCGACTGAGGCGGAGGAGCTGAGCTAGAGCTGGTGGCTCCGGAGCCAGACATTAGCTCGGCGAGAGCGCTCATGGCTCGAACTTGCATCTCAAGCGCAGCTATGTAATCAGTTGCTTCTTCAAGAACAACCGGTAATGGTTGCTTTCGGCAACCGGGAACCAACCGGCCAAGAACCTTGACTTTTCTTTGAACAGTTGATAAACTTTTTGCTTTCAATTTCAAAACGCTAACTCTCGGTTTCTTCGAGCGGCGACTCCGGGTGACGGCAGCCACCACAGCGGCGGATCCCCTCTGTCTCTTCTGCTTCCGAAATTTTAGCTTAAGCCGGCTCGTCAAAATGGCCCGGCTCCACCGGGTTCTCCCTTTAGCCGCTACGGCCAAGGCTCTATCAGCAGCTTCACGGACAGCTCGGCCACCGCGTGGAGCCGGAGGAGGACTGTTGAGACTGACCCGACTCAAAGCTTGAATAAGCTTTGAAGAATAGATTTGCTGCTGCGCCTCTGATTTCCATCTTGCGTGGTTCTGGTTCTGGCTCTGCTGATTCTCTTTGACCATTTGTTTCTTCTTCTTTTTCCTTTTGCTCCGATCATAGTTTGTGTTCGTCACTGGATTCGTTATCACGGATGCCATCTCACCGGATCAAATCCGCTAATATTCTCTCTCTCTCTCTCTCTCTCTCTCTCTCGTTTTTCACCGTGCGATTCGGTGAATTATGATAGAAAACTGTCTTAAAAAAAAACAAATAAAGGGATTTAGATTCAGAATTTTAGATAAAAAGATTCAAATAAAAATTCCACAAAAAGAAAAGAATTTATTACCGATTTGATGAACTCAGAGAAAAGACCGAAAGAATAACAGAGAAAGAAGAACGGAGGGAAGGGGGATGAACGGAACGGAGTTGATGAGGTGTCGATTGTTTGTTGTTTTAGAGAGAGGAAAGAGAGAGAAATTAAGGGAAGCGAGGGAGACAGGTTACAAAGGAATGAAATGAGAAGAGAGCATACGTCAATTGCTGGCTTTACTCTTATTTATTGCTTTTCTGGGAGTGGGGGTGGTTTGGGTGCGACCTTTGGTGTTGTGAATGGTGACACTCGGTCCGATTGAGCGGTCTGGGTCTGCTGACGGGGGTCTCACCTTGTTTTGGGTTCGGTTCGATCCGTTAATATAGCCAGCTTGATACATGCATTTTGGATAACGAAACCACCCTCCTTTATAGAATCCATTTTCTTAAAATGAATTATCTAAAGCTTTGTTATGTATATAATAATTATAATCATAATTTTTTTTTGTCATTCGACGAGGGATAAAGCCCTACACTAAAGAGGAGAAAAAATATTGAGGTTTGAATCTCGATTTTAATAATTTTTTTAAAAATTATTTTAATCACTAGATCAAACAGTTAAAAACAATTATAATCATAATTATAGTTAAATTAGAGGAGCAGATTTATTCTTGTGTCTTCACTAATTAAAGATGAGGAAAGGTTGCTAAATGAGGCTTGATATAACTGTTTAAATATGTTAAACTTGGTTCGTAGTAATACTATTAACAATGTTGCTAACTGAATTTGATATCACAAATTAAATAACACTTAATTTATTAAAAAATAAATATTTTTATAATAAATATAAAACTAATATTCTCTTTTAAAACATAACATTTTTTTCTTTTTAATCAAATTATGAGTGCCGAATTCTAATAATGTTTGAGATGTTGTTACTAACTATTTTATATATATATATATATATATCTAATTGTAATTACAATTTTGCTTAAACTACATGACACCATTCAACTGTTTTTTCCCTCCTTGTGAAAAAATAAAAAGCTACACACCAAACTGAGCAATGAATGCAAACTTTAATTCCAATATTTAAAGAAAGAAACCCATTAACAAATACATACAAGCATTGATTAAAGATAATTACAATATTATTTTAGAAAAAGTTTTGCATTTAATATATTATTTTTATCAAAGTTAAAAAATAATATATTAATTATAAACTTTTGTTCTTTAAATATCACCTTAATGACACTAACATTTTTCTTAAAGAAATAAAATGAACGTAAAAAAAAAAAAAAGTAAATACAACTTACCTCCTAGACTCCTACAGGATATTTTGCTTACAAATTTTGCATATATGAAAAGTAATTAGTTGGGGTTTGAGAACTGAAATGTAATTCTATATGAATCTATAAAAGCCATTAACGATAACTAACATAAACAGACGCTTGCATATGATTTATGCAAGAATTTTCGTTAAGTCGAGCACTTTCTACAATCAAACAACTTATAAATTCTAAAGTTTTTATTACCAATTTCATTGAACTTTCTCAAAATAAAAATAAAACAAAAGCTGATATAATTTTTTTTTGTTTCAATTAAACTCTTCTTTGGAGCCAAAAAAGAGAAGTAAAAAAAAAAAACCTGATTATTGGTCGAAATTTACCTCAAATTGAAGCAATTCGACACAATTTCAGTGTCCCATGATGACAAAATATTAAAATAAAAATAAACTAAAAGAGCGGGTGGTGACGTGTTAAGGAGTGATTGGATGGATTTGTGATGTTAGCTTCCAGTAAATGACTGGGGGAGACCCGGTCTCATTAAATTTTGTTTTCGTTCCGCGCAATAATTATTTAGAGGTGATGATCCCCGAAAGAAAATTAATAATAAACAAGGAAAAACGAATGCGCAATGTGTTATCCCCCTGGCGGTTTTTCTATCTTCAGTTTTGTTTGGTATTTGTTGACAGGGGAAGTTTTGTAATTTTTCGTCTTTTTGAGGTGTGAACAGTTTATCCTCCACGTTTTTTGTCATTGGATTTCCATTTTTCCTTAAAATGCCGAAGTTATTTATTTTAAAAATACTCGCTAATCTTATCATTAATGACAACAAAGCCCCATTAACCAAGCGGTTTTTCACATACCCAAATATTAGTGGCTTAATACTTAAATAAAATTTAGAATTTTATTTAAAATATAAATAAATTTTCCAATTTTATTTTATTATAATTATATTCATTAAAATTTAAAATTAAATGAATAATATCCAATTAAAAAAATTTTAAAATATATTTTTTTACATATTTGTCATTAAACATATCCAAATGAATTTAAATAAACATTTTTTATAAATTAAATTGTTCAATTAAAAAATTTAAAAAAATTAAATATTTTATATCGATAAAGTTCTAATTATAATAAAATAAAAATTTATAGTTTTAATCATTGCATTTTAAAATAAAATTTGAAGTTTTTAAAAGTATTATATCAATATTAATCAAAGGGAAAATCTTGTGTTTAGTCATGCTCTTCTTGTTTTATTTACATGAAATTTTCAACCGATGAAAAATTTACATTTTACCAAGCTAGTCGCAATCAAAAAAGTTCAACAAAGATTTACAATAGAAAACAAGTAACAGTAACGTAAAGATGTCAAAACCATATACATGATGTTTTCAAGAAAATGGGCCACCTAATTTTATCCTAAACCAAGTAATAATTTTAAATTAATAAATAATGTAATCTCTATTTTAATGGTGCAATTGATTTGATGTAAATTGTTAATGAATTTTTTTTTTTAATACAATCAAAGTTGTCTTAGTTTCTACCTATACCTAATCTCTTTTTTCTAACAATCTTAAATACATACTCTCTAACATCAAAATGATACATTCAAAATTTTAATTTCAAATACTACTTACAAAAATTGAATCCAAACAAGTAAAATATATAATTATTCTACGATTTAATCCGTGTTAAGTACTAAAAACCCATTTTAGTAATGAAGAAATCAGCCCACGTTCAGATTCATGAAAAACAATTTTTTACTTAAACCTAGGGATAATCAAAGGAATAAACCCCAATTCTAATATAATCATGAACCTAATCCTAATTCTCACCAAAAATCATTGTACCATGTGTATGCCAATGAATTCTAGGGACGTTATAACGAGGAAATCTTAAAATGAATTTAATCTAATAAATCTAATTCACATTATGATGTCCCAGAGAGATTGCCTCCCTTGTGTGAGACATAATAAAGCAAGGAGGCACAAAAACGGGGGAAAGCATTACACAGCACCAGAAAAAGTGAGGTACTCGCCAGGTGGAGAGTGATTCGAGATTGTTTAAACTAGCTTTGGATTCAACCACGAAAAGGGACTGAACTCTAATTATTGCAAAGATTAGTATGATGAAAATTCAAAAGTTATACCGACTTTAGGAGAATGTGAAGAGTAAAGTTCAGTCCAAGAATGTGTACGAGTTAAAGAGGAGAGAGTTCACCAAATATGTGAAAAATGCGAGGAAGAAGACCACTTCAGATCAAACCTGCATGAATATGGAAACTATTTAGTTCTTTATTAATTTGCAACCCGATCCCAATCTAAATTTCACATGAATCACTGCTTAAACCAGAATCAGTTTATCGTATGACAGAACAATCAACAACAGACAAATTTTCATTGAGTGAAATTCAACAGCATAACACACATAACTATCATAAATTTTTAAGCAGATTTCCTTAGTAACATATATTTAACAAAAGTCGACGCAAAGAAAAGAAACAAAGAGAGTAAATATGGCCCCATACTAAGTATAACCCCAAAAATAATGGAATGAAAACGGCAGCTTCTATAATGTGCTTTACAGGTATAACTTCGCTGGCAAGATGACATCGTAGCAATACAACGCTTCAAGAAGGATAGAATGATTACGTGGTTGCAGCAAGCTCTCCAAATATCAATCATGAAATGATGCAAAATTTTTTAATGTTGCAATTATGGCCAATTTTTATTTCTTCTCTAAGCCATATTCGTTTGGTGATGACCTATGGGTAAAAGGTCAAGGCAAGGATGCTGCATCAACATCAACACTATGAAGATGGCTAAGATTCAGTACAACCCTAATTTAACCAAGTCCAAAGTGACTGCAAGGTAATCCATATGTGTGCAGGAATTTGTTAGCCTATGTTTCTAGTAGCTAATTTCTATAATGATTCCAAAAAACATGAACATCCGGTACATAACATTCTCTGTTCAGCTGATCAGCAACTACAGTTTTAACTATGTTATCAAAGATAAAATATAAGAACATTGTAACCAAACGAAAAAGATAATAAGGACATGACCAAAACTTTCAGTTTGAGCAAGAGGACAGAAGACAGTACTCATAAGAGGACTTGTTTAATTATTAGCCTAACTGAGATATAGAGGATTAAGATATGCTAAAATGGACTAAAATTCAACTAGTGGGAATTGTGAATCATTCTATCTGTGCGGCGTCACCGTCTTAGGGAACAAATTGCAGAATCATAAGTAAAAAACAAAGTGAGTCAATTTAAATGCCTTAAATGCTCAAATGCTCTTGCTTGATGACTGATCCAAATATTAGCAAAAAGACACTTATTGATGCAAAGGGAACATCCGATGATTAAGTCGCAAACCCTCATTGATAACTCAAATTTTCTTTTAATTATACTAAACGTTGTTCAAAATACAACAAGCTATCTCTCTCTCCTTGAAAGAAAAAAAAAGTTTTAATTACTTAACAAGTTGCAGATCTTTGTGGATTACACCGAATCTCAGCTCTTTATGTACAGCCAGGCCTCAAAGTTTAGCGTTCTCATTTATTTTTTAAGTGGGTATTAGTCATTCTCTCATTTCATAAACAAACCAAAGTTTTGTGGATTACACCCAACCATTTACTTTAATCCAGCTAAATCTGCCTCCTCAGCCACACATCGGTACAAAAAAATCTCCTACTTGGCATGCGTAATTAAGTGAAGTCCTCATCAGTTTTATTTTGTCCAATTTGCTTGTTACTAGTTACTGTCAGGCTTCGTTTTTTTGACCTATTAATGATTTATCTAACTGTCAAATAGACACTCGCTTGTCCGCTCATGAAACCACTTTCAAAGAAAGAGCCTATAAGATTGTATTTGGTGTCACCATCTCAAAATCTTCCCATCCCTTCTCACAATTCTTTAACTACCTCCTCTAAAAGAGTCTATCATTCCTCATTCACAGTCCTTTTATCATAACATGGAACTATTTTATTTACTTAAAGGATAAAAATAGTTGATAACATAAATATAAATGTTGTCAATGCTTGTGATTGTGCATTCTAAAAGTCACCTTGAAGTTGTCTAATGTTGCACTCCACCACAATCTTAACTAACTCATGCGCATTTGACCGATTACCTGATAATACATAATACAGCCACAGACATGTTACATCAAGAGGTCAAATATCTGGATCTAGTTGCAAGAAATAAACCTGGGTGTACCAAAGATTTAAAAACAATGCGCAATATGATAATCTTTTAAAGCAGCTACACCAGGGTACAAGCCAACTGTATAGCTTTAAATTCATGTAGTATTTTATGTATAAACTTTATTGTTTATAAATTCTTTGAAGACATTTATCATCCAGAAGAATATACATGCTTTAATTGTATAGCATCAGGGCCATAAAGCTGTTACCGTACAATAAACAAAATTCAATTATTGACCAGAGTAGTGTCATCAAATTATCAGTTAAGGACAAACAAATGTGGGTAGACATCAATGTCCTTGCAAACAGACTCTGCCCTACTTGTTACTAATTGAAGCTTTAGCATGTTACCAACTAAGCTTAATAAGGAAAATTTAAAAAAAAAATAAAAGTTGAAATGGGCATCCTAAATGTGCATGATCAGTAGTGCATGGTACAGGAATTTTTCAGAACGAGGGCTCTTGAGTAAATTTGTTACTAGCTAGAAGTAGGCAGTTTAGAGAGGTTAGAAACAATCAAGGATGTCAATAGAAAAGTCATTAAACCAATTATCCTTTGTCAGCTAATAGATTTTACTGCTATCTATGTGCAGTATCAGTCATATTAATTTGAAATAATGCAACGATCAGAGCAAGACTATACACTTTGATGTAAGCATAAATTGCAACACACAAAAAGCGCATCATATCTTCAAGAACTTGAATCTCCATAACAAAGAGGATATAAAAAAAAATCCTACTAACATCGAATAATAAAAAAGTACCTTCAAGTTGGCGGCGGTCTAGTGAAAGAGCAATCGACTCTTGAATGATAGAACAAATAGAAGGAAAACAGCAACAGTGCAACAACCCAAAGCAAGAAGCAGAGAAATTCGACATAAGCATTTCTATTAACACGTTGAGGTAGCTTATCTTCCTCTTGAGGCAGGGAGTAGAACTCATTAATAATGAAGTCAATCAATGCATCTAGAAGCTTCTTGGATTTGTTGTCCATGTCAACAGAATTCAATGCTTGTAGTCGAGTTTGTTTTAGAAGATTCACCATAATCTCTACTTCCGCTGAACCAGTCTTTAAGAAGTCAATTTCTTCATCTCTGTTTGCAGTGCTTATCTTTGAACAAGGAGTGAGTTCAGATGGCGCGAAGACCTCTGGTGAAGTTAAAAGTGAAGGGTACGAAGCCATAATAAAGCTCTGAAACAGACGCAAAGCATTCAAAAACCGAAGCCATGAATTATGTCTTTACCTAACCACATTTTTTGAAAATATTTTCATCAATTTTTTTTTTTTTTTTGTAGAAAACTCGAAATAAATAAATAATAATTGAATAATTTTTTTTTAAAAAAATTATGTATGATTCATACATAAGCAACTATTTTACACAAAAATCAAGATACATCGAAATTTATTTTACCGCATTTATGAACGGTTGAATGAAAAAGAAATAAAACTAGCATAAAACATGATTGGAACTGCAATAATAGAAATCGTTTAAGGTAATAATAGAGATTAAGCTAATTCACCAATTCAGATTAAGAATTAATTGAACAATATTCAGTTAATTAGCCTCCAAGAATTAAATTCTTACTCAAAATCACGGACAATTATGAATTAAAAAAAAAAAAAAGCCTATGCAAACGAGTCGTACCTCTGCGGTTTCACCGTTGTAATTGGCATCTGAAATGGCAGAAATCGAAGAGAAATCAATAGACTCTTCCGAAATTTCAGGCAAAACATCTTCACTTGGTAAAAAGAAGGCTTCGCTTAAACTCTTCTGAGCAATCTGCAATGAAAGCAAAAACGAAAACAACGAGAAAGCGTGAGCTCGCAATGCAAAGGAAAAAATGAGAAGAAAATGAGAAGTTATTAGTTATTAGCATCACTGGCCTTCTTTGAAATTTTCTTCGCCGGAGAATCCTTTGATCGGCGATTGGCGAGATCTGAAGATCGCGGGTGATCTTTTCGCGGAGTTTGATTTTCTTTTTCTTTCATTTTTCGAGTTTCGCTCTATTTCTGTGTATTTGGCGGGAGGATTTTTTAATTTCAATTTTACCAAAAATTGAAAAAATATATTCTGCCAATAGGGCTGGGCCTATTCATAGTGGACTAAAGTGGGTAATCAAGAAAGATAATTACGTATATTTAGGCCCTTAAATCAGTTGTTATTTGTTAAGCATAATGAACGTTTAACTTTCGTGAAATGAGTCGGGCTGAAAAAGCCTGCTTTATATTCCCAAACCCAAAACACTAAAATATTTACTAATTCTTTTATTTATTTATTTATTTCTTCATTTTTCTTGAAAAGTTTAATATCCAATTTATGATATATGTGAATTAAATCCTAAAAACTAAGCTTAGTTACATTTTGAAATAAAAAAATATATATATCTTAATTTTACTTGTGAAATCTAAAATTTTCACCATGAAAATATGGAGAACTAACTCAACATATTTGTATACACGCTGTATATATTTGTACATATGTGGAAACTTAAGAGATTTGAAGTATAGATACCTTCTCTCCTAAAAGAAAGAAAAGTATTGGATGGCAAGTATTACACTTATCAATTGATTAATCCATATTTGTCGAAGACGCCTTTGTACTCTCAAATGACCGATAAAAATATATCATTAGTAGACATTAGTTTTATAGCATAAGTAATCATGACAAAGTCAAAATATTTTTTATAAAAAAAATAGAGATAAATAAATTATTTAATCTTCTAAATCATAGTAAAATGTATTGTATCTGATAATTTAAGACAGTTGATTATAAATCATGCATTCGAGATGATCCCAACAAATAACCACCAACAAAATTTGAATTCAAAATTTTTTTATCGAAAAATATAAACTTAATCAATTAAACCAATTACTTTAAAATATATTCAATTTTATACAAATGAAGAATCACCCAATGATGAAGTACCCTTTATTAATGGCAACACAATTCACGATTTCTTTTTCCCAAAAAAAAAAAAAAAAAACCTTAATTATTAACATTAAAGATAATTACTTTTATGGGTGGCGATAGCCCCGAGCCAATGGTTTTGAAACATTGTGATACCCCCACCTCACCCTCTAACTTAGTGCTCAAAATTCTATCACGATTAACCTTCAAAGGCCACCAAGCTGTGGCTAATGGCTATAAAACCCTAAGCTCTAGGGTTCTTCCCTTCACACACACCGAATATTAACTTTCTCATAGTTGAATTGAATGTGGTAATTCCATTAACCCTAGTTTCAGTTTCTCTTTTCTTTTTTTCTTTTTTTGGCATGAGAAATTTCATTAACCCTAGCTACAGTTAGCTAGTTATACTAATTTGTTCTAGAAAATTAGAATGATAACGTCTATATTGAAATTAATTGTTTCAACTTCAGGGCTCAATTAGCAACTTTTGGTCATGATCAACTCAGTATAATGATCTTTTTTTGCCCAGGTGTTGCTTTTAGCTAGCAACTCTAGAAGCTGATGGACAAAGATTCACCAGGCTGGAACCTAAGCTCTTAATTAAGTGACGATTAGCCGGCGACGACCGGCAGTCTGGGTCAAAAAGGAGACGTTGGAGCTTGCTAGATTAGATCCAGCTGCAGGCCTTGTTGTTGCTTCTGAGGAAGGTGACAGCAACGCGATGTACGGACATTACGAACGTAATACTGATTCGAGCGACGAAAACCACCATGTCTACATAACTCGCGACAACCCTTATGCCTAAGCCCAAAAAAACCACCATAAATCGGAAGTTTGAAGCTTAGAGAAACTGTTGCAGCTTTTGTAAATTAATGTGGTGTGCCCTGAGAATTAAAATAGAATAATTAACATGTTAGAATAAGCCAATTAAGCATATATAGATATGCATATGGCACATAGTTATCAAGTTTCCTATAATAGAAAATTATAATCCGTTTTAATGGAGGTCGTCAAAGCAAGTTAAGCTTTTATGAAGTACTGTTTGTGTCTGATGAAAATCTGGCTTTGTTGCTAATTATCAAGTCCTGTGTGTGTTTTACTACTTCCTAGCTTGCATTAATGCAAGATCAAGTTAACCGTGCATGGAGTTTTTAGTAGACAAACCTAATTTTTTTAACCAAGAGAAAAAACAGACAAAGCCTTAGTTCTTTTAAGTCCTAAGTTCAAGTCCTATCAAATGTGGATTTTATTAAATTATATGTTGATTTGTTGGTTATTGATTTGATTTGTTTACTGATTCCTTCTTCTTGATACATATAAAAAGTTTAAGAGTAAAACCATTCATTTATGACCTTTGTACAATACTTCATTTTTATTTCAACTTTTAAAATTAAATTTTTAGATTCACGATTTTTTAAAAATAATGTTCCAAATACATTTATTCCATTAATCAATATTGTCAAATGAATATACAACATTAGTGTCAAGGGGACGTCCACGACCTAAATATAAAACAAGCCCACTTTTTTGCCATATTTGTAAACATTCGCATGACGTTAAACTGATAAATTTTTTTCATACTTTAATGGATGATGGATGAAAATGGATGAATTTGAAATACTTTAAAAATTTTAGATCTAAAAGGTGAATTTTAAATTTCGTGAATGAAAAAAAAGTATGATACAATGTCATAAATTTATCTTGTAATTTTTATCGACGCATATATATGTATATATATATAAATGCAATTTCATAAAATAAAAAAGGTGCAGTATGACTTATAGATATGCATTGGAAGTTGAGTATCAATTTCTTTGTAAGTAGCAAGAGAATTTATAAATATATAGATTGAGATATTAACTTAAAAAATTGAGATGATTTGAGTTATATATCCTTCTAATGGTTAAAAGTTGAGGGGATTTGACTTTACATCATTCTTTTGATATATCAAATAAATGTTTTTATTATATACATGGATGATCCTCTCAATACTTCATGTTGATATAGAGATTTACAATTATATTTTTTATGTGTGTTCAATTGTCCATCTACTTGCGTTAAGATGGAAAATCTTAATTTCTCAAGAGTTAGTTATTCCATTAATATGAACTAAGTGGAAAGAAATGCTAATATATGTATAGATGCACACTTGGAGGCATATCATATGCCAAGATTACAATCAAGATTGTTAATAATTACTGTATTTTATTTTAGTGGAATGACATAGAATCATTAATGACCATGACTAATTTAATTCATAAAAATAACCATTAAATTAATCCAAAAAACAAAGAAAAAAATCGATATTTGACTAGGGTTAGGACTACTTACTCTGTAAAACCAATAGACCAAGTATAATAATTAATAACAATTTTATTAAGCGCTAGTTAAAAACTCTACATTCTATTATATTTACAAATCTCAAATAACATATTAATTTTTTTCTATTTTTAAATATGTATTTTCTATCAACTTCCTAGTTTTGATTTTCATTCCATGGTTTATAGTTAAGAATTTCATCAAAATTAAGAATTCTAATCGAAATAATCTGATCATTTCTATAATTATATAGAATTTTAACAAGTACGTACTTTTGAGATCTTGCTTAAATAATTGGCATCATCAATCAATTATTAGGACAACTCCATCAAGATCATGTGGAAAATTTAATGAAACTCTTTTTTTTTTTTTTTTATGTGCAGATGAATCACCTAATTTTGAACCCTAGAATGGAATCATAATTCATTAATTACTTAAAAAAATTGAATATCGACGATACCAAATTTGTCAATTAGGAATATTATCCTATATATGCACCCACAAATGAAATCTTAATTAAATTAATTTCACAAGTGGACTTATATATGTACTTAACTCCAGAATGGTATTATCTTTACGGGAGAGATTTAATTACACTAAAGTAATTTTTACACTTTTTTTAACTTTTGGATCAAAATTAAATTCTATAATTTATTTGAATCAAAATAATATTTTTAAATTTAGTAATTTGATCCAAAGATCCTAAAAAATTTAAAAATTACACTAATATACGTGAATCCCTAACTCTTATGTTTATATACAGAGTGGTAGAATAATATATTTTTGTCACTGATATATATATATATATATATATATATGATAATTGTCCAAATTATGCCTTAAATTATTATAGTACAATTTACTAAAATTAGCTATAATTTCATTGGCCATAGCCAAGGCCAATGGTTTTGCAAGAATGTGATACCCCCACCTTACCCTCCGATTTCTTGGGTGCTAAAAAATCTATCACATTGTAAACCCTAAACAGGGAACCAGCTAGGGCTATAAAACAAACTAGGCTCTCTTGTTTCTCCATTCATCACACAATATTTCCTCGAAGTTGAAAGTGGTATATTTCCCATAATCCTAGTTTTATTTTCTTTTTAATTTTAATTATATATATAATTTGAATATCTGGCTTGTCTATATGAAATTATAATTGTTTTTTCATTTCAGGCTTAGAGTTTTCCGATCATGAAGAACTTAGCAATGATCGTTTTTGCTGTGGCCTTTCTTTTGGCAACTTTGGAAGCAGATGGAAAACGGCTTACCCTGGAGGAGGAGAGTAAGCTTATCTTAAGTGGTCAGGCAAGTACTCAGCTGGGTCGAAAGGCCGATGTTGGAGCTAAAGATGCAACTACAAACAAGGATGTAGGCCTTGTCGATTCCCAGGAAGAGGATTTGAACAGTTCTCAAGTCCACCATTACATTAATAGCACAAAGAATATTTACGCTCCTTCTCCTCCGCTTGCCCATCGCAAGCCTTGAAACTAAGCTATCGCTTTTCAGCTTGGTTTTGAATGATCAGAACCAGATGGAAAGAAGAAGCTTTACTAAATATGGTGTGCCCTGAGAATAAAAGTGGAACTTAACACGTTAGAATAACCCAAAGCATATGCATATATATATATATATATATATATATGCATATTAAACATGTTAAGTTTCCCATAAGAAAATCAGTTTAAAAGAAGTGTGTTTAGTTATGAACTATACATATGGAATAAAAGACCAAAGCAAGCCGCACACTAGCTGCTTGTTTATACTTTATTACATGAGTTGTGATTTTGCTAGCAAAAATGGAGTTTCTTATAGTGGAGATAGCATAAACAGCAGACAAAACCCTAACTATACAGTTTGGTTTTACAAATGCAATGAATTTCTTTGTAAAAATTTTGGAAATTTTTAAAATATAGAGAGATTACAATCGATATATATCAACTTAATTAAGGAAGTGAAAGGATTAATTTTGGGTGATCAAATTTGAAATTACTTGTTATTCTAATTAAGTACAAGAAAATTATTGTTATCTTTCATTTCTCCCTTCATTGGTAAATAGGCTTTTTTCGCCATATTCTCTATTGGTAATAGTTTTTTGCCAAGTCTTTTGGTTATTGCGGAAGCTTGATTTTACAGCTTTTTTTTTTTTTTTTTCTAACTTACAAGAAGTGTAGTTATCATGAATTGAATTATGTACTCATGATCATGAGTAAAAACAATACAAATTCATGACTTTGTATCAAAATAAAAAAGTTTCATAATTAATTAATTAATTAAATCTTTCTTTAATTGGTAAGATTAATTAAATCTTAATATTATGTTTTGGAATTTTGAAATTTTGAGACCAGCTAGGGACGTAAAATTTTAAATATTTAGTATAAGAATTGTGTCTGGCAATACTCATAAATATATATTAATTTATATGATTTTTTATTGTCTAGTACTAGTAGTGAATTTTAATTTTTTTAAAAATGGTTGACATCAATTCTCGTTTGCTTTTCAAATTTATTATTATTATTATTTTATTATTATATAAACTATATTTTTTCTGTAAAAACTAGACTTTTCCCCCCAATTTGTAATTAAAAGAAATCAATTGCAAATTATAATTGATCACTCTCTCGAACACTTGTCTCCAAACAAAAAGATAGCATAAAAAGGCTTTGAATATTTCAGGAAGCGTGTGTTTAATTGTGGCTCTTTGAAAATATTCGTGCACACAAACACACATACAATACGAGTAGTAAATTTGAAATATTTTGATTTATAGAACGGTGAATTTGAAATGCATCGATCCACATGCGTTCTTCTTTTTTTTTTTTTTAAACAGTGTTTTTCAATTTTATATATGTATGTATAATTATTATTTTTCATATTATCATATATTTATATATTAACTGATTTTTTTCACAATTTGTTATTAAAAGAAATAAAATTTTAATAATTAATTCACTATCTCAAACAATTATACCAAACAAAAGCATAAAAAGACTTTGAATATGAGCAAGCATACATGTTCGTGGTTCGTTGAAAATACGAATTTCTAGCTGGTTGTTTGCCACAAAACTTTGATCTTCCCATTCAAATTTCAACTCATACTCTCAAAGCTAGCTATATATAGCTTAATATACATCCCATTGAGGTGATATCTATCCATATATGAAGTGGATTAACCATCACCTAGTAAGTGCACAAGTCTATAAGTAATTATAGAAAGCATCCGACAATTCAACCCCTAAGCGCCATTTATGGATTATGTCCCTTCTAGTATTAGTTCGTGTTGATCTAGAAGATTGTTCATACTCGTAATTTTTGTGTCTAAGTATATGTGTACGTGTTTTATATCCTGAATCTTATTATTTCGAATGAAAATTTTTTTCTATAGGGAGTTGTTTATTTGTAGCTATTGGCTAGCCATCGGCATTGTCAGGTTGTCTACAAATATGGAGAAGAGTGGCACATAATAGTAGTTTTTTGACTTGATGAATTTGCGTAATTCTCTTAATGCTTTATTTAGGCTTGCACAAGATGATTTGTTATGTATGGCAAGGCCTAAATCTTTTTTTTTTTCTCAGTTTTAATCCATCCTATGCATGAAAAAATTAGATCAAGTTGTGTTTGACCAAAGTTTAAAATTTCAAAAATTTTAATTTTAAAAAGATCGCTTTAATTTTAGTATTAAAAAAATGTCTAGTATAGTACTTGTATATAAAAAAAGTTTAATCAAATATAAAGTTGCAATATTTATTAAATTATTCTAACCTTTAACATCGTTAAAAAAATTTTATGACATCAATAATCCAATCAAAACATGTCATTTGATCAAAATAAATCACATCACTTATTCGAATATTTTGTTTAAAATATATGCGTGACAAACATGTCAAATAATCTCATTAGTTAAGAATTGTAATATTATATTTTAAAAATTATATAATAAAATAAAATATTTAATTTTGAAAAATTTAAAAATAAAAATAAAAATTTTATTGTTCTTTTTTTCCAAAAATTTTAAATTTTATTTTTTAAAAATTAAAAAAAAAACAAAACAATTTTTTTCTTTTTCCTTTTTGCCGTTCATGCTTGAATCAGACGCCATCAAAACCGTCCAATTTCAACAAATGACAAATCCATCAGAGTGTTAGATTCACGCACAATCTTGTGATCTGTCTCGTCCTGGAAACACCCGATCCTTTTCTTTTCCATTTTTTCTTATTTGCTTTTGGCGCCAATTACAAATGCATTTTTTCGCCAAATTTTGCCTCTTTAAGTATTCCCTTTTGATTTGATTCAGAGACGAAGAGAGAGAAAGTCGGCACACGCAAAGAAAGAGAGAGAGATCTGATGACGTCGGGTGCAGGAGAGTTGTCAACGGTGCAGATCGATGATTATGAGATGTTGATTTCGACAACGGATGTGGAGCTATTGAAGACAGCGTGGCGTAACGAGAAAACGGCTCCTGAAATCCTTCCTTTCTATGAGGCTTTAGTTAAGAGACTAACGAGCAGACCCACTTGATGGTACCATTTATCAATCTCAAAACCCTCACTCTCTGTTTGTTTCCCGAGAACATTTAGTCTAGTCAATAAAGAATAAAATGTAATTTCCCTCCATTTTAGGCTTCCATTTGGATATACATTTAATTGTTTGCTTCTCTTTAAATTATTCAGGAATTGAATTTTTAAAAACATATTTAGAATCCAAATTGTTGAAAGAGGACTTGATCTTAATTTAATAGTTGTTTGAGCTGATTTTGAAAATAAACCAATTATAACCTGTTAATTATTATTAAAATTTTCCCCATAGTTAGTTAATTCACAGATGAAAAGGACTGAATTGGTGCAAAATTTGCAGGAAGAAACGGTAGATGACTTTGCAGAAAGTGGACATGATCCTCTCATTGCATCACTCTATCAGATGGACCTGGACAGGGCTCAATTTTTGCTGAGATCATATCTTCGGGTTCAGCTTCAGAAGGTGGTCTTCTAATTTGCTGTGTGTTTGTTGATCTGTTTCCTTTTCTTTGTCTCTTCAAAATGTGTTGTTCTGAGAAAGCTGAAAATGATTATATTCATTGAATGATGCTGAGGAAAATCAAATTGAATTATTCTGATTCTCTTTGTAGTGGGCTATACCCTGCTTCTTTTGAATAACAAAATCTTAGCTTATAACAAAAAATCATTCTGGTTTGCCGAGAGCATCGTTTCCTGATTTCCTGTATGACTATCATTTTCTCATTGGTTTTCTGGGTAATGTTATCATGCAGATAGAGAAATTCATGTTTCATATCTGGAAAAGTGAAGTTCAGCGCAACCAGCTTTCCGCAGAAGAGGATAAGTTTACTGAAAGGTAAGGATTCTCAGAAGTGATCCTTTTTTATTGTGAAGATATGCATATAAGGTTTATTTGGCAAATTTTGTTTAAACCACCCGAAAGAATCCTTGATATCCCACAGTTATTTTTAAATTTTGATTTCATGATTGCAGGTGTATTCTTCATATTGGGAAACAACTTGAAGAAACTGTTCTGTAAAAATTGCCTGATAATTATCAGTCTGTATTAAAGCAATCTATTATGAGTGAAGAGGATGATACGGGTAATTCAAATATTCTTTTTCTCCAACTTTTACATTTTCACGTTAATGCATCACTTTTCCGTGCTTGTGCATATGTTTTCATGTTAGTAGCACGTGACTGTGCAATAAGAAGAACAAAGAAACATTCAAGTTGGTCATGTCCAGAAAGTGATTGATATATATATATATATATATATATATATATAAGCTGTATTTTGTTCACGTTCATGGTGTTGCAACTTGTTCATTTTGATGTTTACAAGCTGTATTTGCAGGACTGACAGTTGATTGTCTAAGTTTTTTGTTTTTGTTAAAAATGTTATAGATTCAATAGTATTTGATTTTTGTAGGTGATTTGATCCACGTAGAGGTAACTCTTTGACTGCAATTTCATGTACACTTTGCTTATTGATGATTGATTTATTTTCGTCTATGATTTTTAGTTCCGGAGCCACAACTAGATACATTTGTTGTTGCAAAATGTGAGAGATCTACGAGACTTTTGTACCTTGATGGCACTAGGCAATCTGCTAGCTTTTGACAACAGGCAATTTACCTTCGCTCTTTTTTTGTAGCTTTTGCTCTTAGAAAAAGTAAAACTACTCCTTTGGGTTACTAATTAGCAATCCGTACCATTCATCTAACAGAGATGATCACTTTCAAATGGTGCCGGGAGATCTATGCATTTTGCGTTATAAGCTATCTCAAGAGGAACTCGTGAGTGGAAATATTAGTTTAGTTTGATGGTATGAAATATCAAGCTGCTGTTCTCACCAGGCACTGACTATCTAACTTTTGCACAACTGTAAATACAAATTTTTTCAGCATCCTGAAATAGATTCCTGAATCCTGGTCATGTGGTAGCTTGGCCCCACTGTTCTGTGAGCAACTAGTAAAACTAAACATAGTGGTTGAAGCTTGGAACATGTATAGTGATCAGGAATATTAGAAAATTTACGTAGCTGTAAGGACTTTTGTTTCATTATCTCCATGCATTTAGACATCATGAGGCTCGTATATTAGTATGCTTCTTGTACTATATCTTGTTTGTGGAGTCTCCTAGTCCCTTGTCCTTGCCCCTGGTTGTAATGTCTGTGGGATGGTTCAAGCGAAAATACTACTAGACAAGCTCTTTGCTTAGCAGTTACTAGTACTACAGAAAAACTGTCTAGCATCTACATAAATGGGCCACAGGGCCTGAGGGAGTTGAAAATCCAGTCATTCTACCTGGTGTAGGCCTTAGGCTTACATCTACAGAACTACTTATTATTCGTTTATTCTTACTCGATTCTTGCAGCAAAACTAAAAAACGCATGTGACAAAATTACCAGGAAAAGACAAGTTAAAGCCCAAAATTTGCGTTATAAAAATGATTTCCTTGTTGCAGAAGAGAGGAATGAGACAAGAAAGTTCCATAGTTTTTTCAACAATTATTGATTTGATCCATCATTTTCAATCAAAACACAACAAAAAAATTGCCCAAAAAGGACTAAAATATAAGCTTAATTAATTAATTACCCAGCAAAATCAAACAGCCAAAATCTTAAGCAAACCATCAAAAGAAACACCTTTTTCATCATCACCAGCTAGTCTGATCATAGCCTTAATATCTTCATCGGAAGCAGAAAACCCAGCCCAATTCATGTAACTTTTCAAATCATCATGGCTCAATCTCCCATCTCCATCCTTGTCCATAACCTTGAAAACATCTTCCACCACCCCAAAACCCGAAGCCATCTTTTTCGACCCTCCCAGAACTCGCTCGAACTCCTCGTAATCGACGAACCCATCCCTGTTCGAATCCGCCAAAGAAATCATTGTCCCAATGATTTCGTCATCATCGAAACCGGTATTACCATTAGAAAACCCAGCGTAAAATCTCCGCAAATCTTCTCTACTGATCTTCCCGTCACGATCTGCGTCCAGAACTTCAAATGCCGACCTGAAATTTGGCCCGGAACTGGTCTTCTCCGGCCGACTTAAGTTTCTCTCGGTCGGACACATGGTAAACGAATCCGCTCGAATAAAAATAAAACACAAGATTTGGTTATAAGAGAAGCGTTGGTTTATATAATAGGGAGAGAGAGAGAGAGAGAGAGGCGAAAGTTGGAGAGAGTGGGACCCTATAAAATTGGAGGCTTGAAGGGTAAAAAACACGGGTTGAGTGATTAGGGCACGTGGGATGTTGGTATTCGATGATACGTATGGAGTGATGTCATGCGGAGATGAACAGTGGCTGTTAGGGTTTTTCCTTTTTTTTTTTTTTTAATGCAATAGTCGTAGCTTACATGGGATTATTGTCTTATTGAAATGGAAGAAGACCTCTATTATTACAGTTTAAAGAGTCAGGAAGATTCTAGTCTCTTTGACAAACATTTTACATTTTTCCCTTTTTTATTGTTGAAAGCTTGGCAATCAAGGAAGTTATTAGAACTTTAGGAGTGTATTTTTAGTAATATGACTGTAAGGGTGTTTTTGAGTTTTGAACTTTTGCTTGTACTTAATCTTTTATTTAATTAAAATAATTTTAAAATTTTATTTTTAAATCAGATTTTAATATATTCAAGATTTTACTATTGATTTTTTTTTTACATAAACCAAACCTCGGTTGATTAAAAAAAGAAAAGTTCTTTCCTAAGCTATTAGTCATATTTTTTTTATAGAAAAGGGAGGGCATGAAGAAAATGTTCATAGTTAGCTTATTTGTTTGTTTAATGAGACAATCATTGATAGCAATAGCAAGAAAAGGAGAGAGGTGATTTTGGCAATTAGGTCCGCCAATCCATCAAAAGAATTTGATGATTTAGGGTTTGAACCTACAGATGGGATATGGAGCAATTGAAAAGGTTAATCACCATAGTCCAACCATCATACAATAATTTGGTTATCCATTGTTTCCACTCAATTGGGGAATTAAAAATTGATCCAAATAGTAACATAAGGCTTGGAATAAGGAATATGATTCTTAAATGCTTTTAACTTAATTCTGTCGAATAACTTATATCCTTCGCTCAACTCAATTCAAGTGATCTTTGAAAAGAGGATTCCTATTGAGATTCCTATTAAGCTGTATCTATATATAGTTGGGCAGATTGAGTTTTGGGCCATTTGTTTTCTTCCATGGTGCAGAATCGTTGGGGCTGAGCCTGAGCTAGTCTTCCAAAAGGGCTTTTGGTTTGGGTACATGCTCATGTGTTTTTGGGAAAATCAAGTCTTCAAAAACCCTAATTCCAGTTTCCCACTGTATATCATTCTCCGCTCTCCTTCCTGTTATCATAATCAGCCAATTTTTTTTTTCCTTTCTCTATAGCATACTCTTTTCAAAATTTTATGAAAGTTGAATTCAAGAAGGTGCCTCTTCATTTGGTCCCCTTAAACTTATAATCATAGTTTCAGGGCATTTTACCCATCAAAATGTTTTCAAACCAGAGGCATAGATCATACCAGGCGCAGTGAATAAGATCCTGCCAAATCCATTTTTACTAGGCCCATTTTGGCTCCAATGAAGGCACGAAATCTTTGAGACCTAATCATTTGCTTTGTTTCACAACAACCATAAGCAAAATCACCGAGGACCCTTTTGGAAATAAATTTCTATTTGTTTTAGAAAAGAGCCAATTAGATTTTGGTTTTAGATTTTTTTTTTTTTGAAAAATTGATTAACCCCACTATATGCTGATATAGATGATGAAATATGCACTGCGCTCTGAGCTGTTCAATGAACTGCTTAATTTGATGGAAATTGCAGCCTAGAAAGCTTGTCTGATACTTAATTTGATGAAATTTCAGTTTGGCCAGCAGTTTTGTTATGCCGCTAAACCCTAATCCTTGCAATAAATCCAAACGTGTTTCATCAATCATCATGTTGAATTGCAGATAGTTGGCCTGTTTAACCCAGTAAAATACTGAGACAGAATCGATCACAGAATGCCATCTAAGGCAAAGATCACTTGCATTTAATTAGATTATACTGAGGAATTGCACAGAATTTATAGTAAATGGAGGTTAAAATTTTACAAATTTGAATCCGCTCGAAACAAGTGCTGTCTATATCAGTATCAAAGCAGTGCATCTGCTACAGCGGTGCATCATGAAATGTCTAGTGTTGTTGGTGCAGTTTTGTATGGGTGTTGGGCAAAAACCAGAAGAAAATCTCTTTGGTTTTTTTGAATTATGTGTGTTCCAGTGCACTTCGAATGGATACTGGAGGGTCTTGGACAGCATCTCTGGAAATAAGATCATGATTAAAGAATAACACAATAACAGTTATATCGTCGTGAAAATGGCGTCGAACCTTCTTGTCAATCTTCCATAGATCTGAATATCTCATTTCTCGTTTTCTGGCTGCTTCTTGTAGGGCAGCCTTGACCAGCCTTTTGGCACTCCCCTGCATTTGTAGAGGCTCATGAGTAACATCTTAAAAACCATTGATTACCTCTCATATCCTAACAAAACTCAATAACAAGCAATTAGGTTTGTGAATGGTGGTAAGCGAGAAAGAGTAGTTTGGAAAAGAAGGAACTTATTATAATTGAAGATAAAGAGAACTTTAGTATCAATATAATCACATGCAAATACAAAATTAGTAAATTACAAAGCCAGCTAAAAATGCGTATTCTGTTCAGTCTGAAATAGAGGATAGAAAGAAGGGGGAAGTTCTAACACACAGGCAAGGAAGGAGATAACAACGAATTGTCAATCAAGGACCGAGAAAAGTAGCAATAACAAAAGAATCTGAAATGAAGTTGGTCACAAATTTATCAGAAAACAGAAATTCTGTATCAATACCAACCATGAAATGCAATGACATCAAGAAGAGTCCTAATCAAGTTTGTAAATTTGCTGGTTATCTAGTGTCTACAGCAGATGGCATGAAAACAGAAAGGTTTTAATGCAAGTAACTATGCCTTCAATAAACATTGGAATAAGGACAAAATCTTACTGCACGTGGATGACTGTGGACAATATCCACAGCTTTTTCATTACTCAAGTGTTCCCATAGACCATCAGATGCAAATATAAGGAAAGAATCACTTGGTTGGAGAGCATGGGAAATAATGGTTGGATCGGCACTCAATATAGGCATGTTCATTGGTTCAGGAAGTCTGAATTTTTCGTTAATTGGTTCCCTGTTATACCATGCATGTTTCATATAAACATCGCCCATAGATCTAGAAACCTGCATCAAATACAATTATGAAAATGATGACATGACATGGCATGCTGATATATGAAGGAATATGGTTATGAAATTGAGAAATAAGGCACAATGCTAATACATCTAATCAGTTCTGAAAGACTTCCACGAAAATGAAAACAGCCAAGAATAAAAATTCATTGATTTTAGGTGATTCAGAAACCAAAATGCCTTATTGTAGGAAAAGGATAGTGAACGCCCACTTTTGTTTGAATTTAAGAGATACTAAGAATTCTATTAATTAATCAGGTGTAAGTATCTGAGTCCATAGTATTTACATAATAATCGTAGTTTTCCTAATACTACTTTTCAAGAAACATGTATAAAGATGTCGACAAGCAGAGGTATATTTGCATAAATGCTTTGACCACAGATGGATAGAGTAACTTCTTAGAATGTGAACCATGGCCATAAATGATAAAACACCTCATGCCATGACAACTAGGACCAGTTGTGCTGGTTTTCATGGATAGAGCTATAAGCTAAGCAGTAACATGAAGCTTTAAAAAGACGGAGAATATTAAAGTTGAAGAATTTATGCATGCCTGAATATGCTGAATTTTTTGAAAGTTATACAGGATGTGGGTGTTTATATAACCTGAATAATGCCCTTTACCCTCCAAACTCCATGCTTGAGGACAACGATTTGCGGATCATTTGGGTGCAATTCCTTAAGTTCATCCCTGATAGCCTCAATATTTGCATTGTGTTCTATTGACAACTGCATAGCAGCCATTCCTCCAGTGTTTCCATCTTTCTTGCCCAGCACAGCACGTGAATCACCAAGATTTGCAATAAAAAGTGTTTTCTGATATATTACTCCAACCAGACAGCATGTACCAACTGTTGCCATATTTGGTTGTGTATTCCATAACTCTGACACAAGGGCAGTAAACCCTTCTTCTGTTTGACGAAAAGCTCTTTGAATGGTCTCAGCACTCACAACTCCCAGTGACTTGGCTGTTGTTGCTGCATAAACACAAAGCCTAAGAATGCCAACATAAGAACAGCTCCTTTTCTAGAAATTAACCGTACCAAAAGAAGAATCGAGATGTTAACAGCATAACCCAAAGAAGAAATAAGGCAATAAAGGGGATTTCTTTTGTATTAAAGGCAACTTGCAGGTGAAACATAATGCCCCACTAAAATCCATGATCTCAAAAACTCAAAACTATTACACTCAACTAATTTCTAATTTTTCAGACAGACAAACTTTCTTAAAGAAATTTATTTGGTAAAAGCTTCAAAAGAATCAGTCCCTATCATCCTGATGAGATAATTCATTCATTGTTAGTTCTAAAAATATCCAAAGTTTACCCTACATCTGGCTGCTTTTGAAGCCAGAAATCACTCTAAATATAGCCACAAAGAACCAAGAAAAAGCTTACTAGTTACTAAACACTAACCAAAGTACCAAAATAGTTTCTAAATAGTATTCGGCTACCTGCTTGCAATTGCAACTGTACTAGATGCTCAACTCTCCAAACTCAAAATTAAGTACCCAATCAAAAGCTGAACTTTTTTGAAACATAAAAACAGAGAGAGGAAGAGCGCAAAAACGACAGAAAATTACAACAATTCAGTTCCCATTTACCAATTCAAATATCAACCCAGAATAACAACAAATCAAAATTAACATTTTTTTTGTCGAGTTGGGCAGGCTTTAGAATTTATTAAAAGCACCCAAAAAGAAATCACGAACCTTTAAAGTGCCTAAACAAGTGATCGCAGACGTAACGAGCCGCCTCGGGCCCGCCGTGTCCATCATAGATCCCAACAAAAGTGCCAAATTGGCCGGACTCGATCTGGCTCTGATCCTCAAGCACCTGGTTTGCTTGGACCACGGCCATGGAAAAATCTCCCGAACCATATTTCCCTATATCCCGAATCCAAAGCAAGCCGTCTTTACCTTCCCTTGAGCCACCACCATTGCCGCCGCCTAGAAAGCCGTTTGTCTCGTGATTTTCCCCTTCATGCCCAAATGGCTTCCAGCAGGCCGAAAGCAGATTCATCAATCCCTAAAGCATTAGACATCTCTCGTCATAACAAAACCCAAAATCTTACGCCACCGTAAAATCCCAAATTTACAACCTGATGAAGTCATATTAGCTTTAAGAAAAAAGGTGATCGCTTTCCTTTGTTTTCCTTAGAAACAAACACTTTTTTAAAGACCCTAAAACTCCCAAGTCCTAAACCGAGGAATCAAAGAATGATGTGATGATTGATTGGGATTATATGAGATGAGGGTAAAAGGGGTGCGGGTGCGCAGGATAAGAGGTTGGGGGCGGATGATAAGGAGAGAGGCGTATGTTAGAGGGAGGTGAAAAGGGGGGAATGTTAGGTTTTCGGTGGTAAAGGAACACGAGAGGGTCGGTTGTTATGGGTGGTTTCTCTTTGAGGAGATGGGTGCTATTTTCAAATGTCTTTTCTTGTGTATCGTAGGCTTGTTCCTATGTCCCTTATGCCACACTTTTATCCGGAAACAGCTTGTTTTCTTGTGTCTATTTCAATTTCGATTTTGTTTTTGTTGTTTTGTTTCTTCCTCTTCTTTCCCTTCTTCCCTGTTTCTTTTTTCTTTTGTAATTAATTTCATTTCTATGTTTCTATTATGATAATTGAACAATAAAGATTATGCAAAGAAAGGCTTGAGCCTTAAACATGTTTTATTTTTAAAAATAAATGAAAAACTTGATCATTAAGTAAAAGTTTCTCATTTTGATAAGTTAAATTGATTTTACTTAGTTAATGGGGAAGGAAAATCATGAATGAGAGATCAGCATAATTGAATTTGGAGATTTAAGCTTTGCTTCAAATTCTTGATAGATTTTCAGCTTTTCATTTTTTTTTCGTACAGATTGATGATCTTATTAGAATTGTAATTGAGTCCACTGATTATAATGAGAAGTATTAGACTCAAAATTTATTATTTAAAATTTAATTTAAATTTAATTGAATTTTAATTATAAATTTGATTTTGATTCAAGATAAAAATTGAATTATTTAAATTTATATGATTAAACTTATTTATCGAATAAAAAAAAACTTGATTCTCATATTTGATTTCAAGTTCGATTATTTATATTCAAATTTGAATTCATATATATAAAGATAAAATAATAATTTTTAAATTAAAATAATAAAAATATTTATTAAAATAAAAAACTTGATTATATTCGTGAGTTATTTGAGTCAAATATTAAAATATTCAAACTTGATTTATCCAATAAATCAAGTTATTCAAACTCAAATTTGATTCAATAATGATCAAATCAAATTTGAATTTTATTCAAATTAAATTTAAATAATTTATGAATACTGATGTATTATTTTCATTTCTAAATTTAAATCAAACAACAAAAATTTGTTCGAGGTGCCTGTGTTTCAAGAATTTGTTGAGTTTAAATGTTCAAAACACAAGTTTCTCACACACTAACAAAATTAAATTTAAGCATTTGAGCATTTAGTTTGAAGATTTATACATAATTTTTTTTCAAAAGAAATTAAAAAAAATGGCCTAATGCTTTCAATTAAAATCGAACGTGGATTAATAAAAATACATGAATATTTCTCTGTTCTTGGCATTTCTTTTTGCTTAAGAGCTTTCACACTCTTGAACAAGTGGATGGTTGAAACATTTTGAATACTGCATTTGCCTACATACACATTAATTAGTAATTGTAAGTGATATATTCCTTATCCAAACATCATTCAAGAAGCGATAACATGGCAAAGGCGAAAATGGGGCCAATTTGATGACATTCTATTCTGGGTATCAAAATATGGATATCAGATGTAGGTGATACATCCCCAACATTTATAGTTTCTTGTTTTTCTACTATAAAGTAAGGTAGTTTTCTTGATGTTGAAGCCTAGTTGAGCTGCGGTGGTCACTGGCTAGTGGCTAGGACTTGAGCGACTCTAACTTGCCATGGTCCCAACCATAACCAACTTGAATTGGTCAATATAGGCCTAACAATTCAAGTCTTATTTGTAAGTCACCAACCACTGAATTTGGTTTGGGTTCTCACTGATTAGCTGGGTTTGCATTTGCTGAATCAAGCTATGATTCAACTTTTGACATTGGTACTCCATAGTCGATATCACCTCAAGGCCTAAACTGGCTAAATGGTGTTAAAATCGAGAAGGGTAAAAAAATGGGCAACTTCACCCACATATTTGTGTTAAAAGCTAAAAGGCAGCCACAAAAACAATGACTGGACCTTGTTGAAAAAAAAAACTATACCTCGACCAACTTTGTTCTGAACCCATAAGACCAATCCAAATATGCAAAACAAGAAAATAATGAAAACCCATAAAATTATTTAGTAGATTAAAGCCGGCATATGATTGAATAAATTTAATAATTTAGCATAAAATCAAGCTAATGCCTTCTTAATTAATTCCCTTTTACTTGATTGCTTCTACCATTTCTGCCAAGTTTCATTCCAAAAGCCTTGTTTAGTTTACCAAACAGCCTCCTAGTAACTCCACGTGCCTTTCTCACTTTCACCTCAGTCACCTGCTTGATTTTAAACCACGCCAGCTTCTTCTTCTCCTGCTCTTCCTCCTCCACATTCAGTTCTTCGATGGAATTCCCCAAAGAAGCTCCAGCCTTAGAAAACTCTGCTGCCAGCTCTGGATATAACCGTTTCAATGACCCTTTAAATTTCTTAGGTACCTTAAAATTCCCTGTCCCAGATGTTCCAGATCCATCATTCTTGAAGCACCCAACTTGAACTCTCCCATTGACATAATTCATACAGGCTAATAATATGGAGCTCCCACGCTCCCTGAAATGCCCAAAAACCAACCCTTCAAAATTCGTAGGCGGTTTCCTCATTAGAAACAGCATCGTCTTACAAGACATGACAAAAACATCCCTGTTATAAGCAACAGACAATTGTTCCTTGATGGTCTTTCCAGGCAAAATTCCATTAATGATAGGCTCATTATAAAACGGTTTTTCATTAAGAACCAAAGCTTGGATCGAAACCAAGAGCTGAAGCACGGTCGTCGCCTTTGGGTTCCATTTCTGAAACTTTTCTCCAATCCACGTGTTAATTAAACTCAAACATACCTTCCCGTCTGGATACAAGTTCGGGTTGATCGAGAGCCCAAAAGATCGGTAATGAACAAGTGGAGGTCCTACTGGGTAATCAGGTGGAAATGCCAAGTCGAAAAAAAAGAGTCCATCATGGTAAGGTGTACCTGCGGCTCCGATGATTGCAGCCCTTAAGAGATCGATGCGTTTCTCGTAGACGCGTACGAAGATGGATTCTGGAAGGTTTTTTTGCAGGATCCTCCATTCTTGCATGATCGCCCTGTGGACCGTGCTTGATGCGTTGGCGAAGTGCTCCGGTGGGGCGGATTTGGTTTTGGGATGGGGGTTGAGGAAGAAATGGTCGGAGTCATCTGATACGACGTCAAATTGGTTGAGAATGTCCGTTTCTTCGACTTGAAAGTTGCCATTTTGGGACTCAAAGTGAACTGAAAACGCCATGATTTTGTGGTTTAATTCATGGGATATTTCTTTTTTGTTGCGACTTAGGAAAGTGGAAGACAGGAGTACTTTAAATAGTTTATATTATGGTTTTTTTCTAATTCTACAGAGTGACTTGGTCCTGTCAATAAGATCCGAGATGGACGGTGATTTTTATCACAAACACTTTGATCAGACGGTATGCGACTCTAAAGCAACTGTGTGGGCCCTTACTCTTAGTTATGATTCGGAAGTGGGTCCATTTGAAGCAGTGTTCAAAGCTTTCAAGAGGAACATAGAGAAAGCAAGAGCAGAATATATACAGAAAATGATCAACTACAGGTAAACTAATCATTCGAAAAAGAAGTGAGTATGATATCCTTGGAATTTTAAAACATGCTGGAGATAACATGTTCTATTTGATGCTTGCTAAATCTAAATCTTTTCTTTCTTGGGATGTGTACATTGTGCAGTGTGAACTTCCAAGCTTGTAGACTGTAAGATTTCATTAACCTGACCTGTAGAAGAATAATGATTCTGTTAGGATTGTTGCACCTGCTGATGTGTTTTCATTATCCTAACATGCTGATTCTGATCGATTCAATCCTCAGCTGCCAGAATATATCAGGCAGGCAACTGATGATTCTTTGTTATTGAATGCACCCTAAATTCTGAAAAAGCCTGCTAATTCACCGCAACCTGCGTACTTGACTCTTAATAGTCTGTGGCGCAATTCCTTTGCTTCATTTCTCAATCTGCCGTGGTTTTATTCAATTAGATGAAGTCGGTATTTGTGGTGGAGACTTAATGGCCGATCAATCACTCATCTTCTAATAAGCCAAATTTTACTAGGCACTGAGTCGGAAATCAGAATTGGGGCGTCAATAAGTCTACTTTTTAACATTTTTGTACCAAGTTTTTTGCATACCTGTTTTCCCTCCCCTGTTTCCTGATTTACTGTCTCTTGGTGCTTTTTTTTTGCAGCTTTGTTGTACTGAAAGCAAGATATTTCGGCTTTCTTATTGGATAAATTGAACATAAAACAGGGAGAACTGGTTCTAAATCGCTCAGGTTTCATTGCAAATAAAATAAAGTAGTTCAAGATCGATCCATACCTATTGCTTAACTCAGCCGGTGGAAGCCTTTAATGATGACACACAGGAGAAAGAGAGCGTATGTCGACGGTAGAAGAATTTTGTCTTCTCATCGTCGTATTTAGTTCATCATCCATCATTAGTTATAGCCTTATTGTCTTCCAGAACCAATCACTTTGCATTTTCTAATTGAAACAACACAAGATTGAAGTTTATTACAGCTGATTAGCTGAACAATGGACAAATTAGTTGGGCAAAGTTCCCTTCTGTTACTTTGGCACACTTTAACACAATGTCCTTTTCTTCAGTGGCAACTAGTATGATAGTATCACTTGTACTTTTCTGTCTAAATGTACTATCAATTCCGAGCAGAACATTTTCTTGCCAGAATTTTTTTATAATCAAATCAAATATTAGCAAGTTGCCGAATGTTCATTGGTGAAATATCATTAGAGTCACCATCCAAGAGATGTTTTGCTATGATGACATTGGCAGCATCAGAAGGATGGTATGGATCCCAGAAAACATACTTAGATCTGTCCGGACAAACTTTTGATGACGGGCCACATGGGATCAGGCCTCCAAAGCTGCCTGCAATATAGCAACAGGCAAAGCTTCCACTCTCAAAACCTGTAAATGGAAAATTGTTAAACCATTTCAGAACAGGTTAGGCAAATTTAATCTAGTCCTGAGATTGTTACATGAAAAGTCTAAAAAATTTAAAGCATTGGTACCATAAGATCTGTAATTTTGTATGATATTGTCTACAATGCGGTAAACATCGGCATAGACGAAATTTGATCCTTTCAGGCTTGTGCTGAGCGCTTCAATAAGACTCCTCAACTCAGTGTTAAATCGCTGAGCCAGCTGATTTGGACGACTAGCACAGCTATCTCCTTCTGTTGGATTTAGGTCTCTCTCATATGGTATACAACCAATAGGGCCCACATTTACTACAATAATCTTTCTAGCACCCAAAGAGTAAAGTCTCTGCAAAAAGTATCAAATGTGTCTAAGTAAAATTCCCATGGAACTATAATGGTATTTGAAATGAGGCTTTGATTGAAATAATAGAGATGAGTTGAAAATTACAGTAAGCTGTAGCCTGAATCTTCCAATCATGGAAGCCACAAACACTTCTGGAGAAACTAACTTCTGCTCCTCAGCTGAGACAACGGGTGTAAAGTAGTTATTGATAAAATCATTGGATCCCATTGTAACTGAGAAAAGAGCACTTTGAAGCATCTCTAGAGCTGCAGGAGCACCTATGCTCGAGATTATATCTTGCCTTGTATTTTCAAAATTGTCTAGCTGTGCGTCAAAGTTGATTCGACCACCCTGTCATTACATGCATATTTACTTACTACTAATTTTGAGGGCTGCGATGGTGGATTCTTGAACATAGAAACCATAAGATAATGTAATCTCAAACAAGGGGTTCAATCAGTTCCTGTGTTGTAAAACCCCAGAACTATACTTTTAATCAACTGACTGTGTCTTTACTGTAATTAGAAATTGAAATGTTCAAATGGCACAAACACCTTGGAAGAAACCTTACAAAAATTTTTCCTGTGTGATTGAGAATTCCACCTCCACCTGATGCATAATTGACACCCTGAAGAACAACTGGTCCCCTAGTTGTAGGAGCTAAGTAAGGAGGAGTAAAACCTGGAAGACCCAATTCCTGCCCTGCAATTGGAAAAATAAAATTTGCATTGAACTTGTAAGTTATAATTGGTCCCCTCTTGTTCAGATTTGGAATCATGCAGGAAGCAACAAAAACTTCAACTTGCCTATAATGTCAACGATTGTTCTTCCATTGGTGAATCGCCCTGTTGGCCCTCCGAAATCAATCCCATTCGGAACAAAATTAGCCTTGGACAATGATGCAATGTAATTGTTGTTTCCTACATCAACCAAGGAGTCCCCGAAAACAAAGTTAGCAGGAACATCCTTAGCAAAGCAGATTTTCAATAACAGCTTGACTGTCACGATTTGGAACACAATCCTAATAATAATTTGTCTATTTGAGAAGTCACTCATAATGAAGTCAAGTAAAAGAATGCAAAAACACTGAACATTGATTCTGTAGGCCCCTTGCTAAATGTAGTAATCAAACTTACAAGTTACAACTAAAAGAAAAATCAAGAGAAACTACCCCAAAAATTTTTAAAAAAAATGGAGAGAAGATATTGCAATGGAACTGAAATGATCCTTGTATAGTTTATATCCAGAATCAATCTGAGTATGAAACAGAAAATAAAATGGTGTTCACATGAAGGTCAGTGACCTAATGAAGATCAAATCAAAACGCTTCATTTTCTTAGGACCACAAGACAATCTAAGATCGATCAGACCTCAAATTTAAAAGGAAAATTACACTGGTTTTATAGATGAGCATAGTCTGCTACAAGCAACAGGGTGGTAAGTGCAACATTAAATGATCTGCAACATCTCAGTACCAAAACACTCGAGAAAAAAAGCTATCAATATTTGTTAATAATACAAGTATGAAAAAGTGAAAGAGCTGATCCGGATACAACGGATTGTGTGCTACTGTGCTTTGCTTAATAGTGGAAGAATATTAATTACTCTCCAGCAACCCAACTGTCCAAATTTCAAATCAATTTATATGTTATTATCAATTTTTATCACAGGCCTGTGATTCAACGTAGTCAGTGTTTCTTTATTTTTGGCCAAAATATATTTAGTCATTTATTGTGATTTCAGAAGTTTATCCTAGATTAATAATAGTTCTATGGTTGGGCCACAAAATTTATGAGAAAAATTAGAAAATAATATAATTTTTCTAGAGGAAATATCAGTGGGCCGATTTATGCATCTTTAAAATCATCCGCAAAAGGGATTGACCATAGACAAAACCTATGACAATTCATATAAAACAAAGGGCCGATTTATGTTTTTTTTTTTTTCTTATGTTTTATGTATTAATTATAATCTATTAGATGATTTGAGATATATTCCAACATATATAAACCTGCTATAGCATTTCTTTCCCTTATAATTAATGAACAACATTGAATGAAGAATGCAACAAATAGTAATGGGTACATTGATTGCTAAATTGAATTGTTGATCACAGAACTGATGCCAAAGCCTATTTCCCCATCCGTTTTTAGGGGGTCGGTCGTATGCATGTTCCTCTGTTGAGGCACTTAAATTTATTTAAAGCTCCAAAAGTTGCAATTACATGATAGAAATTGTTCACTAATCACCAAAAATAAGGTATTGCATGTAAATCCCAATTTCCTGTTGGCTGCTTGCTTAATTTTATGTCATTTAAGGGATAATGGTTCCCAAACAAGGAATCTCCCCCAGTTGGCTAAGAGGTTGGCCCTGGCGTAGACTCATCCACCCTATACCACAGGCTGCTAACTCTCCTGACCAGATCTGTCTGGACCACATCTGCTATGCATGAAGTCTTTTGTGGGTGTTTCCAGTTTTTGTTAGCAAGCCTGGGAAACTATACTCAAATTATGGGTCTAACTTGGCTTGAGGTTTTCTTTTGTCAGAAACTATGGGGTTATCACTCAGCACTCCCTACCCATTTTATTAAAAGATTGCCTAGGTTTTTCTAACAGCTTCAAAACATACAAGATATTATGTACTAGTTGTCTCCACTCTCCAGCTTTAATCAAAGTAGCATATTGATTATTGCTCGTGATTCTTCAATTTTCGTTTCCCATAACATCCTGATTTTATATTCTGTCAATACAATGAATGAGTCACGTTATACGACATACTAATTCTTTTACTTTATTTTCTTCTATGGAAAAGGTGGTCAGTCACTAATTTCAGTGCTACTCCAATATCGCAATAATGATTTTGCCGACAAAATATCTATATTGTTGGACAGATTTGGTTGCGTTGCCCATGAAAACATAGCTGTATTCCAAGAGCAAGAAATTAAGAATGGCAGGCGTTTATAATGCAGCCAACCCTTTCCCAGCCCTTCTTTCTGAAAAAAAAGTCCGGATTCAATAATAAGTTTTTGGTTCAACCGCAATTCGCCTACTGTAACCTAATTGACACTTTTGAAATGGAAAATTTTCCATAAAGTATTTATTAGGCGGTGGAATATGTACAGAGTGGAAGTGAGAAAATGAAAAAAAAAAAAACCCCAGTTGGCTTGCATAATGATAGACAAACTAACGATATTAGAAATCTAACTCACTGGATGCCAAATATAGATATGATAATCGGGCTTGCATTTATATTTTACAACCGGAAACCAATGGCATTTGCAATTTGATAAATAAAAAGCTAACTAATGGCATAAGTTTAAACTTGTTAATGCTTGAAAAAAGCATTTCTAGGACTTTCCAGGACCTAGGATATATCCTTTTACTACACAAAGTCTCATGTGTACCTCTTCCTTCTTTTGGTCTATGATGGAATTGTGCAAAATAAAATAGAGAATTTGGATTTAGGGATTGCAATTAGCTAATCCATTGTGGTTCATTCACTCCATCGCGATGAAGAGGTCAAGAATGCACTAATTGCGGGATGTTCATAGGAGACATGTACTTTAAGCCACCATCCATCATATGTCTTGCAGCAATTAGATTGCTAGTTTCTGTCAAATGGAATGCATCCCAGAAGACATATTTGGTTCTGTCGGAACAAAATTTAGATAATGGAAAGCAGGGGACTAGACCCCCATGAGCTCCACCACTGTGACAGCATGCAGAATCTGCATTTCGAAATCCTGTGGAAATAAAATAAAACAGATTTCATCATAATAAGGAAATTAACATCAAGTAAATTCTGAAGTTACATATTTTGTTATGTGAACATATGGCGAAAGTATAAACCACTTGTGAAAAGTTTTGTACTCAAAGTTCTGATGCATAAAATTAAGTATCCTGAAAATTAACATTATACACACCATATGATTTGTAATTGTGAAGGATATCTTCCAGGATTGCATGAATATCTGCATAAACATAGGTTGAACCTGTCTGATTTGCTGTAAGATCCATGAGCAGGCGCTTCAATCTTCTGTTGTATGAGTGGATGGGCTTATTTAAAGAACCAACACAACCTTTTCCATTCGGATAATTGTCTCTCTCATAAGGGCTACACCCAATTCTTGGAACATTTGTCACAACAATTTTTCTAGCTTCCAAATAATAAAGTCTCTGCAGAATCAACAAAATATAATATATACAGCATTACATTTGTAATAATATTTCAGTCATACCAAATAAGTTGAAGTGAGCTTCTGATATAACAAGAACTCAAGAAAATCTTTACCGTAAGTTGGGACTTCAATGTTGAAGTCAGAATGTTTAAGTATGCTCGTTGACCTTGAGATGATCGATTCTGCAAAAAAGTTATTTGCTGCCCAAAGAACAAATCATTTGCACCAATAACAACCACAAACAATGCCCGATGCTTCAGCAGTCTTTTAGCTTCCCGCCTGCCGATTCTTGAGACAATTGTTTTCTTGGTTTTCTCAAAGTTACTGATTTGTTCATAAAAGCCAATATGATCACCCTGTGAATTATGAAGGGATTAACAGTTGCTTTTTATATTTATTAGCTGATTTTGCATTAATTTCCTCAGTAACACATCATTTAAAAAAGATTTTAACGGTTAAGTTTGTGAGAAGAAATCTTACCCAGACTATTCCAGTGTTGCTTAAAATACCAGAACCAGAAGAAGCATAATTGACGCCTCTTAGAACCATGTCGCCGGTGGTAGTTGGAGCCAAGTATGGAGGAGTGAAATTTTTGGCACCCAAATCCTGTTCTGCCACAAACAAAGTTCAAACAACAAACTCTCAATCTGGGGTTGTTGTCCTTGTAATGTTGGCTAATACTACAGGTAAAGTAACTTGAGGCACAAGGTAACAAAGGAAGCAATACTTGCCTAAAATATCAATAACTGTTCTACCATTAGTAAATCTCCCAGAGGAACATCTCCTGCAAAAGTCAATTCCGTTTGGAAATGCTGCCTTTGCAATTGTGTTGATGTAATTATTGTTTCCTACATCAACAATGGAATCTCCAAAAATGAAGATGGCAGGAATGTTCTTGGCCGATGAGATATAAAAAAAAAAGAGGAATATTAATGCTGAAATGTGAAACATAACTTCAGAGATTGAGAGCGCGTTTAGTATATGACACACAATAAGATCCGACTTGAGAATGTTATGAGACTTGAAGAGGCAATGTTTCATCCTTTGAGGCTCTTAATTGATTTGTTTTTGATAATGCGGTTAAGGGGGCAATCATACCATCGGAATCTAATCCTCTTCCTGATGATTTTAAAGGCACAATTCCTCGTATCAGTCTGATGCATTTCATTGAAATTTAATGGTGGCTCAAGGTGTTGTGATAAGACATTAGATAATTAATTTCCTTAGAATTCCTTAACGTTAATAAACAGCGCCCCAGAAAAAAATAAACGCAGCCTTTTGAAAGGATTCGCTGCATGATTGACCAACCAGCTTTTGTAGCTGAACCTAACTCAGCTGAATGTTTCTTGCGCATACTTGCAACGGCAATTTTGGGTGAAATTGTCTTTTGTTTTCTCTCTCTTCTCTTTGTTTTTGCCCTTTATTTCTGTCTCTAGGTAGTTGGGAAGCCCTTTTTATGTTACCTCCAACCAATAATTGACTTATATATAGCTACCATTTCATTTCAGTATTGGTGAATATTTAAAATTTTCTCCATCATTTTCATGAAAACTTGCCTGCTATCTACATGATATCATCCAAAGAAGCCAGAAATTTCCTGCTACAAAGAGTACAAGCTGATAGATAGTACAGGAAAACTAGACAAAAAATGAAAAAACAAGAGAAACCCCTGAACTAAAGCCCCAGTTCTGACGAGGTCAGCGTTAAACAAGCTACATGGTCTTGTAGCTGATATATAGTACAGGAAAACTAGACAAAGAATGAAAAAACAAGAGAAATCCCTGAACTAAAGCCCCATTTCTGACGAGGTCAGCGTTAAACAAGCTACATGGTCTTGTAAGAACAATCACTAAATATTTACATGACTTCACTACAACAAAATTTTCCATATGATTAATTGTAAATGATGATATGTACTTATAATATAATTGTGAAGCCATGTTAATATCCTGTAGTAGTAGTAGTAGTTTGGCTAAGCTCGTGCTCACACCAACAGTCTCTGATACATAAAAGGGGCAAGGTAATTATTAAAAATAGAAGTGAACTGAGAGGGGATAAGAATAAAGTAAATCAACAATTGTGCTGTAAAAAATACATGTACCAACAAACTGAGATTGTACTAGTAATTTCTTTTTGGTACGCTTTGATTTATTTCTTCATTGCCTTATCAGAATTGTTGGTTTGGAAGAGAAAAATCAATTAAAAAGGCTTAGTCAAATGGACCTTTGTCGAGCTTGGATTATGTTTGGGCTCTCAAGAACCCTGAAAAAGCGTGAAAATGTCGTCACTTGTCAGTCTTATTGATAATTGGCCAAGTAGAAAGAGGAAAACCATTGTCAACAAGCTTAATTATTATCAATAATCAAGGTAGAACTTAGAACAGATAATGATAGTAGGTTCCGTACTATCCGGAACCAGCAATTCGATCTGATCAATTTATTGCATTACAATTCTTTCTAATGACACCTTGTTTCCCAGTTAGGACCCCGGAACAAGATAGCTTCACAAAGGCAGAAGAGAATGCCTGGAAGAAATCATCCTGATTAACAGAGAAATGTTGCATAAAATGAGCTGTTTGCGGGTCTAATGCCATTTCAGCATCAATTTTCAGTACTCCCCTGCCTCGCATTGCATTAACATAGTATTCGTTGTCAAACGCAAATGAGGTAGGATCGTTGAGAACAAAGCTTAAGTTTGAGGTTAAAGGTCCCCGGGGACATGTTAACCTCAAAAATGCTGCAAAATCAGGTTCCATTACTCTAAGCTCACCATTGTTAGGACTGTATAGACGGTTCTGAATGTTTGAACAATGCGTAATCCCTAGCGTGTGGGCACCTGCAAAGGTAAGTAAAGATAGCAAGTGGTATTTCTATATAACAGAAATGCATATATACATTAATTAACTATGCATGTTCAACAAATTCATGCGATTACCCAAAATGGCAACAGATTCTGCAGGAGTCATTCCTTTCTTGGCGAAAATATTAAGCATGTCAGCAACTCCAGCAGTTGCAGGAGGGAGCAATGCATCTGCAAGTTCATAGCTAGGAGTCTGAGGAGAATCCCTTCGTCCCAAGGGAATATTTATCCTTGGACCTCCAGTCAGAGCCACTGCCTCTCGAGCAGCCAATATGAGAATGTCAGCACAAGAAACTTGTTGGGGGCATTGCGCTTCTACCATTGATTTTACGATGCTTATTAACTTCCTCTTTCTAATTCCAAAATTCTTAGTCGAGGCCATCTCTGTTGGAACACTTCCTTCTCCTGGGTCAACTAGAATGGAAGCATCACAACCCTGAAATAAAATTTAAATGTCGAATGATATAGACTGAGGGACAAAGCAGAAGGTATTGGTGCAAAACACCTTGAGGCCTTGACTATAAAATGCTAGTATATGAATAAACTATGAACTAGCTAGGTACCTGAACTTGGCAGTCATGGAACATAAGCCTTAACAAAGCAGCCGGTGAAGTGGGATCGATCAGAAATATGGCCTGAAGGCCATTTTTCACAATGTCCTCAACTTGCGGGCACGATTTCTCATAGAAATGATAAGAGAGGCTGCAACCTCTAACCCCAAATCTAAAGTGAAACAGAAAGAATACTGCAACTATGGTTTTGATCATAACCATTGGTCTTTTTGTAAACAATAAAAGAACTTAATTGCAGATATGGCTATTAAAGACAGATAAGGACTATGGTTGTTTGGCCTGGTGAAAAAGTGAATTGCTTTTGCATATCTTATACCAGCCGGGAACATATATTTATATCACTTTGCCATTTGATTAATGATTGTTATAAGATGAAGAAGTAAATAAATAGTACTTTGACAGTTACTTATAATCTTTCCTTGATGTGATTGGCAGTAAATTTCATCAAAAGCTGCCAATTACCACAATCCGCATTATGAGGTTTCTATTAGAAATAGAACTAACATTCATCTCGGAACTTCAAGTGCCCGTGACCTTTTGGGGCCAAAGGTGATTTCAGTGAGGTAGGCCAAATGATTCTGATTTGCATCTTGACTTTCCCCGTGAAATCAACATTAAGAAATAATAATTGGCAGCTCAAAGTGAAATGAATATAGACAATTCAATCACCATTAAAAGTAGCTCTGAAGACAGAATCTCTTTCCCTCACTCTCTCCTATGTTGTATACCAGGGAATGCCAGCAGAATTCCCACAGTTTTCTTAATATTCACAAACTGTCAATTTCAAATATTTAATAACCCTTTCATAGTTTCATTTGCTGCCAGACCAACTTCATTTCATCATTTACTTGTAGTTCTCCATTTGGATTGAAGACTTATTGCTCCCTGCCATCAGAATTTTCTTCAAGTGAAAAAGCTTGACCCACAATTGGCAATTACTAATGATTAAACAGTAATCAAATGGTTATTTGTGTGGAAATGTCTATAAGCAAACCCATGCTATATATTTTCCTTCAAATAAGCATCCCATCAGCCAAATAGGCCGTGCAAATTTCTGTTTTGCTTTGTATTCTTGGCTTTTTGACACTTTCTTTTTTTTGGTTTCCAACTAAACAACGGCTCAGAATTTGTCATTTATATCGGCCAATCAATTCTATGTATTGAGCTCAAGCCCACTTAAAAAATATTACCACAATTACTAAATGATCCATCAATTAAAACCAAATTTTTATCCCCACAAATCTTTACTGTAATGCTATTATTATTCCAATCGAAGTTAAAAAATAAAGGAAAGTTCTTAAACAAAGCAATGCATGTGAGCCACAAAAGAATTTGTTGGAGGACCTCTAAAATAGAGATTCCGTTCCCAACCAACTTTTCGCGTCAATTTATGAACATCCAATTTTACCTTCCAAACAAACTGCATGCCAAAAAAATCTTCAGCAACCTCTCTAAAGAGCTTCTGCAATCTCCTGCCAGAAGCCTCAAACCAGCTTCAACCCTTCATAACATGGCTTGGGCAGTTTCCATTGGACCGATGCATCTTGCATTTGCAGCCACTTTTGCTGCTGCAATCTGTTTCCCAGGTTTTGCTAATGGCCTATCCGCGGAAACAGTCATCGACTCTCCTCTATTGACAGAGAAGATTGGCACCAATAGGACAATCAAGGTTGATCTCAGTGGCAATGGAGACTTTACATCTGTTCAAGAAGCCATTAATTCTGTTCCAAAGGGAAATTCTGGATGGGTTATTATCCATCTCAGGAAAGGGGTTTACCGGTAATGATTTCTTGCCAGATTCATTTCTAAGGAACTTGTTAAGCCTGATATTTTATTATTTTGTTTTCAACATTCTGACTGGCAGAGAAAGGGTGCACATACCAGAAGATAAACCCTACATCTTCATGAGAGGTAATGGGAGAGGAAGGACTGCTATTGTCTGGTCCTTGAGCTCTACTGTCAACAAGGCCTCCGCCACATTTACGGTTGAAGCCAAACATTTCATTGCCTTTGGCATTAGCTTCAAGGTGAGAACCTCTTCTTTTAGAAATTTGTTTATCACCAAAATGTTTTCATCATTGGCAATGTATGATAAAACATTAATATCAGAAAAAGAAAAAAAAAAGCTTCAATTTTGTTTTCTCCTTCAACGCAGAATGAGGCACCCACCGGCATTGCTTATACCTCTCAGAATCAGTCAGTTGCAGCTTTTGTGGGTGCAGATATGGTTTCATTTTACCATTGTGCTTTCTTTAGTACCCACAACACTCTCTTTGACTATAAAGGAAGGCATTACTATGACAACTGCTACATCCAGGGCTCAATTGATTTCATTTTTGGCCGTGGAAGATCAATTTTTCATGTAAGTTAGAAATCAAATTTGATTTCTTCATCAGAATCCCGAGTTTTTGAGAGAAGAAGTTTTGATTTTATGACCATGGATGCAGAACTGTGAGATCTTTGTGCTGCAAGACAAGAGGATTCAGATTCATGGGTCTATTACAGCTCAAAACAGGGGAAGTCCAAATGACAACAGCGGTTTTGTGTTTGTCAAAGGAAAGGTTTATGGCATTGGAGGTGTATACTTGGGAAGGGCTAAAGGGGCCTATTCAACTGTGATTTTTGCAAATACATACCTGTCTAGGACAATAGTACCCCAAGGCTGGACAGATTGGAGCTACCACGGAGGTCCAGAGTAAGAAATTCTGCCCTTGTTCTTTTAAATTTATGGTCCACATTCTCCATTTTCTATTATCTGATGTAGCCTGTTTATATGAATGAAAAACAGTAATCTATTCCATGCGGAATACCAGTGCTATGGGCCAGGATCTGAAACAAATGAGCGAGCTCCTTGGGCAAAACAACTGACAGAAAAGGAAGCTGAATATTTGACTTCCATTGATTTTATCAATGGCAAGGATTGGCTGCCTGTATGGCTATGAACTTTTCCCGTGTGGCATTTTAACGGCCTCCAGGCTTCCTACTTGAAGTTGGCTGGTTTCATGCATAGTCTGGCCTGAAGGCCTTGAGCTCAGATGAAAACCTTTTTTGTAGAAGCTAATTTTTCTACAGCACTGCAAGTGCACACGGATTTTGTAATTTCTGTATTTCAATTCTATTCATTAGCCAAATAAATCTGTTGCTGGTTTGAACTATAGCTTGAATGGTAGACTGGTATCAAGCGCATTTCTTACTTTTTTCATCCAGGGCAATTAATGTTGATATTACAGAAAAAATCTATCAGTCCAACGTGACACGACAATTAATATATGGGAAATTGTTTCATTCACCGTAATCAATAAACAAATATTTCTTAGAATATATTAAAAAATAAAAAAAATTAATTAAAAAAATAAAAAATATATAATTTTTTTTAATCTGACAGTAAAATTAAATAATTTCACTGTCATTTTATAAAAAAGAACATTTAAAACAAATGGGTCAAAAAATCAACGATAAAAGAAAAAAGTCCAAAAATACACCTTCAAAATAATTTTTATTTTATTTTATTGTGGGACAATATCACTAGGATTTTAGTATTGCATCAATTCAATTTTTGTATTAAAAACTAAACTAATTTTTGTTGTGCTGATATTATACATTATTAATCATATACTTTATTAATGAGTAAAATAAATGAGCTGCGAACTTTCTAATGAGTTTGTGAAATTCAGTCCAATGAGGGGCTGCGAGTTTTTCTAAAATCCAGACCAGTTTGAATTCAAAATGGGTTGCAAATTTGGAGCAATCTTGGGCTAAGTTGGCCTAATTTGTCGTGTTAAGTGTGGGCCTTAAGAAACCCACGACATAGAATCCAATGGATGAAGGATTTGATCTATCTCAACGTCTTTTCTCTTTGACTCTACAAGTGGGGAACTCAAACTCGGGGCTAACGACGTTAGGGTTTTAGCTTCGGAAGCTTCTTCTGTCTGGTCTCCCTTACCTTGCCACTGAGCAAAAGCTGACAATGGAATCTGGAGATGGCGGCGTTGACAGAATCGTTGACTCTAAGGATTTACAGCAACAGAGCAAAGCCTTTGACAAGCTCACCGACCGTGTCGAAGATCGCCAGCTTGATTCTTCTCGTGCCCAATCGGTCCTCTATCTATCTAAATTTACATTCTTTATTTGTGTAATTTTTATTAAAAACATAACTTTCAAACAAACTTTGCTGGGTTCTTTTTTTGTTCAAAAAAAGAGAATTTTTAATGCTTTTTTTTGCTCATTGGTTTGGTTTTGACGTGGTAGGCCATGGCTTCGATTGCTGCGTCAGCTGAAGCAGAAAAGAATGCTATGATATTGAGGTTTGATTTATTTTTCTTTTATTAATTTCATTTCTGTAGCTTTCCGGTAAGAGAATAATTGATTTTTTTATTGAATTGGCTTGAATTCTTACTATTTAAATTGAATTTTAGTCCAATTAGGTGACTTTTGTTTAATTTTGAGATTTTTTAAAGGCAGGGAAGAGGATTGCTTTGCTTGAAAAAGTCATCTTGGTTGGATTGGAATCTGTAGAATTTACTTTGCTTTGTGTTGTGTCATTATGTTTTATAATTGTTTAGGCCTTTAGATTGATTGGAACATTAAAATCAATCGAATGTTGTCGCACACTCATGTCCTGGACGTGCTATGAGTTTTAGTTAGCAAAGGTTGTTGTACTGATATTTCCTTTTATTGATATTTTGGACAAGAAATGTTAGTTTCCTTAAAATTGTCAACAGCTTTTTGCATATGGTAAATTGAGGTAAGAGGATAGCTTAAAGAATTTTACTACTGCTATTAAAACACAGAAGGGGCCATATCATTATGGTTGAGGCTTTAGTATGCATTATGCGATAAACAGGACTGTGAGCCTGCTGAAAGCTTGTCATCTACTATGCTTATGGTGAAAACAGATTGAATGCTGATGAGAATGATATCCTGCAATTTTAATCACTGTTAACTGGATAATCATATTTGATTTCAATTTTGCAATATAAGGTTTCTCCTTCTTCTCCTTCTTCTTCTTCTTCTTCTTCTTCTTCTTTTTTGTCTTTTCAACGTTTATGATCCTTCTATTCTTCCTCGGCCATGTTATTGGGGATGCCCTGAATCCTATTGCAGTATCATAAGTTTTAGGCCTTTTGAAGTGAAAGATTCAATGCTGTCATTTTTCAATTTTCTAAATTCTCACTTCTCTGAAATTTACTAAACTTGGTTATCCATGGTTATGCTAATGTGGAATGCATCATGAACTTATTGGTGAATACATATCCTCAAGTACTTCTGTTTCTTGGTTCACTTACAGAATTTTTGAATTTCTTCTCAATGCATATCTAAAGCAAATGTTACATTTTTGTTCCATACAGAGAGAAAGAATTAGCTTCTGTTAAGATCAATTCGGCTGATGTCGACATCATTGCAAACGAACTAGAGGTTTGGTTCCTTTTGTTGTTCATTTTACATTTTTTAACTTGTATCAATGTAATAATTCCATAGATTCTAATTACCTTTCATCTTTTGCACTGGAAAAAGTTGGACAAAAAGGTGGCTGAGAGAACACTCCGAGAGCACAAGGGTGATGCTGTTGCTGCTATTCGATCCTTACTTCACTAAACCGAGTTGGTGACATAAATTGATATTTCTCAAGTTTCTGCCAAAACCATTTGTAAGATGGTGATCATTGAAATGTTAACATGAATTGCTACACTGCAGTCATCATCACTGTAAACGTTTCAGAGTCACTTAACTCAGTTTTAATGGTGATGGCAGCTATGCATATTGTTTTCCCATTTATATATGTTTTATTTTTATCATATATTTTTACATGTATGTTTTAACTTCCAGCATTTTCTTTCATTCAATATGAACATCCGAGGTGATTTTGTAAGTGATTTTCCATCATTGGTTACAAAGGGTTACCTGAAAAAGGTTAAGTCCCAAAGCTTTGGGCTGTCATGCCATCCTTATCTTAAAACCACATGCCCTGGAGATAATTTTGATTGAATTGGCAAAACAGTACTTGGAAAACCTCATCCCATCTCAATTCCATACGTAATATTTTCAGTGAGGACTTGTTTGCAACTGCTTGATTACATCATTCATATACCGTTAAGCATGTTCATTGACCAAGTAAGATGCATGCTTAAATCCTATGCTATTTAACACAAATAATGATAGCATAATATCTAGGCAAATTTTAAACAAAACATGAGTGCGCCACTCAAAAATTATACGAAAAAAGCACGAAAGCGATACCCGGTAGCACCTTACACCATTAGAAAAAAGAAATGGAGAAAAAGGCAGAAAGAAGAAAGATGGGGAAAAGGTGGTGGGTAAAGAACAAAACTCATATTGCGATTGGCAGAAGGCAGAAACCGGTAACTTCAGAACTTGGAATGCTAACTTTAGTTTCTTGCACTCGAGTACAACTTTTCGTTAAGGATAAATTTGATCAATCATTCATCTGCTAATTGCAGCAGCACCTGTCTGAATAAACACTGTATAGACGACCATATCTGTTTCATAATCCATGCCAAGAACGACAAAAGTATCAAACCAGTAAAATATTCCCAACTTATCCTCTCCAAAAATAAATCCTCACAAATTACAAGTAGAAGCAGATTCATATCCGATTGTCAGAGTATGGAGGTTACATAAATTTCAACAACCAGAGAAGAACTGACTTATTATATGGAGAGGGGAAAGGAAAAACTTTAGAGGGATAACCTAAGGTAGGTGAATATGTTACAAGGATCTTAGGATTATGAGAAGATCTAATCTAACTCGTATGATACATGTAGAATACATTTTGTGGCGGGAGACAGCTTCTCAATACGACTGCAAGCTCACTACCACAACGGCTTTTTGTTGTGGAATGGATTTACAACATTCTACATTGACCCTCATTTGGTTCTGTTTCTTGAATAACACGACAGTCCATAAAATGCTGTAAAATGTCATCATTATGATTTTTCACAACTACACTAAGGACAAGGATTCGATCAGCTGGCTCATATGATAAGGTTATTTAATCTGAAACATACCAGGAAATAGCAAGCACTAATAACATATGAACATGAGAGTAGACCAGAATTCTTCGATCTGTTGAGTACCATTGGCTGAATCAAGTGGCTCTAGCTCATGTACAAGCCTTGCAACTGGGATAAGCACAGGTTAGGGTATATGAGAGAAAATAACTCAGGTTAAATTTGTTGAAGTCTGAAATATCAGGGATCTCAAGGGCAGATAACCTAGTCAACACTCTTTGAGCCTCTCCAAGGTACTGGAAGTTCAAAGATAATTAAGAAATAAGATCTTTCTGACTCTCTGATATATTGGACCTCACCATTCATGAGCTTTAAGATTTTTCGGCACATGCTCAACCCTAAGCCCTCTTGTGTCATCCATTGGCTGCTATGGAACATGTCTTGAACCAATTCAGGAGGAAGACCTTCACCAGGGCATACCATCCTTCACAAATACACCATTATTTGTTAAATTAGCACCATAACATAAATAGAATTCATGACATCAATAATTTAAGAAAAAAGAACAAATGCTGCTCTTTCCCTCACATATTTATACTTATTAAAGAAACTACAAAAAAAAGCCACAACTAAGATTTTATGAAATACATTGTCCCTTGACTTCTTCTACAGGTTTGAACTCAATATCAATTTACGCTCATTAGCAGAACCAATTTTTCCGTAACATATTAAGTCTGTAGTTTTAATGTGATGATTGTAACATATTGATTCCAATAAAATTATGCTGTAGTTTCTCCTCTCTTTTTTTTCGTTATATTAGCATAACCATTGACATTTATCTTGCACAATGCATAAAAGAGAGAAAGTAAAATACCTGAATTCACTACGAACAATAGTGAGTCCATCAGAAATTTGATTCAAAGTTGGACGAACTTGAATCCGTACCCAACCTTTGCCAGATGGTGCATATCGCACCATATTCAACAAAAAATCAGCCAAAACCTGTTGAATTCTTGCCTGATCACCATATACAGCCAGAGTTTTGATCTCCTCTGGAATATCCCGAATTAACTGCAGATTTCTTTCCCTCAGCAGTAGCATTACTTGGCTAACAACAGCATTTATGACACTCCCAAGATAAAATTCAGCCTTTTCAAGCTCCATAGAACTAATTCCAACAAAAACAAGAGAAGAATTAGATCATGTCTTCCTCATTAGTAAAATTATGCCAGAGGGATTTCGATAAAAATATTAATACATGCCTGAGCTTGAATAAAGTAGAAATCACAAAAAGATAAGTTAAAAAAGGAAAAAAAAATTTTGGTCCAAAGATTCAGCCATGAAACCTTGTGATTGCCTTCAGTTTCCTAATACAATGATGAAGAAAGAGAATCATGCATCTTACAACTATGATAAATACAGCATTAAAGGAAAAACTTTCTCCACACATTTAAGGTTATTGTTCATCCATAAAAAGAATATCTCAGACATAGTTAGAGTCAAGGCAACGATGATGCATTATTTGCTATTCCTCCCTCAACGCAATTGCATCCCTAATCAAGAAATAAATCTAACAGATGTAATTGCCATTCAATAGTCTAGCACCAGATGTATGTTCCCTCAAAGTGCTAGAAATCAAACAATCGAGGCCAATATACTTCCTGACAAGTATGCATGTAATCCACAGAATTTTGTATTTCGATTTAGAAGTAATTTGGTTAGAAGACCTACCCATCTTCAATGCTCTCCAGATCAACATCTTTTATAATCTTCAACATTTGCTTCTGGCAAGCGACACTAGTCTCAAGAAACTGCTTTTGATCTTCAGTCAGCTCTGTATCTTCCAAAAGTGAGTTAGTCAAGCGGATCCCACTCAAAGGACTATTTATTTCCTGGCAAATGTATGCCAACTCTTTCATCTTAGCAAAGCATTTATTTTCCTGTTGCCTCTGGACTCTCAGTGCTTGCTGCAACTCTGGACTCACAATCTGCAGGAAGCAAAAGGCTCCTACAGCCTGGCCTTCCTTATTGACCCTTTCGTTTGCTGTCAAGAGCGCCTGCACAAATTTCCCTTTGCGGTCAAAGAAGGAAAAAGGGAACTTATCTGCCTCCTGCCCTCCAATGGCACTGTGTAAAATAATTGTGAATTTTGTCAAAGCATCTGGACCCTTGAGGCGACAACAACTGCCAAAAACATCACCAACCAACATTTTTCCTATTATCTCCCCTCGAGGCCACCCAGTGAGCTTTTCCATGGCAGTATTCCACTCCAAGCAATATGTGTTTTCATCTGAAGCAAAAATCGGTGGGATCAAAGGATTGGGACTATGAACAATGGCCTTGTAATCACCTTGTATGTGGATGAATTTATCCATCACCACCTTTTGACCAGTAACATCCTGACCGACAAAGCAAACTCCAACTATATCATTTGTATAATCCTTACTAGAGCAAGCGTTGACCACCACATATATAGCCTTTTTATGATCTTCTGAGCCAAAAGTCCTCAATTTTATCTCTACATTTTTATCTTCTTTGCCTGCATAGATCAAGGCAACATAAACACACCATCAAAGCAAACAATAAGCTTTTTGGAAATATCAATCATCACTTTGAAGAATGGTGTAGGAGGAGGGAGTTTCTATTCCCAGGTACTGACACACGTGGAAATGATACCATTATTATGAACTCAATCCAGTGCTTATATTTTCTACAATTTGATGTAATTTTCAATGTGCATGAAGTACTTCCCCTTCATTCACTTGGTTTCATGCTGATTGGTATATTTTCATTTTCAAAAGAAATAAATTTAAAAAGATATCATGTTGTGTTTACAAGACTTTTAAAGAGGTAGGGAAAATTATTATATGTGTAAGAGGATTACCTTGCAAAGCACGGCTAAGAAGCCCGTCAACAGTTTCTTGATATTCCGTGTAAACAAGATCATAAACCAAAGACTTACCCATGGCATCCTCAACTGATAGCCCTGTCAGTTCTGCAACCTTGGCATTCCACCCATTAATGCAGCCTTCAACATCTACGGCGAATATGGGAGCAGATGCAGTCTCTATTAACCTCACCATTTCCCTTGCAAATGAGCTGAGCTCATCCACTCCTTGAAGCTGTAGTTCCCCAAGTTGAGCATGTACAACAGCTTTAGAATTACTTGCTTCGGCATCCCTGAATGAGTCACGCAGAATAAGCTGTAGTGAGTGAACTGCATCCATTTCAGCATGCTCCCACGGCAAACTCCGACTCTTGACCACTTCCAGAAATGCCTTGAACGAAGATCGTGGGTGCATTCTCTGTCCATCATCCTTGTCCTCTGGATGATGCTTTGCCCCACCCCATTTGATCTCTTTTGCTGTGTGGGAACGGAACCAGAATAGAAAATCTTTTTTAGTGATAAAAGCAACAGCCATCCCACAAACTGCACTCCCAAGTGAGGCTGCCCCCGGGTAGCCAGCATCAGACAGATTGTCTGTGCTTAAACCAGTTGAGTCTCCATGGAATGCCAACAACCATTTGACAATATCTTCTATCTGGGCCTCAGTCGGGGTCACACCTAATGGGTAATATTTACCTTGGTAATAAAGAGCAGCCCCGTCACATTTCACAAGATCCATAATGCTGGGACTTTGAGTAACAATCCCAGTTGGAGAATCACGAAGAAGCATATCACACAAAAGAGTTTGAGTCCTTAAAACATGCTTCTCCGACAACTGTGATGCCAATTGCAATTCCATATTCAATTGAAGCGCAAATGCTTGCATTAGGAATTCACAAGCATATCGGAGAGGAAATGGAATGCAACGAGCAGAAGTATGATGACAAACAACCAGACCCCATAGCTTCATTGTATTTCTTCCACCAATAGCTTCCTCATCATTTCCATTGATAACAACTGCCATTGCCAAAGAAGCAATTGACCCCATATGAGCCATATACTGAGCATGGCAACCATGAAGAGCACGAAGAGTGGAACCAACCAAGCACAGAGGTTGCATTAACCCATCATCCTGAATCACACGCACAGGCATGGCATGGCAATCCACTATCATCCTAACTCTATTCTGTTTAAACAAAAACCTCGATGCCTGAGGAATATCGGTAGCAGGATAATGTAAACCAATGTAACGCTCCAAGTCAGGCCTTTTACTCTCAGCTACAACCTCCCCATGCTCATCCTCATGAAATTTATAAACCATTACCCTATCGTATCCAGTAAGCTGTCTCACATTCTCCACAACGGTATCACACAAAAGCTTAATATCGCCACCAGGGAGGGATTGTAACCGAGAAATTGCACGGACAGCTAATTTCTGTGACTGGACAGCCCCTGCAATAGACAGGGCAGGGTCCTCTGTTCTAGCAGGTTCTAAATCAATCACAATTCCAACATCAATCCTATGTAAAATAGCGTAAAAGGGTTTTCCAGAATTTTTAGAGTGAATCCAAACAGGATTCACCAAGGTGATTTCGCGAGCCGCGAAGGCTTTTTCTAACAGAACTGCGCTGGAAGCAGTGAAAAGGGTGCGTACATCAGTCCCAATAGTGAGAACTTCGTTTATCTCTAAATTGGGAACAGATTGAAGTGTTATTCCGAGCATGTCATGCGCGTTTTCGCTGTACGCGATGACAAGTAAACTGGGTTCGTCAACTGCAATCATGCACCCAAATGGCTGGATGTGTCCGCCTCTTTGGATTTTAGACAAATAAGCGGAGATTTGCTGTTCCGGGACGGATTGGGTGGTGGTTCTAACCGACTGGGAGTAATCAAATGACTTACCTGATTCTCCGGATTGTTCGAAAACAGCATGGAGGCGAGCGTCAACTGTGTACTGAGCAATGGCTTTGCTGATGGAGTCAGCCTGGCGGTGGCGTTGGGGGGCCCTCATGTTGCTGGTGCCTGAAGACTGAGCTTCTTGTTGTTGCTGGCGAGGATGCTGATGGGAGTGAAGTGCTCTGCTGCCAGAAGCCATCAATATGTTGAGTCCAAGTGGTTTTTTGTTGTCTTCTCATAGTCTAGCTGATTTCTTTAAAGGAAATTCCGTTTTTAAAGTGTTGGGATAGGGGATAGGTTTTGGGGGGAAAGTAGTGTTGACAGACCCACGTGGGCATGGTGATGCTGCTGCGTGTGTTTTGCAGTGGGATTGGGAGAATTTTTAGATTTTTTTTTCTTTGGAGAGTTGGATCAAAAAGGGCGGATCACAATTCACGAAGATTTTTTTAATTTTGTTCTTCTTAATGAATTGCAAGGAGTTGTGAGAGTTACACTGATTTTGTTGTTGGGTTGGCTTTGTTTGCTTTTGTGATCCAATTCTAAGTTCGATTTCCCTGGCTTTTTTTTTTTTTTTAAAGAGAAATCAGATAAGTTGCTCAATCTTATAATGACAATATGTACTTTTTTGTGTTTTTTTATTTGGGTTTTCTGAGCTGGAAATTACTTGCGGCAATGGAGAGAGCTGTGAAGCTTGGAAATAAAAATCAAAGCATTTTATTGGTGAATACGCGTCCTTGATGGATACCCTTTTCGGTCTATTTTCCCCCTCTTTTCAGTTTATTCTTTTCATCACATAAATTAATAAAACACCAATTTTGTTTTTCTTCTTTCTAAGACTTACTGCCGACCAAAAGGAGAAAACACTTTACTGTTAGACTTGCCGCATCACAGCACTACTTATTCTTACTTTTTGCTTTTAGTTTGATTGTTATATGTCTCCCTTTATTTTTTCTTTTGGCCAACATGTGTCCCCTTGAATGTTATAGTCCAACTCCTTCCTCATAACAGCAAAGAAAGCAATCGCTATTATCTTTTCTTCCTGTGGAAACAGCGGCTGCGGCTTTGCTTCTTGTCATTTCTTTCTTTATTCCTCTCAGTCAGCTGATCTTTTGTTCAGTTCCTGTGCATTCCAGAGTATGACATTCGAACATTTAAGGCAAGAATCCAAATCAAAAGGCCTCTCATTTGCTAATTGCCTTGAAGCTTAGATTTCAGATGTGGATTTACTTTTGTTCTTTTTCACTTAGAAAAGAATTTGCCCCTTCATTAATTCAGTTAAAAATTCTAAACAATTTACTGATTTCTCATTCAATGTACTCTTTTGCACATGCAAACCTGACATCTCTTATTTCTCCATGAAACTGGTAAAACTAAAGAACTAATCACGCAACATTACTTTTGGTTTAATAAATGATTTGAGACTATTTTCTCTCCTTGTGAACTTTGAATACAACCTTACAAATGATGGTGGCCAACCATTTAACATTACAAACACTAATCTAAGAATCAAACGACCATACCCCGTCAAAATGCAGACACCAAGGACTCTGAAAAAGAGAATGCTCGAGGCGAGCAGGTTGTTGTTGCACCTGCTGTGAATGATTCTCACTTGGTGTAGAGAACATCCTCCCATGGGTGACGGTATAGTGGCTGCTTCAATCTCTTCTGGTCGAAAGTGTGCCTGAGATATTGAACAATTAAATGTCAGGAACAAGTAAATGAATAAAGTTTAACAAGGAAATGCAGTAAAACATTCCACTCATAATCTTTCTCACTCATTGCAATGTCCTTGTATCAATCAATGAACCCTCATCACTCAATGTATATAAACTACAAAACTCCGAGAACAAATGAACTGCATATGCTTTGTTATTCATGAACATGCCACCATCCCCTACCAATTACCATCATGGGATCATCTAAGACTGTATCAGATACTGTGCTTAAAAATGGCTTGAGGGTCCAGACTCCAATAGCAAGTATCATCAACCGACGGTTTGTTTGTAAGCAGATAAGAAATTTGAAGCAGAACCTCAAAAGTTTAAATAAAAAAATTCCAATGCGTAAACAAACTTTACCCAATTAAACCAATGGATCTTGCTAGCACAAAAAGCCCATTCAGGTAGCCAATCTCGACTATCTCATCAATCTCTTGCTTGGTGAACAATCCACTACCAGCAAGAAGATCCAAGAAAAGAGACCCAATGGCACCATCCACATTGAGGACAAGGTTGTTAGCCTTTGAGAGAGTATAGGTTTCAACTTGAACGGCATATTCCATGTACTTCACAGACGGGAAATGTGTGCGAGCAAACCGTTGGAGGAGCTCTACTCTCTTATCTCTGTTGTCCCCTCTCTTAATCCTTTTCACAGGAAGCAAAGCAAGTATTTGTAACCATTAGACATGTAAAGGATCTATTAAAAAATAACAGAAAACCAGATCTCATAGTGTCTATCTTTTGCATGTTTAAAAATATCATGACCATTAAAACCCATCTGTACCTGTGGCCAATTCCTGGCACACGAATACCCTTCTTTTTCATGCCTTCAACAAACTCATAAGGTGTAAGACCCTGTAAAAGCACAGCACAGAGGCAACATCTTAGAATGTTATAAGAAAACAGTCACCAGACACCAAGCTATCCCAAACCTTCACAAGTAACCACCATTGAAACTTACCCTGTCGTAAGCATCTTTAAAGTATCGAGCAGCATCATCAATGGCACCACCAAATCGAGGACCAATAGTAAGCAAACCTGAAACAAGGCTGGAAACAAGGTCCTTCCCAGCTCTTGCTGTCACTATGGTGTTGTGAGCACCAGAGACACAGGGACCATGGTCGGCACAGAGCATGATGCATATCTGACCAGATCATACTTATTAGTGAAAAAACAACATAACTTTGCTTTCTAAAGATGGAGACGGTCATAAAATGAAAAGAAAAGGACTAGGCCCAACATAACTACAACAAGGACACTATCATATCTTTTATTTCATTAACTCTGGGAGAGTAGCAATAGTGAAAAAATGTGGGAGATGTGGCTTGCTAGTGGCACATAACCCGTAAGAAGTTTAATATAACTTTCAGTAGCCTACCTCGATAAACTGAGTACAGTATCTGGGAAGGCTACGTTTGAACCACAAGAGAGAAATGACATCACCAACACCATAACCTTGCTCAACAATGGAGGACATGGGCACACCAGCATAGCATGGCTCCTCGCCTGCAAATTAGGTTCAAAGAAAGAATGTAGCACACCTTATCTCCATGTTATCAAATATCTCATCTGATTTGCAACATATATTAGTTAAGATAAGGTACCCCTGTCATCAGAGATGGTTGAAATAATATGAGTTGGAGCACGGACTTTCCCACTCTTAATTGCACTGTTAAGATCTTCTGGGATTTGTGGAGGCTTAACCTCCTTCACGGGTGTAATCTTCCCTTCTTCAACCTAAGGACACCAATCAAGTACATGAATATAGCTAAGCATAGAACCAGCCAAATTTTGAACAAGACAGAAACTCACCAGTTTCTCAAATGTTTCCTTGATCACAGCTTCAAAAGCTTCATATGAAGTGGGAACTACAGCTCCAGCTTCCCTTAGTGCTTGATTCTTTGCCTGTGCAGACTCCATCTCACCACCACTCTTAGCTCCCTGAATTAGTAATAAGGTAAATGTTAATTTCTCCTTAATAGCAGTAACACCATAACTTGAATCCAAAGGAACAATGAATTCCAGGAAGATTAAGGTGGTAACTTACAGCATGACCGAACTGGACTTCTGATTTAAAGAGTCGTGCACAAGTTCCACTGACCCAAGCAACCACTGGCTTGTTCACTTTTCCCTGTTTCAGGGCTTCAACCAAGGAATACTCATCTCGTCCACCAAGTTCTCCGAGGACAACCATCATTTTTACCTGAGTGGATAAGGAAAAATAATCAGGAACTTTCTTTACAATGCAGATGATGCTTCTACATCAATTATGAATTTTAAATTATTAATCCCAGCAAAATTAAGAAAATTGGAGTTGGGAGGGTAAGCTTTTTTATTTTCCTAACCATGCCTTCTTGGCATATGTAGCAACAAATAATATGCAGGAAATCACAAGGAATTGAATGAAAATAATAATTTACCTGTGGAATATTGTTAAATCGCAAAACATGGTCAGATAAAGTGGAGCCAGGGAAGACATCTCCTCCAATTGCAATACCTACAAAATTTTTCAATGTGTACACATAATTAATATTTAATATAAATTTGCATTCAGTTTGGCAGGTATGAATGTATAGTACAATGTTAAGGTAGCTTAATGGTTACCTTCATAGATTCCATCTGTAACACGGGCAATAGTGTTGTACATTTCATTCGACATGCCACCCTGCAATTAATTTACAAAAGATACATCACAACTAATGACATGAGCATGGATTCACATGCTTGCCAAAGCCATAATATAAATGCCAAATTAGTGATAGGAGATTGCCCCACAAGGTGCCAGGGTGCAATTACTTGAGCAAAAGAGAAAGAGGCCTAATTGCACAGAAACACACACACCGACATAAAAACTATCAAGATAACGTACAGATTTGGAGACAAAGCCAACAGATCCAGGCCTGTACAGCTTGCAGTGAACAATATTGTCAATTGTTCCAGCAGTGTCACCTATCTTAAAAGCCCCAGCCTGAATTCCTCCAACGGTAGCTGGGCCAATAACAACCTGCAAGCCCATAAGTATTAAAATTAAATAGAGTGAAAGAAAACCAAATAGTTAAATCATTAAAGCAGATTCTTTGCATGTGCAAGAGCCCAAGTAGATGAATGTCTTTATTGGTCAATCATATTCATTGTCTGGTTTGGTTCTCATCATCTTCCTTACCTTATTGTTGGTACGTGCATATGCAATCAACTGCTTTGTGTCTGACTCGGGAACACCTTCAGCAATTATAGCAACAACTCGAATGGTTGGCTGCTTCAGAGCTGCCATTGATGAAGCAGCAGCACTGTAAGTAAAGTAAAACACAATGATTAAGTTATGCATACATGAATTCCTGCTCTAAGAAACAGCATGAAAGAAATGAAGACTAGCCTTCGGAATGAGGCAAAGTTTATAAAAACATCGGCAGTTGGATGCGCAGTACATGCTGCCTCAATGCTGCAAAATATATCAATTCAAAGGTTAGAGAATATAAAGCTTGGAGAATGCAAGTTCACGAACCAAACAATAGAGTAAGCCATTCGGCATTATCTTAATCTGTAAAGGATGTAAAATCAAATGATATATATTTACTGAACGTCCTTTCTCATGACACAATTAGATTACTAATTAGAATCAACTAACTGTTTACAACTTACAAGCGCAATACACAATGATTGCCATATACAAGAAACAATTAGCATAATAGCCAACGTAAAGTCCCTGCAGTCATGAAAAGCTAGACCAAGCTATGGTATCATAGATCAATTATTATCTGACAAGTCAACAGTAAATGAAGTGAATTTCTGAAAAAAGCAAAAAAATTTATAAGGTAACGGATTATCATCCTAAAACGGCAGAATTTAAAGCTTCACAAGCAGGTTATAAGCTTTGACATGTCCATTTAACTAAATTATGTTAACATTTCAGCTCATCGTCTAATGTTACACATTGTGATCATATAAGCCCTTTTATGGAGATCTAAACTTTGCAGGCCGGTGCATAGGATAATAATGCATAAGGTGACAAGTCATAATGTTCATTTACCATATAATACTTCAAGACAGAAATTAATAATCACAGAATAGAAAGATTGATCTACGAATAGAGACCGAAGAGAAGAGCATATTACGTAGAATGTACAGGGATCGCGATTTCCTCTTGACCGAAGAAGAGTTTCTGAAATCCCTCAGCACCAGGATTAATAATACCAGCAACAGATGGTGTTTCCCTCCCTGCAAATTCAAAAAAATAAAAATAAAAATAATGAAAATGAAAAAGAAAAAGAAAATCCAGTACCGATCACAAGTCAAGCACAAAATACCTTAATTAGAACAACTCTACTAAAGTTCTTATTGAAAAATATAACTACAAACTTTGCTCAACAAAAAATAACATAAAATCAGCAAGAGATCCGTACCGCAAAGGAAGTCGAAATCAAGCATGCGTTGAATGGGAAGATTTTTGTAGTTGTAGAATAAAGCTTGTGTGGTTCGAGAAAATAACTGTCCAGTGGCCATGGCTTCGGCTCAAAGAAACCTGTTAAACAAACACGTCGTTAACTCGTTTAAATCAATTCACGCCATTGATTAAGCAACTAATTAGCAGAAAAAAAGGAGCCACACCAAAACTACACCTAACTCGAATCTAAACTGAACCAGATCTCAACAAAAAAGACGAGAGCAAGCGAATCAAATCACCGCAATGCAGTTAAAAGAGGAGAAACGCAAGATCTCCAGCTTTATATAGTTAATTCTTCAGCCAAAAAGAAAAAAACAAATCAAAGTATCTTAAAAAAATTCCTCGAAAACATCGGAATCCAAAAAGAGAAAGCACTCCAAAAGTGACAGAAATCGGAATTGAGAAAAAAAAAAAAAAGAAGAAGAAAAGAGGAAAAGAAGCAGATCTGAGAGGAAAAGTTCTGGAGGAAATGGAATATTTACCGGAAGAGAGAGAGTTGGAAAAGGAAATGAAAATTACTCTCACTCGCCTCGTGAAAAATCGGTGAGAAAAGAAATGCTGGAAATGGTGAACGGTAGATGCGGATTTATATAGAAAGAGAGGGAAAATGGATTGGAGGGAGTAGCTAGAGAGAGGCCGCCAGACCAAACGAAGACTGGCGAGAGACGGTCACGTGGAGTTTGGTAGTTAGTACTAGTAGTAATTTTGGTATTTTTTTCTTTTTCCATAATTAAATTTTCAATTTCTTTAAATTTAAAAAAAAAATAGGGAGAACCTCTTAAAAATTATGAATTTGTAAAATTAATTTTTTGTGGAACTATTTATGAAAAAGAATTAAATTCTTAAAAAAAAATAAGTGAAAAAGAAAATAATTGGTTAACAAGAATCGCGGAGGTTTTATTGGCGTTAGTTGAAGCAAAGCTACAAGGTTGGTTTGGAAATTTAGATGAATACTTATAATAAATTTTTTTATAGAATGTGAAGTTTTAATATTTATGGCCTTAAATAATTTGAATCGATTGTTATTTTTAAAAAATAATTATATAAATTATTTGAATTTGAATTTACAAATTTTTGCAATATTCTATAAACGTGGCTTGATGCTTAATAAATATGCTTCTATTAGTTTCATTCTACTTTGAAATAAACAAAAAATAAATATTAAAATGAAATTTTTTATAAATATCACATCTTAAAATATGCATTTAGCCCGACTTTAAAATTAGCATAACATCATTATAATAAAAAAAAATTTAAATGCTGCTGTCTATTAGTTTTTAAAATTATAATATAAAATAATTTTTTTCATACATATAAAAATTCATTGGACTTAAGTTATATAATTATGTGAAGTACATAAATAATTTTAATTTCATATAATCTTAAATGAAAATTTAAACATAAATTTAAATATAAGTCTATCGCATGTATCCACTAAAAAAAATGAATGTTTAAATTTAAAAGAGATCAAAATTTTTGAATGTAAGGTATAAATAATAAAAAATAATATAATAATTTAAAAAATAGATTAAAAAATTTATTTATGTAAAAATTTTAAAATTATGATGTAACATAATTTTTTTATTTTATATATAATCAATCTGAAAATTATGAAATATAAAATTTAATTTTATTATTAATGTTGTATAACTTTAAATAAACGAACCTGATTGGGTATAAATATGCCCGTAGGAATGCAATAAATATAGATATAATTAAATGAAACTTGCAAATGAAAGACCACAAATTGCAATTAGAGAGCATAACATCAGCAATAATTTGTCGACATTCACGAGGCTAAAATTTTGGAAAAATAGTGCCTTTTATCTGAAGGGAAACCAGCCCTTGTCACATAAATAGCGCGAAATTATTTTTATTGTCATTAGGAGGCAAAACAGACAGGTTGATATAGATTTAGATAATTAAATTTAATTATTTTAAAATCAGACTATGTCGATTTGAATTATTTTATATTTAAATTTTTTTAAAATTGACTTAATTCAAATTCAAATAATAAAATCATAATGATTCAAAAAAAAAAAAAAGAAATATTATAATTCAAGCAAGCATACAGATAGCTGATAGTGTTTTCATAGGTGCCGGCTAATAGTATTCACATTCTTAAAGTTAATTTGCAAAGGCGCTCACGTTTTTTTTTAAGTCTATTATTATTATTATTATTATTATTATTATTATTATTATTATTTACAAAACAAGAATAAAAATAAAAAATATATATTTATCTAATAAAATTTAAGAAAACATTGAAGTCAAATTATAGTCAAGGTGTTCTCAATATTAAGGAAAAAAACGAAATGAGCAAAGAAGGAAAAATATTTTAATCTAACAGTTGAATTGCATAATATATATTATTTTATAATTTAATCGTTAAATTATGAATTTTTTTCATTTTTTAACCTTTTCTTTCTTTATTATCATACAGAGCTAACATAGTTGAAAAGTTAGTAGCTTTCCCTCTTCCAAAAACTAGGTAGAAATAATGAAATATATTTGTTCTGGTTTTACTTGAAAAATATTTATCACTGGTTTTACTTGAATTTCTGCAGTGTATCTTGTTTTTTAGTATTCTCAGTTGCATGATCGGACATTTGCCGAGCAAAGCCAAAAAGAAAAAAGAAAAAAAAAAAACATTTGGCATTTGCTATGCACTCGAGGGGATTTAAAAGGAAAATATCATAAAATTCAAGCTTTCTTTTTCTAAATGTTGATGCAATATTTCTTTTAATTCTATTTTTTTTTTATATTATATTTAGAGGTATCTTAAATTTTGATTAAATCTAATCTCTTATTTAAATTATTTTACAAGCATATTCTCAATATGTTTCTTACAAATATTGAACTTTATAAAAAAATATGTTTTTTTTTTTATCAATTGAACTAATTTTTATAAATTCTTTTACCTCTATTGTAAATGCTTAATATTTCAATTTTTTTAAAACAATTTGGTAATAAAAGATAATATAAACACACGCACTTTGTTTTGGGTTTTTTTTTTTATGGACAAAAACAAATTAGTTTTTTTTTTTTTTTGCCAATAAATTAGTATTATTGAAGACAATGTGACAATAGAAACATAGAGAAAATGTGGAATAATTTTTTAGAGAGAAAGAAAAATGTATTTTTAAATTCACGTGGTGTGCTGTGAAGATATTGGCATACTTTCATTCGGCTACAGAAAGGATTGCGACCATTTAACATTTTAAGGATCATAAGGAAAATTTGGAGGACCCTTGCCGTTTTGATAAAGTTAATGTTTTTTTTTAGTAGTTTCTGTTGTATTTGAAGGGCATTTTGATGCAACAACCGGCTGGTATCGTATTATCTTAGCTTGTATAGTTCACTAACTTCCCTTGAGAGATTGGGCCTAACTCGCAATAATTTGGGAGCACTCAGGGATGTCTCATGCTTATTTGGATTTGATTTTTTATTTTAAATGCTTATTTGTGAAAAATATAAATACTAAATATAGTAACGCGTGAATTTTTATTTTTTATGTATAAAAATATTTAAAAAATGTGAAAATGATCGTATCAAATTTATATTTAAATGTTAAATATATAATATAAAATTTTTATTTTTATGAAATTAATATATAATTTTTTTAAAATTTAAATCATCACTTTGGTGTTTTTATCATATTTTATTATTTTATTATGTTTAAAATTATCAAATTTAATAAATAGATAAATTCACAATTAAGATAATTTTATTCATATAATACTTATTTTAAAAAATAACGTTTAGGAAATAAATTCGTACAATTAGGAATTAATTTAAGGAAAGAAAAAACCATACAGCAGAAGCTTCCTTAAAAAAAAAAAAAACTTCTTGCTTCTCCTCCTAGTTCTAACCCTAAACTTTAATTTTCCTTAGACAACATAAAACGACAACAAGGGCAGCGTTTTGTCTTTTTCAGCCAAGTCACAATGCAAAGATCATGAAATACATGCGAGCAAGGCATGCAAGCCGCTTCTGAACCCACCACCAACTCTTCCAAACAGACCGGACAATCCTTCTCCGACCCTTCAACCACCACCTTCCCCACATTCTCCGCCACCTCTTCCATGGTCATCGCTGCTTCATCTTCATTATCATCATCGGTGTCATCATTCCCAAAGTCAGGCACGTGATCAACAACTGCCTCAATCTCCACCCGCATTCTCAAAACCTTCCTGTCACTTTCTCTAGCAGCAGCCGCCCAGCGAACCGCAATGGCCGCTATTTCTTCCACCATGGACGGTTGAACCGGGACACGCATGGAGTCAAGCATGTCCAAAACGGCACCGTTTGAATCGCTAATCAAGTCTTCTAAAGGAAACTCGTGAACCACCTCAGAAGTAATCCTCCCCACCTCCATAAACACTTCACCTCCTACGCCGCAATCTCTCTCGACGATGACAAACGTAGCCTTAACCTCAATTTCGAACGTAGGAGAGGGCAATGATTTGTCTTGCTTAACTACCATGTCGACGTTCGAAACATGAAAGAAAATATTGTCGTTGCCTCCCATTATTGAGAAAAAAGTAACAAAGAATGATATTTATTAGAGAGAAAGGGAACGCGAAGAGAACACTGAGAAACTGGGGAAGCAGGAAAAATTTGCAAGTAAGAGGTAAGTCAACTGTCGGCCCCGAAATCACCGATTTGTTTGATGCAGTCACGCGGTTTCCTTCTTCTTGTCGGCCATATGGAGTATGCATTTGAGCAAAATCGGGCTAAGCCATCTTGTTGGTTAAACATAAACCAACCCAGAGAAGCATGGTTTAGACTCTTGGCCCAATTAAGGCCTGCACCAGCTAACTGTCTTTCCCAACCTTGATATACAGTTTTTGAGAATTTTAGGTAGTATTTAGTTTTAGAAAAAAATTTTTTATTATTTTAAAAAACAAAAAAAAAAAAAAAAAACGTATTTGATAATTGAAAATGAAAAAAAATTTTTTTAACTGAATATGGATTGAAAAAATGAAAAAAAAAGAGATGTTTTCAATAATGAAAACAAAAGATATACATTTTTTTTCTTGTATTTTGTAAGTTATCATATTTAACTATTTTTAATATCATTAATTAATAAATATATATTATACTTATAATTATATGTCATTAATAGTAATGCATTGAATATTTTATTTACTTCTTTATTTTGTATTTTTAAAAATATTTTTTATTTTTGTTTACATATACATTTTCTAAAAAAAGTAAAAAATATTTTCTAAAAACAAAAAATAAAATATTTTCTAAAAAATAAAAAATATTTTCTCAAACAATTTTCTTCAATAAGGTTTGAGGAAGGTTGAATTTTGAGCAGCATTTGAGAAGGTAATATGATTTCTACACAAGGAACAAGGGAAAATTTCTATCGAGACTGTTATAATCATAGGCAGTTATACTTTTCGTCTTTGATGCAACATAAGGTTATTTAGGGTTTAGAAAGCGTAAAGTATTGGAACATTTGCGAATGTGATCATATTTTTCTACTTATGTCAGCTTAGCGTAATATATGATATTATGGGAGCCAAGGGGCTCATATGATATGTGCTGCTCAATATGTTGAACAACAATGAACGCAAAGTAAGCAAGGTATCTTAAAATTTAACATAAAAATAGAAGAAATTTTGTGGTAAATATGGTGGTAAGAACCAAATAATTTTGTGTTACTCTATTCAGGATGATTCAAGGAAGAAGATGATTTTGCAAGGAGAATTGAAGATATCAAGCATTATTGATCGTCAATGGAAAATATTGGATATATACCTGAATGATAGAAAACAGGCGCTACTGTTGTATGCCAAAGGGATTATTATAAGACTTAACAGTTCCAACCAAGTCAAGGGATTCCTTAAGTGCCTCCAAAAGATGCTCAGCGTGATGCTCAATGCCGGTAAGACCATGCTGAGAATGCATGGAGCTCAGGACTCTTCCAACAATCTGATGATATCAAAGAATTTTAACAAGTGAACAAGCAAAAAAACCTGATTTCGGACGCAGATAAGGTTGTAAGGCCGGCCTACCTTCCGAGCATAACCACCATATGCTATTCCACCAATTAAAGAATGTAGATGATTAGATACTGCACCAGCTGGGTACTTTTATCCCATTAGTTGCCTTGAAGATAGGTTCAAAATTATGCAAATATGGATAAATTGCTAGTGATAGTAAGTCTAGCAGTGAAATGCAAGAGAGAAAAAGAACAAAGGAAAAGAAAGGTGATAAATTTACAAGTGATGTGTGTTTGAAAAAGTCCCCTTTTCTTTAGACCTTCAACTGTATGAACATTAGTTCCACCTGCTAACTGAAGAAAGCCTATATAATGGGTGAGAGTCAGCACTCAGCAGTGCAGGATAAAAAATCCTACATTCCTACAGCTCAGTGACAATGAGTAAGTTGAACCTTAATACTTACCAGCAGGTCTTTCCCTTGAAGCAGCCAATCGAACGGCGAAAGCAATTGATTCTCTTGTGGCACCTCGCCCAATATCTCCACTCATTGGACGGCCATCCAACTGTAAATTCATATGTTAGATCATATGCGATAATATCACTCAAATTATTCGAATAAATTCTATCAGGTTTTAGAATCAGGGCACACCTGCCATAAATTGAAGCAAGATAGATGAGGTTCCATGATAGCATACATTTCATTCATAGAAGAAATAGTTGCATCCCCAGTATCAGGTAAGCTGACCTAGAGGCAGTAATGAAATCAGGATGATTTAATAGATAACACATCATCAATCACAGTAGGAAATGGTTCTCCACTTACTGCTACTAATCTCAGATATCTAACCGAATCCTCCAAATCATCCCAAAGTTCTCTAAAGTGCTGAGTCTGCCTGCAAAATATTTGGACCAAATTCAATAAGAAAACTAAATATAAACTATGTTTGTTAGTTGTCATGAAATTATGTTATACCTTCCACTTGTATGTATCTCTACAGCATCAACATCAGTCCTTTTAAGGAGTTCAGCTGTAGCCATAGCATCTCTTACATATGTAACCTCTCCTAAATCAGTTTGAAGAAGTAAAGATTAGGCATACGAAATTGATAGAAATCTGAATAAAACACGTGGCAGGAACCTAGAGCACTAGTAGATTGTATAAGAATTTACAAATAATTTCATAAACAGAAAGGAAAATGAGGTAAGAGATTGCAAACGAGAAAGAAGCAATGCTCACTTATTTTATCATACGGGCAAATTGGAAAACAGCGACCACAGCCATAGCAGCGCTCTGTTATTACTCCACCCTGCATCTCAAAACGAATCACAACGGTTGAATTCGGTTTCATGATGCTCAATATGGGCTTATCTATGGAAACCACAAAATGAATCATGTAAAAAAAGTAAGAGAAAGAAAGAAAGAAAGAAACCTTTAGTTTACCCGTTTGATGGGTACCAAGGAGAACTTCCACTGTTGATTTTTCTCTCTCAAAGGATATAGCATTAGCAGGACAAACAATCTCACAAGGCCTTGAGCAGTTGGAAGGACAATTCTCTGGGTCAAATTCTAACAATAGAGCACTAAGATCAGCTCAAATGAAGTGCCAATAAATCATTAATCAAACCTATTCAAACCCGTATGCATTAACCAGAATGTACTTTGATCAAATCGGCATGTACTTGACAAACATGATCCAATATTTGATGCTGCAGTGCCTAAAATTTCATTTAGTGCATTTGTAGCATGTATCTAAGCACTTAAATCAATCCCAATAATATTGCACTAATTCTCAACAACCAGTAGCAATATTTTTCATTCAAGGCCTCAATTCTTAAAATTAGATGATTTTACAAAGCCATGTATTCAGTCCAAATTTATCTTTTAGTAGCATAAGTTTCATAATTCAAAGGAATGATCATCAAATATTCAGGCAAAGGCATGGAGATCTATACCGGCTTTACGGAAATGAAGATCCTCATCATCATTAACACTTATCATCACCCAAGGCCTTCTGATGGGTACAATCTCCCTAGCTGTTTCAATGCCTTCATTTACAGAACTGATTACAGATGGATCCGCAGCACAGTCAATGCAATCAACTGAAAACCATTCATCAACATTGAACTATTCAAAATTTTTGTTTTAGTAAATCTTAAGTTAGAGCATTCACAACATACACATATGCTGCTCAAGTAAAAGTATTTGCTACTCAGCCCCTGAAACAGATATAAATAACTTGGCTTCTTTACCTCCAGCTAGAGTGTAAACAAGGGAGAGATTCCTGATATCAACTACATCCTAGAAAAATACAGAATGAAAGTAAGTTTTAACAAGCAGTGAAATGGATATCCATAGGAGGGGTTTAAGCTTTAAGGAAGGTTAAGAATGTAAGATACCTCAAAGCTAGCACCACATATGAGCTTGACCCAGTTTCCCTGTTGGAGGGATATGTGTGGAGAACATGATTTTGAAGGAATCCCAATTGATTTGATGAGGTTTTTCACGTTCTGAAGAGAGTTTTTGCTTCCAAATGTCACATTCACTACAGCAAGAGAGAATAATATAGGAAGTGAGGAAGCGGCAAGAAAAATGCAAAGGAGTTTCTTTTCCACCTATAAAAAGAAAGGGAGAAAAAAGAAGAGAAGAAAAGAACAGACCCTGATGTTGAGGGGGCATTGCAGAACTGCAGGAGAAGCTCAAAGCCATAGCAGGGGAGCAGGCAAAGGCAAAGAGCAACGGTTAAATGGATAACTCTTATTACAGAATTCAGCAGTAAGGCTACATGATACTTTTTCTAGTTTTTGGGTGGCCTAATCCTGGGCTCATCCTTTTTCTAAGGTATGGCCCAAGGCAAACCCCAAACTGTAACACACTAATTCAGGTCCATTTCATCACACAAATATCATTTCTAACAGAAAATTAACAACCAGTTTTGGGCCTTTGGGCAATATACAAATGATCAAATTTGTAAGAGTATAATAAAATAATAATAATCAAAATCAAAACATGAAAATTTGAAAGGATAGGTTTTTTTTTTTTTTTTTTGGTGCGTTTTAACAAGGTTTAAAGGGAGGGGATTGCAACTTAAATTAGAAGATATATTTTTTACATAAAAAGTTAAAAAAAAAATTACAAATTTAAACTCATACATATGATATGGGATTGAAAAAAGATAATTTATTTTATTTTATTTTATTCTTTTGATGATATTCATATTCTTTTTTTTTATTTATCTAAAAAAATTATTTACATTATTTTTTTCCAATGAAACGCTTGCATGTAACATGTCAAATATGCCTGGTCTTGATTGAACAAAAACAAGCTGAGTGTCATGGTCAAGCCTTGGTCCTGTTATGATTGACGATGAATCCAGCAACGATCGAGACCAAGCTGACGAGAAAGTGGTTCTAAGAGATGTGGGCGTGCATTTGGAGCTTTGGAACATGTTACTAACATGTTGTGCGGGCAGTGGAGCCTTGGATCGCAAGATATGCGGGTAAGTTCGAGACAGTAATCAAGCACCCTCAAGCCAAGTAGTCCAGCGGGTGCCATTAGTGGAAGCAGTGTGCGGGCATTCTGAGCATGGAAATATGTTAGGGATATTGTGCGTGGATAGTCCGAGTCCTAAACCTTAAGATATACAGGTAAGTGTGAGGCAGTGGGTCGGTGCCCTGGGACCAGCTAGCCAGTCAGGTGCTGTCGATCGAAACTATGTGCGAGCACCTTCGAGTGGGTTGGTAGAGCAACGAGTAGAATCAAGGGATAATGGTGACCAAGATGAAGGTTATGGGGCCCTGAGTTAGCCGGAGAAAGGCCCTAAGATGGTTGGAGAGAAAAGTGTAACTATTTCGGATAATCTTACGGTCACTGGTAGAAGATTGGAAAAATCTTTTACGCTCTTTATAGGGGATGACTGTGTCAGCTCTCCACCATCCCCTTGACTAGCAGGCAGGTAGGGGCTTGGCTAGTCTGAAGTAAGCTACTCTTAGGCACTAGTAGTGTTTAGGTGATCGAGCATCGTAGGGTCACGAGCGTGACATGATGTTTCCTTGGGTCAGGGTAAACCCAGGGATGGTTGGGGCCAACGGGCCTCGTATGGCACCTTTACGTTGAGCCATGGGATTACACGGTAGAGATCGTTATGCCCATCGATTTCCCTCATTGAGCTGGAAGGATCATGAGATGGTGTTTGCATAAAAAGGATGCCATCGAGCCTGAGGGACGTGCAGGCTAGCAGGTAGGCACGCTGCTAGACCCTTGTGGCCAATCGTTAGAGATGTGCTGCAGCTAGGGTAGTCCACCCAAGTTTTCCTTGTGGGACTAGCATGATGTTGGGTGTCAATCATACGCGCAGACGGTCTACACTGATGCTAGGGGCCTAAGCTCTAAGAACTGAGTCTCGTGAGATAAGATGAGCCTAGAGGCTCCGAGCTGACTGCTGACCAACTTAAGAGTGGTGCTTGCGTAAACTTGATAGAGAGTTTGCATACGATACGAACGGGCATGGTGCTGGGTTCTCACCATGTCAAGAAATAATTATATCATGAGAATCAAGGCTGCGTGCCTCACGGGTATTCGAGGGTCGGTGCTCGAAACCTTAAGCTCTACGAGCAGAGATGGGTGTTCGAGCCACTTTGAGAATCGTGGGTTGATGAGCGAAGGGAGTTGGGTTCCTCGCTATATAGTTCAGAATGAACGACCCTACGGGATCAAAGCCAAACAAGGCTCATGGGTATGCGGCTTGAAGGATCGAAATTGATCTGTCCAAGAAAAAATAGACTCGGTAAAGGTTGACCTTGACTACGAGTAGTTTTGGTACCATACGGACGCTTGGTTTCAGAATAAGAAACACACAGACTGTGACAGATTTGGTATCAGAGCCTAGATTTGGCTTAGTGGCAAGATTTACATGACCCATGTGTGGGCCTAGTGACGTGAAATCGAGGTGGTGTCAAGCTCAAAAGGAGCTATCAAGACGTAAATGCTATTCTATGGCTATAGGGGCTCGAAAAGGAGCCAACGATGCGTGCTGTAGGAAAAATTGGGCCTATGTAAAAAGGCTCTCGAGTAGGCTCTTGGATGCCAAGCAAAAGGGCACCGGAGTCTAGCTTCACCTAGAAAAAGGTGTTGGCATATTTTGGGACATGTGATGCCTTTACGGTGGAAGAAACCGTAATGAGACCAAGATGTGAAAATGGGCTTACACCATGAAATGGTGTTGTGTAAGGCCATGTGGGCTGAATGAGTTTTATCCTGAGGGACATGAGACATGCGTATCAAGATTAATTACTAATGTGTGCACTTATTATACGGTGCAGGTACCCCAGCGGGGGTGTAAGCCGAAGTATTCGGGTCCAAGCATTAAGCCATTACACAGAGGAGTGTGAATTGGCTGAGGAGAAAGCCATGAGTTGTGATGGTCATGGACCACAATAGAGTGTAATCTAATGGAACAAGCAAATGGAAAGTGGCCAGTTGACAAGGCCTTCAGACGTGTAGGTCAGTGGACCTTGAGAATTGAGCGGATGGCTGAATCCCCGAGTCAAGCAAGTCAATGGATGAGGTGATTGGTTAGATCAGTGGATCTCTGGGTATGGAGTGGACTTTGAGATGCCCTAGGAACTGAGCCAGAGTTAAGGCAAACGAGTTGTAAAACCATCGAGGAAACATGGTTACGTATAGTGCTAACCAAGTTTCGAGTAAAAGTAAGAGAGACATGATTCCCTGTGGGACTGAGTCAAAACAAAAGAGCCTGAATAGATGGTGCATAGTGTTCGAGCTAGGAACAGAGACCGAGTTAGCGCGCATTAAGGTGCCGTCTCGAGGGCGGTTGGCCAAAGGGCCACACCTAGAGAGGTGACCTTAGAGGGGCCGAGAGGACCCTAGTTGGGAGATAACCAAAGTGCCTAAATGCCACTGTGCTAAGGTCTATCATGTAGGGTACCGTATGAGTGCGGTTGACCTAAGCACCACGTCCAGAGGGGCGCATCGAAGAGTCAATGCTGTAAGTGTGCAGTCGGTGTGAGGGGTCACGTCCGATGAGATGCATCAATAAGTGGCAAAGCAGGTGGTCATTCATTCTACTGAGGGTCATTGATCAATGAGGGTACCTCGAGGTCACAACATGATATGATCAAGGATGAAGCAATGGTATGGCCCATATGGAACAACCAAGATAAGGTTAGACGGTTCGACTAGGAATAAAGCAAAGAGGCACGGGTACGATAACGTGACCAATCTATATCAACAATGGATGAGTACTGTGGGCGATGCCCCATGTGACGAGACCTCGACTCAATCCTTGAGGGCACAAGTGAGAAACATATGAGTAAATGTCAGCTGCGTGCAACAAGATAGTTGGGTGTGGTCTTGGCATCGATAAGGGCATCGACATAGTAAGTGAGGGAGAGTGTCATAGCCAAGCCTTGGTTCTGCCATGACTGACCCTAAACCGAGTAGTGGTCGAGACCAAGCTGGCGTGAAAGTGGTTCTAAGATATGTTGGCATGCATTTAAAGCTTTGAAACATGTTACTAACATGTTGTGTGGGCAATGAGAGCCCTGGATCGCAAGATATGCGGGTAAGTTCGGGACAGTGGTCAATCACCCTCAAGCTAAGTAATCCGGCAAGTGCCATTAGTGGAAGCAGTGTACGGGCGTTTTGAGCATGAAAATATGTTGGGGATATTGTGCGTGGATAGTCTGAGTCCTAAACCCCAAGATATGTAGGTAAGTGTGAGGCAGTGCGTTGGTGCCTTGGGACCAGCTAGCCAATCAGGTGCTGTCGGTCTAAGTCATGTGCGGGCAACTTCGAGTGGGTTGATGGAGCAACGAGCAGAATCAAGGGATAATGGTGATCAAGAGGAAGGTTATGGGGCCTTAAGTTAGCCAGAGAAAGGCCCTGAGATGGTTGGAGAGAAAAGTGTCCCCATTTCGGATAATATTACAATCACTGGTAGGAGACTGGAAAAATCTCTTATGCTCTTTATAGGGGCATGATTGGTGTCAATTCTCTACCACCCCCTTGGCTAACGGGCAGACAGGGGCCTAACTAGTTTGAAATGAGCTACTCCTAGGCACTAGTGGTGTCTAGGTGAACGGGCATCGTAGGGGTGGCACGATGTTTCCTCGGGTCAGGGTAAACCCGAGAACGGTTAGGGTCGGCGGGCCTTGTATCGTGCCTTTGCGTTGAGCCATGAGGTTACATGGTAGAGATCGTTATGCCTTTCGATTTTTCCTCATTGAGCCGGAAGAATCATGAGATGGTGTTTACGTATAAGGGATGCCATCGAACCTAAGGGATGTGCGAGCTAGCAAACAGGCATGCTGCTAAACCCTTATGGCCAATCGGTAGAGGTGTGCTATAGTTGGGACAGTCCACCTAAGTCCCTCTTACGGGACTAGCATGATGTTGGGTGTCAATCATGCGCGCGGGCGGCCTACACTGATGCTAAGGGCCTAAGCTCTAAGAACTGAGTCCCGTGAGATGAGATGAGCCTAGAGGCTCCGAGCTGGCTGCTGACCAGCTTAAGTGTGGTGCCTGCGTAAACTTGATACTGGAGTTTGCTTACGATATGGGTGGGGCATGACGTTGGGTTGTCACCATGTTAAGAAGTAATAATATCATAAGAATCGGGGTTGTGTGCCTCACGGGTATTTGAAGGTCGGTGCTTAAGATCTTAAGCCCTGCGAGTAGAGATGGGTGCTCAGGGTCACTTTGAGAATCGTAGGCTGATGAGTAAAGGGAGTTGGATTCCTCTCTATAAAGTTCGAAATGAGTGACCTTACCGGATCAAAGCCAAAAAAAACTTATGGGTATGCGACTTGAAAGATTAAATTTAATTTATCCAAAGAAAAATGAACTCGGTGAAGGTTGACCTTAAATACGAATAGTATTGGTGCCGCAAAGATGTGTGGTTTCAGAATGAGGAACGCGCGGACCGTGACACTAAGCCTTTGAAAAAGATCAAACAATGTGGCCAATCTCATACCAGTCGTGTCTGACATACCCAATTACCTAAATACCCTTTCACCTGAGAAAATGCCCACCCTTTAGACCATTTATCTACAAATTAACCACAATAACCTTTAACACAGATTTGGCCTAAAAATTACTTCTTTTTCCTTTCATTATTTCCAAATTTCACAAATTGATTTTAATTACTTTCATAAATTAATAAAAAAATTATTAAAAATAAATTTTGAGTAGCTAAAAACATGAATTTAATGTGATAAAAGAAAATAAGAAACCATGATCATATAAATTACTTATAAATGTAAAAATTAAAAAGTCGGCTAATATAAAATATAAAAACTATCACGCACAAGGGCATATTGGTAATTAAGAGACTGCTCTCTTCTTCTCCGGTGACCGCCTAACATCCCCCTCCGTGACAATCAAACAGTTTTATCCGTTAAAAACAAAGGAAGTTACTATTATATTTAATTTAATATATACTAGCAATTTTCAACGTACATATTTCTTTTCTTTTACTTTCTTTTTGGCATCCGGGCAACTCCAAAGGAAATTAATTAATCCATTTGTCTCATGATGTGTGTTTCTTGGCTTCAACTTTTGTAAAAGCTGGAACATACATATAAATATACGCAATATCCAGAGTATCACTGCGATTTACAGTGTTAAAAATTCTTGAATTTATCTTTAAGCAATCAGTTTAGCTTTTTACTTGAACAAAGCTGTCTAAGGCTAGCTATATATGCTTTTCTCAGATTGCTAAACTTAAGCTTTGCCATGAATAGATTCTCAGTTTCTTTTATGATAGCTGTATGTCTAATTTTTCTACCTTTTCTCTTACCAATCTTCCCAAGTCATCTTGGATTCGCTCACCTTGTTTGAATATATGTAGCTTGTTTAAGTTATTAAAGATGGCAGGTCCAGGTAGCTGTTTGCTGATGGTTAAGCTAATTCCTCTGGGCAAGCGAGCTGTTTTTGTTGGGTATTCAGCATGCTTTTGGTAAATTTAGTGGCTCCAGCTTCACAATCAGGTAGGTAACCTGATCATATACCGATGTGATGATATCTTTAAGATTTATTTTGCTTAAATGCTGAAAACAACTCATGTTTGTATATATTGATATCTGAGTACTATTCTTCGAGTCCTTAGTCTGAACTAAACTTTTTGACATTCTAAATGAATCTATTCCTCATGTCCATAAATCCTCTGATATAACTTGAAGAATTGCACACAATCACAATGTGATGATCATAATCATTTTAATGATTTTTTGAAACAGTATTTATGAACTGAAAGAAAGAAATTCTTGAAAAAACTTACCCTAAATTCAGGCCCTTGATTATAAACTATCAAAATACAATTAAGTTTAATGATGATTTAAACTGATGGATGCCAATAATGCAGGTTGTAATATATAACCTTGATTTGCCTGTTACAAAAAAGCTTGTTTTCAGCTTGCTGTTACCAAGTAGATGGCTACACCAACGGAGCAGACAGATATCCTAGATCATGTTGCAATAGAAATTCCAATACATGCTTATGACTCTCTTGTAATTCCCCTCAAAGAAAGGATGGAAACCATTGCTACTGCAAGATGTATCTGCAGAGTCAATGAGAGCCTCCTGAAGAAAAATGAAAACCAATATATCCCTCAGAATATTTCCATTGGTCCCTTCCATCAGGAGAAGAACAATTTAAAATCAATGGAAGTGCATAAGTGGCGATATTTATATTCACTCCTGAATCGAAAACCTCATCTGGAAGCTACACTGGACAAATGTGTGAAAACTTTAAGAGAGCTAGAGCATAAAGCAAGATTGTGCTATGAAGATCATGAACAGATAAAAATACCAAGTAATGAATTTGTGGAACTCATGCTAGTCGATGCCGGTTTCCTCATCGAGCTCTTCCTCAAGTATGCTATAAAGGGTCTAAAACGCCGTGGTGATTATGTATTTAACACGTCTGGATTGCTGTACGAGTTGAGGTGTGACATGCTATTGTTAGAAAACCAGATTCCCTATTTCATTCTTCAAAGATTGTTTGAAATTGTACCTATTCCTGAACATTGTAAACTGTCCCTCACTGAACTTGCCTTCCGGTTCTTTAAAGATATGATTCCAGGAGATCACAGACTTCATCTGGTGAAATTCGGGCAAGAAGGAAACCATTTGCTTGACTTGATCCGGCACTGTTTCCTCCCAACAATTCCAAGAGTCAAAGTAAAGAAAGAAGAAGGAATTAGAGCTTTGCCTTATAAGGCAACTAAGCTCAAAGCTGCTGGAATTAAGCTGAAGAAGGCTTCAACGGAGGACTTACTAGACATAAAATTTGTCAAAGGTGTTCTCCAAATTCCGCCTATACAAGTACATCAATATACAGAAAGGCTCTTCAGGAATCTCATTGCCTTTGAGCAGTGCGGTTCTCAGAACACGCTGCACATCTCATCCTATGTACTTCTGATGAAAAGCCTACTCCAGGACGAAAAAGATATGAAACTACTCAAACGAAAGCAGATCCTGACAAACTATGATTTCATTGAGAAAAAACAGGTTACAACCTTGTTTCAGAGGCTATGCGAGGAGATGAATGTGATGGAGAAGGTGAACGAATTCTACTATGATGGGCTTTGTGAACAAGTGAAAGAGGATAAAAGAACCAGTTGGCAGCTGCAAAATTGGAAGCCAATGAAGCCTGGATATCTCCAACAACCTCTGCCTCGAATTGTGATTGTCATTGCAGTTTTGTTGATCATCCTCATCTTGGTTGGAGCTTTGTTCTCCATAATCTCCTTTTTTCGACACAGATTTTAGGAAAAAAATTATTCATGAGTGTGTTCCATTGCTTTTTTTGTTGAAACAATAAAACACTGCTCCAATTTTCAATACCATTTGATATCAGAATCATAAACAACCTTAAGAATTATCTAAAGTTTGATATTTGCCATTAGAGTCTTTGTTGATAATATTTTATGCTGCATACCAGATTTTGTGCATCACCTTAGCTTTCATTTCTAACTATATTATTCCATTCTGGAGAATCAGCTGCAAACCTCACTGCCAAAAACCAAAATTAAGGAAATTCAAAGCAGCTTTACGATTTTTTTTTTGGCGAAAATATCTTCTAGAGGGCCTTAACACAGATTTACGCAATTGTTTTGGTGCAGAGATTTATGAATTTGTTTGGTTTGAAAATAATTTCTGTTATTTTTATTGGTTTATATAATTATTTTTAAAATATAATATTTAATACTTATAATTTTTTTATTATCAAGTTACAGTTGCCTATTAAAAAAAATCAAATGTTAATATTGTAGTAGTTTTTCTTGATTATTTTATTATCCTCATATTCCCCGTCATTGCTTGTCCTTTTATAAGGACCACTTGCCAAGTTGCCATGCCCAAAGCATCAATTTTATAAGAGTCAGTGACCCAAGAGGGTGGCATAATAGAACTTGCCAAAGGAGAAGCGATAAGATACTGTGCCATTTTGTTATAGTTAATACATATAATAGTAATATAAACACACCATACAATCATTTCACCCCACTTTGCCGTTGACAAAGATTCATCAAACATAAAATGTCCACGTGGGGCCACGGCCTGACAACAGAAACAATCCAACGCATCTGAACCAACGCTAACCTCCACAGTCACCGCTTGATCTTCATCAAAATCGTTTACTGTCTGCCCAAAAAGGTCAAAATCTTACACCTGACCACAAACAATAAGATCCCACTTGCAACTTTTCTGGTCTTTCACTCTCTCTAAAGTTGCGGTCTTTTTTCACGGCCGACACTTTCTCATAAACACAAACCAGATTTCCACAGAAGAGAAACACAGATCAATCAGAAACTAAAAAAAAAAAAGGGGTTTAACAAGCGTAACATATTACGTATAAGCATACGTATATCTACGGTGAGAGAGAGAGAGAGAGAGAGAGAGAGAGAGAGATGGAGGCTGATAGGAGAATGGGGGTGGCTGTGGATTTCTCTGCAAGCAGCAAGAATGCGTTGAAATGGGCTGTGGATAACGTTATCCGGAAAGGGGATCATCTTATCCTTATTACCATAAAACCTGAAGGACATTATGAGGAGGGCGAGATGCAGCTTTGGGAAGTCACTGGTTCACGTATGCTCTTCTTTATTTCTCCTTTTTATTAAGTTTGCTTTCTGTTTGTTTCTTGAGAAAAATCAGATTGGATTATTTTTGCCTTGAAAATTTTTTTGCCTTAAATGTGTTTTTGTTGATTTACTGTTTCTAGCTTTTATCCCTTTAAGCGAGTTCTCTGATCCTGTTGTCATGAAGAAGTATGGGGTAAAGCCTGACCCCGAAACTTTGGACATTGTCAGCACTGCTGCTAGGCAAAAAGAAGTAATTTCTTCTCCAAATCCATGAAATTGAACTTAATTTAATTTCAGTTATTGTAATTCTTAATAATTGATATTATGTATCTTCTCAGGTTGAGGTGCTCATGAAAATTTTCTGGGGTGATCCACGTGAAAAGTTATGTGAGGCCATTGATAGTATCCCTCTGAGCTGCATAATTGTAGGAAACAGAGGGCTTGGCAAGCTTAAGAGGTGAAATTTCATCAATGAATTTCTTGTTTCAAAGTGTTGAATCATTTGTAATGGCTTTGATTATTTGGGGATATTCTCACATGGGAATCATTTATTGGGATGTCTAGTGCTTTTTGTAGGAAATAGAGGGCTTGGCAAGCTTAAGAGGTGAAATTTCATCAAGGAATTTCTTGTTTCAAAGTGTTGAATCATTCCTAATGGCTTTTATTATTTGGGGATATTCTCACATGGGAATTATGTAATGGGATGTCTAGTGCTTTCAATTGGGTTAAAGTAAATCCACCTTTTTAGTCCTATAGTTATCACCAGATTAAACTGTTTTTTTTTTTTTTTCTTACTAATTATAAATTTCATATTGCTAGTTCTAAACATTGCTTAAGAAAATTGGATCAAAGTTGTCTTCAACGTTACATTCAAGGATGAACTACAAATGCAGTACCAGTGCTGCATTATGAATGAAAGCCCAAAATAGATTAATGATTGAGTCCCCTACAAAGTTGATCATTATCATGTTTCAGGATTTAATTCGTGTTCGATGTTCTTTAATTTTCTTTTTCTGTTTCTTTTTTTCAGGGCTATAATGGGCAGTGTAAGCAACTATGTGGTGAATAATGGTTCCTGCCCTGTTACTGTGGTGAAGCACCATGACTAAGTGCTACGCATGTTCTGATGACTTATTTCGCTGGCGTCTGGCCTGGTTTATGTTATGCATCGGACGCGGAATCAAGGTGTATGAAATAAAACTCTAGATTTAAACCTTTTCTTTAAGTCAAACAAGCTTTATGTTGTTGTTTAAGATGGGGCTTTGTACAAACTACAATTGCCGATTAAGGGGTAATGTGAGAATAAATTCTGCCTGCAGTTGTAGGAACTGCTGGATGGTGTTTGTTTAGCATATTTGAACTAATTTTCTTACTGGTTTAAAGATTTTGGATGCAGCAATTTAAGCAGACCTGCTTTGAAATTAAAAGTATAACTTATTGGTAAACTTGTAGCTGACTATCTGAAATGCAAAGATAGTTACAGTCTCACCATCCTCGACATGCCACCATGTCAATGGTGGATTTTTTTTACTGACTTTATGCTTATTACTGCATTCTCGGCTGAAGTTGGTGTTTCCCTTACTGCCTTAATCATGCAACTTAGGTTGAGATGGGAGTATTGAAATGGTTATGGGGGTTGAGATGTTATGTTTGTGAAAAGTCACAGCATTTTTATCAGTCCCAATCTCTGATTTACTATTGGATTTTGTAGCATTGCTGTCTCCAATATGAGAGGATTTGAATATAAAACATTTCATTAGCAATAAATTTTACATAAAAAAAATCGAGATAGTGATGTTAACTAATGTGTGAGATAGCCTTCTAAAATGGATTTAGAATTGGACCAGTAAATTATTATGCAATCAATTTATTGCATCACCAGAGCTATTGGTCAATACCAATTACTTTGGTTGTTGAATTTGAAGGGTCAAGAAACCGTTTCCGAAACAAATAAATGTTATTTCTTTACTTATTCATGCTCTTGTCGCGTGCTCATTATTCTCTTCCTGCAAAATCGATTTATTGGGGTGTGCAGTGACATTTTATTTCTTATCCGGTGTAAGATTAATGCATTTTACTTACTCTCTTTGAGTGATTGTCGTGATATTCTTCTTCACTTAGTCTCATGACACTCTCATCACGGCTATCAACTTGCCTGCTCTCCTTTAAAGTGCTTGGCATGATTAGATTTTGTCATCATATCTTAACTCGACATCTTGTTAAGTAGCTAGACTGGTTCACCAGTCATAACTACCAACCTAGCTGCTCCTTTTGAAGTGCTTGACGTGATCAAATTTTGCCACCATGCCTTATCTCTGTATCTTGTTAAATGGTCAGATAGACTCGTCCTACTTACCTCCACTAGGGCGCTTGGTATGAAGTTTCCATTTGGATTTTACCTCAATTTCGGTTGAATTTAAATGTCAAACTCTAGTGAAATCAAATTAACTTAAATTTTTTATTAAAATTTTTTTTTAATCACAATTAAAGTAATTTTTATTATTGTTTTCAATTTCATTATAACCAATTTTACCATCCATCTAAATAGAGTCTTAGACTTAAATTGCTCCGATTAGAACATCTGTGACTCGCTGTGTTGTAGTCATGGTTGGCAAGAATTTCCTGACCAGGGAAAATCTTCCTTTTTAAGCAGACCTGATGCACTGTTAAAATTTGTAGGATAGGAAGAGCATGGAAAGGGTTGCTTGACGAAGACATAAAGACCTTACCCTACTCCGGAAAACAATGCCAAAAACAGCAAAATATTCATGTTAACCACTTTTTCTAATGGTCACCCTATTTTCCTGGATAACTACCTCTTGCCATGAATATTATAACCACCCAAAATCCAAATCCTCACAATTTATATGTTCCTTCATCTTCCAATCGACCATTTTTCTTTTGTTCTTTTTACCTTCAATCTCTGCAAAAAAAGAAAAAGAACCAAGAAAACATGGAACCTAAAAACAATAAAACACTGCTTGTATTCCTACTCTGGTGCATCACTCTCTTCAACTATGCACGAGCCTTTTGTGTGCCGTGCAATCAAAGTCACCCAAAACTGCCTTCATTTCATTCCTTCCCCCCTAAATTACAGCCACCACCCTCTCATCCGCCACAGGAAACACCTGATTCATCTCCAGAGTCTTTGTCTCTAAAGTCAAAACTTCCAACAATTAAAATTTCGCTACCAACAGTTTCCTTGAATGTTGGGAAGGGCGTACAAACAGTATCTGACCCTCGGATCAAAAGCGTATGTGACAAAACTGATCAGCCTGCTCTTTGCTTAGCCTGCATTGCACCTTTCTTCAATGGCAAATCAGACCTCCTATCCGTAATTGAAATGTTGATTAAGGCTGGCACCAAGCAAACAAAAAGGGCTATTGCCACTGCTGCAAAAATGGCTAAATACCCCAAATCCAATCCGAAGACAGTGTCGAGACTTAACGACTGCATGGAAAGTTATGATGATGCCTTGGGCAATATGCAAGAAGCCATCGATGCAATTCCAGTTAAAGATGTTGGTACCATTTCTACCATGGTTAGCGCCGCCATTTCAGATTATGGAACATGTGATGATGGTTTTACAGGGCAGCCTAATCCGATTCCTGAGGGAGTTTCTCCAATGACTAAAATTAATAAGAATCTTATTAATATCGCTGGCATTATCCTTGCTGTTGCTAACATGATTCCCTGATTCTTGTTTTCCAATTTTAATGTGTTGGCTCTCGGGAAGGGATTATCTCGACAAGAGCTACTAGGCACTAGCTTCATTAATTCCATTGTACTACTTTGTATACTCCCTTAAGGTCTCCAAAGAATTTTAGAGATTGTGTTATTATTGTTGTTTTTTTCATTACAATATTAAGGAATGAGAAATGCAAGAGCTTGGTCTAAAAATCCACTTCCCTTAGTGGTGGATGATCGGAGGATTTGGACTAATCCCAGGTTTTTATTTTATCTTTAGTTACCAAAAAACAAATCACTTCATTGGGTAGAAATACAACTTTTTTTTTCCACTAATTACGTACCATGATGTTAAATTGAAACCCAAACTCTCTTGAAAATGAGTGACCTAAGGATATGACATATTACCATTAATCCAACATGCAACTTTTTGCAGCATGACCATAAGAAGTAGCTCACCAAGTCATCGTATATATATATAGTTCTAGCTTATTATACTATACTAACCACAAGAGTGTCATATGTTATGGGATGTACACCTTGACAAGTAAAACTTCAAATTTTAGATAAAAGAGTTTCGGACATTTATGATAGGAGTTTTTTTTTTTTTTTTTTTTTAGCAATAAGTGGCATTTGGTTTTATCCAATACATTTTTTTTATCAATTCAAATAAATTTATTTATGTCATATCTAATGAATTTTTAAAAAATATATTTTTCACTGTTTTTTAATATATTCAAATCCAGACAATAAAAAAAAATACTCTCTTTATCACTTAAACCGAGAAATAAAAAATTATTTTGATGCATCTCGCTTAAGTCTAAAACAAATGGTTTGATTCGAGATTTTCTAGACTACGATTACTCAATTTTACAAAGGTTTTTTTTTAACTTTACCACTTAAAACAAGGCCTAATTGGACTTGTCATTGGCTCTAACTCCATGTATGGGCCATGTAAAATAGAAGAAAACTTTTTTGATTAGTCAATAATAAAAGAAGCCCAGGCCCATTAGTTTAATATGATTGGTCCTGCCAACGGGCTTGGTCTTTCGACCTATCTCTTTCTCAAGATCGTGCTCAATTTCATATTGACATGACGTCAGGAAAAAAGGAAAAAAAAAAACCAAAAAATTGTTGCTTACTGCTTGGTTTAGGAGCGAAAAGAAATTGAAAAAAATGGAGCAGATTAAAAAAAAAAAATCCCACTTACAGTATACTTTACCAAAGCCATTCCAGGAAGGCAAAACCCTCTGGTCTTTCTGGAAACCAAAAAATCCCACTTACGGTATCGTTTACCAAAGCCATTCCTGGAAGGGCAAAACCCTCTGGTCTTTCTGGAAATAAAATTTTCTTCAAAACAAAGCAGAAGAAAATTTAACAAAACCCTCTCTCAGTAAAGGGCCAAGCTTTGTTTTTCAGTTGTTGTATTTGGGTAAGTGTTTGCATTTTTCTTGATTTCTTTTCTTATTTTTGTTGTTGGGTTTTACCCTTTGTTTGTTTAAAAGGAGAATATTGTAGTAAGGCTTTGATTTTTTTTTTTAGAACTTTGAAATGTGTAGATTTAGAAGCTAGCTGGTGGGGGATGATATGTTTTGTTAAGCTCCAAGGTGTAGTTTTTAGGGCGAAAAATGCAGCCTTTTTTGTGAAAATTTGTGAAGTTGCCTCAGCATTGAGAATAATAGATAAGCCTGAAATGGAAACACCCAGGAAGTTATTTACTTGGGTTTAGTTGGTTTTCGTAGTAATGAAAAGTTTGCCACCATATTAGTACTACTAATTTGGACTTGTAGAGGGACTAAAGTTGTGACCAAATAAGTTTGAGATTCAAAATCTGCTGATTTTTTGTTCTTTTTCTTTATGGGATTTCATTCCAGTCAAGTAGAGGACATTCTTCTTCATTATTGCACATACGATTATTAAATTTCTTCTGTGGTTTGGTTTGCTTTCTTGCTTTTTACTTGTTTATTTGGAGCTTACTTTTGTCATTTGCTGTCAAAGAGTTGGATTCCCTGGCCACTATGGAAAGCACTGGGGGGTCAGGGTTAGATGCCGTTGGATGTGCCATAAAGAAGAAGAGGAGTAGCATATCACGCCGTCCACGTGTTACTCAACAGACATTTACACATAATTACATTTTAATATCAACACCAACACCAGCCATAGGTAGCGGTGGCAATGAAGATCAAAATTTTAAGAATGGTTCTAATGGATTTGGAAGTGAAAATAAGCTGAAACTTAAGCTCAAGCTTGGTGGGGTTACCCGTATGATCCGCACTCAATCCACTGCAGATCCTGCCTTTGGTGGTGTGCCTGACTTAACTAAGTCTTCTTATTTTTCTGATGCCCCTCAAACCCAAGAGAAGTCCTTTTTCCTGGTATCTTAATCTAATTCTCACAAGGCACTAGATTGCTAATGGTTATCAGCTTACTGTTTAAAAGAATTGTTTGTTGTTACCAACAATCTGGTGTTGAATTTGATCTTTCTTTTCTCTGAGATATATGTATTCTGTTTCTCATTGCAACATTCTTCAGAAGGGATTTCTCCTCTGACTTTTTTTAGTAGGTTTTGGAAAAACAAGTGTCGAACTGGTCTCAATGTCATTTGTCACTATTATTCTGTCATAAATTATTTTATTTTACCATGTGTCATTTGTTCTTTTAGTATTCTATTATAATGCAATTAATTTTTTTGCAAGTTGATGGTTTGTTGCATGAACAATTGCCACAGGACAACAAAGGCTCCTATCTCTCTGATAAGGGAGAAGGCTATGGAGTTCAATGGAAGGATTTCTCCAGACATGGCTCTGATTATGGAAAGGGGTATTCTTCTAGGGGAAAGGCACCTGGTGCAATTGCAGCTGTGAATGAAACTGACAGAAACGAGCCAACTCGTAAGAGCAAGCGGATTCCTAAGCGACGTGTCTTGGATGTGGGTATAAACAGTGATGATGAGGACGAGGAAATCCGTTATCTAGGGAGACTGAATGCTTCGAATGGTCTTTCAAATTATAAAGATGAAGAGGATGAGAGAAAGGAGAGGGATAGTGCTATTTTTGAGGATGGAGATTATGTGGAAGAGGACGAACCTATATCAGATGGTGAGCCAGGTTTTAAAAGGAAGAAGCTGGGAAGGGTATCAATTGATTTGTTTGTGGAAGGAAGAACTGAATCAACTCCCACTACACGTAATCGAGCTCTTCAGTCTGGGAAAGATCTCTTATCTGGTCCTGGTGCCAGTCTTGTTGAGTTCCCTGATGGTTTACCTCCTGCCCCACCTAAAAGTTAGTATTTAGTAATTCCCTCATACTTCTTAATTTACTTCCTTTTTGCTTTCCCCTAATGTGATCCTATCACTTTCCCCCTTGGAATAACTTGGATTGGTAATAATGATACAGCTGCAAATGTGTTTTAAGTATAGTTGAGCTCTCAATGCTAAATGTTGAAAATTGTTTTGTTTTAATATTGGTTGGTGATGGCAGAACAAAAGGAGAAACTTTCTGAAGTGGCGCAACAGTTGAAAAAGGCTGAGGCTGCACAGAGACGGAGAATGCAATCAGAGAAAGCAGCCAGGGAAGCTGAGGTTTTACCCACTCTTTCTTTTGTGCTTTTGATTAATTTTATTATTGTTCCATGATCATTTGAGAAACGGTCTTAGTTGGGTCTTTGAATTGTCTCAGGCTGAGGCAATCCGAAAAATTCTGGGTCAAGATTCGGGAAGAAAGAAGAGGGAGGAAAAGATTAAGAAGCAGCGGGATGAATTGGCACAGGTCCTTGACACTTTTTTAGAATCATGCATTTTCTGTGTGTTTTCTAGCACTATTCTCATGCATTTTGATCTTATAATTGATGCAGGGAAAGGCTGCCAAATTTGAATCTCTTGCATCAAACACTGTGAGATGGGTTATACGTCCTGATGGAACAACAGTTATATTTTCTGAAGATATGGGTCTACCAAAGCTATTCAATTCAGTGCCATGCAGGTACTCTTGCAAATCCATCTGTCTCGTGCCTTTCACAACTTATACGCTTTTTCTGGTACCTTTATGGTCGGATTAATGGTTTTCTTTTCCTTCTAGTTATCCCCCACCGCGAGAAAAATGCGCAGGTCCAAATTGTACAAATACATACAAGTATCGAGATTCAAAGTCAAAGCTTCCCCTGTGTAGTCTTGATTGCTACAAGGCAATACATGCGAAGCCTCAACCTTTGATTGCATGCTGAGATGACGTTCCTTGATTTCAGGTGGAAAAAAAAAATCATTTTGGCATATTTTTGTGAGATGAGAATTGAGGACGTTTGAGCTCTATATGGTGATCTTAGCTCACACTTGCTATTTTACTCTTTTTTACGGCTTGTTATTTGTACATGGACAATTGAAATTCGGTATTTTTTTGCTTGGTAAATGGACAATGCTTCAAGCTCATACTTATGAACTAAAATGAAGCTAGTTGTCACAAACTACCGAAATCAATGTGTTTAGATAGTTTGAACAGAACATCGAAAAGTGTTTCACCAGGCGATGATTTATCAAACTTTTTTTTTCTTTTGGATAAATGGTATTTCATTAATCCAAATAAGCAGGAGAAAAATCAAACTTATAAGTGCATGCTTACATGTGATAATTAACTACAGACATATACCATTAATTACAATAGCTTAATATTATCAAGAAAGCATACTAAAATACAAATTGATCCACTCCAGATGTAGATAAAATATCTTGATAGATTTCTTGTTCCTTCTTGAACTAGTCCGTCAAAGCGAGCACAGGAAATCTCAGATCCTCGCTGGAACTATGAACCATCCATGAAAACAGCACCATGTCCGCTAGATTTCATAAACTTCTTGAACAAAAGAACCAAAATTGCAATGGTAAGTCCAACAGCAGCCCATGTAAACAAGCGGTCATCAGCAGATCTTTGAACCCTCATCTCTGGCCTGGCAGGAATCTCTCTCATAAACCTAATGTCAGCAGGCGGGGGATTAGCATTGGCAGGGGCCACAGGCTCTTCTTCAACAACCCTGTCAACTATGGCCTGATTTGGGAGCCCATTCCCAGCAACCACGGTAGCAGAATCTTGCTGATTGGCCTGAGCATCTCCATCCTGATCGCTAGAGTGTTCTTCTGACGTCTGTGAAGCACTGAGTTGAGGAACAGGAGGTGCCTTACTTAACATATATTCATGTAGCTGCGCCACAGAAAGCTTCATTAACAGAGGACCAAAATCACATTATTAGGGTACAATCTAAGCAAAATATACCTCATCAATAAGTTTTTGGCGATCAAGATTCCCAAATTTAGGTGGTGCTTCACGAGATTTGATGGCAAGGGCACGCCGCTCTTCCTTCTTATAATCTAGAGAACCTAAGGCACCATTTGGGCTGGTTGGCATGAAAGCAATCAGTGCCACTAGAGCAGTCCGCACTATCAACACAAACAGCCAGATTAGTCAGGTTTTATCTAGATTTTTTCCTTCTTCAATTTTCACTAATTAAACTTTCTAATTCAACCAAGTATCAGATCTTAAAATAAAAACCACAAGGAATCTTTTCGGCTTCAATCCAAAACACAGGTGGACAAAATAAGAAAGGCCAGATTGAGAACATGTCAGAATGAACGTATATAAAATCAAACTAATGTTAGCTACAATCATTTTTGTGATTGCTTTTGAGGAGTTTCCTCAAATGGCAGTGGAATCAACATATACAACATACAAACAGTTATTCATTATACTCAATATCCTAACTTGGTATTCAATTTTATATCAAAATTCGCAATGCATTCGTTTTCAAGAGAAATGACACTCACCACTCCAAGATGGCTGCCAGTGCTCCGGGTGGTGATTCGATATACTTAAGCAAATCTTAGTCTGGGTTTCGAAACGCCCATTTGGCTGAAAAATGGACACACAAACAAACTTGTTAGCACACCAAATTATTTAATTACCAAAAAGAAGAAAAATGTATAAGTAAAAACCAAGCGCTTACAGTCAGCAACATAAATGAAGGGGGCTTAAACGGATACTCAGCAGGCAATTGGATCCTTCCATGATAAATCCCCCCTTCAAATTCAGAATCCCCGGGACCCCTAATTGCAAACTGCCATTCAAATATGTTCTCCTGTAAAAAAAAAAAAAAACAAAAACCCAATTTCATCATGACAATCCTCAATAATCCCTTAAATCAGCAAGCAATTTAGCTCTTAATTGGATAACAAATCAAACATTTATCAAAAATTTCAAATTAGTCCCTGTTTCATCCATAACCTGAATCATCAAATTGGAACTCAAAAAAGCCTTAAATTTTTCAGATATGGGAAAAACATACCTCGAGAGGGAGGCTCATGAAATCATCAGAAGGATTAGATTGCATCTCCTTAACCTCTTGTAAGATCCTCTTCACCGCCGGATTCTTGAGGTTGTACTTGTCTTCAGCCATTGGATCACGATCTGATCGAATATCGAACCGCAACCACCACCACCACAGCTACCTCCGCCCGACCGCTGACTGAAACCGCTTTATATAAAATACGAATTTTGGAATGTTTTAAAACAAAATGATACGAACTTGAGAGGAACTGAACGAGGGAGAAAAATTATTTATTGATTTATTTAATGGCAAGAGAAAGAAAGAAGAAAGAATAGCTCGGAGTTGAGTTGTTGACTTGACACGTCATGTGATTCACGTTGACTACGTGGCAATGTTTTATTGGCTAAGAGCGATAGCAATCGTTCCTGTTGGCTCGATGACCCCTATTTTAAAAACTATTTGATAATATTCTGAATTAAAATTTAATTTGGGCCAACGGGACAGATGGGGCCCATTAAAATCTTGAGTTGGAATAATAACTTATTATTTTTGGGCTTAAGTAGTGGATTTTTTTTTTTTATGAATGGTTGGGTCAAAAATCAAAATCAAAATTAAATTAAAATTATTACTATTTTTAAGTTCGTTTTGATTCATGCGAATTGGGAACTGAAAATATTGCCATTAGCAAAGCTTAGATCCATAAATTTAAAATATGATATACTAATATGATAAATATAAACATGATATAAAAATAAAATATGAGAGTGACATGATTTAAAATTTTAATAATAATTATATATAAATTTAATAAAATTTAAAATATATATATTTTATATTTTAATATCAATACGAATTATGATACATAATTTTTTTTATAAAATATGATATTAATACATAAATTTTAATATTTTACATGACACAAATATATATATATATATAGCCATATCATTGATCTAAACTAACTCAAAAGATTAATTTCTATCATTAATGGTTTATTTACACATAATAAATAGCCAAGGTTTAATTTTATTTTTTGACGATATATTTGGATATTAAACTTGATTCTTGACATTCTAGCCGTCATCTGGCTTAAATTATTCCGTTTAAAATGTCAAACGCTGCCTCAAGCAAGATTTTTATATCTTGTAAAATTTGTTGAATTTAAAGCAGATTGTGACCTGCCCAATATCATTGAAAAAAACCCCAGGTTGATGACTCAGCTGATAAGTTATTAATTTTGTTCTCAAATAATACATACAAGGGCAAAAGCTGTCAATCTCAAAACTCTCTAGGATTCTAAGTCTTTGTTGCAGGCTGCATTATAAAACTTCCTTTTCATGTCTTAATCAAGGTTTAATTTGAGATTATTATATGTACTTTTTTGTTGTCAAATGTATGATCTTTGTTTCTTGTTTACTTACCATTCTATGTTCTTTTAGTCTTTGTAACCACGCTTGGTTGATTGATATCAACTGGATTGTGGCATTTGAATTCATGGTTGATTCCCTGACCTGGTGCAGGCCACCTTGGAAATATCACTATATAACAATATTTTAAGGTTGCTATACTTGATGTAAGACTATTTCAGGATAGAATATATAACTATATTCCTTGTTGCCAAGAAAATAAGAAAATATTTTCTATTTCATCCAAGCATAGAAATTGCTGAAATTGGTTACTTAGTATTAGCTTCCTTGAGGATGCATATATTGATCTGTTAGTTTCCTTGCTGTCTAGCATGGCTAATGATGCGTTCTCTTTCGATGATCTGAACATTGGTGGAGTTCCAGATCAGCTTAGTTCTTCTAATAAAGATTTTGAGCGTTGTCAAGGAGGTAGTAGAGGGAAGCAAAGTAGTTTCTATGGAGCAGAGGGCTGGGGAGAGACTGGAGGCTTTAATTCCTTGTCTTCTGACTATGGATTCTATTAACTTGATTCATTGGAGGAAGGATTCAGTTTCTCCAAATATCGGCCACAACAGCCATTTACAGATTATGGTCTTCTTGATGGAGTAAGTTTCAATGCTGCATCTCCACCAATTCAAACATGTCTGGAGGAAATTGCAAAGCTTGGTCAGATCCCCAATGGAATTCAAGATGTTGCTGAGACGAAGGAAACGCAGTATCCCTTTTCCTTATCCCCGCTTGGGCTGCTAAGCAACTATGGTAGTGGATTCAAACGATTACGAAGGGAAACAAGTGAGGGAGTCAATGACATAACCGTGTTCACAGAGGAGGCAGACAGAAAATTGTCAACTGAAGAAGTTATGAGGGTTGCTGGAGAGATGTTTATCCAGTCCTCTTGCCAAACTATTGCTAGTATCTCCATGCTGGAACATCCTTTTAATCTTTCTTTCTCGGGACTTTCTGATCAGGAGACAAGATGTGGAACTTGCTTTGCTCCTTCTAGCTGCTGCAGAGAAAGTAGGCTATCAACAATATGACAGTGCAACCAGATTGCTGAAACAATGTGATCACATGTCATGTAAAACTGGTAATCCAGTTCAGTGAGTGGTCTATTGTTTCACTAAAGCTCTTCGAGAGAAGATTGAAAGAGAGACAAGACCTTCATTGAAAAGTTTAAGGAGGGAATCACTGTTTAATTTTGATGAGGCAATTATGAGGCCGAATCCCACTACATTGGCATGTTATCGAGAATTGCCTTTTTCCCAGATTACACAGTTTGCTGGTATCCAGGCCATTGTGGAAAATGTTGCTAAGGCAAAGAGGATTCACATAATTGATCTTGCAATCAGAAATGGAGTGCAATGGACAAGCTTAATGCAAGCTCTTGCATCTCGATATGAATGCCCTCTTGAGCTCCTGAAAATAACTGCTGCTGCAACTGATGCAAAGCATTCAATCGAGGGCACAGGTAAGATGCTGTTAAGTTTTGCAGAGAGCTTTGGCATAACCTTAGCTTTTAAGATTGTTATGGTCTCAGACATGTTGGATCTCAAATAAGATCTCTTTGAACTTGATGCTAAAGAAACGGTTGAGGTCTTTGCTGCGTATGCTTTTAGGAGCATGCTTGCAATGCCAAACCGGATTGAAAATATAATGAGAGTGATGAGAGTCATCAATCCTTGTTTGATGGTAGTATCTGAAATTGAGGCCAACCGTAATTCACCAACCTTTGTGAACCGTTTCATTGAAGTTCTTTTCTTCTACAGTGCATACTTTGATTGCATCGCAACTTGCATGAAACAGAACTGTAAAAATAGAGAGATCATGAATCTATGTTCTTTGGTGAGGTAATTAGGAACATGGTAGCAGCTGAAGGTGAGGAATGGAAGTTACGCAATGTGAAATTTGATGTTTGGACAGCATTCTTTGTTCGGTATGGAATGGAGGAGGCTGAATTAAGCATGTCATCCCTATACCAAGCCAACCTTATTCTCAAAACTTTTGCTTGTGGGAGTTCTTGTACACTTGGTATGGATGGTAAATGCCTACTTATTGGATGGAAAGGAACACCGTTGCATTCTATTTCTGTTTGGAAGTTTCTTTAAGCTGTGGATTCAATGCCTAAACATTACCACTTTCTAGGCCTGGTGCTTCCATGCAACTGTTCAATTGTGAAAATCCATATGGGATGATCGTCAACATTGAATATGATGGTAGTTTTATTTCCTGGTCTTGGTTAAGAGATCTTACTTTTCGGTTTTTTCCCCTTGTGAAGATAGAGTTTATAGGTCGCTGAGTGTGATTTTTTGTTCCCTTTGTTGCTTTTGTTTGAAAATTTGCAGTATTGTGACATAGTGGAATGAAAACACAGGCTCTATACTTGTTCTGATGGTATTTTATAATGTAATGCATTGTACATTGGATAGAAAATTTTAATTATTGATAAATAAAATTAATGTTTGTGTTAAGTTTATTTTATGTTTGAACAAAAACAATTATCATATGACAAATGATCATAATTATTTAAATATAAATAAATTATTATTCATAAATGTCATGATTATACAGAAGATTATAATCATCTGAATAGAAGTTTATATATGTTTATTCATTATAAATAAATCTTTCAGTATAACCATTTTTATTACTTCTGATTAAAGCGTTTACAGTTTTGTTATATCCTAAAGATATAATTGCTTTTAAGAAGGTTTTCTTTATGCCTTAAAGTCAAAAATTTTTTCTATTATTTATCTTCTCTTATTGATTTTTTCTAACAATTTAAAGGCAATTATAAGAAATTTATATTTCGCACAATGAAAATACAAGGAAAAGTAGTTGACATAATTTGGAGATCAATATTAGAGGAGACTTAAGGTGTCAACGGATTAATATTTTCATAGACCAAAAAGTTAATTTCTATAAAAATCTTTATTAGAGATATGTATTGTATTTTTTCATAATTGTTGGTAAGAAAATTAACTGAATGAGATAAACACGTTAATAATTAATTTCATTAGTGTGTAAAGTCAAAACACAATATGCAAAATATTGATTACATTGCATAAGTTTATACATACACTGAAATTGACTCTATAATTTGATTTAATGAATTGTATTATATCTATTTAAAAAATCGATGCTTATAAAGATTGAGATGAAAAATAGCCTAAAAACATAAAAGAGAAATACATGAATTGATTTACAACTAAAAAAATTATCATTTGTTGTCAAATAACAAATTAAATTGGATTCTAATGAAATGACTAATTGCTTAATTGTCATATCTTGGTTATATATAGAATAGGCAAATTGTCCCATGGTTTCTATAAAAAATAATTGGAAATGGGTAAAAGAATTATCATGAAAAATTAGATGTAAGTAGAGAATATATGTAAAAAAAAGATTTGTTGCAATATTAGTTTTATTTTTAAATCATGGCATTAGAATTGAGACAATAAATTGAGTCAAGCTATTTATATATGTCTATCTTTGTTAGTTGTTTATAAATCAAAGTTGATATATATATATATATTTTAATTTATTATTAGTTCAAATTTTGACTAGTGTTCAATTTTAATGAAAACCAATTAAAATTAAATTAATGTATGTGAATAATTATTATTAAGATATGATGTTTCATGGATTAATTGGTAAATAATAAACCAAATAATTGTTATTATCAGAAACATTAACAATGTTACATGTATTTTGCTTGCTGAATGTATTACACTAGAAGTAAATTTACAAAATAAAATTTTACTGTGAACAATCACAAAGAAAAAATTTATGGTACAATTCAATTTGTGTTTGATGGTTAAAACAAGTAAGACAAATAAACTCAAGAATTTGGAATATAAATGTTCATGTTGTATAACTATGATTGATGAAACTGGCTTATAAAAGGTAGAAGATTAAAGAGATGCTTGTTTAAAAAGAAAATATCAAATTATTATAACTATGAGATTTATAAAAGTCTGGGTTTTGAAATGGTATTCCCGTTAACGATAGCATTTATAAATTGTTTGAATTTGTAGTATAATAAGTTAATACAAATTTATTATATGCAATGAATTTATAATTTCATGAAGAATTGCGGCTGATGGTAATGTAAAATACATTAAGTATGCATATCTATGGCATCATTATATTTTGTAAATTTTATGTTAGTATCACTAACTAAAATTTGGCTAACATTTTGGGCTAATTAGATGATTAATTAAAAGAAAAGACATGTTATTAAAAAATATTAAAGCATTTGTCGGTTACTAGCATTTTGAAGGATGCTCATCAATGTCTAATTATGCATGTTTATAAATTAAAAAAGAACATGCAAATTCAACGTTCCAAAGGCACCAATAAATGTGTTTAATTTCATTTTGTGATGGCATAGAGAATATTGGTACAATTTACCATATATTACGAAAATTAACTGAATTGGATGGAATTTTCTTTCTTATACATATAAGAAAGATATGGACTATGGAGATACAATGTCATCATCCAATTAATACATTATTGGTTAAAGACAATGAATGAATTTTTGTTTTTTGTACCTGAAAAAAAGACCTTTTGTAGGCTGTTAAAATGAAAAGTGAATAAGTTTTCGTGGTTTTCAATAGTTTCATAACATTGGTAAGAATATAGCTGGTTATATATCATATTAACATATAGGCTTAGATAATAATATTGGTTTGTAAAAGCCATAAGCCTTAAAGTTAGTCAATTAATGATTTAACCAATGTAAATTCACCACAAGTTTTTGTATGAAATATGAATAGAACTCATATTATAATTATTGTTTATATTATTTTATGAAAATGATTCTTTGGATTCATGTTTCATTAATTGCATTGATATGGTGATCTAAATATGAATATGTTGATCACAAAATGATTGTGAAAATATTTGAAATTGGAATTAAATATACTATGGACTATTATTGTACATAGGCATATTGATCCTATAAGTAAAACTTGAATTTATTATATATTCAAAAATGTTATGACCAATTAGAAGTGATAAATAATAGAGATATATAGGATGCACAATCGTGAAAAATAAAATTCTCATAAAATTTTGAAATCAAGTTTAAAGATTTCAATAATCATAAACTTGGAATTAGTCATTAGGCAATTAATATATGCATTGAAAACTCATGATAACAATTGAGATAGTTGGTTTTCACTAAAAGTCATCACTATAAATGAGATAATTTCAATAGTAAATCTACATGACTTGTAGGTGTAATGTGGATTATTATGGTTGGCTTAAAATATCCATAAGCCAAAATTGGTGCCACAATCTTGATCACGTTATGAAAATTTTTTGTTATATATATAGTCTAATTCATGGATTGTTACAAATGATTTATTATCTATGGTTTTAGATAGTAAAAATTTTAAAGTATATTTGCTTTGGAAGCCATGAATGATTCAAAGATCTTGTGAATATAAAAGCTTTTATAATAGCAAAAATAATGTTATTTGATCCATTTGGGTGATGGAAATGGTTTTGTTCATGGTAATAAAATTATTAATAGTGTCCTTGATGAAATAGATTCATATAAGTATTTATGAATTGACATAAAAAGTCTTAAAAGGAGACTATAGAAGCATAATTATATTTAAAATTTGCTTATTGATGTAAACTCTTATTTTAAGTTAAAATATAAAAATTTTGGAACTTTTATAGAAACATTAAGATATTTGCTAGTTATCTTTTACTGATTGTGGATTTGGAGGCCTTCTACTTAAAAAAAAAAAACCATCAAATAGTGTAAAAATAAATGAATTGGCAACTTGATTAAGTATATATGATATCTTAACAATTAAATGAGACATTCTTAAATAAAAGAATGCATACTTGCAAATGGTGGGAGTGATAAGAAACAAAAGAAATAAAAATTACCACCATAATGTTGTAAGATTTTAATATAATTTTATGAGTAAATTATACAAACTAATAAGTTTAGACACTTATTAAAGTAAAATAATAAAAAGGTCCTTAAAAATATTAAATGGACCAAAATGGTTTGGTTTATTCATTTAGTTTTTCCAATTGTAATAAAAGTATGAAAATAAAATGGTTGATAGTTATGAGTATAGAGTTGTGACCACAATCATAGCTAACTATTTTTTAAAATAATAAGAATGAGGCAATAATATCTAAAGCATATAAATGATTTGCAAAATGAAATATTTGGACATATTAGTATGAAGTGATTATATTAGAGATTCAATATCAAGTGAAGGTAATTACCATAAAAGAAAATTGAATTTCAAGATATTTGGTTAGTAGTACTACAAGTAGAATTGATTTAAATCCTTACTATTAGACACCAATAACAGAAGCCCAACTTTGAATTAGTAACTTTTAATTACAAATTTTAATGAGTAAAAACAAGTTATTATTATGTGTTTATTAAACACTAGTAAAATCCATTCAAATTTTAAAAACTAATATAATCTATTGTGTGGGAAGGATGAGTTTTTATACTTTTAATAGAGTTTTAAATGTCTAAAGCAACAAAGACATAATAGAAGCTCTACCTATATAAACATAGAAGTAGTGTTGTTTCAACAAGAAGAATTAGGGTCTTTCTTATAAATGTTTATGAATAAGATAAGCATATAGTCATAATAGTACTAAAAGTAATTATAAACCTTCGATAGAAGAATAAATAAATATTATGTATGCTATATCTTCAATTTTAACATTAGGAGTTGAGATTTAATCTGCGGACATCATCAACTTAATTAGAATTCTAAGATATATGCGCTAATTGAAGGTTTAAATCAAGAGATACATTATTACATTCATAATATTTATTTGTGTGAAAGGTAAAAATTTAGCACTAACATTCCAAACTAGTAGGGGATTGTTAGTAGTTTAAAATGTGATGCATCTCACATTTGATAGAAAAATTTAATTATTGATGAATAAAATTAATTTTGTATTAATTTTATTCATATTTTAAATAATTATGTTTGAACAGAAACAATTATCATATGATAAATAATCATAACTATTTGAATATAGATAGATTATTGTTTATAAAAGTCATGATTTTACAAAATGTCATTATCATCTGAATAAAAGTTTATATCTGTTCATTCATTATAAATAAATTTTTCAGTACAAATATTTTTATTATTTTTAATTAGAAAGTTTGAGGTTTTATTGTATCCTAAAAGTATAATTACTTTTAAAAAAGTTTTCTTCACGCCTCAAAGCCAAAATTTTTTCTTATTATTTCTCTTCTCTTATTTATTTTTTCTAACATTTTCTGTTTCAAATTTCATACTGCTTTTATTGTATTAGCAATCACTGCCCATCCGAATACAGTCATCAAATTAATGGAGTCTTTGACAATAGTATAAGCCTATGTGGGGAATGACTTGACTTAGGTGAAACATGTCATATATTGCTAGTTGCTACAGAAAAGTAATCTTATGAACATCACCAATTCAAAGCTTTGATTTGGAATCCATGGCTATCCATCATTTCCAGCCTTGCCAATGAAAATGAGTGCTAATTTACTTGATACTGAATCAACTTTTGATTTAAGAGAAGAAACCACTATCATTGTAATAGCAGATTTTGTTACCCATTTTAGAGCAATCCATTTCAAAATTCTATGCTAGGGTGAATGAAGAAATTAACCATACATTTATACAGGTGAAGTCCCAAAACAACATTTGTCTATTGATGAATGAAAAAAAAAAGGAAGCAGGCCACATCTTCAGTTTTCCTTTCATGAAGTTTGCATTAGCAGCTCTTTATATGTGTCCTTTTTCAAGAGAAAATATTCTTTATTTTAACTTACTCCATGTATTATTGCCGGCTAAAGATTCCTAGCAAAATTACTCCCTTTGTTATTACCAATGTATCCTAAATCAAATTTCTGGAAAGATTCATATCATCATTTCTTTGCATTAAATGACTATAAAACAAACCAAAAGTTTCAAAAATATTAAAGAGTTGCCATCAAAACCGGCTGTATGTTGTGAGAGATAAAACTGGCCTATACAACCAGAAGCCAATCTCACTCGTGGATGTAAAAGGGCATTGGATTTCAAGTTTTCTGGTATTTTTCTTTGTTTTTCTCTCCCTTGATTCATATTCCTCCCTCTGATTGCAAATGGTTAGAGCTATATTGAAGAGATAAATGAAACATATTCTTATTGGACGTTAAGGGCCTTGGAATTCCTTCAATATGAACCATATCTGTGACATGATTCAGCTCTCTATGAACTAAAGAGAGAATATGCATTTCCTAGAAAAATTATAACCTCAATCATGGCTTCTATCCGTGAATTATCAGCTGCTAGTCTTCTGAAAATTGCAAGAGCAAGTTTCAGCAAAATTTCTTCCCTGGAATGTTTTGATCTATATGTGCTTAACAAATTCTTCGATGGTGGTTGCTTTAATCTTTCTGGAGATGAGATCAAAGACGTAGAGCTTGCAATTCTTTTACCAGCCTCTGCTGACAAGGTTGGAAACCGACAGTTTGATCATGCGCGAAAGTTCCTCAACTTGTGTGATTTCTTGTCTTCTAATGCTGGAAATTCAATTCAAAGAGTGGTGTATTATTTTAGCAAGGCTCTTCGAGAGAGAATTGATGGAGAAACTGGGGCAACCTCATCAAAGGCTAGGGAAAGCAGAGAAGGAGAACTATCACATCCGGATGAGACAATAGTGAGTTTGAACCGAGCTCTCATTGCATGTTTCCTAAAACTTCCCTTCATTCAGGTTACACAGTTTTCTGGACTCCAAGCAATCATAGAAAATGTAGCCTCAGCAAAAAAGGTTCATTTTGTTGATCTTGCAATTAGAAGTGGGGCACAATGTACAGCCTTGATGCAAGCTCTTGCAACTCGTGATGAATGCCCAATTGAGCTTCTAAAAATAACTGCTGTTGGGACAACATCACAGACTAAGATGCAAGCGACTGGTAAAATGCTGGCATGAAGCCTTAAACATACCCTTTTTGTTTCACGCTGTTATGGTGACAGACCTCAAAGATATCAGTGAGGATATCTTTGAGTTAAATGATGGTGAAGCCGTTGTCATCGGCTCCCGGACTCTGCTGAGACATACTTTAACACAACCTGATTGCTTGGAATCTATAATAAGAATGCTCAAGAACCTCAATCCATGGATTGTGGTTGTCAAAGAGTTTGAGGTAAATCACACATCTCCGATTTTCGTGGAACGGTTTTCTGAAGCATTATCTTTCTATACTGCATTTTTTTATTGCCATGAAGATTGTATGGATCGGTGTGATCAAAACAGGAGGATTTTGGAAGCTGCATACTTAGGTCAAGAGATCCAAAATATTGTTGCAGCAAAGGATGAGGATAGGATTTTCCGGGACATGAAGATTGAAGCTTGGAGAACCAGTTTTAGAAATTTTGGACAGTGGAAGCTGAGCTAAGTTCTTCATCTTTGTATCAAGCAGATTTGGTGGCCAAACAGTTTGCTCCTGGAAATTCTTGTGCATGTTATAGGAATGGGCAGTCCCTAGTTGTCAACTTGAAAGAGACACCAATTCTATCACTTTGTGTTAGAAAAAATAAACAAGAGAAGTGGAATAATAAAAAAAATTTTGACTTTGAAATGTGAAAAATATTTTTTTAAAGATAATTATGTTTTTAGAATACAATAAAATCTTAAACTCTCTAATCAGAAGCAATGAAAATAATTATACTAAAAGATTTATTTATAATTAATAAACAGATATAACATTCTATTCAGATAGTTATAATTTTTTGTATAATCATGATCTTTATAAATAATAATATATTTATATTCAAAATAGTTATGATCATTTGTCATATAATAATTATTTTTATTCAAATATAATTATTTAATATAAATAAAATTAATACAAAAATTAATTTTATTCATCAATAATTACATTTTTTTATCCAATATGAAACACATCATATTCTAAACTACCAATACCAAATTGTGTGAACAAATAAAGCCAAGTAGGAATTGCAATGTAAAACACAAAACTCTCAGTAAGTAAGCTGTAAAGCCCACTGTGTAACTTAATTCCTCATGTTTTAATGTTGTCTTGACAAAATCATAAGTCCGTTATCCTATCCTGATTCACGGTTCTCTCTTCCTTTAAAACTTTCATTGCTTTTGGTATGATATAAGTTATTCATCCAAAAAAAAAAAAGGGGGAAAGTGAGATATTTCCTTGTAGGAAGGAATTGTGAGTTCAGCAGTGTGCTTGTCATACAAGTATGTTACAAAAGAAAAGGTTATTTTTCCTCCTAGAAGGCCAAGCTGGGAGGATAATAAGTGCAATTCATTGGCTTACAATAATCAGATATCATAAATTATATTTTCCTCGGCTATGGCCTATTGGGGAAAATTGATTAGGACAAAGGAGAAACTTATTATTGTGCAAGAGTTCAATTTGGAATGACTAAGGAAGTACGTAAGTCAAGTCTGCAATAAGATGAGTTTAAGGATAAGAAAAAGGAGAGTTCAAGGATCCCGTTTTGAGGTTGGTTTTGTTGACGAACATAGACAGGGAGACGATTCACAACAGTTGCTCATCAATGGCTAACACTTCCATTATGTTTCCATGGTTTAAAGGGTTGAAACATTGAATTTCCGAGCATTTGCTAGGTAAGGTGGTAGAGTCCAAGTCTTGATTCCATGAGAGAATAGGACTCAGATGTTTGCGTGCAATGATTACTGAATTTATGACCTCATCAGTTGGATGAAACACTGAAAGAACTTCAAAGCCCCTTGAAGATCATCACAAGGATCAATGTCCATGTGCACTCCTTAGCAACAAAAAAGCTCCTGGAGCCATATGCTGAGCCAAATGACGTATTGCTCGAGTCTTCTCCTCTTTGTCCTTTCCTACTAGAGCCACCAAGAAAATGACTTCATACTCCTTTAAGCCACTTGACACGTTCATAACATCTGCAGGGTGGAAAAACACTCGTTTTGATAAGTCAGGATCCGAGGAGACCAACTGAAAGGCTTTGGCATTGGCAGATGGGTCAACGTCATAGTTATGGAAGGAGGTAGTCATCAGACGTTTGGTAGCCAAAATGGTGGAAGTGACAGGGAGGGGACTGGAGCCTATGAAAGCCACTCAATTAGGAAGTGAGATGCAATCTTAATTTTTTCAGCATGGAAAATTCCAGATGAGTCAGTTTGAGGTAATTGGAATAGTAAGGGAAGATAATGATATGGTCAAGTGGATTTGCATGAGATCCTATGAGGAAAGAGAAATGTAGTGACATCATTGTCACTTGGGGATAGACATGTAAGAACAAGTTTGGTGAAGAGGGTATTGACATGATTGGAGGGACTAAGGTCGTCTAACCTTGAAATTTTCTCATAGAGATTGGTCAATCATAAAATTGCACATTGTGATGCGTAAAAAACCATTAACTCAGACAAGATTGTACATAAGAGAATCACAATGGGAAAAAAAATGAAAAAAAGAAGCCAGATTCTGCTCAGAAAAGTTGGATTTACAATATGCTTAAAACTTAAAAAACTCTATAGAGGTGATCCTTGAAAGTTTTTTGGTTTTTATCTAAAATATCAGAAGCAAGATTTATTCAAGAGTATAGCAGAAGACACGATAGCAAGTTTTTTTAATCAAAAGGAGCTTAGTAAAAAGCCAAAGGCATTGTAAAGTCATGATCACTGTCATTTGTCACTATGAGGATTGAGGCATGAACTCTACAAATTTCTTTTTGGGGGTGTTTGAATCTGACTCCTCGTTCCTCTAATTACAATGAAGCTGTCGATCAAAGATTGATGGAAAACCAACTATTTATCATTTCTGCACTAAAGTTCGAAACATTCCAAATAATACCTGATATAGCCATGTCTTCATCTCTTTGATAATTAGTTACAATATATATAACTTTTGCAAAATAAATTACTGGGAATAACCGATGGGAAACAGTCAGTAAAGTACAAGCTGGCAATGCAGCATCAGCTGAAGGAAGAAGGTGAATACTGATAATCTGATATAGTAGTACTTTTCCACTAACCAACATAAAAAAGGCCACTGAATTTGTCAACCTTGTGAGTACATAATGTCGACATTCCATGTTGTCACAGAAACTAGATCTCTCAATTTGCTATTCATATGTTCTTACTGTTACTTCTGTTTTTTCTTTTAATTTTCTATTCTAATTTGGATGGCTGCAAAATCTAATCATACTTGTATTAAGCTGTCTGCTCTCCATATGGTGCTTTTGTATTGCCATTTGCCCATTTGCCCATTTGCCTTTCCCTGTCATTAGAATTTAGATACGGACTTAAGTACTGGTGTCAGAGTAATACAATTTCATTAGGCTCAGCAACAATTTCTAAAAGAAAAAAAAAGAAAATCCATTTTTCTGAATTGTGATGAAACTAAGATCTTTGTTAATACATCGATCGAGTCCTTCAATTTTCCAGTCCATTTTGTTTTGCCAAACTCAACGTTTTGAACCAACTGAATTTAACCCAAATTATTACCCACACGAAGGCCCAACACCCTTCCTGTCAACTGTCAAGCTAGTTTTTCATAAGTTAAGGGCCTGGCAAGGGAGCCCAATAAAGTAGGCTTTTCCTGGACCGGTCATCAATCACCAAAAGTACATGTGTCTGCAATCCACAGGACCACAACCCCAGGAGGCCAGCACGGCCCAGCACCGAATCCAGGATGCTTACACGTGCATCTTAATATTGGCACGTGCGAAAACCTTTGACTGGCAAATATGACACTTGCGGGGACAGAGAGAGAAGCAGGCGATAATGAAAGAGTTCAAGAAGAAACAATTTTTAGTACTTGGAACTGCAGACTAATTCTGGAACTCACAAAGTCTCAGAGAGAAAGTTGAGTGGCAAACAATGGAGGAGAAGACTACCATGATTGAGACATGGCTGAAGAAGCATCGTTTGGTGTACGTTGGAGCTACTAGACACCCTTTCATCCGCAGCATTCGAGATGGGAACGTTGACCTTTCCTTCTTCAAAGCATGGCTGGTATTTCCTTCTTGCTAAATATACAATTTGATAGATTTTCTTGGTCAAATATAATCATTTGTGACCAATTTCTAACCATTTAGGCGTAAATTACATACTAACTTTAGACAAGTTTGGTTCTTTAAATGAAAATTTGATTGGTTTGAATTCAAATTTTGTTGCTTTCACTGACATGGTCTGAAAACAATATAAATATAACTCAGGGGCAGGATTACATATTCGTTAGAGCTTTTGTGCCGTTTGTAGCAAGTGTGTTGACTAAAGTTTGGAAAGGATCAGATGATAATGATACGGAAGTGATATTAGGAGGTATGGCTGCTTTAAATGATGAGGTTGGTTGGTTCAAGAAAGAAGCCTCCAAGTGGGGTGTTCAGCTCTCAAATATTGTTCCTCAAAAAGCGAATCAAGAATACTGCCGGTAACCTCTTTGTATATGTGGTTTTTACTAAGCGTTTTTGCTTTTGATTATCCTTGTTACTGTGATTTATTAGAAATTTTTTTTTAATTTTAGTGCCTGTACAGCTCATGGAAATATGTATATATGTGACAATCTTATGTCTTTCTTTGAGAAGCTAAAGTAAAATACCAATGTTTAGAAGGTCTAACGTACAATTTAGCCCGAGTTTAATGGCACTTTTTCATGAATATGGGCGATAAGGACTGCTCATTGTTAGGTGTCAACTTATTATCCTTGCTAGCCTTCCACAGGGTCCTAGTGATCATTAATCCAATGAATAGATGTGTTTTATTTTTCATCTTTGGGGTCATTTATAGGTAGATATGTTTCTTGATTGAATCCAGTTCTTTCTTTCTTCCTCGTATTGATGGACGGTATTAAAGAACTAAATATTCAGATCTTTGAAGATATATCGAGGCTTGGTATGATTGATTTCAAAGATTTATGGAATGCATATTAACTTTGGAAGAAGTTACTATTAGTCCCATGAACTCAAATTCACTAACCATGTTCAAAGCATTCAGATTGCAGAATTTTGTAAGTTACAAATTTGAGCTTCAAAACTTCTATCATGGAAAAGTTTCTTATAGTATTAGTTGCCATTAGTCCCATGAACTCAAATTCGGTAGCCAAGTTCAAAGCATTCAGATTGCAGAATTTTGTAAGTTGCACATTTGAGCTTTAAAACATAATCCGTAGCTTCAAAACTTATTCAAAGGAAAATTTTCTTATTGTATTCTTCTTAATTTCTGATTTGCCACTACTTATTCAACTAGTTTCAAAGTTAACAAGAAGTTGACACTTAGTAATGAGGTATCCTAATCTCCAATATAAAGCTGTAGTGAGTCAAGCTCAGCCGAACTCTGTTTCTCGAGCTTGGCTTGATTAATCTGAAAGAAGGATTGAGCTTCAAATGAGACTGATTCAAGCTTTATGTACATTTTCAAGCTTGGTTGATATATCCTAAAGAAGCTTGGGCTTGGATTTATATAAGCTTGACATACTAATCAGGTCTGATCAAATTCAAGCAATCAAGCTAAACCTGAAATGAGATACAAGCGAATACATCAAGTTTGTGTCACTCACATCTATCGAGTCAGTGTAATTTTAATCTCAAGCTCAGATTTATTCAATATGTGTCTGAGTTTATGAAACATGCCTCACCAAAAGTTTAGCTTCTTCGTTTGTTGAAAAAGCTCAAGCCAAGCCGTACTATAGGTCTACTCTTATATTTACAAAATAGTAGTAACTAAATGCGGACTAGACATAAGATTTTATCATAGAAAATCGAGAAGTCAATACTTCTAAATGAGGCATATCAGGTTGTGATAATTTAGATGCTATGCTAAATTAAACGGATGTCCCAGAAGTTATTTTCTGGTGTATTGAATTAAGTTTTAGCCATTTTATTTGTTCTATTGGTAAAACATTTGTGTCTGAAACTGAAATTGAATTGAAAGTTGGGAGGAGAGAACCTCTTCTTTGGCTCCTTTTTTCTGTCATTAAGCTCACGTCAAAGTTGGTAGTGCCAAAGATGTGCAGTGAGCTGTGCATAAATAGTTTTACCTTTACTTTGGTTGTTTCATGTTGGGGGTTAAGAATTGAATTGGTAGTTTCTGGTTCGTTTAGATCAATTAGATAGATTTATTACAGAGTTTGAGAAAAGAATGCTTCAGTTGAAGGTCTAGTTTAAATCTTTTGTTTCTCTTTTTGATGCATGAGGACATCTTCAATGGCTCTTGGAAATTGTTTTCTTGATCACTGGACATGGTCCTTTGCCTTGAGCCTAAATATATTCATGATTAAACTCTTAAAGCAAACTTATTTTTACCTGCTATTGCAGATTTCTTGAGAGCTTAATGTGCCTGGAAGTTGAATATGCTGTTGCAATCGTAGCTTTTTGGGCGATCGAAGCTGTCTATCAAGAGAGTTTTGCACACTGCCTGGAAGATGGTAGTAAAACCCCACCTGAACTTCAGGAAACTTGCCAAAGATGGGGCAATGAAGGTTTTCGTCAGTACTGCAATTCTCTCAGAAAAATTGCTGATAGACAGCTAGAGAAGGCTTCTGATGATGTCATCACAAATGCTGAAGCGACATTCCTGCGTATTCTTGAACATGAAGTTGATTTTTGGAATATGAGCCATGGAGGAACCTGAATTTCACTAACCTCTGATATGACTAAGTAGGTTGCCCTCCTTCCTCATCTAAATAGAAAATAATAGAATTAGCTTGTTCAATCTACTAGAGTTAGTTGCATGCTTGCTATAATATCAAAAACATTATAGCATTGGACAAGGTCTGCATACTTTTATGTTGTATTTACAATCTGTTGTATATTTTTATGGTTTCAAGAATCTGATCATTGAAAGAGTTGTTGGTATATGAATAAAGACTTTTTGTATCCTTGGTTTTCCTCATTCTCACCTTGAACAGCTTCATACTTGGACTTGACATCAAGGAGTTTTCCATTAAGAAAAAAAAAAATGTAAAATACAATCTGAGACTGTCTGATTTTGCGGTTGTGGACTTGTGGAAGCTGAAAATGAAAGGAAGAATTTCTTTGATTTACAAATCTAACTTCCCTTCATTTACAAGGAAAGGAGAATTTCTCAACTAGACTTTTTGAAGTTGAACAATTGTTTCTTTGATTGACCCTGCACAAAATCTTAAGCTTGCAGTTTGAAGTACCATATATTATATATATATATATATATATACCCAGCAACAGTTTTAATGCCATTGAAGCTATCAAATGAAAATCTGCCATCTGCCTTGGAGATGAGACCCGGGTCGCTTGTGAGCCTGGGAGACCATTCCTAGCAGAGGAACCTACAAAAATCCCGTTTGTTTTTTCATTGGAAAAGGAACCACGGGACACCTGTAGACTTCTATCAAGCAAAAATATTATGGGAAAATGGATAACCTTGCTGTTTTTGTTCTGCTCTTGTAGATTGATAGCATGAAAATTTTGACCCAAAAGAATAGTGGAGAAGAAGATAACCATGAACAGGCTTATCATGTAGAGAAGAAATTGTTTTTTTATTGCTTTAAATTCGATTCAGATAAGAAAAGAAATGATTAATATATATCTAGAAAGCAGAACCAATACGATTAGAAAATATAAAGCACATGTTTCAAGGAAATTTGAACACATGGCAATTATTTATTCCATGTATTTACAAAATGATTTTGTACATGACAAATCTAAGTCTTGAACAAAATTTAATAGTTGAACATTCCAGCAGAGGCCATGATGGCCGGCTGCGTTGAGCCAGGGCATTGCCAAGAATCGACATGGGGTTCCTTCATGTCAACAATTTGATCAGATAGGCTTCCAGGCTGCGCCAAGTTCATCTGCAACAGTTCCATGTGAGTTTGCATCATTTCCAGCTTCCTTAAATATTGAGCCAATTCCATCTTTTGAGCCTTCAAAAGATTGTTTTCCGACTCGAAAACAACAGTCTTTTGCGTTAAAGCTTCACACTTGTCAGTGTTCTTCCGAATTTCTACCTTCAAAGAAGCAATCTCATTAACCAAGTCCTGCAACAGCTTTTGCTTCTTCATTCGTGATCGTCTTGCAGATTCTCGGTTCGCTAGCATCCTCTTTCTCTTCTTCTCATCCATGATCATGCCACGAGCATCTGTCTCGGACCCTGAACTAATCTGTGGAAGAGTATTCAACATTTTCTTGGGTAGGATTAGAATCAAAACAGCCTCAGGATTTTGGTTAGTATGGTGAAAACCCAGGAAAAAAAAATTAGAATAATGTCAGAACAACCTTAATTTGCCTGATAACGACAACAAAATCTCTTAAGCTTAAAGAAAATCAAACCAAGATTAATGAGAAGACGTAAAACCAATGGAGAATGACAACTGACACTGAGTGAAAGAATAGTATTTGTGAAAATGATGAAAGGAAGTTCATAACTTCATATATATCATAAGTTTGATGAAGAAGATTTTGTTGAAGATAGAATCATAACGAAAACAGAATAGCAATCTCAGTTGAGAAACAAAGGAGAATTGAAGAGTTGAAAAGTGGGGACTTTGGAGCTTGAAGAAGGGGTATATATAAACAAAATCTTGAAAAAAAAAAAAAAGAAAAAGAGGAAGGTTTATCCTTTATCAGTCAAGGATTAGGAAAATGAAAGAAATGGAGTCTGAAGGAATCTTCCATGTGGGGTTGGTGAATGGTGGAGATACGTGTGTCAATCCAATTACAGTTGCATTTCTATATTTGCATTTGGTCAAATTAAATGTATGCTGCAAAGTTGTTAGTCACATGCTGGTCAAAAAATTTGTCACAGCTGGCTTTGACTGTCTTTCTTCCTTGATTTACTAGATAAATTTGTCTAGATTAAGGATTTATCAGTTGCAAATTTCTGTCATAAAGATTCCTTGAATTCAAGAGTTGCAGTACCAGGGAAAAAAAAAAGGTGGTAGCGTAGTGAGAATCCTTTCAATGTGAAAACAGCAATCCAGGTTGATGGGAATGAGCTTTCACCTTTACCAAAGACTGATAAAACTCTAAGTATCCTTTTTAGCCTAATTTTTGGATTAAAAGTCATTTTTCTTACATAAAGTCTGTTATCATTATCCACTCAATTTCTAGTATTTTCTTAATTTATTGTGACTGCAAATCGGCCCTTTTCCCTTCCCTTCATTTCCTTAGCTCAATCAGCTGCTTTTGTAGACGAAAGGCAAATGACGCATGACTCTTTTCAGCTAAACTTGTCTGAAAACATCAGTCTAATGGCAATCCCAATGAAAACAAGACTATTTGTAAACGTCATTGCTTTTGCAGATATTATTAAGAAGTTAATTTTCATGGTCCTACCATTTTTTGTCCTGATTTCTGTAAGATAGTTTATGCATTTACGTCTTTGCATTTGGCTGCGCATCCAAGCAGCTTAAAGTTTACTTTTCGTACGTGTCTTTCCGAACTATCTGGCACTTCTTTGCAGATATTATTAGGAAGTTAATTTTCATGGTCCTAACATTTTTTGTCCTGATTTCTGTAAGATAGTTTATGCATTTACGTCTTTGCATTTGGCCGCGCATCCAAGCAGCTTAAAGTTTACTTTTCGTACGTGTCTTTCCGAACTATCTGGCACTTCTTTGAACTAGAAATTATAGCCGGTAATAGCTAAGACATAATAGAATTTTCATGCAGAAAAGAAGTTTTTTATCTTTAAATGATTTCAGACTTAAGTTTTGGAATAAAATCATGAGTATATAGTATTTGAAACCATTCAAAACTTCATGAATTGGTATATGATTGCGCCTCGTGTTTTACTAGAATTCTGTTTTTGCAGTAGGAAAATCAAAGCCTTCTCGGCCTTCCTTCTGACATATGGATGCTTGAAGACGTTGAAGATCAGAATGGTAACACTCAAGTTGAAGAGTAACCCCAGGGGGCTGCAAGTGCGTAAATTCAACATGGTGGGCCTCACTCTAATCAGGCCAAGCATCAAGGCCTGACTCTAACCTGGTCATCCGAGTCGTGGACATGTCTGGTCCGGCCCTATGTTTCAGGCTTTCATCTGAAAGCTAATCATTAACCGCTGGTACAGAACAAGAGCATCCGCTGGAAATCTTGAACTTCATCTGCTAGGTCAAACTACAAACAAGGCTTTCAACTGAGTGTTATCGGATGGAAAGATTTGTCATGTGTGTTAGATCAGACGATGATATTGAACTTCATCATTTTTCAAATCATTTTTGCATTTTACAATGTGCTTGAAATATTAATAATAAATAAACTTAATTGCTTGAATTGGTATAAGAATTTAAGATAGTATTTCAATCAATTTTTTGCTTGTCTAGATTTTTTTGTGAAATCCAAAACTTCAGTGACATGGTACTTTCGAAAATTTATTGAGATTCCAGAATGACAAATGACAATAACAGTAGACAAGAATAAGAACACAACAACAATTTCATGCAAACTTGTTCAGGATACCAATTTGCATTGTGCAACAATCAAATGCTCTAGAAGAGTAAGTTTATAGTAAGTACCAACCAAAAACAAAAACAAAAAAAAAAAAGATCGTTTTCAATTCAACTGTACTCTTACACAGAAAAAATGGCAGGAATACAGGATCAGAACAATGAATCCTTCAATTCTCTACTTGATATACTGATAGAGCCACTTGAAGCCGTCACCATATCCCATCTTGCGGACAATGCTGCACATGAAAACCTCAAGGGGTCGAACGTTGCACTCTGTAAGAGTCACCTTGCCCTTGTCAGTTGTGAAATTTGTCAGCCCAAGATGATACCGAAGTTCATCTTCTGATGCTGCATAGGGAATATCAATCTTGTTGCCTAGAATGAGAAACGGCACATTGGCCAGCGCTTCATCTAAAAGGAGGGCATCTAACTCCCTTTCTGATTCTGCAAACCTCTCCTTGTCATAGGCATCCACCAAGTAAACCACTGCATCAACCTGCTCATGGGATAAATGAGAAGGTTTGCAGCATTGTCATTTCACATATACTGCATTCTAAAGGAGTGCCAAATGAGCAGAATAAATGAAGCCAGAAGAAGGGAATTTGCAATAAAAAAAAAAAAAATAATTGTTGACCAGATGCTTAGTCATTATATTATTGTTAGGATTTATGAAATACTAGGACCGTCCACTAATTAACTTGAAAGTTGAGAAATGATTTAAGAAAACAATGAGTAAAAGCAAGGATCATTTCTTTCATTTGGAAAAGTTGCAGCCAAGGTTATGCATATTAATACAAAATAGTTTATGCTACGCTGATCATGAATTTGTTTTGAAAAGGAGAGAAAAAGCTCCCTTGAGAAGAAACAACAGCAGGCTACAACCTATGAAGACATGAAATCTTGAAACCCTGATGGCCAACTCTATAATAAATTTCACAAACACCCATTATGAAGGAAGCATGATTTTAAGATGCCTCCACCTCTAAACTAGTTCGGTTAGCAGAGATCATGTATGGAAAGCTCCTATTAGAACACCTCCCAGGAAATCAAATAAAAGGTGCTATCAGCAAAACTTCCATTGTTGATATCCCTCCCCCCCCCCCCCCCCCTCCTCCCCAATGAATCAGATAAACACAAGAAAACTTTATCTGGGATTATGAAGACAGAATTAGAACCAAAATATATCTAAGTAAATTACTCAAAAAAAAAGTTCAAGCATATGAATGCAGATAAGAAGACAAAGTTTTGCTTGGAAACAGAAATGACTCTATCAATTATGAGCATTGACACCCAAAAACACGAAAATGTGACAGAGATAAAGCCACAGGAAAAAAGGTTTAAAAATTTAGGCAGTGAAGGCAATGAAGCACAATTCAAGGATAAGCAAAAACTGAGAAACGGAAAGAAGCAAATCTAAATCGGTCATTGATAACTATAAGCTTCGAAGCCAAATCATTTCACTTAACAGTCAAATACAATGAACATTCTATGTTTGATAACGATTGCAAAACATCTAATGGCATGCATTTACATTGAAGACATATTCACAGTTCCCATTAGCTACCCATCAGCCCACCATGCAGGCATCAATGAACAGATTCAATCTCATAAAACTGAATATCAATGTCATGAATTGAAAACAAAATGTAAAAAAAAAAAGGTTAAAAGAAAATTAAAATCAGAAAAAGAAAAAGAAAAACATTAATTATACCTCAGCATAGTAATCTTTCCAGACACGGCGAGCAATCTGGTGACCACCTAAATCGAAAGCTTTGAACTTGATTTTGCCTATACTCAGTTCCTCAGAAGTTGGGTGCTGGGTTGGTTGATGTTGAACTAATCTCTTCAAAAACAATCTCCAATCATCAATCTTTACAAAACCCAGAAACTGGAAATGAAAACAAAAACAAAAAAGTGGAAATCTTTGAAGCATTTTTACCTCATCTTTCAACATGTGAAGAAGGGTGGCTTGCCAGCATTGTCAAGTCCTAAAAACAGAATCTTAGCCTCCTTTTGTCATAAACCCAAAGAGGCAAGAACCCCATAAAACCAATCCAATAAAAACATTCTTGTTCAGGAGTATGGCACTTAAGTGAATCTGTAGGAGACAAAAAAACCAAGACTAGATCTTTCCTTCCCTTGATTAAAATGGCAGATCCAAAAGTTGGAGAAACATATAAAAGTTTATAAGAATTAAGGAGTTGAATTGAAATGAATGTGAAAAAGTTTATTGGTTGTGCCAGTTACCTGTTAATTACTATGTTGCCAGATACCATGGATTTTTTGTTTATAGTGTGGTAACAAATATCTGTGGATTTTTTTTACCTCAATAAATATCAACTCATAATTAAATTTAAAATTAAAAAATGATTTAGAGGTTTTATATTTTGGGTATTGACTATTAAGGGCTGATGATAGGCTTTTCTGGGCCTTTTAAACAAAAATTTGTTAAGCCCCAAAACTTACCCTAAATCAGGCCCAAAGAATGATTTTAAGCCGAATTCCAAAAAAGGCTGAAACTCGACCCATTCAATAACAGACAAATTGGGGTATTTTCGTCATCAAACTTCAAAAATTAGGGTTTCAAAATTTTCCCAAATAAAAGGGCCAAGCTTCTGTCTCATTTGTCTCTCCTCCATCCAAAAACCCAGTACAGCCGCAGATTCTTGTTGGTCTCTGGTGAGCTTCTTGCACGATCCATCTCTCTATTGAAAGACCGCTTCATTTCTTTAGAATATCAAATTTGAACTGTGTTTTTTTTTTCTTTGGATTTGGGGCTGAGCAGAGATGGCAAAGTCAAAGAACCATACCGCTCACAACCAATCTTACAAGGCTCACAAGAATGGAATCAAGAAGCCCAAGAGGCACCGCCACACTTCCACTAAAGGGGTATCTTTTTTTTTCTCTTTAATCGATTTTTGAGTAAAATTTGATATTTTTATCAAAAAATGATTTTTTTTTTGTTGTGGATATGTATAGATGGATCCAAAGTTCTTGAGGAACCAGAGGTATGCGAGGAAGCACAACCAGAAGAGTGGAGAATCTGCCACTGAAGAAGAGTAAATTTAATGGGGGAAAATCTAGCCTTGATTAGGGTTTTCAACTGGGCCTGTTTTATTTTTTTAAATGGAATTTAGCGTTTATTTACTGTCTACTCAGCTTTAGTTGTACTTTTTTTGGTATTGTTAAGTATCTTTCTGTGAGCTTATTAATATCAAGAACACATTTTGAGTTTATCTGTTTTTCCCTTTTTTTTAATTAGATTTTACATGGAAATGTTGGATGTTTAAGCTGTTGATGATGCAAGGTTGACATTGAGTGGATTTTATGATTTTCATTTCTACATTGAATTTATTCTTTTTTAGGTCATGTTATGCATTATGATCCAGTAGAAAATCCAGAAATGAACCATTGAATTGTTGTTGATTTCCAGTTTATTACCTTAGGCCATGAATCGGTACCTTTCCTAAGCAAATTAAAACATGATACGGTGTTAGGATAAGAATATAAGTTATAATAATTATATATAAATTTAATTAAATAAAAAATACATTTTATATTTTTATATTTATATATTATTATATAAAATTTTTATATAAAATATTATATGAATATATGAATTTTAATATTATTTTATTTAACACGGATTGTCAGATTTGCAATTAAAGTTAGATCGGGAACGGCTTCTTTAAGGGTTATACTGTTTCTTTCGAGAGTGCTTACAAAAGTTTATGGATTGTTTCTTTTATTGCAAAACTAGTTTAGAATAAAAACAAAATTTTATGGCCTTTTTTAATTTCCAGAAGTTCAAGGAATACAGACTTTCTCTATGGAAATAAGTAAACAGCGCAGGAATCTCTGCGATACATTTGATAGCAACTTGACAAACAACGACACTAAGCTGTAAAAGACTTCAGGTATAACTATCATCAACAAATGAGTAAATTCCTCCAGGATGTTTCTGCTCCTGGGATGGCTGTCGTGTTGACTTCTATCACCGAGAGAAACGTGGTTCCTTGATTCTCCCTAATACAAGCAGAGTTCTTCAAAAAAAATTTTACTGTATTTTTTTAAGAATCGAGAAGCCTAGACTGCAACTGGTTCAGTTGCTGGACTACTACTTGAAGCGGGGGCTTTAATCTGATTAAGAAAAGGATTGGAGAGGAAAAAAGAATTGTCATGATCTTGAAAACATGATATTCAATCAAATAGTGGGGAGAGATTTGTTGTGCTTCCCATTAAGAGGAATGCAAGCATTTTTGCCATTTGAATTCATGATTTTAAAATGTCAGACGGAAAAGATCAGTAACTCCTGAGAGCATTGTAAGAAAGATCAGAAACTCACCTTTGCTGACTTGAATAGTTCAGCAAGAACTTCGGACAATGTTGGATGTGCGTGAACTGCAAATTTTATGTCCTGCATGATGAAGGTAAAGTCATAAGTACAAGATCATATCCAGCTAACACACTGGGATTTCAGGAACAAAAGTGAATCATAAAATTTTGGTTTTGGCGCAAAAGCCGCAGCTGAATACGTGTCCTTAAAGCTATGGCATTTGAGGCCTCGTGGATGAGGTCTGCTGCATGCAAACCAAATATATGAACTCCAAGAATCTCTCCATTGTCGGGTCTGTATATCAACTGCATGGAAATAACATCAGTAAAACTTAGCAACTCTACCGACCGACGGGAAGATGTTTAGAAGAGAACAATGAGAGCAAACAAAATGATGAGAAACCGTAGTCCTTTATTGTTGGTTCATGATCTATCATAGAAATTAAAAGCCCCTTCCGTAACACTTTTGACATTCAGCACTTTATAAGACATTGTGTAACTTTCAAGTAGTTATCCTTTTAGAATTTGATAAATATTTGCGCCAGGCATTTTGTGAAAATCAGGAAACTAACTTTTCTACAATGGAGAACCTTGTGGAAGAAAAGAAAACAATTCATTTCTCTTTTTGTAATATTTTTATTATGTTTATTGATTTAGTGATTGCAAGAGAAAAGTGTCACAGGAATAACCTTAGCAAGTCCCTCCCCTTCATTTTCTGCCAGTGCTTTTGTGTTAGCCTTGAAACTTGTTTTGGCTACACTTACTTCAAAGCCTTCCTTTTCCGCTTTCTCCCTTGCTTGAGGCTGTGAAGTTAAAAGCATTTTCAAATTTTCAGATATTTAACACCAAAAGAAGAGCTTCTCAAGGGGAAAAAAAAGGACAATGAAATGGAGAAAAGATAGGTAGCAAGAATATAAAAGGCCACATAGAAAATTTTATCTAGCAATTTAAACTTGATAAGAAATCCAAATCAAGGGTGTTTGCAAGTCAGTATTCACCTCTGTCAACCCAACCATGCTTATTTCAGGATGGGTGAAGCAGGCCGCCGGGATGCTAAGGTGATTAAGCACATGATCTTTTCCAGTCACTTGTTCAACCGCTGCATCAAGATATTTAAGCAAAAGATGAAATAGAAAATATCAGTTATGAATTAGCAAAGAAAAGTCAGCAAGCACTTACCTGAAATTCCTTGCGCACTGGCTGCATGAGCAAGCATCATTTTTCCAGTTGCATCACCAATGCAGTACAAGTGAGGAACCTACCATTCAAAATTCAACATTAGCAAGGTTTGTTAATAGTCATACTGGAAAAATTAGTCAGAATGAAGTTTACAACTAACCAGATTGCCACTTGCATCAATTACTTGCATTCTCTCATCAACAGGAACAAAACCCTTTTGTGTTACTACATTAATCTGAAAAGGAATACATAAATATAAATTCATATAAATTCGTCTCCTTTTAGTGGACAATTCCATATAATCCTACAGTTTTCATCAAGAAAATATACATTCTCCAAGCCAAGACCATTAGTGAATGGAGGCCTTCCAGTAGCTATTAAAGCTGCATCTACCTGGAGCAAAAGAAAAACAAAAAGAGTTACCCTAACAGATACCATTGACCAGGAATCCAGGACCAAGCAGAGCTGCAACTTACAAACAGGAAAAGCATATAGAAGAGAAGAAAGGATCTAGACTTGACGACAGGAAAAGCATCATGAGGCATCAAAATGTCAAATTTAGTTCATGATGACCTTGTCTAAAAATGAAATATGCTCCATAGCTACTAAAACAGAATAGACAGATCCGTGAATTTCAATAAAAAAAAAGAACATAATGTACATACCTCCAAAGATGTCTTTGAGTTCCTTAGTCTTCGCATCAGTAAGCTAAATAATGACTGGTTTCCCATCCCTTGCAGGAGTGATCTATAAACAACACCAAGGAAAATCAATAACCATTTTTAGAACAGCCATCCAGAATGCACACAGATCTAAACATTAGATTACCTTGGTTGCAAACACACCGGTATGATAGTCAATTTTCCTTGGGTTAATCAGCACCCTTTGGGCCAACTTACCAATCTCAGGATCAAACCCAGGCATAAGTTGATCTAGAGCTTCAATAAAAGTGACCTGCATGAACCTTTGTATAAACTTTGCTGCCTTGAATTAAAAATAAGGACATCTAAAGTATGCCAGTGACTACTTCTATTCCTATGGCAATCTATGCATGTGTGAATGGATAGAAGAAAATATATCTATATCCTTATACGGGGCATGCTTTCCGTGGGTCTAAGCTAGTTTGCAGTCATTTTGTCTACAATAGCAGTCACCCAAAGAGCAGAGATCGTTCCAGCTTTGCAGCTTAAGTGACAGCATAATTAATCCTAGAGTTGAGAAGCATTGATCTCAAGTACTTACAGATTTCAGGTGAAAACAAATGGAGTAGAAACTTATAATGTGAAGCATAAGGTAAATTTAGAGTCTTTTAATTCTCAAAGCAAGATTCCTACATTCATTTCATAGCAAAAAATGCACTGAGACAGAAAAGGAAAAGAACAAGGTGTCACCTCACTTCCAAGTGCAGTATATACATCACTGAATTCAAGACCAATATAACCACTTCCTACAATCGCAATCCAATCTGGTACAAACTCCAACTTGAGGGCATGGTCACTAGTAATAACAGTCTTCCCTGCAGGTTATTAATTAATGATCAGAAAAAAACCTAGAACAATAACAACACAGAAGATTACAGCCATGTGATTCGTGCATCCTTCTATAAATGCTAAATTCCAAAAGTTACTCTATTGAAACAAATTTGTGTCCGGTTGCCGGTTGATAAACTTCAGTTTTTCGTCTAATAAAACCTAACAATGAGATAAATGCTCCAGTTTTTTTATAAGGTTTCCAGTTTTCAAGCCACATCATCTATATGTAGAAGAAGCAAAATTTGCATTGGTTCAACTGCAATTGAATAACTAGGAAATTTTCATCCAAACTTTATATCACATTTCACTCGGTTGACTTGGTGCCCGTGTCCTCATTAAATAACATATGACCATCCAAAAATCTCATACAAGTTGCCCCAGTTAGGAAGAAAAAGGTACAAGAGGATGGCAGACAACAAAAGGAGTACCATGGGTAGTAATGCTATCAAATGCCTATGTACTCTTAAACACCCAGATTACTTTTGATTAAACCTTTAAAGAAAAAGTAAAACCAAAAAGACATTAAAGAAAAAGGAATAAAAATAAATTATACCATCAACTTCAATGCCTTTGGGAACAAAAGGAATGGAACCAGTAGCAATGATTATATCTTTTGCATTTACTGTGTTTTCAGGAAAACCAACTTTCCCATATTTCACTTTTTGAGGACCCTGAATACAAATACAACAAGTGAGGATATTTGAGCCTTTAGGAAACCAAAGAATACGCATTTTATTAGGGGACAAATATTATGCTTACCAAAATAGTACCAAAACCAGTCAATATGTCTACTCCAAGTGCCTTCATTGAGTTAGTCAAATTGCTTCGAATTTTTGAAGCAAGATTATTTGCATGGTCAGCAACTCCCTGTCTGTCGTATCCAGCAGCAGAAACCTATCAAGTATAACATGTAGAACAACACAAAAGGAAATGATCAGGGGGTTACAGACTGTGAAAATGGTGTAGTTAACTCATATGATGAGACATACAGACCATAGTTCATCACATTATATTTTGAGAGACTTTATCAACATGGGAGCTTGTTTGTCAGCAGCATAGATACATAATAGTCATATTCTTACGTGAACACATGATGAACATACAAACTAAGTTTAAGTGCAAATGCTGATTTGAATCGAACGAACGTCATGGTCTCAAATAATTCAATCCTATTACCTGCAACCCAAAGCCTTCATGTGATGCTCACTCTGAAGTTCGCGCATCCTACCACTCACAGCCAAGAGAGCTTTCGAAGGAACACAACCTCTGTTCACACACGTTCCTCCCACTACATCCCCTTCGATAATAGCAGTTTTCAAACCCTGAAAATATCGAAGAAGAACAATCAAAATTTAAAAAAAAAAAAAAAATTCACACATTGAGCACAAGCCATGCAATATCATACAACAATTACACTCAAAACAAATCAAATTATACGTATTTAAGTCATGATTGGTGCATAAGATAATGGATATGATAGAATGATAATTATTTTATATTATATTTAGTTTGTATCTAAAGAAACGGATAAGATTACGAGGAGGATTAATCATCCTCTTAGTATAAGATGATTCAACTCTCAAAGTCGAGAGTGTTATTTTTAATTTATGAAATTGAATTTACATGTAATATTGTAACCTTCAAAATTATATCAATAATTTAAATTATATAAATTTTAAAGAAAAATAATTTTAACCAATAAATAAATTATCTTAATTTAATCTTTATACGTATCAAACATAAGATAGAATAACATTATTTAATCTAATCTTATTTATAATATCATCTTATCATATCATATCATAATCTTGTATATCTAACTAATCCCGATAGCATATAGAATCACGAAAAAAAATAAATTCACGATCAATGAACCATTGATCACCAGTTAAAGCAGCAGGTAAAACAAAGATAAATACTGAAAATTAGAGAGCTTTCTTTATATTCTAAAGCTAAAATTCAACATAAAATAACTACATTTCTAAGGAAGTTCAAATAAACAACGAAAAAAGACGGAGCTAACAAATAAAGCTAAATGGTGTCAAAAAAAAAAAAAAGACGAAAGTACCTTCTCGACAGCATGCAACGCAGCTCCATGGCCACCGACGCCAGCGCCGATGATAATTAAATCATAGTCGAACGATTTCGGAGGAGTTCCGTTGTTTCCAGCGGAAGCAGAGATTTTCTTAGAATGTCCACTACTCGAGAGGCGAACTCGGCTAGAACACGACTGAGGCAAATTGGAGAAGCCGAAGGCTTCCCTCCTGAGTCCGCAGAAGCGGAGATTGATCGACTTGGAGGTGGCGAATGCAGGAGAATGAGAATCGAAGGCATAATTTGATCTGGGAACTGTCGTAGCTTGAGAGAAAGATAAAGTGGAATGCATTTTTCTCTGTTTGGCAACGAAGGTAACGGAAGAGAAAGAGAATTTATTGAGCGAGTGTTCTTGTTTGTGTGAGAGATAGATCTGAGGAGATATAGAGAGTAAGCGAAAGGGGCGTGTTTTGCTTTGATAAGTCCGTTGGGAGAGGAGTAAATGAATGGCGGAATTAATAATCGAAGTCAGGGCCGATAAACCAAGGGAAAATTGGTAATGATTAACTGATGATGGTAAAAAATTATGTATTTTTTGACTTTTTTTTTAACTGCCTAAAATTGAATTGAGATTTGACGAGACATTCTATTTGAAATATTTTAACCGTTTTTCAAATGAAAAAAAAAAATAATATTAAGGTTTTTCTTTTTTTTTTTTCTTTTTTGGCTTGAAAGTTGAAAGTGAAACTATACTTCAATTAATTTATACTCCAAAACAAATCTATTAATTGAAATCCATGTATGTCATGGTAATTTATGTTTATTTATGTGTATATGTATTATTATTAAAAATTAAATATGATAATTCGTATATTTATATCATTTAAAAATTTAATAATTTATATATTTGTGTTATTTTTTATATAAAAATTACGTGTTATTTAAATAAAAATATAAAATATTTTTTTTTATTTTATTAAAATTTTAAATCATATAATTTTTATGTCATATCATCGTATTATATTTTAAAACATTAAATCTATTAAAAATAATGAATTTGCTTACTTAAAGCAATAGATCTTCACATTCACCAAAAAAAAAAAAGCATGGATATGATAAAATACTATCTAACAAATTCTTTGAGAAAGTGGTGGCTACACCATTCACAATGTTGCCAATGAACAGCAAGGAACCTTATATTTCTCCATTTTGTATGGTATTCTCGTTAATGTATGACCATTTATCGACTTTTTTTACCATTATGTGTTATTATTTTTAGCTCATAATCTATTACCTTGGTCATATGATCCTCAAGCAATCATTTATAATCAATTAGGCATTTCAAATCAATATTAGTACTAATTGGTTTCACAAGTTTTAGGGTTTTACTATTACAAATCTCATCAAATTAATTATTATCATCACTTGTAAATATAATATCAAGTGTAAAAGGAAAGGAATACAAATAATTGTAAAATAGATGGTAATGAATTGAGATGGATTGAAAGTTTATTTATTTCGAATCTGATTTGATTTTAGATTTATAATATTTGAATTTAATTTGATTTTTATATTATTTTTATAATTAAATTCAAATTTGACATTTTATAAAATCATAATTGATTGAATTAATAAAATATTATTTTATAATATAAATATAAAATTAAATAAATATAAAAAAAATTTATATGTACCTCCAATCAAAAAAGATTTATTTAAAATTCAATCTCTTTTTTTATCTAAAATTTGACATAATTCAAAATTTAATTTAAAAAAATTTTAATCTTATAAAATTAAATTGAATCAAAACCTTATAAATATGAGTTAAATTATTAGCCCGAGTAAAAATTCGTCTAATTTGATCTGTAATGAACTTTATTTTACTATCTTTTAAAAGCTTTCGAACTTTATTAAAATTCTACTACTTGTGGATGTGGCAGGACCGATTGTGTATCGCTTTAATTTTTAATTTATTTTAATTATTTTAAAAAAATTGTGAGGGAGTGCACTCTTATTATCATCATAAAAATAATTCTAGATCAAATCTGACGTATTAAAAATGGAAAGAAAAAAAGGCGAAATACTAAAAAAACTGGAGAAATTGTTGATCTGAATGTCCATTTAGGATAGTCCCAAGTGGGTTGGGTTGCAGACTTGCGGTTAATATTGAAAGGGATTCCTCAATTATTGATGATGATTTGTCAGTTGTCCCTCCCACGCTAAGTCGTAACTGTACCATTCATTCACTTCTGTACAATTGACCAGTGACGAGTCCAATGAAAGGCGACAAAGCACTGTTAGCCTCTGCTACTGGTTTGAAATTCCAAAGATCCACCTTTCCCCCATCATTTTACCGGTGTACCGTACCTAATTCACCTAATCAAACCAGTCCACCTGGCAAACCTGACTTAAGCACGTGACATTACTAGACCTACCTACGAAATGATTGCTTCTTTTGTGCTGCGTTCGACGTGTCAAATCAATATTGGGTAAGGAAAAAAACCGTGTTAAGGGAATCTCTGTGCGTATTTTTTCATTAGAGGGCCGGGAAAAAAGCGTTGAGTAGAGACTCGAAGGTAAAATGGCGAAACCGTAATTAAAAAGAAACCAAGCCCAATTGGAAAATCACATTTCTGACTAATTTTTTTTAAAATGACTACTTCTATTTGCACCCTTTTTTTTTAATACATATCAACTTTTTAAGTTTTAATAAAATTACTTAAATATTTTTAATTAATTATCTTTTTATCTGTTATACTTTTTTTTGATAAAAAATCTTGAATTTTGAAGGATTTAAAAATTTTTTAAATATTTTTTCAAGAAACTTTTGAAAAATTTTAAAAATCCATTTTTAGAAGTTTTAAGTCACATCCAAATATTTTAATATAAAATTTTATAAAATTAAATATAAAATCAAACAAAAAAAAAGCAAATGATTTGCTTTTAATTTTATATTTTTTAACTGCAAATTGGTAATTTTTTTTAATTTAATTTTATTGAAACTTAAATTTTTTTTAAGTTTTTGATTGAGAAGATAAAGAGAAAATATGATGTAAGAGAAAGAGAGATAAGATATTTAGATTTTTAATAGATTATGTTTTATGCATGAGATATATTTAATAAAAAAATAAATGTTACAAATAAAATGATATATTAAATAATTGTTGGATACAAAAGGCAACACTTTTTTTTAGATAATTGAAATCGCATTTCTTACATTAGTTTGAGTATAATATATCAGTTTTTCTTAATTTTTTTTTTATCTGAAATTTTTGGTGTTTAATAATTGCTTTGGATATTCATTAATTCAAAATTAAATCGAATTAAATTTCATAAAAAATAAATTTTTTTTAAATTTATTCTTTTATTCATAAAATTTAAAATCAAAATTATATTTTAAAAAAATCAAAATTTTCTCGCTTAAATTATATTTTTCTCTTTACTTTCATTTATCGAAGGTCGGGGGGAGGGACAGGCACTTGCGCAGAAAATAAAAAAGATAAAAAGGAAAGAGAGAGAGAGAGGACAGAACAGAGAGAGAGAGAGAGAGAGAGAGAAACGAAGGTTTTATTCAGCTTCGTTAATGGCGGTTAGGGTTTTCTATTGATCCCCTCCCAAAGGAACCTTAATCTCTCCCACCTAATATTTTAAGAGCCCGCTCTTTCTCTCTCTTCTCGTTTCCCAAAAACCCTATTTCGAGGTTTCCCCTCAATCTCTCAATTTTAACTTCGATTTTTTTATCTCTACGATTCCTCGTGGTTATTTGGGATTCGAAAATTTTTGAAACCGAAGAGCGACAAGCTTGGATGGGCGCTCAAGAGAAATCTCCAGGCAACGCCAATTCGATTCAGGTTAGTTCATCTCTTTTTGTTTTATGGAAGCCTTGTTTGGGCCCTAGAATCGTTCTTATATTTGTTTGTTCACTTCCAGGATGAGTTAATTTTTAATTTTGACTTTTGTTATTTTTATCATCGAAGAGTGATGGGAATTTACAGAGGAAGTGAAGTTCTTAGCTTTAAATTAATTTAAAATTATTTTTGGCTTTGTTGTTAAAGGTGCGATTCTTTTTTTTTTCTTGTTCCATAGTGTTATTAGTTAAACTTGACTTAGGGTTTGGTTTGTAGTATGTGGTGAATTGAAATTAGCTTTAAGTGGGATGCCATATAATGCTTTTCTTGGACGGTTAGAGAAATTGGTTTAGAGTTAGCATTTTTTTTTTTTTTGGTTCGGGTGTTTATGATAAGTTATGATTCATTCGAAGTACGAGTCTACTTTAGTTGACGTTAAAGGAACATAATACTATACTGTATGAAATGTTAACTTTGAAATGAGTTGTTAGTCATTACACCTGATATCATGCTTATTTTGGTTAGGGTGCTAGTTAACTGGGATTCTAGCCTGTTTTGCAGTATTAACATTGTAGATTAGATGGTTCCTTTTTTTTATTTTTCTGTTGGGAGAAAAATATTCCCTCTACAGATAGAATAATTTTAGTGTCAGATTTGAAGATGTTATAGTGTCAATAGTTCGTAAATTTAGAAAGCCTACATTGATTTACTGCCTTACTGGCATGTGTTGCTGAAATGGCTAAAATGCATGTTCATGAACCCTATTTAAGTGATGTTTCCATGAAGTCATCATTAGTAACATGCAACTTATATTCTTAATTTAATCGTTTCATTGCTCTTCAAATTGTTTTTTTTTATATGCCATGTACATTTTTATCCAAAGAGGCCTTGGAAGTATGATCTTAGTAGCATTTGCTAGAAATGTATGAATTATGGTAAGGGTGTTGTTCTGGATGACATATCAAATCTAGGTCACAGAGTAGCATCATTGATAGAAACATCTTGGGTTGGAAATATGAAACTTATAGATAGTTAAATGTGATGATGTTACCAGGTTATGGATCTATGTGGAAATCTTTAATTAGTTGAGAAATTTGAGTAAGCTTCTATTTACTTGTTATCTTACCTGCTCAATATTCAATTATCACAAGGGGGGAGCGAGAGGGAGGGAGGGAGAGAGAGAGAGAGAGAGAGAGAGATAGAGAGAGAAAGAGAGATAATAAAAGTTATTTCTTGTTGTCAGTTAGGATGGCCCAAATATGTATCTATGCATTACTTTAATACCCCAGACTGACATCATTTTCAGTTTGTGTTGTTTATTTCTTTGAATGTTGCATGAGTTTCGGGAATGCTATTTAACTCTTCTCTCCCTTTTTTTGGGTCATATTATTTACATATAAATTCAGCGAGTAAAGGTCTATCGTTTGAATGATGATGGTAAATGGGATGACCAAGGAACTGGGCATGTCACTGTTGATTATTTGGAGGTCTGTTCAAGCTTTAAGTTGATTTTTTAGTTGTCTGTTTCAATCTGATATACTGGATTCAGTTTTTGAAAATAATTTTTTAAAGATGAAAGCATGTTCTTTCTTTTAAATGAATGCATATGTTATAATTCAGAGATCAGAAGAGCTGGCTTTGTTTGTTTTTGATGAAGAAGACAATGAGACATTGCTTTTGCACCGCATCAGCCCTGGTGGCATTTACAGAAAGCAAGAAGGTATTCTGCTTCCTTTGCCAATAGCAAATGTGATGTTTTTAACTGGATGTTCGTCATTTGTGAAAACTTCAATTTGAATGAATTATATATGCATTTATCTTCAGATACAATCATATCGTGGAGAGACTCAGAATATTCTACAGAGTTAGCACTTAGTTTTCAAGAGAACACAGGATGCTCTTACATATGGTAATTAATGTTTATAAATTGTTTCATGTTTTTTGGTTATTCTTCATTGGATTTTTTAATTCAATTTTTATATCCCCTCTTCTTATTGTTCTCTCCATTGGAACTTTTTGACATCAACCTTTCTACTGCCCTCTACTTATCCTTTTTATTCTACCACAGGGACCACATATGTAATGTGCAAAGAAATATGCATTTCAGTTCTCTTAACAGTAAGTATATTTTAAATCCATTTTAAGTTATTAATTCTTATCCCTCAAGTTAATCAAACATTGGATCCTTGTAAATGGCTTAACTTGCGTATTGGCTCTTGTCCAAACAGAGACTAAAGTTCCAGGAAACTAGAAATTTGTAAGCAATTCTTTTGGTTAATCAAATAATGTATTTGTCTTCTACCTTAGACAGTAAGAAGATCTTAGTTAATGGGCTTTATTTGTTGAGTGGCCATCTCTTTTGCTTTTGATTTCCAGATGATTATTTGCTTCAGACGTGTGTTCAATGCTTTTTTTTATTAGACTTCATATCAAATTTATCATTGTGCAATTTTGAAATACCATCATGAATAATGACTGTCTCATATATGATTACTGCAGATGAGACATTTCACACGATGAATAGTGAGTTGAGGGAGTTTCCAGCTGTGGAGCTTTCCACCCTTCCCATAATCCTGAAGGTTCTAATGAATGATCAGTCCTCTTGATTGCATTCTATTTAGGTTTATATTTTTTGTTTGCTTTAATTTTTGGACTTTTTTCTTTTCAAAGGTATTGGATATGATCACTCATAATGCTTTTCTTCCTCATTTTTCCTGTTTTGTTTTATAAAGTTTAAGGTATTTTTTATGCGCCTCTGGTTTCTTGATCACCTGTATTTGAGCTTATTTTATAATTAAATGTAGAGTATGTTGACTATTTTCTTTCCCTTTGGGATAGTTTCTTTTAGAGTCCCTATGTTTTCTGCCCTGCTTATTTTGCTTGTAAAGCTTCTTCAAGTCTAGTCTGCTCTGGCATGCCTGTTAATTATACGATTATTTATTAAGTTGATAAATTTTCTGCTGCAGACTGTGACTGAGAATGGCCTTGCTGATCAGATGCGGCTGACAGAATTTATATTAAATGATGTATGCTTCTTTCAAAAATTGTTCTTGCTTACATTTCATTTTGTTAATTTCTTCTATATGTATATTCTGTAATTAGCTTCCGCTCATTTATCTATTGTTAATGTTGGTATTTATGTCATATTGTGGCAGTGTTGTGAATTGAGTAATTTGGTTTTCCTCTAGTTTCTCAACTTTCTGAGATTGTCACCTCGTTGATCTTTTATGTCATATGGAGAGAGATTAGACATCTTTCTTGGTTCTTTTTATATTTTCCCTATGATGTCATGTCTTTATCTTTTGTTTCTTGGTTTTTTATTATTTCTTTTCCAACTTTATAGTTAAATATCTTTGTCTGGATATTCCATCCATGCTAGTTTAAATATTTTAGACCTGCTGAATTGAGTTTTGATCTTGATGCAGCAAGATTTCTTCCAGAAGCTGATGGAGCTATTCAGAATCTGTGAAGACTTGGAAAATATAGATGGTCTTCACATGATATTCAAAATAATCAAGGGGATAAGTTAGTATTCTTTCTCACTTGAATGCTCTTATTTCGTAGTTAATACATGCTTCTAGTTTACAGGTGATTCGTGGATCTGTGATTTATGTTATTGGTTGTTTTACAGTTTTGCTCAATAGTCCTCAAGTTTTCGAGAAAATATTTGGGGATGAATTAATCATGGATATTATTGGTTCCCTTGAATGTAAGTTCTTTCACTTTTTGTTCGCAGACTTATTATTCATTAGTGACTATTGTTGGATCAAATTAATTGTTTAATTTGCAAATTTTCTTATATAACTATTTGGATGCAGGCTTCTAGTTGTAGACTCATGCACAATCCTTTTTTATGCTAACAACCTTGTTATATTTTGGGGCTTTTTGAAAGTTCCTATGTTTTGTGTTTCTTTGCTTACTCTTTTCAAGTTTTAATGATATCTGTGGTTGTTTATGTTGCTATTCCCTTAGTTCAACTTCTAAATTGCAACTTAATAATCCAAAACTAGAGTGTTAGCTTCTACATAATAACCTCATATCTAAAACTTGCACAGAATTGCCAGTCACAACTTTTATGCAGTTATGATGTGAAATTTTACGTCATTATTGAGGAATACATTTCAGTTTTTGCAAGTGATTGATGGTGGAACAATTTTTCATTGTTCATCAGGTTGAAGTTGTTTGAAGCTGGTTTTATTTTTCTGTTTATTGCTTTAACATTGGTTATTTTTCTGAGGTGCATGTTGTGTTGCCATTCAGTATCAGATTCGCTCTACGCTGTTCAATTCTGGATTTTCTGCTTATTCCTCATATGATATTTTTGTCTGCGTGCCCCAGAATTGACTATTTGCTTGATAGTTTATATCATGTTTTGGTAAGACAGTTTCTTCTTTGGTTTGCAGATGATCCTGATGTTCCTCAGGTGCAACACTATCGGAATTTTCTGAAAGAACATGTTGTTTTTAAGGAGGTAATATATTCTTAAGTGGCTCTTACTGCTTACGATGGAGGTGTAGACGTGGGACTAGGAGTTTAGATCAGGGGAAAGAAAATTAAGGAGCTTTATCTGTAAAAAAGAGTTCATTTCATGATATTTGTTTTTTACAGGCCATTCCAATTAAAAATCCTATGGTCCTCTCAAAGATACACCAGACATACCGAGTTGGTTATCTGAAGGTATGCATCATAAATGCTTAACTTATGAGCCTACTCTTGCCTTTAGTTGTGTAATTCTTGCTTTTTATTGGTTCTCTCAGGATGTTGTTTTGGCAAGGGTATTGGATGAGGCCACAGTTGGCAGTCTCAGTTCTATAGTTCATTCAAATAATGCTACTGTAAGATTTTTATTGTTGTTAAATATATTAGGCCCTTTTCTTTTGCATTAATTGTGGTATTTTGTTGTAGGTTATTTCTTTATTGAAGGATGACAGCACCTTTATTCAGGAACTGTTTTCAAGGTTGAGATCACCCACCGCATCTGCTGAATCTAAGAAAAATTTGGTAATTGTTGACATTGAAGTGAAGTTTTATTGTTTATTTTTTATTTGGTTACTGCTTCCTTTGCTTTGAAGCTAACTGTTATGAGAAGCAGATCTTTGGAAATGGATCAAACTTTGTTGACTTTCAGTTCGCTTAGCCTTCCTTTGCTTGTAATTTGTCTAAGATGATTGATTTTTGTGTTTTTTTTCTATCCATTTTAGATGTTAGGTTTCTATTAGGTTATGAAAGGTCTTGATTTAGGCAGGTCAAATATATGAACGTTTAGGCCCCAACTTTCAGTTCGCTTAGTTCTCCTTTGGTTGTAATTTGTCTAATATGATTGATATTTGTAATTTTCTTTTATCTATTGGAGATGTTAGATTTTTATTAAGGTTATCATTTAGATGTAGTCTAATATATGAATGTTTAGGCCCTAGAAAATATATTTATTTCTTTCCTGCGTTAAGGTTCTTTCTTACTACCAGTGGCATGTCCCATGTCTTTCTGGAATATATGTTATTGGTGGCTCTTTTCATGGGTTTAAGCTCTATGGTTTATTCCATATAATTTTTGTATGCATTAATCCTGTCTGCTTATTTTTTAACAGGTATATTTCCTGCACGAATTTTGTAGTTTAAGCAAGAGCCTGCAGATGGTGCAGCAGCTTCGACTATTTAGGTATGCTTTTCTACAAGTTAGATCTGTGGTATTAATGTTTTTGTCATGTTGCTATCTTGGCTCTGGAAGCTACCACTTCTCCTGAATATCTTTTAAACAATTAAATTTTTATATCTTTTGGCTGAAGTGTCCATTTTTTCAATCATTTTAGGGATCTTATGAATGAAGGTATCTTTGACATTATCACTGATGCTCTGCAAAGTCAAGATAAAAAGCTTGTACTCGCTGGGTAATGGTGGCATGTTTAGTATCACTCTTTAATATATTTCTTTCCTTCTTGCTTTGCGTGTTTACTTTTCGTAATTATCGGTTCTTAACAATAGGTCTCTATAATGGATGCAGGACAGACATCCTTATACTGTTTTTGAATCTGGATCCAAACCTTCTGTGCTCTTATGTTGTTCAGCAGGAAGGAATTACACTTTTAGGACTTTTGGTAGGTGTGATTCAATTTTGTTGGTAATATGGTATAATCATTGTTCAGAAACACAAGAATTGGATGAACTTAACAGATCTCCCTCACCATGTATATATGTTTTTGTATCTATGGAGAGAGAATTAGAAGAACTAAGTTGTTCACTTGCAGGTTAAAGGGATGATAACAGATTTTGGGGAGGATATGCACTGCCAGTTTCTTGAAATTCTTCGTACTTTACTGGATTCATTCACATTGTCTGGTGCTCAGGTGCCTACCTTGATACTTGATTTCTATGTGCAAGTTTTATACATTGGTAGATGGGGAATTGTATACTCACGGTCAACCTAAATTCGAAAATAATTGGGGCAGGTTACATGAATCCTTTTCTTCAGTTTAAGGTTAAATGATTTTTGGGTCTAGCTTAACTGCTTTTCCAACCTTTACTTGTCTTAAGTTGCTTTACTGCACGAGAATGTGTTGTTCTTTATTTGAGAGAAGCCCAGGCTTGTATCAAATTACACTCCAGGCATGGTTCCAGGCATAGAGTTATAATCATTAAATAAGCTGAATATTGACAAAAACTGCGTTGTGTCTGTTCTTTCTTATATGTCTAACTAGCCCAATCAAACTTCGGCAGGCTTATGTTTGATCTGAGAGGTTGTTACCATTTAACTTACTGAGAGATCATGGCAGAAGAATGATTATCATGTGATTTTCATACCTCGTTTTTGTGTTATCTTTACACTTGGAGTCCACAACATTTTTCAGTTTATTTGTGCAGGTGTAAAAATTTTGGATGTTGATTTGTGTTTTATTATATATATCTGCTGATTGTTGGAAAATTTTGTTACTTAAACTTTCACATCAGATTTTATTTTATTTTCTCCATGTTGTTTTGAATACTAGTTTCCATTTTTTTTTTTTAACTAGTTCCAATTCTTTCACGTAAGTGCTTGACCTTGTATTGTTTTTGCTGCAGAGAGATACAATTATTGATATTTTTTATGAGAAGCATTTGGGCCAACTGATTGATGTCATAATATCGTCTTGTTCTGATGAGGCTGGCCAGTCAACCAGTAAATTGGCAAGTAATGTCAGAAGAGTTGAAAGTCAAAATAGCACAAAGCCTGAAACTCTGTCAAACATATGTGAATTGCTGTGCTTTTGTGTTGTGCACCATCCTTATAGAATAAAGTAATCTTTCAGATGCCTGTTGTATGTTCATCTAGAGAATTTCGGCATATTAATCTGAGTTGTTAATTGGCTTTCCTTCATTGTTTGCAGGTGTAATTTTCTTCTTAACAATGTTATAGACAAAGTTTTGTTACTGACACGAAGAAGGGAAAAATACTTGGTAGTTGCTGCTGTTCGCTTTGTTCGCACTATTCTCTCTCGTCATGTGAGTGAATTCAGTTTAAGCTTTAGAAAAAATTAATATGCCATCAGAGTTGAATAGTTTGTGCTCCCCCACGATGACATCTTTAGAATCAGAAATGGCATTCAAGATATAAATAAAATTGGAGCAGAAACTGTTTACTGAAAGATGTCTGACATGGCTTTTGACTGTTGTTAGTTGCATTTGGGGACTTGGGGAATTAGTTTCTCAGTTTAAAGATCCAGATATGTATATGGAGGGCACCATCTATATGTTGCCTGACTCTTCATTTTTCCTAAAGTATCCATGTTGGACACTTATTTGACACCTCAAAGAGGACATAGGCTTGGGGCCTAGAGAATCCGAATATTAAGGACGCATTCCATGTCTGACATACTCTTGAGCATTTGAGCCTGGGCAACAATAGGTACCAGGAATAACATATATTATGGTTTGCTGATAGTTGACAGATTTCCTGCCACTGGCGTTTCTACTGCTGTTGTTTTGGATGGCTAAGTTGTTAAGTATTGAGCTATTATGTTTGTTTGCACTATTGCTACCCAACTAGAAGGGTATAAAATTTTACTGGGGCAGGATGGGCATATTTTGTGTTCTTTCTAAATATTGTTTCCCACTCACTGGGCCTGCTGTACCTGTTTTATATATGTATATAAATATATATATATATATTTTTTTTTTTCATTTTTGTGCACCTGCAATTTCTAAGAGTGTGGTTTTTCCATATTATAATGTTATGCTTCTTTTTATTCTTGCCAATTAGCACTTTTCTGGCTGGTAAATATATTTGATAAGTTGATTGAGGCATGTTTTAACTAGTTAAATTAAGCTGTCATTTTGCAGGATGAACATCTGATAAATCATGTTGTGAAGAACAACCTTCTTAAATCAGTTGTAGATGCTTTTGTTGCTAATGGACATCGATACAATTTGCTGAACTCCTCAATCTTAGAACTTTTTGAATATATCCGCAAGGTGCATATTGTTTCCTCTCTATATTTGGATCTTTGACATATCTGGAAGATTCTGTCTGCTAATAACTTTTTGTTTCATGCAGGAAAACCTGAAATTATTGGTTAAATATATAGTTGATTCATTTTGGAATCAGTTGGTTATGTTCGAGTCATTGGCATCTATTCACTCTTTGAAAGTTAAACATGAGCAGGTATTCCAGTTCCTGACCAATTATAGACCTGAAATTTTTAGATCTAGAACTTCTTCGATGTGAATGGTCTGTTTGCAGTGCTTGGAAAATTGTGGAACAAAAACGAATATTAGTGCAGTGGACCCAAGAAAACGAATAGATGAGCGTGCTTTGGAGAAAGAGGAGGAAGACTATTTCGATGAGGACAGGTATACTTTCATCAACAGATTAGTTGACACTTTTCCTCTAAACCATTTCCTCTGTAGTGATTGAATGTGGATGCATAAGCAGTGATGAAGACAATACAACATCTGGATCTCATACTCAGAAAGTACAATCTCAGCCTGTTTTATCCAATGGAGTTGCTGTGAGCTACACATCATTAAGGTATTTTAGTGATCTCATCTAGATGATTGATTAGTGACAATGTTTTACACTGTTGTTTCGGTTCATAATTTATATTGCTCATTTTAATTTTGTAGCCCAAGATCTGGCAGACTAGTTGACTATGATGATGATGAGGCTGATGAAGACTACAGACCACCTCCCAGGACAAAGAGTGAAACCTCGGAGGAGAATGAAGGAACCATCGAGTCCCTTGGCTTGAAGCGTAAGTTGACTGCTAAGGAAAAGGAGCCTAAGCTGGCTAAGAAGCAGCGTTTGGGTAAAAGCTCTAGATCAAGAGATAGTGTATTTGCCGCTTTGTGTTCAACACTAAGCCAGGCAGTGCTGCCTAGTAAGAAAACTGCAAACGTAATGCATTTATCTACTCAATCAGCTGAGGGAAACAAAGGCTTAGGCGAGGAAAATAATCTAGAGAAGGAATCTGGCAGTCCCAGAAGTTCTGATAACAATAGTTTAGAAGATGACAACCATAGAGAGAAGGAACCTCCTAAAAACTGTTCAGATTGCTTGCATATACCGTCAGACAACAGGCAAATAAGTGGAGAGGACTGTCCATTGATACCGCCAACATCCTCGCCTGAAATGGCTGTAAATGGATCTTAACTTATTTGGGCGGGGGAACATGTATTCTTGTTTGTTTTATTCGACTCAAGGATGTGCTTGGTGACTAAAACAGCCTTGCGAAACCAAAGAAAAAGTGGAGTACAAAGTCAGGAAGTGGATGAGCATGAAACTGTGTCTTGCTTGTTGGAGGGGATGATCCCGTATGTTGCATCGGAGGGCTAGAAGAAATGTACTTAAAATGATGCAGCCCCGTCAGTCTACCAGGCCTTTCTGATGCTTTGAGCCTTGAGCCGCCCCAATTGTTGCTTCTGTAAAACATTTCCTTTTTGTCTAATTTTTTCCCCACTTTTTTTTTTTTGATCTATTCTTGTCCTAATTTGGCTTTATGAACCAACTGATAGAATGGGCACTAATATTTGCCCTGCATAGCATGGTGTCCCTTTGTTGAGTTTTGTGGTGGGTGTGGCTGTTATAGAGGGAGGGGAGAGGTTTAGGAATGATGGTGAGAAGTCCCAAATTTTCTTAATTGTAGCTGAGACCACTTGTAAATTTAGAACTGGCTGTTACGCAAACTTCACTATTAGGGCTTTGTTTTTGTTTTTCTTTCATTAAATCAGCAAAAAGCCAAAATTTATTACCAAATTCATGTCTATTTTTGCTAGTTCAAACTTCATTCTCTACTTTGTTTTTGCTCTAATTTCAAATACGTTGCCTTGGTTATATATCTTAATTCATATTAATCTTCTTTCAAAAAAAAAAGTTGATAATAGTATATATTTGTATGTTTTTATCGTGTAAAATATTGAAATTTATATTTTTGTGTTGTGTTTTATATAAAAATTATATATTATAATTTGTATCGATACAAAAATATAAAATATATTTTTTTATTTTATTAAATTTATGTATTATTATTATTAAAATTTTAAATTGTATTATTTTTATGTTTTTAATTTATATCGTATTTTAAATTGTCCCTTATTCCAAATTTGATCCAATAGCCCTTTTTTTTTTTTTTGGCCTTCCAATTTGTGCACCTTTTCTTGTTACGAGGGTAGCTTAAATTAATATTTTTTCAAATCTTATTTATCTTTTAATATTTTTTACACTGTGGGGAGCCCATATTATTAGTAATATAAATTTTACTAATTTTATTGATAGTTTAAATTTTAAAATATTTTTTTGTTTATCTACATGCATCTAATAAGAATTTTAAATTCTAATAAAATATTGTCATTAAAAAAATCATTTGATTAATATGATTAATCATGTAAGTAAGAATTTTAATTAAATATAAGCATAATACATATTTTAATTCAAAATTTTTTTAATATGTGAATTTCAATTATGTATTTATATATGCAATTATATGTTTGATATAAAATTATTATTTAAAAATAAGTGAAAAGGCAAAGATTCTATTTATATCTCTTTTTTTATTATTCTATACCCTCTACTATTAAATACATATCAAATTCAAAATTAAATTTTTTTTTTTACTAAATATAACTCACCTCTCATTTTTTAAATTTTCCTTCCTACCCTTTTATTCCCTAATTCTCCATTTTCCCTCTTCACCTTTAATTAAAAAAATTAAATTCATCAAATTAAATCCAAATCACTTTATGTTTTTAAGTTTTACAATGCTTAAAGATAGGATTTTTAGTTAATTTTCAATTAATTTGGTTAAAATTTGATTAAAATACATGTTAATATAAATTAAAATTTACGATAAATTTTTGGTGAAATTGAGAAATCGATTTCAAAATTTTAGTTTTAGTTTTAATTTTAAAAATTTAAGATTTAAGGTATAAAAGGGGAAAAAAGAAAAAAGAAAATGGGAAACAATAACAAATAGATGTATAAGATACTAAAGATATTTTTGTCATTTATTGAAGTTTAAAATTGATATTTATTATATGAGTAATTTTTTTAAAAAAAATTTATGGTGTATTTAAAAACCTCCGAAATATAAATCTTGTAAAATGAAAAAGACGAAAAGGCCATCTCTCATCTAAATAAAACTATAAAATTTCCTCTCCGCCTTTAATTTGTACCTTCTTCCCCGACGCGAAGAAGTCCTGGTACGCGTTAATTCTCTACTCCTCTTGATTTTTAATATTTAGGGTTTTGTTTTCATTGATGGTCAGATTCTTGAACTTTTATCTAAAAGAATTGTCAATTTAGGGTTTAATACGAAGGAATCGAAGATTTTATTCAACCTTCGTGTTTAGGAGTTAGGGTTTTGCAGTTGTTGTTGTTGTCGTTGTTGTTCGTTGTTTTGAAGAAAATTTGTATCTTTAGCTATGATTTCTTGGTTGTTAATTGGTAGATTATGTAAAATTGTGCTTTCTTTTTGCCCTAGTTCTTTGCTGATCTTTGAATTTCATTTTACTTTTTCATATATAAATTTGTAGGTAAATATTGAGATGTTGTTCTAAAAAATAGATTTTTTCTTAATTTGTTTTTGAAGGAAGAAAAATAGTCTTCATCCAAATGAAATGACCTAACTGGAGGATTTGGGTTGAATTGAATTGTTTTTATTTCAAGATTGGCTAATCTATATATATATCTGCATAACCTGGTTTATTTGTTGGCATCTAACAGATGTCGAGTAAGAAAGAAGAAAAAGCTCAGGCTGCAGCTGAAAGAATCAAGGCTGCAGCATTGAGTGCTGCGAAAGGCCTCAGTCGTGCTCAGGCTGAAAGGGCGGCAGCTGCTGCAGCCCGAAATGTTAATGCTTATGGGCAGAAGGAAGAAGGACCTAGCAGATGGCAGGAGAAAAGGGAAGCAAAGAGGCAGATGTATTTGATGAGTACTGAAAAGGCAGTGAGATTAGGTGAAAGGAAAGACAAGACATTAATGTCTACAATGGGTGCTTCACAGTGCCAAAGGTGTTTTCAAACGGAGCATTGGACATATGAATGCAAGAATGAACGGGTCTACATGTCACGACCCTCACGTACCCAGCAGCTTAAGAACCCCAAATTGAGGATGAAGCTTTCAATCTCTTATGATTTGGACAATCCAGATGTCAAGGATGAGAAGGATGACAGCAGGTCTAAGAAAAGCAAGAGGAAGCATCGGTCAGATTCTGGTTCAGGTAGTAATAGTGAGGCTTCAGTTTTTGAGACTGATAGCGGTGCCTCATCTGTTACGGGATCAGATTATTCCTCAGCAGAGAGTAGTACGGATTACAGCTCATCATCTGAGTCTGAGGAAGAAAGGAGGAGGCGCAGGAGGAAGAAGAAGCAGAAGAAGGGGAGGCGCAGAAGGTCCAGCTCATCTTCCGAGTCATCTGATTCAGACTCAGCTTCAGATTCTGATTCTGATGATAGGAGCAGTCGAAGGAAGAGCCGGAGGCATAGCAGAAGACGCTGAAGGAGAGAGGGCAAGGCACGTATTGCCTGTTCCATGTTGGACTTGCCTATCTTAACTCCAGAGAATTGTACCATCTCCTTTTACTACTTTGTTGGGTCTGTCCGGTTGTAACTCTGGCGCTTATGGTCTTACACATGCTGGAGATCAAGCCCTTACATTAAGTGTGCTAGATGTTTTCATTCCGTTTTCTTTTCGTTTGGGATGTTTTGTTGCGACATATAATTCAAATTAGTTCCCAGTAGTGGTGCACTACCGAACATGTTCGTGGGTACCTTTTATGAAATGATTGTAGCTGAAGAAAACTTATCGTAAGCTTTTGACTCTTGCATGTGCCATCAGGTTTTCTTTGGGTCTATCGTATTTTTGCATCCAGGATTTCGGGATTGCTCTTCAGCTGTAAGGAGCTAAGGTGTGTATCAAATTGTAGTGATGGAGGCTCAGTTAAATGGGTTGTCATTAAGGATGTAATCGAATTGAAATTGATTTGAAAAAAAATTCGAGTTTAACTTGAAATTTATTATTTAAAATTCAGTTTCAGTTTAATCAAATTTAAATTTTAAATTTTAAATAAAAATTAAATTATTCAAATTTATTAAATTACGGTTGTTTATCAAATAAAAAAATTTTAATATTTATGCTCAATTTTAAATTTAATTATTTGTATTTAAATTCAAATTTAAAGTTTTATATATATAAATAAAATAATAATTTTTTAATTAAAATAATAAAAATATTTGTTAAAATATAAAAATTCAAGTCAAATCTTTAAAAATTTAAATTTGATTCCATTGATAAAATTTCTAATCGATTAATAAATAATTAGATTCAACAATAATTAAATTAAATTTAAATTTTATTTTAATTTAATTTAAATAATTTATAAATATTAATATATTACTAACACTATTAGTTGGTATTATTCACGGTGTATAAAAAGAATCATTGAAGGTGATTAAATTATAAATAAAGCCCCTGACCTACCCATATTAACAAAAAAAAAAAAGCATTTGACCCGGAGAACCTCCAACTAGATTCATTCTCTCAATTTCTGACACCTCAAGTGTAGCAAAGAGGCAAGAGCCCGCCAAAGAAAAGAACCCAAAGGCTGTGTCTTTTATCGTTTCCTGAAAAAAAAAACAAAAACACTCAAAACCTAATCGAACAAGATGAGTACCATGAAATTTTGCCGCGAATGGTTAGCTCTCAGTTCTCTTTAATCCTCCTGCATTCACATTTGTTGCCATTTTTTTATTCCATTTAGTTTTTCGTTTTGTTTTCCTTCCTTTACCTTTTTCTCTTCTTCGATTTTCTTTTTTTGGATTTTTTTCTGCGCTTAAATTTTGATTTTTTATTTATTTTTTGTTTGATTGATGAAGCAACAACATTCTCTACCCAAAAGAAGACAGGGAACAGAAGATTCTCCTCTACGCATGCCGCAACTGCGATCACCAGGTTCTTCTTCTTTCTTTTGTTATAATTTTCTTTTTAATTTTTTCATGGATGAAGAATTAAAATTAAGATTAGGGTGCCCTTTTTTTTTTTTCCTTTTTCTTATACGGGTATGATTTTTTTAAAGTTATTTTTTTAACTCAGGTGTTAACCCCACATAAAACCCTAACCCATTCTTCTGTTTTTTTTTTTTTTTTTTGCTATTTCTGTCCTATTTTTCTAATTTAGAAAATGGGTTTCTTTTGTTTTTGTGGATTATAGACTCAATAGCAAGGGGTATCCATATTTGTCAAGGTTAGTGGCAATGAACAATGTGGGTTGATTTATTTACCCATAAAAGAATTTCTGGGCATTTGAGGAGGTTCTCAATTTAGGTTTTTGAACGCTTACTTCTTGGTTGCATCTGTTGATATTATCTAACTATAAGTCTTCTTATCTGTTTGATCTTGTTGAGACATTATTATTGTTGTTTATGCAGGAGGTGGCTGAAGACAACTGTGTGTATAGAAATGAGGTTCATCACTCTGCTGGAGAGCGCACTCAAATATTGCAGGATGTGGCTGCTGATCCAACTCTTCCTCGGACTAAATCTGTCATTTGCGCAAATTGTAAACATGGAGAAGCTGTCTTCTTCCAGGTGAACTTCCTATGTACTCAAGTTTTTGTCTATCCATACAGTGGTTTTTGGATAAATCCTCATTATATGGAAGAAATGTGATTCATTACTTGAGAATATGTGTTTTAGAAATTTGAAGAAAATTTTTTGACTGAAAAGATGAGAAATATATGCTTATGCAAGAGAAGTTTGATATAATATTAACTGGAAATGAGCCTTAAACCCAAGAGTGTGTGTGCATGATATCCGGTCTTCTTATAATAATGCATCTTCTATCAAGATTTTTCAAAATATATTGTCATTAGCATAAAACAATATCGTGGTTGTCAGTTATCAAAAGACTCTGCTTAATCAAAGGGTTTGTGGTTGTCTTCCGGCAAAGGCATATTTGGTTGTGATCTACAATTAATGCACAGTAGGAGCTCTGTTTTTTTCCTTATCCTTCCTTCTTTTATGGCCTACTTTTCTCCTTGTTTTCCCCCACATAGCATTTGGGGTGAGCCATGCATAAGTGGCGTGAGGCTTAGCTAGAATGTAGGCCATAATCAACTTCACTTCAACATGTTTCCAGATTTCGTCCTTTACACCCTATCTTATAAATGGATTTACAGCCTAATTGTTTCTTCTATGCCCCCCTTTTTCTTCATGAAAATTTATTTTTAGTTGATTGACGTGTTTTCAAAAAATGATTTTGCAGTTAGCTAGAGTTTTGTTTGAATGATCTTTTGATGCAAGAGTAGTGATCATGCTTCTTCTAATGCAACAAGTTTTTCTTGTTCAGGCAACTGCTAGAGGGGAGGAAGGTATGACCCTGTTTTTTGTCTGCTGTAATCCAAACTGTGGACATAGGTGGAGAGATTGAGATCTAGTCTACCTCATAACTTGATGCCACTGCTGAACAATGTAATGTTTGTTTTCTCAAAGCTATGTTTTACCAACGACTTTTATGTTAATGTAATATTAATGAGCTTGCGGTGCTTCTCTGTTTAAGTTTTTATTTAGTATTTTAATTACAAGTAGATCTTACAATTTTGTGTAAAACATGAAAATTATAAAATCACAATTTATATTGACTCGTCGAATACAAAATGTTTTTTTTTTTTTGTTTAATTCATGATTTTTATTAAAATTTTAAATTTGACATATTTTTCGTTTTCGTAACGTGTTGCTAAAATATGTTTAAAATTAAATTATCAAGTCTAATTATGAGCCAAAAAGAGCAACGGGTTTCTTTGCACATGTTAAAGATTTTTACAGGTTACGAAGAAAACCTGCGCTTATTACAAATAGAATTCATATTTTCTAGTAACAGATCTGATATGACTTTACAATTCATACAAGTCTAGACAGACTATCATAAGGTAGGGTTTGGGAAAAGTTTTAATGAAGAGTTAAACAAAGATAAAATGAGATTTGTCAATTCTACGTTAGTATTTCACATTTGGATTAACTCTATTTATAATATACTTTGGTAAAGAAGTAGGCTTTCACATCTGGATTTAACAACAACTCGTCATGCCCACAGATGAGAAGTTTAGTCTACTCAAGTTCGAGAAAAAGATAATTTTTTTCTTTTGGAGCTCAAGCTACGCTTGATTGAGTCACGAGTTTATCAAATAGTCAAGTAATATTGTCTTTTTTGTTATTCAATAATCCGTGGCATCAGCTCAGGCCAACAGCCTAGCCTGGTTCAGGCCTAAAACCTTAGCCTAGTTAAGGCCCAAGTTGAAGGATTTTTTAAGCTCAAACTGGGGTTGACTCGTATATTTTATTGCAAAGATCGTTAATAAAAGACCAAAGACCAGCCCACTCTTCTTGAAGCCAACTCGTCCTTTTGGATCTCCTGTGCTCCCACTTCTGCCTTCATACCATTTTCAGAAAAGGAAAGAAGAGCCACTTTAGCAACTCATAAATGCATAAAAATCAAAGCATGCGCTAAAAAGCTCTCTGTTTTCTATTCCTTTCTTTTGGGACCTGACGGGAGACTTCACATGCTAATTCGTTGACAAAATTTTTTTTCCTCGTTATAAATGATGGTGAATGTCTGATGTCTATACAACAATGAACCTTTTTGTTGGATAATTTTCCACACTACCGGCCAATTTCCCCTTGAGACCTTCTCTCTAGAAAGAATCTGAAGTATAAATCAATTACCAAAATTGGTTCTAAGGGAAAAGTGAAAGAAAAATGGAAATTAAAAGCATAAACTTTTAATTATCTACATAGATGGTCTCACTATGGATGTATCTATGAGGGCTGCAAAGATGATAATGTCCGCGTAAACAAGTTGGATAGGCATCTCAGTTTAGATGAGAGCTCTGCATTTCTCCCAAAGTAAGATTCTGCGTTTGACAGCATGACCTTAATATCATGCTTCACTGCTTCTAAACATCGATAATAGTTGTTCTCCAACCTAGAGTGGATAATATCGATAGATAATGGCACGGGAAACCTGACAAAATATCATTATTCCAAACATTCAGTCACATTTTGCCACCCAAAAGGCAGAGTTTTCACTAAAATTATTAAGCAGGATGTATATGCATGTTGAAACCTATCAATGTATAAAACATGACTGCTAGACATGATTTACCTGTTTGTGAAATTAGACTTCTGCAAAACTTGCTTCAATTTATTGACTGCATATTGATCCTGAAACATTTAAAGCAAAAATTAAGAAGAATTCCATGCTGTTGCTTGCTGCCAATGAGGTCGACCTAATGCCACAGTGTCACTTGATCTTAACTTGAGTGATAAGTGGTAGGTTGATCAATATAAGTTCAGGCTCAAGTGCTGATCCTATACTTTTCATTACCTACTGAAAGTTCAGGAAAAAGAAATAATTCATATTTTGCCTAATACCTGAGCTTTATGGGAAGATTTCTCCAAATTTGAAAAGGCAGAAAGCAGCTTATCTCTTATCTTACTGTCAATATGTGGCTGCTCCCACTGAGTATCCGCATCAAAGAGCTCCCAAGGACTGTGAAGTTGCGGTTCCTTGGGCTCACTCCTATACTGAACAGAGTACCTTTCCCATGGACTATCTGAAAATTCATAAGATTTAGGCTTTACAGCCATAACTCGGCCATCCCACCAACTTCCATCGTTTTCATTCTCATCTTTCCACCAGACCCTGCACTTATCCCTGCAGCTCCAATTTCTATGGATAGCAGCACCAAAGCGAGTTCTTTCTACAATGAAGTCGGGGAAACCAGTCAAGTCAGGGAGAGTACATTTAAATGATCTATTGAACATGCTTGAAGAAAGGTCTGTAAATTTGAGAGTCATTTTACAGCAACTCTCCCCAGACCCAGGAAATGTGGAATAATCAAGCTCTTCAACTCTACAAAATTCCACAGCCCTTATCATGTTTCCCCCCTTCAGTGAAGTCCAAGGTCCTGCTTCCTTCAAGCTAATATGATCTATATATTCTTGATGCCCCTGAAAGCATAGAAGCTACCAAATGTAGATCATTTTGTAAATAACAACACTAAACAGCAATATTAAAGCACATAACTTAAATAATAGGAATGGATAAATATAATTAGTGCTTTACTCTTACCTGTCTCAAATATACAACTTCATCACCTAGTTGAGGAATATAGCGGGACCCCTCCTCATGTGTTGTCAACATTAACCATGATAGTTTTCTGGCTGATTGATGGGGCTTCCGTATCGGACTACTGTCATGGAAATGGTAATTACTTCTCCTATTTCTAGTAGACCTTGATCCAACTGCCAACCTTGAACTTGATCCGCATTCCTCCCTAGGAAGTTGAGACCCATTTGTAGAACCAACCCAGGTGCTTCTATGTATGTCCTCTGATTGAAGTACATGCCCTGCTTTCAACCTACTAGACCGTTTGTTTTGAGCCCCATTTGTTGTGCCTTCACCGAGGCCAGCTACTACAATACTCCTATTATAGTTGAAATCATTTGTAGTGCTTTCTACCATGGCACCAACGCCTTCTGAATTTGACTTATCCCTCCGTGTCTTTGACCTTCTATAAACAACATTATACATCTTTTTTGAATCTGGCTGTAACGCCACAGAATCATCACAAGCAGACATGGGAATTCTATCAACATGAGCATCTGAATCTAGAAACTCATCACCTTCACCACCTGAAATAATTTCATTGGGTCCATCAACTAATGGTATCCTTGAAACCAAGTCATTTGAGGAGCTATCATTTAATGCAGCAAACCCACCATTCATATGACCTTCTCTTGAAGGTTTCATCTTCAGTCCAGGACTTTCATTGTTGATTGTGGTCCTTTTTGAGAAAACTCTTAACTTAGTTGAAATAGGTGTAAGGCCTTCTTTTAGCTCAGAGGGCTGATCAGTTCCACCCTGATGAACAGTTGGGGCAGTTGTATCCTTAGCAAACCTGTCATTAGCTGAGTGCTCTTCACCATTAGCTGGACCATCCAAAGCTTCCCTGTTATTCTCAAGATTCTTCTCCATTACTGTCACTTCACCATTCATATCCTCACAAGTTTGGAGATCTGTAGTCAGGGAAGCAATAGCGCAAGCCTTTCCCTGTCTTACATAACCATTGACATCATTTTCTTTTTCTTTGTGGTTGTCAAGACATAGTGTAGACCCAGTATACACATCTGATGACATGGGTTCACCCAATTTCAGACGCTTGGAGGTACGAGCCTTTACTCCTCCCCACTTAATTGCCCCATCTTTGTATCCTTCAGTCAGATCTATATGATATTCAATCTTGTCTGACTGCCCTCTTATTCCTCTACCTATCATGCTATAGTTTACATTACCAGAGGAACACCCCAGATTCAATGATCTTATATGCTTTACAAATCCTTTGGTGGCTTCTTCAGCAGCTTGGCATGACAAGTCTACAGAATTTTCCTGTCTGTCAAATTTTATTTCCACTGTGCTTTCAGGTGACACAAGCTTATTTGGATCACGGCCAGGCAATTTAAGGACCAATCTTCTCCTATTCCCAGTATTATGAGATTCAGGAAGTGCATTAATTTTAGCAACATCCTCACACTCACCAAATAATACTTCTTTTCCTTTTGAATGTTTGATTTGTTCATTTGGCAAAGCTCTATCAGATTCATCACTCTCAATGTATGAATCTCGTGCCATAGATTTACTGTCTGATGAATCACCTTCAAAGTCATCTTCATCTCCCCCATCAGTTGATGTTCCAGTTATTTTAGAAAAGAAGTGCAAAGCATTGCGCGCAGCAGCTCTTCGAGGTCTAGAAGATTTTGATGTAGAAGTTTTTGATGCAGAAGACTTTCTCTGTAAAGGTTTTTGTCCATTTCTTGATTTCTTAATCTGGCCATTACTGAATAAATTGCCATCACATTCATCCAAATTCCTTCTTTTAACACGTCTACCAGAAGATGTCATGATCTCAATCTGAAGTGGATGAAAATTCGAGTCAACTAAATGCCTCCAAAAACATTGAAATCTAGTAATGAAATGGATATTAAACTTACTTCAGCCTTTGGTTTTTTCCTTTTTGATCGACGAATGCCATCTTTATCAGCATCGTCAATCTCACTGTCTTCCGAACTGCACTCTGGATCACCAGAGAAAGAACCCAAACTTCTTTGCTCCCCTCCTGTAGAGTACTCCTCTGTGACATTATACTCCGAATCATTATCATCAGTTTGCACTTCATTTTCTGGTTCCCAGTCCATGGCCTCTAAGAATGCTGGCAGTGGATCAACAATTGCATCTAAGTCTGCCAAGGGCAGGATTTGGTAATCCTGGTCTAGACTGACATCTGGCCCCACAGCAAGATTATCAGGATGAGGTTTCCATTCAAATCCTAAAGCACCTAATCGCCGTTGCTGGTACATGGTCTGATAGGGTTCTGTGTATGGTATCATCCCTAAAATTTCCAACACAAACGGCAGTTACGGGAATAAAATTAACAAAGAAAATCGATAATGGAATAAAAGGACCCCAGTCATTTGGGACAAGTATGAGTAGAGTTAAACCTGAGTCACAAAGGAGATCTTGCATATTCCGTCTGTATGTACTAAGCTGAGTTTCCTGAATTACAAATGTCACATATGCTTGAAATCATCAGAATTTCAATGATGAAAATCTAAAGAGTATTCTAATCATCTGTAAACTCAGTGATCAGCTATGATGTGCGAAATATTATGGATGATTTACTCGAGGCTGAAATATATGCTTCACCATGCTGTAAAGTTGCTAATCCATTAGATCAAAATGTCTAGGAAAGGACTATAAGTCATTGGAAAGCATATCAGCTATGATACACTCTTAACAATCAAACTTTGATATGCTCCTCCCTCTTCTCTCTCCAAACATAAGTGCATGCATGAGTCACGCACATGACAGGCAGAAGCAAGAGAAACAAAGTCATTCAAGGCGAAGAGAGAACAATACATTATTCCCAGTAAAAATTACACATGAAGATTGTATCAAGTAGCAGACAGCATCCATTTTAAGTATTAAGATGACCGTGCTAATAAAAGACCATCGAGTATACTTTTCAGTCTTTGAATGCAAGTACACCATATAAAGCAAATGCTACCATATTAAAAGTTCAAAGACAGTCAACCAACCAGGTCAAGTGAATTCCCGGAAGTATCATGAAGAAGTGGTCGATAATCACCAAGAAAGAACTGTAGGAGAAGTGCACAAGAAGTTTCATTAAAGAGTTGAAGACCTAGTTTTGACTGGAATAAAACCTGAAGAAAATGTAACAAGTTCATTATGATAGCAGGTACCTGATCATATTTGGCATTCATTTGAGATTCCCCTTGGCCTGTATTTAGAATGTATAATTGACCAACATCATCTGAAAGTATAATAGATGTCCCATCCCTATTTTACAGATACAGTGAATTGTAATATGATAGTAACTTTAACATTGCAAAGACAGAATTTCCATAAAGATTCCAAAGCTATGCTTAGATGAGAGGAAAAGATAAAGAATGTTTACTGCAAATAGTAATACTTAATGCTATTTATGAATCCAATAAAAGGTCATAAACATCAAAAGGTTTAAGCATATGATTGAGAACTACAGGAGAAAAAGGGATGGGGAGGCAGGGGAAGGAAAGGAGGAGAAGAGGAGCAAAGGTAGGGTTCCCCTTTTCTGGATTACTTTAAAAGGAAATGGAGGACTACGACTTTGTTTGTTTAAGTAGTGGAATGGGAAAGAAAAAAACTATTAATTGTCCTTATGCAACATATTTATTTAGGCATATTACGTATACCCAGTCAAACAAATTAACATGAAGCAAAAAGCATGCTTGATAAGAAGAATACAATGCTATTTAATTTTCAATTATACAGGAATTTACACAATAAAAGGGTTCTAAATCAAGCATTCTGGTAGTGAACTTACGATGAAAACTTCCCATCAACCAACTTGAAACGAGCAATTTCATATATCCGAATTGGTTTACCTTCCCATATCTACAGCCACAAGAGTATGAAAACACATCAATAAACAGAAAGGACCCAAAGATACTTTGCACGGCATGAAGGTGCTCGAAACTCACATCCCAGACAATGGTTCTTCCATCGTAGCCAGCACTCATAGCTATCCGTGGGTTGAAAGGATGAACATCCAAAACATACGTCTTTAAAAAATGAGTCAAATGGTCAGATAAAACTATGAAAAAACAGGGCATCCAACTTTAGAGACCCTCAAAATCACAACATTCACATTGGAAATCAGAAAGGTAAACAAGCAAGCAATAAAAGCAGAAGAGAAATTAGTCAAACTCTGATTACAGATTACTGGATGGCAGCAAACCAATAAACTTCACCCTTTTTGTAAGCCAAAGAGATCACTGCTTCTTTATCTAGAAAGAATTCCTTTGGTCCACCATGGTAGTTAGATTCTTAGTACAATAACATATCAGTAATTGAGTTTTGATGTCCAGGGGGCATTTGGTATTTTTCGTCTTTTGCTGCAAAGTTTCAGAGTTGTGGTCCACTAGGTCTCAATTAGTTCTAGAGTTCTCACATTGCCTTTATTTTTTACAAGTTGCATCTTATCCCTAAGTCTAATGAGTTTTTTTTTAATATCCTAGTAAAATAGGTTAGTATTTTCCTTACTTGTAAAAGTTGATCGAAGAGCTTTTAATCTGATGGTTATGCTACAACAAAATAAGCTAGTTATGAAACTTGGCTATTAAGGCAGCATTTGGATCCTATCGAAGCTCCTTTTGGTGGGAAATAGCCACATTTTTGAACAATCTCACCGCAGCACAATGTTTGGATAGCAAATGATGCTGCGATTGCACCAACATATTCCCACCGTTGAAGAAAAAATCCACTTGAGGTAAAGGGGTTCAGAGGAACTTTTCAATTCACTGCAGCCCTTTTTAAAAAAAACCCTTGCTTCATTTTTTTTTTCTTTTTGGAATTATAAGGCACATAGCTAGCTTTCTTTCCATTATTTTCCTTCTTTTTTTTTTGTACTTTTTAAACTTTATTTTAAACAAAAATAATTATTATTTTAAAATAATAATGAGTATTATTTTTATTATCAATTTTTATAAAAAATTATGTAATGTATTATTATTTATATTTATTTTCAACTATTTACTAACAAAATTATTATTTAACATAAAAATAATTTAAATAATTTTTCATTATTTATTAATTTCATAAATTTTAAATAATTTAAATTTTTTATTATATACAATTTTAATTTAATATCCTTAATGATCATTTTATCTTCTCGCTACAATTAATTTCACCATCACCACTGTTTTTAGATTTTACCACTAATTTTAATCTCACCACTACAGTAGCCAATTTCACCGCTACCATTATTTTCAATCTGACTGCAACTAATCTCACCATCCATCCAAATGAACCCTAGATTGAAAAATTCCATCCTTCCCACTTTCTGTACTACCTTCCATGTGAAGTCTACACCAGGTAATAACACTATTATACAAGAATATGCAGACTGGATGGCCAAGGGTACATGAGTTCAAATCAGTCACCATGTTAAAACTGACAATTAACTTATTTCCCACTTCTTTAAAAGTGAACAAAAGGCTAAGAGAAGGAAAGCAAACAGAAGAACATCACAAGCCAGAAAATAAGGGGGGAAATGTTGATAAGGGTGCTTCATGAAAATATCAGAAACATGTTACTTTTCAAACAGAGAGTTCAAATGAACGGTACAAGGTTTATAATGCAACTTTTCAAACAGAGGACAGTAATCCAGCCAACAAATCACCCAGACCACCTATAGTGGTGCAGCGGCTAAAACAAAGATAAACAAGAATCGGCCTGAGTAGTGGCATGCTAACCTAATAAATATAGTAGATTTAGACATATTGAAGACCGTAGCTATCCTCACATGCAATTACATACATACAATGCAGTAGCCAATAGTAAAAAACCATTCCAATAATTCAGGCATGGAAGCGTAAACTACTTACAGAATCAGTATGACCAGTCAAAGAATGTACTATGCTACCATCAGCAGCATTCCATACGCATATTCTGCAATCTGCATCATGAGAATATGTTATTCAGCCAAAATTTAGAGAAACTTCTGCTCTTGCATAATCCCAAGCAAAGAGCACAACCATGCTCAATCCTAGTCCACAGAACCTTTAAAAGTGCCCAATTAAGTCTAGAACCTGTTTTTCAAAAGAATACATTATTACACATCATAAGTTGATGACATTAAATATTTACAGTAGTTTTAATAGTGAATACAGCCTAAACTGAGCTTAAAGTTTTACTCAATAAATGCTACAAAAGCACCCATGTTAAGTTCTTAAACTGTTGTTAAAGTTAATTGCACTAACAAACCTTCCTGATGACCAAACCATAGACTAGCTTAGTGGAAAATATAGCCCAAACTCCATTAAAATAGTTTTAATAAGACTGCTAATACCATTCAACAAATAGACATGAAAGGGGTGGGGGAGAAAGGAAGGTCTGAATCAACAACTGAACTATAAGGGTCTTTATAGATGCATAAGCAATGAATTGAGCAATGGCATGAAATGCATGAAGCACTAAGGTCGAGTTATGTCGGACATATCATCATGATCACGAGAAGTTTTTAACTCCAGATACATGTGAGAGTTCCATCTTTTAACCTTTTCTTTTCTTTTTTAAGGAGGGGAGAGGGTGTTATCAGCTTTTGAAGGGAATAGGTTGCCATTGATAAAACTGAGAAAAAAATCTATAGTCAAAATAAATCAAGCCATTGCAATTTTATTTTCAGTACTCCATTAAGTTATCATTAGCAACCAGAATTTTCCATTAAAAGATCAGGTGAAAAATAAATACCCATGATAGCAGCAAGGACAAATCGGTTATCTAGGCTCCAGATTATCATATTTACACCACGAGGAGTTGGAAGAATTCTCTGGCGTGGACCCCCTCGTGGTGGTAGTGGAGGCAATGGTGGGGGAGGAACTCTAAGATGATAAGCTCGAGACCAGCGGCCTACTTTACCCTGAACCAAGAAATATAAAGATAAGTTCCTAGTAAAACATGCATTAGGGAGAGAAGGCGTGGTTGCAATCAGGAACTTAATAGTAGACAAATGATGAAGGCCCTGGAAATTGATGGTGAACTTGTGAAGACAAACAGTTTATAGCCAATAATAATTTACATGTGATCTACGAGATCTTGGAATCCAAATAATTGCACTGCCGTCACGGGAAGAGGTAACAATGTTGTCGTGAGAAAACCTGGAAGATATCATTGACCATATCAGAATAACAAAATAGGCTGTTATATTCTTCTTCAAAGGGTAAAGTCTAATTAAAAATTGGAAGCTAAGAAACCCCCTTCAACACTTGTTCACCTAGACGATTCTTAAAGGAGGGAAGGACCCACATGAAGTAGAAAATACAAGAGTTGAAGAAAATACCCACCAGGAGTTTCTAAAATTTTTAACATTCTCTTCCTGCAAGCTGTCAGCTGTGGAAAATCTTGATGAAACAGAACAACCACTGCAATTTAAGGCAGTAACATAAATGGAAATTGAAATTCTCTTAGTAAAATATCTGAGCAATAGTGCATGAACGGACCTGAACTGCACATAATTGACATCATTCTCATGTCCAGCTAACACATCAATCTCATGATTTGGTTGGTTTGAATCATCTGTGTTGGGTTTACAAGCAATCCACACCTGCAAATGATAAACAAAAATGAAATCCTACACCTTAAATTGCACAATTACAAAAGAGAAGGTAAAGCAGGACAAAATCGTGGAAGAATAAGAACAACTCGTAGCAAACATGCATAAAGTGTACCCTAGCTAAAGTGTCCGAGCTACCAGTGACAAAGACAGATCCATTAGCATTGAATGCACAACAAAAGATTTGATGGCTCTGTTGAACAGCACCTGAAGATGAACCATTGTTCTTTCCTGCAACCATTTTAAGATTGCTATGTAAAATCCATTCACCAAGAAGAAGCAAAATAATGCATAAAAAGGTAACAAACCAGCTACAGAATCTGAAGGCCTGGGAACATATATCCGTGGACGGATTTCAGCATTCCTAGCATCCCATATCCTACATGTCCCATCATCAGATGACCTGCATAGGGTAAGGAAACAATACATTTAATTTCAATGCAAACAGCAAGTATGTAACAAAAGCTAACATAAATCGAAATATCAACCTCAAAGAGGACTCAATTAAAAGATTTACAAGAAAATCGATAAGGAAATTGAGCAAATCAAAGTACTGAAAACAATCATATAACCACCAAAATCACCAAGGAAAAACAAACCAAATTGCTGGTAATATTAGAAAGTAAAGCTTCTGTATGCCTCATAGTTAGGCATTTTAACCTTGTATTATATAACATTGGAGGGCCAGCTTTTATTTGTTGATCTTTTTTTTTTTTTTTTTTGGGGGGGGGGGGGGTTTGGAGGGGCAAGATGACAGAATTTGACAGTTCTGATGACTAATTCAGACAAAAGCAAAGGGCAGCAGGAATCAGTCTTACGATAGAAGCTGATATACAGAGCCTGGCCTAGGACTAAATGCAATGGCAGTTACAGCTCCAGTATGTCCACGCAGAACTGAAATTGGCAGTCCATCTGGCAAGCGCCACTGTCAGTGAGCAGGAAAGAAAATCACTATCAAGTAAGATAAATACAATTTTCTTAAGCAGGAAGAGAAGAAAGAATTAATAAAACGTAGAGGATGCTTACAACACGAATAATACAGTCATTCGAGGAGGATGCCACCATAAAATTATTGGAACTGACAGCCAGGTCAGTTATGTCACCCTTTCATCCAAGTAGAAAATAATGTAACATGTAGCAAAAAACCAAAGATAAAAAATAAAACAAATAATTGCAAGATATGTGCATTACAGCTCATCAAACTCACTTCATGTCCACGGCAGCTGGCCAAGCAATATGCGGTCTCCATAGACCAAATTTTTACAAGACGATCATCAGAACCAGTAATAACATACCTCCCAGATCGATCAAATATTGCTGCAGTATTGTATAAATACAAAAGAAATCAAACTCAAATTCATGATGACAAGAAAAATCTTGTCAAGTTGGAGCTTTTAAGCACAAGCAGGCTAATGCTCAAAAACATGTTCAAATACAGAAAGATAACAATAGGTAAGTTGTTATAGTCGAGGCCACAGAAAAGCTAGAATCTCTCAAAAGTATAGGCAACACATCTTTAATGAGCTCACAAGTCTATAAATAAAATCTCTTCACTGTAAGCCTCACTGTCAGTTGACCTACCTCTCTCTCCTGCTTTATTTGGAACTTCTTTTTTTGAGAGGGAAGGGATGGGTTAACAAGCATGCAGGCTTAATTTAGGACACACAAATGGGCCTAACTAACCCCCCAATCTGAAGCACATTGTATCAAATTTACTCAGCGATATGATTATTATAAATGCAAATAACAGCTCAAACTGCAAATATGAAGACACAAAAACCATACCACAATAGACAGCATTACGGTGCCCCCGTAACCTCTTGATATTTTGCATCTTCTGCACCATAGTTGATGGTTTTGCAATGGCATAACATGCTGCACGAATAGAAGGTGCACGATGATGTCTTGTGAAACCACCCCCAATTTCCCTTAAACTCAGTCCACGAACCTGATCTCCATGCATATGAGGCCAACGCATATGAACAGGAGGACATTTGACTTCACTTTTTCCTTTATTGCTATTATCTGAAAGGACAAGACAACCAAAATTAAGAATAAGTTAAAATTTTAACTTTCTCAGAACAATGGCAGTCCCATACAGGGAAATTTGTGGCAGAAGGAATCTCCTGAATAAAAAGAGGAAGAATGAGCAACAGGACTTCATCTGATAATCCAATGAAGAAATAATGTTCTCAAAAACCAAAAATAAAAGGACTTCATCTGATAATTTTCTCTAATATGGTTTCCAAGTTTAAAATGCAAAGGAATCATGTTCTATCGCTGAAATAAAGCCACCTACAACTCAAAAGAGAAAAGCGCCCTGTTCCCAAAAGGGTGGGGACATCAGCTGCATTTGGAGTGTGTCTCGCACTTATGCCTTCTGATGGGGAGGATGCACTTAACAACAACTGCTTTAAAAGCTTTATCAAGTGATCTGCTTCAATGTGAGGATTCCTACACAAGTATATATGGCATAAAAAAAAAGTTACACTTCCTCAAGAAATGCTGCATTAAACTCACAAAATACCTTACCTACTTAATTATAAGAGAAATTGTATGTGAAAAACCATAAACCACTAACACATTTACTGCTATTCAACAGATGTCAAATCATCACCTTAAATAATTCTAAAATCTTATCACATACCTTTCCACCAACTGAGCATAACTTAATGGGAATGTCATGCCATCATCGTTTTCATGTCCACTATGTGTCCCTTTCCTTGAATACCAGGCATGATACCTTCTGGGTAGAAGTTGATTTTCGAGCACTTCATTCCAAAACTGTCCACATGTTCTTTTACAGGGGCTGGTTGAAAGAAAATGCATAATCAAAAAGTAAATTTCCCCGAGGTCAACATCTACATCACGCTTGTCAGAATGACATGTCTCTGCATTTGCAAGTTGAGCATTCTTTTGCACCTTAGTGGAAAAAATCAAAGGCTTCATTTTAACAGAAGGAGAATCACTGGAGGGAACATATTTCTGGAAAGCGATATACCCTGCAAATTAGAACAATACAATCAACAGAATTTCACATGACAAGTTCTCACTGATTTGGATAAGGAGACAATACATAAAAACAAGAGCTCAATGACATGTATAACCAAAATATCCTTTCAGTCCAACACAAACTACCACAAAAAACCAACAAGAGAAAGAACCTAAGTTGTCAGCACATATACAAAATCCCTAACCTTAAATCGAACACATACTAAATACAAGCACAAAAGTGACTTCAGCACGCATTAAAATCAAAATTCAACGACTGGATTCTCGTAATCAAAACCTCAATAAGGAATTTCCTTTAAATTCAACTACAAATTCAAGAAATTCAATATCAAAGCATAAACATCGAAAAAAAAAAAAAAAAAACTATCTTCACAATGTACCACGTGGATTAACCGGAAGGACAGTCACCGGAAATTCAAAAGTCTCTTCCACACATTTGAAAAATCCACAATGCAAACGCCTGCAAGAACAATAACAAATTAAAAACCCTAAATTCAAATGGTTTTCACTGCTAACAATCAATAACCATCAATTCTTAACTCAAAAAAGCAAACAAAAATTGCTTAATTCGACATTTAATCCGATACATACACAGAGAACTTGGCAGCGAAAAGAACTAAAATTAAATGAATTTCAAAAAAAAAAAAAGAAAGTGTTATCTAGGTATATACCTTCAATGGAGAAAGCTCTTTTTGGAGTAAAACGATGCTTTTTGGATGTTTCAGTGTTATCTTCTTCAACTTAAGAGGATTTAGAGTAGGAATGGGGATCTACTGGAGAAAGTAATGGCTGAAATTTTTATTTTATTTTAAAAATAGAAGGGAGAATTGGAAGGGGAAGAGCGTGCAAGCCGCACGCGCGAGATGAGGAACTTTAGATACTTGGAGGGAGCTCCGTGCGTGTTCCTGTTGGGGTTTAGAGAGAGAACGAAGAGATTCTTAAACGAGAGAGAAAGAATAAGAGAAACGGAGGATTCAATGCAGCGTTTTATAGCGTTATATGCTCACTGTATCGCTTAAACAGAGGAAAATTTGGGATTATCGATAAGGAGGGGCTGCCACGCGCATGAAACGTCGCGTGCTTGATGAAATGTAGGGTAATACGGCGCCGTTGGTCGTCACTGCCTGGGTGTACGGCTCTGGGTTCGGTTTTCTGGTTCGTTATGGTCCGTTTGTTTGTACCACGGGTGGGCCCTAACTCGCTTTGGTTTTTGTCTTAATTGCATTTGTTTTCTACTTTTAATTGTTTTAGAATTAGATTAGTCTTCAAAATACCCCTACTTTAAAAAAAAAAATTTATATTTCATTAGTATAGATTAAATTTTTCAATAATGAAAATAAATGGTTGTCATATATCTTAATTAAAATATTTTAAAATAATTAACAAATTAATATGATAATAATTAAAAATACATGTAAATATTTTAATTTAATTTGTAAAATTTAAAAATCAGATAGATGAATGGTGTATAAATTAAAATATATATATATATTATTAGAGAGTTAATTCTTCAAATATTCTAATGCAAATTTATAGAATCGAGTAATGATTTTATTTTTAAAATTATGTAAAATGCTAATATTTTTTAAGTTAATCAATAATTTTATAATTTATTAATAAAACGTTGAATTCTTAATTTTAATGATTAAAATTTAATTATTAAAAATTTTAAATATAAAAAATACAATTTAAGTTAAAAAAATAATTTGAATATTAAATAATGTAATATTTAAAAAAGTGCAGAAATTTGAGTTGACCCTTTTATTTTCGCAGTTGGATAAAGTTTATTAGGTAGTCTTAACACGGTTTAAAAAGGCGGTTAAAAGTGAAGAAGTTAAGTCAATTTCTTCAACAATATGTTTGACTTTGTTAATATATATCAACAAAAAAATTTAAAATTCTTAATCTATTTTTAAATCTTTTTATTTTATTATATATTTGACGGAACAAAATATTATGTGCCTAAGATTTTTTTTAATTTATAATTTTAATAATATGTCAACTTATTTAAGAAAAAAAAAAACTCACTTTTTGTCTGTCATATTGCATGATAATTGCAACTACATGTTTAACTTTTATTTAATAATATTTGGGATTTTTTTTTTTGAACAATTATCCAAATTCAATTTCTCTCTCACTCTCCCTTTTCTTCTAAAATAATTTCTACCAATTTTTTTATATTTTGATAATTAGTAACTTTGTTTTTTTAATCATTAAGTGATAAGATTAATAAAAAATATATCAAAAACTGTATAATTTATTGATAAAATATTAAAATTTTAATTTCAGTAATAATTTTAAATATAAAACTATTTTTAGCCTTAAAAAAACCTGTTGCGTTTTAGTACAAGTGTTTGGCCCAAAATCCTGAAAAGCTATTAAAATTAGCAGTTGTTTGTAATGGGCCTTAGTGGTCTAAATAGAACAGAGACAAGTGAACCCTAGAAATACTGGTTTGGACCGTGGATGTTTCGTTTTAAATTGTGTTATGGGCTTACTGTGAGTCCAATATATCTCCTGTCTGTCTGTCTGTCTGCCTATTTCAGTCTTTGTGCATTAGGTCCTTTCCTTACCATTGTCCTGATCATACGTAGGGATGGCATCGGGTCGGGTTCGGGGCGGGTTTTGCTCGCCCCGAATCCGATTCGACTTAATGTTTAAAAAATTCGAATCCGATCTTATCCAAAAATTTTTTTATTTTTTCATACTCGAATTCGATCCGACACTATATAAATCGTACCCGATTCGACCCGACCCAAAATTAATAAAATATTATTTTTTAAATATAAATATTTAAAAATATCATTATATAAATATATATATATAAAAATTAATTAAAAAATTATTTTTACCATTGTTCTCATTGTCTTGTGATCGACAATAAAAAAAAAAACGTTAAGAATCGGATAGCCTAGCTTGTGATGCAAGTACAGAAAAGTTAATAAGCTAGCTTGTAGTATATACCTAATTTTCATTTATAGCTAATTTCCATTTTGGTTTGGTTAATGTCATAACTGTAGTCGATTGTTGTCTTTTGATCTTTAGTATTGATCAATATTTTTCTCTTTTGCTTCCATATTTTTATTTTTCACGAACAGCTCAACACCTACACTTAGTATTAGTTTTTTCTTAATTGGCCAATAAAAGTAGATAAATTTTTTTTTTTTTTATTGAAACCCTGGACAGTTATGGAGTTTATTACATCAATTTGATGCAGTGTAATTTTTTAGACTCAATATATTTTTACTTTCAAATTGTAATTAATATTAGTATGTGATTGAATGAGCCATATGCCAAGCTATTGCCAAAAGTTTGAATACTTTATATTCTTTTTGTTTTATTTTCTCAAGCAAAGCCTGACCCAAACTAATTTATTTGAATATAATCCAAACTATATACTCTATTGAAAGAAATGATTTATGGTTTTTAAATTTATAATACTCCTTGGAGATGCAGACTCAAATCTCAATAAAATTGAGTAGAAAAATTAAAAAATATTTATTATTTACAAATTGTCAAAATTGGGAACTGCTATTGCAAATTAGTAAAATTTGAATCAATAATAAATGTTTCTTCTTTATTCTTTTTTATTATCAATTTTTTAAATTTTAGGCAAATCTTTAAATAGTAACTTTTTTCTTTGGCCAATGTAAAATATCAAACACATCCTTACATGGTCAAACACATCCTTACATGGACAAACATGCGTTTACTTTATTATTATTTTTTTGTAAAATATCCAAAAGACATAATTAAAAAAAAAAATTGAAAGAAACCCAATTTGCCATTTTGGTAATAAAAAATTATTATATAAATAATAAAACAAATAAAAGAAATATATCATTCCACATGTGAGTTTCCCATGCATGGACCAGTTGGACATTGACATGTTAACGGCATAAGCCATAAATAACTCTTGCAAAATTTCACCTTTAATTATCAAAATTATGAAATAAAAAAAAAGTAAATAAAATTAAATATATATAATATTTTTTCAATTAACATACAATTCAATCATACCTTTCATCTAGAGATATAATCGATTAAGTTTAAATTAATAAAATATTAAATTTGAATTCGAATTTAATTTAAAATTTAAGATTCGAAATTTAATTTAAATTTAATCGAATTTTTTTTTTAATTTAAACTCGATTCGAGATAAAATTCGAATTATTCAAACTCACTTAATTAGGTTCAATTAATATATAAAATGAGTTTAATTTTTATATTCGATAAAAATTAAATGATATTTATGTTCAAGCTCGAACTCAAATTTGAGATATTTTATTATTTAAAATAATAAAAATAAATTAAAAATAAAATTTAATTATACTCACAAATTACTCAAATTTGATATAACAATACTCGAATTCGATTCAATTGATAAGTCAAATTACTCGAACTCAAACTCAACTTAATAATAATCGAATTAAATTTAAATTTTATTTAAATTAAATTCAAATAACTTATGAGTATTAATATATTATTTATATCTTTATCTTTCACCTATGTTTTTTTTATGTCATAATGCATGAATAAAAAATTATAATTATTAAAATTTATTAAATATTATTTTTTAAAAGTAATTATAAAAATCAATTTTTGTTTCTTTTCCTGTTTTTAACTTGTTTTACTTTCCATCGTTGGTCTTGTCCAACCTAAAATAAATACTAACCCGTACTTACTTCTTACAACAAAGTAATATTCATTTTATTCTTATCTCACCTTCTCACTCAACCGGTCCCTCTCTCTTTCTCTCCTTTCTTCCTTTCCATCCTTTCCCTTTTTCTCTTTGCATCTCTTCCTTTTCCACAAGGTAATGCCAAAGATCTCTTCCCTCTCTCTTTTCTCTTTTTTTCCTCACTCTTCTTCTCTTCCCATCTTCTTTCTTTTTATCCTGTTATTGCACACGTACGTACACTCAAACACATTTACATTACACGAACACGTTTATATAAACATGAATTTGATTTTTTTTAATGTTGTATTTGGTTTTTGATTATGTTAATAACCATGATTAATGATGTTTGAATGATTTAACAGAAGTTAAAAATGGCAGACTTCAAACGTGGTGATGGTGAAGACTTCTCTGCCACCCAAGACAATGTGGAGGTAGGTGCTCTACAAATTACTACTACTTTTTTTTTTACTTGAAAATTTAAACCCATCAATCTCCATCGTTAATTTTCTTAAAGCTCACCCTGAATGAGTTATAAAAGGATCAACGGTTCTGATGTTTACTATCATGATTCAAAGTCCACGTGTGGCCCCACCACATGCAGTGGGTGTCTCCTAACATAATCTCTTATATTAGTAATCATTATTAGAATGCCTAACTTTTTTTTTGATTTTATTGTAAGAATTTCTGATTATTGGTTATCATATTTAAATTATTTAAATTAATTTTTAAAGATGAGTTTTGAAATATTCAATTATATACGTATAGGAGCGATTAATTTATATCAATATAAAAATTTTATATTTTATATTTTTAATCATTAATTTTAATAAATTTAAAAATTAAAAAATTTAATGAATCTATTAAAATTAATAATTTTAAAAAAATTATAAAAAAAATGTAACTTTTTTTTATGCAATGTCATCCCTTTCCGGCTTTCGGCCCTAAACGACAGACCGTATTGTAACCTTTCCAATCATAAAAAAGATTGTTGTTCTTCTGTGCGTGATTTATGGTGTTAAAGTGATTCCATGTGCCCATAGATAGCTAGGGTAATGAAATCAACAGCTATTATTATGACACGACAGAATGTATAGGTTGTGATGGGAGAGAGGGTGAACGTAATGTGTATTTCTGACACATTCTTTTGAAATGTTGGTAGCGTTGGATTGTACGTACAACAGTACCTTATACAGTATTCTCGACCCAATTTTGCTTGTTAATCTGTCAACAAAAATCACGTGGAATTCTATTTTTTCAGTACTTTTTTTTTTCTATTTTGTCTTTATTTATTTTGTTTGATATCTATATTGTTGGTCGGCTTAAAGATATAATTAAATCAAACCGAATTAATATAATAAGAAATTTAAGTATTACTTTGATTTAAAATTTGTTACGTGAAATTTGATTCAAATTTAATTCAGTTTTAATTTTAAGTTATAATTTAATTTAAAATAAAAATTAAATTATTTGAATTTATTTAATTATATTAATTTAATAAAAAATAAAATTAATTTTTATATTTAATTTTAAATTTTGTTATGTAATTAAATTCTAGTTTGAATTTAAATTGATATGTATAAGAATAAAATAATAATTTTTAATTAAAATAATAAAAATATACTAAAATTTAAAAATTTGTTTAGATTTTAGAATTATTTGAATTGAGCATTAAGATATTTAAATTCATTTTATTCGATAAATCGAATTATTCAAATTCGATTAAATAATGATGAATGATTGAGTCGAACTCAAATTATTTTTTAGCATTGATGTAACATTTATATCTTTAAGTCCAACAAAGTAAAAATATGTTATGAGTATTTTTTATTTAAAAATGAGAGATAAATTATTATTTTTGTAAATACATATTTTATTTTTTTATTTTATTTTATTTGCTTAATTGTTGTAGAGAATAGACACAGCCAAGAAATATGGAGGGCTGGTGCCAAAGAAGAAGCCCTTAATCTCAAAGGTAAATAAAAAATTTTGAAGGTTATGATTACGACAAAATTCAATTGAATTTTTTATTTGATGTGATGAACGAACAAAAATGAATGTAGGACCATGAACGTGCCTTCTTCGATTCAGCAGACTGGGAATTGTGTAAGGTATATGTCCTACACTTTATGACCCAAAAATTTACAGTTGGAGTCCATTTTTCTTTTATTTTGTCAGTCAGAGGGTCCCAAGCTGAACTGGAAACCATAGGCCCAACAGGAATTTTTATTTGTTCTGGTAAATCGAATCCCATCCAAGTGTTTATTTTTGCTCTGATTTTTTCTTCTTGATGTTTAATTGTGAAACAGCAAGCTGCAGGAGGAGTTAATCAAGAATCAGCACAGGCAATAGAGACTTTGAGACCAAAGCTTCAGGTATATAAATATATTTATATATATTGTATCGATTATCGATCATTTCCTCGAATTATTACCTTTCGAAGATTTTGTATTTATATGTGCATGCACGTAAATGATTTCCGATAAATAATATATGCAGAGAACACCTCACCAACAATTACCTCCGAGAAGACCCACTTGTACATCTCATCGAGATAATACGGCAAGTCCCTTATTTATTTGATTGATGTTTTTATTTTTATCACTTATTTTTATTAGCTTAAAGGAAATGACGAATTAGGGGTGTGATTGATCAAATTAAAATTGATATAGTATTAAATTTGAATTTAAATTTAAATTTGAGTTTAATTTAAAATTCGATTTAAATGTGATTTGATTTTTTTTAACTCAATTTAATATAAAAATTGAATTACTCGAATTCGTTCAATTAAATTTTATTAATATATAAAAATAAATTTAAGCTTTATATTTGATAAAAATTAAATTATTTGTATTTAAATTTGAGTTCAAATTTTAAATATTTTATTAATTAAAATATATTAAAATATATATATTTGATTAAGTTTACGAATTATTAAATCAAATATAAAAATACTTAAATTTTACTTAATTTGATAAATTAAATTATTTAAATTTAAACTTGATTCGATAATAATTAAATTAAATTTAAATAATTTATAAATATTAATATATCATTTATACTCTTACTATTAGTAAAACCATAAAATTATTATCATGTGATTGCAAGTTCGAATCTTAAAATATTCTCTTATAAAAATATAAAAAAATTACGTACAATAAATCTTTTCCCGGACTTCGGCGAAACAAAAGATTTTTTTTTTATCAAATTGTAATTTAAAAAAAAAATTTCCCTTAAATGAATTGTCCTGGATGTCGTACTCATGATTAATTGCTGTTGATGTTTGTTGCAGGGGCAGTAGAATTCATCAGGGGTGGCTTGAGAAGAAGGGAAGAATATGTTTGTAACATTTTTATGGTGATGAAATTTGATACATTGCAATGGGCCCTTGATTTAATTAGTATCTTTTAATAAAAAGGAGCCTTCAATGTTCAAAAACAAAAACTTCATAGCTTTGTTAATTAGCTTATTTCCTTAATTTTATACCCCATTTCTCCTCATCTTTGTGTTTCAATAATGACCAAAACAAAGGCCACTCCTTGTCATTGGATATGTTATAGAAGTGCATTGAAAGCTATTTACTTGTTAAAATTTTATTTTAATTTTGCATTAATTTGATATTCGAAAATTTGATTTAGTGATTAATGTATATATTTTTATTAAAAGCTTACGTTTTAAATTATTTACTCCCTTTGTCCTATTTTTTTATCTTTTTTTTTTATATTCTAAACTTATTTGAACATTTAAAATTTTTTATATTTAAAAATTATTTTTTTTATTTTTAAATTTTTTACATTAAAAATCATGAAATTTAATCTTATAAAAAAAATTTAAATTTAAATATTAAATACATTAAAGTCAAATTTTTTTTTAACTTTGTGAAAATTAATATATAACAAATATTTTGGGATGGAGGGAGTATGTTTTTGAATAAAAATGAAGGAATATTATTCAAATACAAGGTTAATATTTGAAAATTCAAATTAAATTATACTATATTACATGTTAAATATTAAATAACTCAAAATTAATTATTTCACTAATAAAAAACCATAAACTTTCCTTAAAATAAAATTTATGAAAATTTTCTAGATAATTATTCTCCTGAGTACAGAATTAAATAGAAAAATATTAAAAAATGACTTGTCATAAAATGATTGGCATTACATAGAAGTTTCTAGTCTTAACGACCGTATAAAATCAAACCTCCCCGGCCCGGCCGCACCTCACAATGTCGACATATAAATCGAGAAAGAGCTTCCATCATTCTCAAAACGACAGAGTGTTTGTCTTTTCTCAATTCCTTAGTTCGCACGTTCAAACTATTGATCTTCGATCGGAATCGGAGTAATCGGCATTTCATCGGCGAACGAGAAAAAAATTAGAAATTGAAATAGAAATAGGGGAACAAGATGCAGATCGACGTGAATGCGATGGCTCGTAGAGTCGAAGTCGATAATCGAATTCCACTCCGTTATTATTATCGAATCGCCGATAATCTCCTCAAACAGGTTCACCATCCAATTCTCTCCATAATCGTTCTCTTTTCTCAATAATTATGAATCTATGATCGGTTCATGTTTAATTTTAGCTTAATCTTAGCTTTAATGATGCTTTTTTTTTTTAGTTTTATTTGTAACTGAATTCATAGTTAATTATCTTAAGTATTTGTAAAATGCTAGTAATTTTAGTGCTTATTAACTTCGTTTGCGACATTGCCTGCGAATTCTAGTTCAGGTTTTGATTTAATTTTTGAATTTTCAGGCGAGCATTTACCGAGATGAAAAGAATGTAGTAGATTTGTACATAATACTACTTAGATATTCAAGGTGAGGGAAGCTTAGTGCTGATGAATTTGTTTTAGTGCTAAGTTAATTTGCCTAAGCTTATTTGTGAATTTGTTTTTGGATCAGTTTGGTGTCAGAAACAATACCATTCCATCGAGACTACCCGGTTTTGCTTCTGAAAGAAAAGACAGCGTATAGGAAGGTGAGGTTTAATTGTTGTTCTGGCCCGCTTTATGATGCGAGTCTGTCTGTATGGTATTTGATGATGTTTTGGTTGTAATGTTCCTAATTTGCAGAGACTTTTAGGTGTACTGGATGAGCTTGAATCTTTGAAACCGGAGGTTCAACGGAGAGTTGAAGAACTAAATAAAGATCAAGCAGGGGCTCAATTGGTTGAACTTGATGGCCATGAAACCACTTCCTATGGCTTAGTCAAGATGTCACCTTTGGATTGGCTTCCTGTAAATAAAGGATCTAATATGAACTTGGATATTAAGCAGGTACTAAGCCGTTTATAATTGGTCGAGGCAATGTGATTTGATTATGTAATTATTGATTTCTCCTTTCCCCTGTTTCTGTATGTATGGTTGTCCCATTTGTTTTCTTGTTTTTGCTTGCATTTTTTTTTAATAGAATGTCCAATATTGTAACTCTGTTTATCCTTTTTTATCTGGCTGCAGCCTGCCAACATGGCAGTTCTATCTTCATGGAAGTATAGCAATGATCGTAATCAAATTGACAAGCAGTTCCAGAAGTTGTGAGGGTTTTTTTCCTTGTTGATGATACAATTATGATTTGAATCATAAAACCTCTAAGTCGCATCTTTGCAATCTGAAACTCAGCAGTTGTATTGGTGGGATCCATTAAAATTCAATTCTCTACTTTTAGGTGGTATCTGATGGAAAGGGAATTAATTGATGTCAAAAGCATGGCCGTACATAAAATTCCATATGTGTTACTTCTGTTTTACAGCATCATCTTGATTTGTTTGTGTTTGTCCATCTATCCCCTTATTGAAGATTGAAAGTTGTATTAAAAATAAGAACTAGTTCAAAACTTTTTCACTGAGGCTGGCATGTATTAATCTTCCTGGATATGTTCAGGTCTCTTAATATACCTCTTCCAAATAAAGAAACTCTGTCTAGACACTCTTTTCTGGGCCCTAATGGTCTTCGAGGCCAGTGGCATGGACCAAGTGCAGAGATAAAGGTACATCTCTGTCTTTTGAATCTTCCTCCCCATCTTCTTTCCCTATTCATTATATAATCTCTTTTTGCATGCTGAACCACAAAACCTGCATCAAATAATTGATTCTGCTGTGTAATACAGGTTCAGTATCCGAGCAATGTGGACTTGGTACCTGTTGAAAATTCAGGGTACGACTTCAATAAGGTCTAATCATTCTTCTTTATGCTGACATGCATATTTTTCCCTAACCATTATTATGTTCTTTTCCCTTAGATATTCTGAAAATATTAAAAGATTGAAATATGATGAGACTTCTAGTTTGTGTTGCTACAATGTGGCTGCTTTAACATTTGTCTATTTGGTGTCACAATTTGTTATAGCCTGAATCAGGCTGGACAATATGGTCCTTTGGCTGTAAAAGATGGTGATCCAGGAGGGGTTGGTTCTGCTATGGAGTCAGTACTCTCCTTAGATGATGGTCGCTGGTTACATCCTAGTGAAGTGTTATGTCCCCCTTTGATTACTGAAGCAAGGGAGGATCCTTTCCAGTTTGTCGGTGTGAAACAACCTTGTCCTCCTCCTGTTCTTGTTCAAGTCCAGCAGGATTTTACTCCAATTTCTCCATCAAAAGTTGCTGATCCAAGACCTGGTCCAGCAAAGCCTTCTCAAGATGGAATGCCAAACTCTAATTCGTATCAACATTTACATGTTGTATGTCTCCTGTATCAATTCTTGCTCTTCCCTGTTTGCTTGGTGGAATTTAAACCTTACCAGATTTGGCCTTCTACATTGATTTATATTTGAATTGTTGACTTATCCTGCAGTCAGTACGTATGATGGAGGATTTCTTACGATTGGCTCGGGCAAATACAGAAAAGAATTTGGAAACATGCGGTGTTCTAGCTGGATCATTGGTGAGAAAACTATATTTTTGAAGTTGATAAGTTTTTTGTTTAAGAGAATTAGGAAGTAGAGAATTCAAAGTTGCTACAGGAGGTTGTTTATAGTTTTAATTTTTGTGGCTATAGAAAAACAGGGTTTTCCACATCACCACACTTATAATTCCAAAGCAGGAGTCAACTTCAGATTCGGTATGATATATTATTCTTTCTAATCGAATTTTTCGTAATCCTGTGAGCTAACAGCAATTGTACAAAGAGCTTACTGCTTTGACGTTCATTCTGGAAATTTGCTTGTATCCTTGGGATTTAGTACCATCGCAATGATACATTTATTTTAAATATTCAGTGTTCAACATTAAACGAAGAAGAAATTTTTGAGGTTCAAGATAAATTATCTCTTTTCCCTCTGGGGTGGATTCATGTAAGTTCACAATCCTTGAGTTTCCGATGGATATTCATGTGATTATGTTTGTTTTTCATCTCTGTGCTCTTTTGCTTGTGAATACATTCGAGTATGAGGTGGGCAAAAGCTCACAGTTTTTTATCATGTCTGTTTCAAAATGCTGTTTTCATTGCTGTAATATCCCTTTTTTACAATTCTTTGATTTTCAGACACACCCAACTCAGACTTGTTTCATGTCGTCTGTTGATCTTCACACTCATTATTCATATCAGGTAAAAGAACAAGTACTTGCTATATATACTGTCTTATAGTGTGATTCCGTCTTACTGCATATATCATTCTTTTCCTCTGCTTCCAGCATATGAATTTCGCATGATGCATTTCTCTGACAATATTTTTCTGGTGGATTTTTTTAGATTATGTTACCAGAAGCAATTGCAATTGTTATGGCCCCAACTGATTCGTCCAGGTAGATTCTCATTTCCTCCCAATGACCATGGCATTGAATCCAATGAAACATCCCTAATATTATACTGGTAAAAGCAAATCTATCATGGTTAGACAAGCGTTTCCTATTATTTTCACTATCTGATAATTTCTAGTTAGTAACTATGTACTAGCATTTCAAACCTTCATATTTTTTAATGGTCATCTTTTAAGCAACAGATACAGGAAACTGATGATACATCTTTGACTTGAAAATGAGATGCATATATATATATATATATATGTATATGTATATATTTTTGGATGAGAATAAGGAGAAACTTATTTTTTCACCAAAGGGAGAAAGAGATGTTTTTCCTTGCTCTGTCTGTAGAAGCATATTCTGTCTTTAAATTTTCATTTTGTCTAGTTGATGAAAATGGGTAAAGGATGTGATTATTCCTGTGTCTTAATTGGTTAATTTACCTGCTAAGCTAACAATGTTGAAAATGATAAAAATAAGAAGGTTAAATCTTAGCAGTTGAGTACGATGAATATTAGGCATCTCTAAGATTGAAAAGATATTCCCTGTTATATCTACTTGTACTTACTTTCACATGTTAAACAACTTTTGCATTCTGTTACAGCCCACATGGTATCTTTCATCTGTCTGATCCTGGCGGTGTGTCCATTATTCGTAATTGTCAGCAACGAGGATTCCATCCCCATGAGGAGCCTTCAGATGGAACCCCAATCTATGAGCATTGCTCTCATGTCTTTATGAACCCCAAAATAAAGTTTGATGTTGTTGATCTCCGGTGAGATGCGTTGTGTCAACCCACCCTGATGATTTATGGGAAAAAATTTTCCATGGAGAAGGAATCATGTAAGTGTCCCTGCTAAATTACTGTTTAGCTTATGTCGATCTTGTAAATTCAACTGAAGAGAATTGTCGTGCATATAGAGCATACTCATTTTTCTTCAATCATATTGTAAGAATTACCTTTCCTCATCCCTTTGTTGCTTTGTGCTGTATATTAATACCTGTTTTGTAGATTAAATTTAAGTAATTATACAAATAGTGGAATTGCTAGCCCTCTTTTTTCGTTAACCAGGTTTGACTGTTGGGATAAGCATTCTGGGAATAAAATTTTAATTGCACTGAGTCGATGTGGGGCAGTTCGACTTTAAGATCGCCTGGAGAGGAGAGGAGATGAGGCTCTGGGTTGAGAAATGAGAGCAATTGCATCTCCGGCCCTTGAAAAGGCCTGAAAGTTTATGAAAGGAAGCAGTTATTCAGCTTCCAAAGTTGGAGATAAAATTAAATGTTAACCCTGTATCAGAATCATTGCGAAGTTATGGTCTGTTATGTTGAAATGGCATGAACTTAGCTTAGCATTCATGGTTGTACAAACTTTGAACGGGTGAGCTGAAAGGTAAATAGAAACCATGCCTTTCAATGGGATTGCCGGTTGTTGAGCAAATAAAGAGAGGCTTTTAAGGAAAAAGAACATAGGCTATAAATTTTCCTTGATCACTTTTAAGGGACCACCTATCTCTCGACTCCAGGCAGGGTTCTTAAGATGACAAAAAGAACATTTTATGATCACCCCGATGATCTGTCCGACATTGACAACTCATTAGCTTTCGAGTCCTGTCTTGCACCCATTCTGCAAGTGTTTTAGAGGCACCTATGGCTGTTCAGTATCATGTTAATTGTCCCATTTGATAGGTTAGGCGGCCTATGGCCTTGTCTAACTGTGTGGTCGGATTCAATGTTTACTTGAAAATGAGTTAATAACCTTGTCACGTAGAGTAGATATTGGTTCAAAAATTGTTTTCCAATTCAAGTTTGGATTCTGAAATTTCAAAGGATATTCTACAATGATCGATATATCTTTTTCATGATGTATTAATATTTATGTTAAAACTTTGGGTTAAGGCATAAAGCACTGTTCTTTTCGTTTCCTTCGATTGGCAGCCATTAACGTGGGTTGCCAACAATCGATGATCACAAAGTAATCACTTGATGGAAAGAAATGAAAAAAAGTTAGGTATTCATTGAAATAAGTACTAATACTTTGTAATTTTCTGATTTCTCCATAATTGTCTATGTCAGAACTATAACATTCTTTTGTTTAAGTAACTTCTAATTATATTTTGCGATTGGTAGAGATAAATTAATTAAAAGCATTGCAACGTCAAAAATTAATTTGGGTTGCATTGTTCCCGTCAAGTCGGCCCATGTTGCTGAGATTTTTGCTTTTTTACCAGTTATTTCTTTGTTCCTGTTTTTTTTAAAAAATTTAAATTAAATGAATTTACATTATTTTTAATAAAATTAAAATTTTTTTAAAAAAGTTTGATTTTTAAAGTTCTAATTTAATATAATATTTTTAAAATATAATGATCAAAATTAAACTCATTTTAAAAAAATGAGCATATAAAATAGAACAAAATACTCTAAACAAACAATAAAAAAGCTTAAAATTCAATTAATAATAACTTTTCCGTCTATATATTTTAAAGAAATTCCTCTTGTTTCGGAGAAAATTTTGTTCCCTATCACATTTGTATTTTTGTCGTAGATAAAAAAATTCACGTAATATAATTAATTAATTATAATATAATATAATATATAAAAAATTATTAAAAAATCACACTTTTAAATAATAAAACTTTACTTAATTTTTTATTATAATTAATTACTTTATAATATTATAATAATAAATAATAAATAAAATGCTCCGCTACATGCATAGGTGGTGTAAAAAGTCAACGGCCCCGGCCCCAGCCCCAGGTCCCCCCCAGGCGCAATGCCACCGAACATTTTGACTGTTTAATCAAGGACCGCAACCCTATGTTTAAACGAGGGTTAGACGTAAAATTAACAATTATATATTTATATCATATAAAATATTAATAATTTATATATATAATACTTTACATAAAAATTAATGTTATAATTCATATTAATATAAAAATATATAATTTTTTTTATTTTATTTATAATATTTTATTTTTATATTTTTATTTATATTATTTTTATATCATATAATCGTACCATATTTTAAATTATAATATATATATATATATATATTTCATTCCTTTTACCGGTCGACATTGCTGCTACTTTACTCATCACTTAGCATCTAATTGTTTTAAATTTTTACCTTCCTTTTTAGTGTTCAATCAGTCGGAAATTTCCCGATTAACAAGAAAAGCTTTAAAAAAGAAAAATTAATAGACTCATGGAGTTCCTGCACCATTCAAGAATCAACTTCATTTCCTCCATTTTCTTAGTTACTTTTTGGCTCTACCAAATTTCTTATTTACTGAAAAATTTCTTTATAATTAACAAATTCTATAAGAAAAAAAAAAAAAACAACTTTAATTTTTTAATTCCATGAATTACAAAAATGCTTTGCAATCAGACTTTTTCATAATAGATTCACTAGGTACATATCTTAGGATTTTATTGGAATTTAAACGATATTAAAATCGTATTTTTATTCTATTTTGATTAAAAAAATTCATATTACAATATTTATTCATAAAAATCAAAGTTTAATTGAATATTTTTTCTTTCTTTATCAACCTACAATATTTGCATGTCAGTACTTATTTTATAATCATCCTACGCAATAATCTCTGTTAGGCAACAAAATTAGCAAAGGATTTTCTCAGGCAGCACTGCTACTATGTCTACATCATCTCTCTGTCTTATTTAACCTGTTTCTCTACGTTCAAATTCTAGCAAGGCCTAGGCATAACATTAAGCACCACCCTCTTCTCTCTCTCTTTCTCTGATCTTCAGTTCAAGGCCATTGGGGAGTGAATGTGGGAGGGTAAAGATAGAGATGGGGAGATCTACATGTTGTGAGAAGGTGGGGTTGAAGAGAGGGAGATGGACAGCAGAGGAAGATGAAATATTAGCAAATTACATTCATGCAAATGGGGAAGGGTCCTGGAGATCATTGCCCAAGAATGCAGGTATATATATGGACTTCATTTATACAAAGATCAAATGAAGATTTTGTGTTTTAGAAATTTTTTTTTTTTTTTTTTTGGTTTCAAGTAAAAGAAGAATGATCATTTTCCTTCTGAATAGGTTTGTTGAGGTGTGGGAAGAGCTGCAGGCTAAGATGGATAAACTACTTGAGGGCTGACTTGAAGCGAGGGAACATCACTGCTCAAGAGGAAGAAACCATTGTTAAGTTGCATAGTGCTTTGGGAAATAGGTACACATTTTCCTTTCACTCTTGCAGATCACATTGACAAAGTTTTTGCTTGAGTTTCTGATAGGTATAAATCTTGAAAATGTGTTTAGAATTTCATTAGAAACATTTAGTTGTACATTAATTTTGAAGAGCAACCTTGTATATGATACAATCCTTTCCTTTTCCCCAAAATGTTCTTTTTTTTGGGATTATATAGTTTATAAGGTTTGAATTGTTGATTTTGAACAATCAAATTTTTAGATTTGAGTGGTTCTTTCATTAACTATATTGCACACATGGCTAGCTGGACTTGAAAACATAATAAAAAGTTTTATGATACTATATATTTGGATGTGCCAATGCCCCAAATTTGTGGTTTCCAGCTGCCTGTAGTTTCCCCAATTAGGGCCACTTTAGTTGGGTCAGACCTGACAACTAGCCAGGAGAGGTGCTTCTGAGCTTCAATTTGGCCTCAAGATGCTCTAGTGGACATATGGTTCCAAGAATTTCCATCAAATGGCTGAAGCCTAGGTTATTTCGTTGGGGCTTAGATGATATAGTCTGATCAACAACTTATCCTCAGAAGCCAGTACAATTTGCAAACATTATCAAAGGTATACTTATTATACAGATAACTATAACCAGTTGAAGCATGAACCGACCAACTATTACATATATATAGGTCCGAACTTCAGGCATGCACAGTTAATGCAATCTCTTCACTAAAACTTCATTACTTCCTTCTTTTCTCATTTAAAAACGGGAGATTTTTCTTTTTAATTTCTTTGGATAGCTATCTTATTACTCAAAAGAAACTACGGTAAGCAGATATAATTTGGTAAATTTCATCTTTTAAATGAAGAATTTTCAACTAAGCTAATACCCTAGTTGTCTTTTAACATTGATTTAAATGTTTAACCAGTGTTGTTTTCTATGGTTTGGACTGTTTCAGGTGGTCTCTAATTGCTGCACAATTACCAGGACGAACAGACAACGAGATTAAGAATTACTGGAACTCTCATTTAAGCCGAAAAATTTACAGTTTCACCAAGATAATAAAAGATACCAAACCAAGCAACATTGGTGCTGTAACAACCGCAGGAGAAGGCAAGCGAAGAGGCGGTCGAACCAGCCGCTCAGCCATGAAAAGACACAAGTTGGCTTTGATGTCACTAGGTATTCCTAAGACTGTTACCCCTAATGAGGTTTTTGATCCCGCTGCACAAGAAAACAGCCCTGGGGGACAAGTCCGGGACAGCAAGGACATGACAAATATGCAACCTGAGGACAATGATGACCCTGATTCAGCAGTACTAGAAGGTAGAAGAAACCTTGGAATGCATGGCTCTTGCATGCACAGCAGTGCAAGGCCTGCAGGCAATTATGATGAAAGGCAAAGCACAGGAATAGCATTAAGTTCCGGTAAAGAAAGCTCTAGCGTTGCGGTTGAAATGTACGGCTGCAGCGAGAGAGAAACTGAGGAGGTTCTGGGACCATACGAGTGGCTAGACAATGAAATAAAGCGCCTTCGCAGTATCCTGCAAAGTGAAGGTGTGCATCCCAGTGGGAACCATGCAGGCTCGATCACCACAAATGGAGAAAATGAGGTCAGGGTTATTATAACTGAACAGGACAGGGACGTTAATGGGATCCAAAAAGGTGCTAAAAATGATGATCAAGAAATAGAAAGCTATGGCATCTGGAGCTCATCAAATGCAGAGATGACTGATGGGGAATGGCAGATTCGTAATTCTTCATCACCAGGGAATTCAGTGTTTGATGATCATGAATGGGTTGACTGGGAAAATTTTGGTGGTGGTTTCCAGTACTATGATGATGATCAATTCCCATTATGGGATGATTCAGGTAAGGTTCTTTGTTGGTTATTGGATGGTGACAATGCTGATGAAGCTGGAGACGCACCAAATTAATTAAGAGAGTGAAGCTGCTGTTGGCATTAATATTTTAAAATGATTACTTTTGCTCAATATATTTCAAGGTCTCTTTCTTCTTTGTTTTTTATCCCTATTATAAGAAAGTTCAATTGACATATATATAATATATATATATATATATATATATGAATAAACTTTTTTTCCAGCCTGAAAATACTTATGTAACAATGTTGACACTTTCACGTTTCAACATTCAAATACTAATTTGTTAACATGAATGCATCTTATCAGTTTTCTTCTTTTTATATTAAACTTTTATTCCATAAATTTTTGTGCTTTTCCAATTTCAAAATTAAGATGTATGATTATGAATTTGTTACTTGGGGATTTCAAATGTAAACCAAACACTGGACACTGGACAGTTGGGGCATGAACATGATGATCTTAAGTAAGTGCTCTGGATCACATTATGGACTCTGGGCAGTGTTACCATTTTTCACAGTTTTTAATTCAGGTAATTACAGAATAAATGCCATTAAAAAGGAGAGGTGAAGAGAATAAAATATCAACGCCAGGGTTTCGTTGAAGATGACAACAAAAGATAGAATATAAATTAAGAAAATCTGTAAATTTCACCATCATTGAGATTTGTGCCATATAGACCTAATAATTCGAGTATCCGCATAATGTAAATTATTTAAATTCATATATTTATATCATATTTTATACGAAAATTATATGTCATAATTCATATTTATATAAAAATATAAAATATATTTTTTGATTGTATTAAATTCATATATAATTATTGTTAAAATTTTAAATTTTGTTACTTTCATATTTTATTTTTCATATCATATTCATATCATATTTTAAATTATTAAATCTAATGCCATACACGCATTGTTTGCTGCAAATTATAAGGAAGTTAGCATAACTATTCATATATTTCAAATCATATATATTTTTTTATATCTAAATTTATGATTCTATAGTTAATGCATATTTTTAAAATTCTTGGATAAAAGGTTCAAATATAATTTGTTGATGATGAAGTGGCTGGGGAAGGGAAGGGTGAGGATCATTATGATCTTTGTTGATCAGCTCATCCCATTTACTACTGGTACATTCTATTCAAGGGAATTAAAGAACATTGATATTTATGCCTACGGAAAGCCTACCATAATTTAAAAATACAATAATTTGGGAAAAGTACAAAACTCTAGTCAAATATATTTATGGTTAGGACAAAGTTATATACAATCATTTCATACACACATTTTACACACTCACATAAAATATATTTTTTAAAAATTCTATTATAACCCATAACAATTTTAATATTTTCACTTAAGTCCTTAAAATAATATATATATAATATATATATATATGAATGCATCATGTAAATGCAATACTTTAATGCATAAACACTATCCTTATTATTATAGGTGTGCAATTATCAATAAATTACTTTTATATGCATTAGATGGTGCATGTGTATGTGTGTGTGTGTGTGTGTGTGTGTATATATATATATATATATATATATAATATGAAAATGCAGTAGTAAGAAGCATTTTTCTTTTAAAACTTAGTACATAAGAATATTTGTTTTAGAAGTTTGAATTTGACTTTATCTTACAAAATCAAAATACACCAGACAAGGCAGCACATATGGAATTCCAAAAAGAAAAAGTACTGTAACTTGTGACAATAATGATGAACTGAACCAAATTCATAAATAATTAAAAAGATTTGTTAATGAATGTGTTTAATAATTTAATTATTATTTATAATAATATTTTTAATAATTAATGTGCTATATTTTAATGCATTAAGAGAAAAATGTTAATTCCCAATGCCTTAATATATATGAAGCAATAATTTGAAAAATGAAGTTTTAAGAATCTTCATGATACAAGATCCCCATGGGATCATAGTGAAGAGCAATATGCATCAACTTTAAAACTGCAAGATTTCAGTAACAACCTCATCAACCAAAGCATTCAGTATTTGACCATCAATGTCTTCTCCAAGTAGAAATGCATCAGCTTCAAACTCCACCCATTTTCCATATTGACTGCTCATGTCCTTGTCCACAAGCTCATCCACCATACAGTCTCCCATGCCTCTCCACCCTGAAATCTCCTTGTACACTTCTTCAGCTAACCGCTCATTTCTTCTCAGAATTGTCATCCCTTTTGCCCATGTTCTAAATCCCCCACCCACATACCGCCTGCATCTCAAGTCTACGCATTCACTGACTAAATTAAATAGTACCTTCCGTTCCAGCCTAGACTCCCCCCCATCACTTCCAAATACTCCTCTTCGGCTTTCCAACTGATCGAAAAGATGAGGGTTTATTATTTCCTGAGCATGGCCTAAGACAAAGTCCTTGAACATTAATTCCACATTGCAAAGTATCAGCTTCACATATTCTAGTTCCCAGTTTACTGAATTCATGAGATCTGACATAACCATTTTTTGATTCCCTTTTAGCCATAGTTCCACAAGATAAAGAAGAAGCAGAATCTGATAACTCTGTATCAGCTTCTAGTGAGTGTAACTTCTTCAAAGAACTCTGCCCAAGAACTTCCTGAGCTTGAACAGATGAACATTGCTTGCTTCCTAAAATTGTATCAGAGATATAGATTAGTATAGCTAAGAAAAAATTATAGCACAGATTTAATAACAAACATAAAGTATAAGCCACTAGCTTTAATAACCTTCTATGCTGAAACTATCTGTGCTATCAGAAGAGTTGCAGCTTTCGGTTGAAAAGGAAGGTTCAAGGATAGAAACTGGACTAGGTTGCTGAGCATCAAGATGGCTACTGCTGCATTCATCCATCTCATCATCTCCCTGAATGTTTCATATTAGCATTAATTATCATTTTCTGAAATAGTTTTGATGCATTTCATAGCGACACTCACACACATGCTTTGGATATGGTTAACATTAAAACCCCAAAAGGTGATACATTCAAGTGGCAGAGGCACTAGTATATAGCTAGAAGCACAATAAAGAAAGACTTGAGCAGGTTTTTCTTAGAAAATTGAAAAACCACGTCTTTTACCTGAAACTTGTGTTTCAATCTGAGCAGTTGAAGATCAGTAGAGGAAAGGTCGGAACTGTAACAACTCATGGTACTAACAGTATTAGGAGTGTGCCCCAGATCTTGTGAGATTGATGCAGAAGTAAAAGCTGATCTTGAATTGAGAGATTTGTGACAGGAAGATTCGACGGCATTACTTAATTCCCTAAGCTTTTGTTCCAAAAGCATGCTTAAAGCATCTCCTCCTATCACATTATATCCCAATGAAGACAACTTCATACTCTCCCTGTCAAGCAACAATCTCTTACCCCGATTATCCATGCAAATGCTGTTATTTCTCTGTGTAATCTGAGCAGATGTTTCCAGTGACCGAGTAAGTGGGGCTGTGAATGTGAAAGAAACAACATCCATGCCTTTCTTCTTGCTATCTTCAACCCAGCTGAAGTTCCTTTCAGTAACAGGATGATCTTCCTTACCATTTTTTGCAATCAACACACTATCAACAACCTTATTATTCTCAAGATGGAAATCCCTATCAATCGATCTTTTCTTCCTTGGGTTATTTGTACCTGAATATGGACCTCCTTTCTCGCTATCCAATGTACCCAAGCTCAACTTCCTTGAGCCAGTTTTGGAATTCCCAACAGATTTACCTAACGTTTTGTGTTGCCCAGAAGCAGAATCCCCAGAAAGCACTTTACTACTGTGCAAGGTGGAACCAATGGGCTTTGAAGGTAATTTGTCCTTGTCCACCATACAATTTTGCTTCTGATTGTTCCTCCTGAGTACACCAGAACCATTGTGCATTGAAGATTTCTTATGCAAACTTTTTGAGTTCTTGGTTGGCTCTTGGAGGGTTGATTTGACTTAACTTCACTCTGGTCTTTCTGCCCTAACAAACTTCGGCTGCTGCTTGAAGTCAATCCTTCTCTTTTCTGCACATTGACCTTTGCTTGGATTGCAAGTGAAATAGACTTCGCCTTACTCTTTAAAACAGAATAAATTTCTTCTGTATCAGAAGTCCTGGGTGATGTTGTGTCTATTGACGCATTCCAGCTCTTGTTCAAAGATCGTCCTTTAAGATAATTGGCAGCATTTGACTCGATTGGCCTTCTAGTCATTTCGGCAAGCCTGGATGTTTTATGTGCAGCTTCTGCTTTCTCTTTTAAATCTCCAACTTTCAAGGGCATACAAGAAGATCCAATGAGAGGCATTTTCTGTGCAGCCTCCATTTTTTCTTTGAAATCGCGAACTTTCACAGGCACTGAGGATGATCCAACCAGAGGCATTTTGGCTCTAGTAATGGCTTGGGGTCCAGGCTCAATAATTCGTGCAGCTGCTTCCATTATCTGAGCAGCATTCTTAGTAGGAATAAAAGCAGGACTTTTTATAGGAGACAAAAGTTTATGGTGGGTAACTGGAATTGATTTAGCTGCCTTAGAAGGCAAACTTTCAGTTTGGAATTTCTCTATAGGCTTGCTGACTATCTTCTGAGGCTTTGACTCCTCAAAGTTCCTGGAAGGGCCCTCCATCTTATTGAATAGATCTCCAGGATAAACTATTTTCTGGTCATGATGATAATTAAGTTTTCTATTTCGGAAATGACCATCTCGAAGAGATTGAGTGTCAAAAAAAGGGGTGGAGTAGGGCTCAGAAGACGTGGGTAAGGAATCCAATCCCATAAGCCTGGCCACTACACTAGGGGCCCTAGCTCCATACATATCATCATCTGTAACTGAGGAAGCACAACTATAATCACTACTTCCTTTGATGCTTGTTCCTGCTCCAATTTCATCCTCATCTGTCTGCAATAATCACAAAAAAAATTGTAAAGCAGGCTAAGACTAAATCACCACTGTCAAGAGTGTAATAAGATCAACCCTGAAATCATCAGGAATTGCCATGTTCCCACCAGATAGAGTCGTGTCATTGGTAAGTTTCCATCACTTCTCTTTCCCTGCTTTGAACGCTCTAAAATTTGAAGAAATAAAGCCCATTAGCAAGCACAAAAACAAATAAACCATTCTGGTATAAGAATATATGTTGCACTTGCACATGTATGCCGTGCTTGGTGAGACACATATTGCATGCACATCCTCACAGAGAAGACAGTTATACCTGGGAAATCCGACTTGCTTGAGAATAACTTCTTCTGGGATTTTGCAGTCCAGTCAAATAGCTGAAAAAATCCACCTACATAACCTCCTCCATTTTTTGAACCTTCTTTGTCAACTCCCATTGTATGAAAGAAGAATTCAGGACTGCTCAACTTATATAAGCAAATGATACAAGAGAAATAGAAACTCCATTCCACGAACCAAACTCATCTGTAGCTATTATTAAACACAACAAACAGTTCAGTTACCAAGTAAATTGAATTTCTCACAATCAAACTCTACATTAGAAGTCTATATTATAAACTCCTAGGAGATTCTAAACCATTATAAGATGTTAAGTTTGTGAGATAACTCCTCCTACTAAGATCTCCACTGTTCAAAACAGATAAAGAAACTAAGCACTATCACTTCTCAAAGAGCATATGTATATTATTACACTTTCCAAGCGTAGAGCTTTCTATGTATGTTTCCCTTGATATTTTATTAGATGAAATGGAAGACCTGATGTCTATCTGGATTCCCTAGAAGGGAAGTCGGAAGACTGTTAATGGAGGTGAACTACCTCCTCCTTAGCCCTAATTTAAGATCTCCATAAAATGCAACAAGTAACATGGTCAAATGTAGTATTTCTATCTTCATTTCTCATTACACTTAAATAGACATTGCAGAACTTGAAATAGCTAAAATTTGTCAAACAAACGAGACAATAAAAGAACATGAAATGAACAGATAAACCACCTGTTCTCCTGCAACCACAGTCACCAGCTTAGATCTATATCACGATGCACTCAATCTTAAGTATTTTAACCAAATGTTCTCCCAATTTCCAGGTAAGAAGCAACTTACAATGTCAAAACTTTGCTATAACAATATCTCTACGTGTGCCTCTATATCTTTGTTTATACTTTACCATGATAGCCTTGCTATTGAACAAGCAAAGATCATACCATCTAGCATTTGTCTTTAACCCTATTTTCAACAGCTGAAGTTTCTATGGTATTAAGGAGGAAAGTCGTATAAACTAATTGCGTTGACTCATTTTACTAAACTAAACATCTCAGATCCCAATTCTAACCCAATCTGTTAATCAAATGCTTTTCAGCTCTATTTAACAACAAGAAAACTATTATACTAGAAATAAAAGGTTGTCTGAGAAAGAGAGACGGAGAGATTGCTCCTATAATGTTCCAAGCAATTCAATTTCATTGAACCTGCATGAAGAACACTATGTTCAAAATTTCTAGTCACATTCCTTTCCCAGACTTTCTTGGCACCAAACAAATCCCAAGTGAATAATTCAAAAAGGAAAACAAAAACACATAAATCAATTCTATGCCAACTAACAAACAAACAACCTTAAACCAAGCAACAGCAACAATACAAACATCAATAAACAGCAGCTTCATAAGAAAATCAATTGCCACAACCAAAAATAAAAACCCAAAACTTTAAATCAAAGAAAAAAAAAAACTTACATTGAAACCAATGAATGGGATCAGCTTCAATACAGCTAAATGGCCTCTGGGTTCAGCTTAAATGTAGAGAAAAGACTAAGCTTTGGTATGGGTTAAGCTTAAAGTTGAGATTTTTAGGAGAAACAAAAGTGAAAGGCTCCTCCTTTGTGTGTGAGAAAGAGACAGAGCAATAGAGAGACAGCATTGTAGTTCAAAGCAATAAATGGAGACAAGGTTACAACATGGGATTCTCTTTTAAAAAAAAAAATTTAATAAAAATGTTTTTTCAATAAAAAATCATTTATACAAGTTATCATCAGAAGGAGGTAAAATTAAAAAGCGTATAACGTCTCTTTGGAGAGGAACGAGATTTCAAATTCCAAATGGAGACTCGAGTGCTCCTGGGGTTTTTGATAAAGTTACAAGCGAGTGTTAATTAGTTTGTGTACTACTTGGTGGAATGGAGTACACGTGTTCAAAATCCTTTGGTTCAATCAAACATCAAATGCGGTTATAAAAAAATAATTTTATCGATTAAAAATATATTATTTTTTTAAAAATCATAAATCAAATACATATGTTTGTGAAAATAAAATCTACATTAAAGAATTATTTAAAAACATTTATTAAAAACAAGCACTAATTAAATTTATTATTTAAGAAAATATTTTTATCTACTTTTTTTTTTTTGTATATATGATATTAGATAATACAATAAAACGTAGCCATCTCTTCCCTCATTATCAATTACATTCCGTCCATCTCAATAATCAAATTTAAAATCTTCAAATTAGAGTCTTAAGCCTACTGAAAACATTTTCTTGTTGAAATATATTAAAATTTATCATATTCAAATCAATTTACAGTATTGAAAATAAGAAAATATTTATGTAAGAATCATTCATTTATAAATACAAATTTCACTTAAAATTTTAGTGAATTTAAGGTAATTTAAATTTTAATCGATTAATTATAATATAATTGTTAGCATTACTTGTTCTTCATCCGACGAAAGCTGTTCATTAAGGATGATTTTAATTTGCTTTCAACAGCATAAGACTTATACTTCACCATACGGCGTTGCCTCTTCAAATCAGGATCGCCAGCGCCCCATGTCACTTTGGAATTATTATAACTATAATTCTTGTATTTGTCGATATCATCCTTGCATGTTGACTGATATGTCGATGAAGGGATAGGCTGAGGAGGAGAATCCAGAGCAGTACTGTTACAACATGATGATGGTTGATTTGATGAACCATCAAATGGCTGGTTTTCTGCTTTGAAATCTTCCATCTCTCTCCCAGTATCTGCCATTTCTAAATTGGCAGAGATCTTCTGAGAGAGAGATCAGAAACAGAAAAGATTTTCAAGCTATAGTGCTTCAAGATATGTATATAATTGTTTTGTCTAAAAAAATGATGCCTGGTTTATGTTTTCTGAGGTCATTGAATTGGATACTACCATAAATGATGGTTTTTCACTTTTTCTGAGGTCTTTTTGCTTTGGGATTTTGTTTGGTGGAAGAAACATTCCACATTTAATAATATTAAACTTTGAATTTTTGGAGAATGTTAGGCTTGGTTGGATGGATAACATTAAATTTCTCCCTGTTTTCAGCTATTAGTTTATTAAATTGTTGAGGGATTTTGGTTGGTGGCAGAAACATTAGGTTTCCTCTCATTTGACTTCACAACTACCATCTCCCTTGCGAACTACAACAACCATCGAAAGTGTCCGAGAAAAATCTTTCCCAATACCTGAAACGCTAGCTATATCACTAACCTTGTTATTTATTCTTCAACTTTTTTCTCATCAAACAGAATATATGCTACATATAGAAAAGAAAACTTCTTAAAAATTTACCATGTTTCTTGAAGTCAAAATTAATGCTCCTGGCCCGCCTGATGATTAGATGCTCATTTCCTAAAATAATGGAAAGTCAGATACAGAGACAAAGCTTAAAAATATACTTCAAAAAATCCCTAAAATAATAAAAAATGCTTGAATTGGTGGATTTCATAGTGAAATGCTAAGTACCCTTTAGTCTAAAATGTTACTCTACACATTGGGTTAACGGAAGAAGTAACTTTGTTAATGGATATATGAAGATACGAAGCATTTTGAAGAGTATTGAAGTAGAAGAATAGTAGTTTCTTTACTTGATAGAATGTGGTTCTTTGGTCCTGTTATTTCGTTACAACTGTGCTCAGTAGCTTTTTTGCATTACTAGTATTAGTTCTTCTCTTGGAGATATTTCATTGGTTTGCCTTGTATCTGCACATGTTGTTTAACTAGTATAAATTATTGTTTACGGTTGTTTGGGACTGCAATTTCGTTTATCTATTGTTGAAAGATTGTCAGAAGGAACAAGTATGGTTATGGAATCTTCTGAGAATGGCACTGATTTAAGTCAAGATGATACTGGAACTATTGTGGAAATGCCCGAGGACACGATATTGTCAGAGCAAACTTCTGTGAATCTTGTTCCATTTATTGGCCAAAGATTTGTATCACAGGATGCTGCTTGTGAATTTATCGCAGTTTTGTCAAACAATGTGGTTTCTCAATTAGACGCCATGGAAATCGTGGGAAAGATTGGGTTGGCCAAGGAGTTACTAGAAGGGATTTTACTTGCATATGACTAAATTAAAGAGAGCTAAGGAAATACACTTTGAGCCAAAGGTGAAGAAAAGAGAGGACCAGAAATTCACTTTGAGCCAAAGGGAGGATGGGCAACTTTACATGCAGAACGAGAACTCAAACATTATACACGTGTCTATGATGAGCAAGCAATTTGTGGCCTGTGAGGCTGTGACTTTTATCTTTATTATATGCAGAATAAGCTTTTTAAACCCAAATTTTAGAACCGACAATCTTCCTTGTGTGAATACTTAACAGTAAGGTCCAGAACCTTGGAATCTTTGCCTTTAAGCAACCTTTACTCCAAGCAATTCAATAATTCTTTCACTTTTGTCGTGCAAACCATTTAATACCATGTAGTCTTTCTTCAGACACCCTGCATGAATTCTCTTTGTTTTAGACTCCAAAAATGCCTAAAACAGTGGCTGTCACACATGCTGATCTTGCACCAGGTCGTCAAAGCACTGAATTGGGCAGCAGAACTGGTGTTGTTCTCATGGTTTTAACCATTATTTGTGGCCTGTTTTGCTTCATCCTTTGCCTCAAGGCAGAAGCCACTCGTTCTCTGGTACTTCCCAGGGTTTTTTTTTTTCCTTCAATGAAAAACCTCAATTCAGATTAATAACTTAATCATATATCTGATACACGTATATTATCTTCCAGGAAATGTGGGTGGAATCTGAAGATAATGGGAAGGAAGTGAAATATGAATGTGTCTATAGCGGTAGCGGCAAGACACCATTGTTGTGTTCTGTTGTGGCATTTGTGGGACTAGCTGTTGCCATGGTAGTGGAACATATGTACATATTGATTGCAGTCGGTAAATCACCATCGCCTGCTCTAGTTTCTTGGGACCCTGATTCTATTTGTGCCAAGACTCTCACGTGGCAAGCAGGATTTTTCGTTGTCACAACCTGGTACGACATCTGATGCAACTATTCGCTGATCTGATTAGAATTTCCTTCTCAATTACCAAAACTTTTCTTGCTTCTGCATCTCAAACATCTACATTGCATCACAAGTTATTTTCCATTCTTTACCAGACGATTTTCTGCAATGCCTTGTGAATTATGATGACCCTTTTGATTATAATACTATTTTACTTACAAACATCTTGCAGAATCTTCTTTATTCCTTCATTTCTTTAAACAACAGATACAGGCAAAACAGCTGCCTTCGTAGAAACAAGTCTGATTAGTGTTACAAAAATCTATCTCTAACGCTGTCATTGGTTCTGTTGTAGGCTTTGCTTTGCTGTGGCAGAGATTTTGTTGCTGGTTGGGCTTGTTGTGGAATCGGGACATTTAAAAAGCTGGTCAAAACCAAAAGCGAGCTGCCACATCATCAGAGAAGGCGTGTTCTGTGCTGCTGGTGTGTTTTCATTAATGACAGTTTTCCTGGCTGATGGCCTGTACTTAAGAGCATTACATGCACAAAAAATGTTCCAAGAACAGCAAAATGTGCGGCAACAGGTCCTTGAGGCCTCCGTCCTATACGCTTCGCCTCCTGTTTCATCACCCCATCGGATGACAACCATGGCCAGAAAGGATCCAGTGATCACATAATTTCCAAGCCAACCACCACCATTTTCACATTCATGGAATTTCAGAAAGCAATCAAATGGTGTTTAGAGCAAAGCAAATAAATGCCATTGGTGCCTCTGGCAAAGCTGAAGGCACAAGCTAGAGCTACAGTTTCTGTAGGTGTACCGAAAAAGAACAAATTGTATCCATTTGATTTTTGCATATAATTCTTTGTTCCTATACATTGAAACGACTTTTGTTGCAGAAATTGAGGGCATTGTTTTTGTAAGTTTAATGTCCTAAATCCTAACCCTCCAGTTAGTATGAACAAGTCGGGGGTTAATGGGACAAGTAAGAAAACAAATCTAGCTCTTGCTCATGACCCAAACTTCAATTGGGCTGTGACAGAAGTTGGTGTTGGAGAGGCTAAAGAGTATATGCTTAGTAAATCTTCTTGATATGGGACCATTGATTCTTGCAATTTTTCATGATTTCACCCCAAAAGAAAAAAGATTAATGTTACAAATGTTTCTCATACTATATTGAAACATTTAACGTATATCTGAATTTTAATATGATGCTCGAATATATTAATTAATATAATATTTAATAAATTATTTTATTATAATATATTATTATTTAAAGTTAATCATAATAAAAATGAGTATCAATAAATTATAAATTTATAATTTAATTATTATATTAAAAGTTTTTAAATTTAAATATTACATTGAATATTTATTATAATTTAAGAATCATTGATATTAATTTTTTTTTTTAAATTATATCATGATTTGATTTTGACTTTTTGAGGTAGCTGCCTAACCTAATCTCTTTGCTTGTGTTGAAACTAATTGCCATCTTTCAACAGTTTAAAACTTTACCAATGAGATTTTCACATACTCCATTAGAGTATATTTGAAAAAAATGGACAAATTTATATGGTAAGTAAAAAAGCATATTGTCATATTCCAACATGGATGGTAAATTTTAAAATTTTCATGTATAGAATATTAATTTTTTTACTTTACTAAATAAAAATAAATAATTATATTTGTTTTAACAATAAAATGAAGTATTTAAATTAAAATCCACCTCAAAAAAACCTTTTTACTTTTTATATATAATAAAATAAGAATATTATATTAATACTAAGAATTAATATAGTTGATTTTACTCTTACAATAGTACAAAATGTTACCGACAGTTGCAAAATTTATAAATATAATATTAAAATTTTAATTTTAATGATCAAATTTTAATTTTTAATAATTTAAATATAAAAAAAAACAAATATACCAAAAAAATTGCTAAAACTAATTGTGAAAGTTATTTGAATTCAACTAATTAAGCTTATTTATTGGATACTTTTATCAATTATATAATCAAGAACTCGTTGATCATTCAATCACTTTTTAATTATGTTTGGGGTTTTATAAGTATTTAAATTAAAAAATATTTTTTTATATTTAAATTTGTTAAATTTTAAATTTTAAAATTAAAAACATTACAAAAATGATTTTTTTAAAATTTAAAATGAGCTTTTTTGTGAAGAAAATGAAAAACAAATTAATAAATATTAAATAGAAATATCACCCATTCGTCCCTCTTAAACGGCCTTTTCCATTTTGCTTTAAATTATATTTGGATTATTATTAATAAAAGAAAAAAAAAAAGAAAGAAAAGTTAAGGAAAAGAATGAAAGACTTTTTAAAGAAAAGAAAAAGATATATGTGCCATTTATTTAGATAATTAAAATTAATTAAAAATAAAAATTTTAATAATTATTATTTAGTTAAATAATAGAAAGAAAAGAAAATAAATTATTATATTATTTTTTATTATAATTTTTGATTATTTTTGTTTTTACTATAATATGTATATGTTTATGCTAACGTATTTTATGTTTTTAATTTTTTTATTTTTCATAAAAATAATCATAAATGAAATTTTTAAAATTAATAAACATAAAAAAAATTTAGAGATAATAAATTTATTGATAAATGATATTTTATATTTTCAATTTAATTTTAAAAATTAAAATCATACATTTTTAATTTAAAAAATTAATAAAAATGTAATAATTATTTCATATTTTAAATTATTTTTTCTTTTCCCTTCCTTTTCTCCCATTTTAGGATAATAAAAAAAAAAAAAAAAACCAAAAAAAGCTAATTATACATTCATTTCCTTTACTTTTATTTATGTTATATACAAATAAGGTTCCTTTGCCTTTTGTTTCCTTTCCATTACTTTCTTTTCTCCTTTCCTTAAGACAAATATGCTGTTAAACTTCACTACGACGAAAATCTCAACTCCATAACTCGCTAGGGTTTTTTCCCTTCTTTCGATCCTTTATAAATCTCGAATTTTTTGAGCACTGTCCTTTTCCTAGGGTTTTCAAAGAAAAGCAGCCGCCATGTCGTTGAGACCGAGCACGAGAACCGAAGTCCGCCGTAACCGCTACAAGGTGGCGGTTGACGCGGAGGAAGGCCGCCGTAGAAGAGAAGACAACATGGTGGAGATCCGGAAAAGCAAGCGCGAAGAGAGTTTACAGAAGAAGCGCCGCGAAGGCCTCCAAGCTCAACAATTCGCTGCTGCTCCTCACTCCTCTAACGTCGAAAAGAAGGTAAAATCACAACCGCGTAATCAAAATCTCGAATTTATCCTCTTTGTTTCTCGAAATTTAAGTGGTTCAAAGTTTGTTATTGCAGTTAGAGAGTCTTCCCTCAATGGTTGCCGGCGTTTGGTCCGATGACGGCGCAGCGCAGCTAGAGGCGACTACTCAGTTCAGAAAATTGCTTTCAATTGGTATTTTTCATTCTTTTCGCTTTGTTTTTCTTTTAATTGTTATCTGAATATTTTTTAAAGAAATTTGCTTTTTTTTTTTTTAACAGAGCGGAGTCCTCCAATTGAGGAAGTTATACAATCCGGTGTCGTTCCACGTTTTGTTGAGTTTCTTATGAGGGAAGATTTTCCACAGCTTCAGGTATAAGTTCTTAATTGCTAATAGCTAATTTCAGGAGTTTAATTTGTATGCTAATTTTGGTAATCTGTAGTTTGAGGCTGCTTGGGCGCTTACAAATATTGCTTCTGGAACCTCGGAGAATACGAAGGTAGTTATTGATCACGGGGCTGTTCCGATTTTTGTAAAGCTTCTTGGTTCACCAAGTGATGATGTCCGCGAGCAGGTATATCTCAGACTATTCTATCCTTTAAATTACGTTTGAGACTTGTAATTCTGGAATACTTGTTTTTAACTAGTAAAGAGAATATAGAACTTTGTATTGATTGATTTGTTTGTTAATTCTTAGGCTGTGTGGGCATTGGGGAATGTTGCTGGTGATTCCCCTAGGTGTCGTGATCTTGTTCTCAGTCATGGAGCTTTGATGCCGCTGTTAACACAGTTGAATGAACATGCTAAGCTATCAATGCTGAGAAATGCCACGTGGACGTTATCGAATTTCTGCAGGGGCAAGCCACAGCCTCCATTTGATCAGGTTTTAATCTTTTTCTTTGCATTGTTCTTTTATATCCCCTTCCTTTCTTTTATGACTTTGATTGAGCTTTTAAATGTTGGGAATTTGTTGCCTAGGTGAGACCAGCTCTACCTTCGCTCAAACATCTTGTTCATTCAAATGACGAAGAAGTTCTGACTGATGCCTGTTGGGCTCTCTCATATCTGTCTGATGGTACAAATGACAAAATTCAAGCTGTGATTGAGGCAGGAGTTTGTCCACGACTTGTTGAGCTCCTGCTGTGAGTAGAACACCTAAAAAAATCTTTGAACTTTTACACTTTTCTCTTAACCTGATAGTTTATACATGTGTTTTAGCAGTAATCCATCTCCTTCAGTGCTCATTCCTGCTCTCCGTACAGTTGGAAATATTGTGACAGGAGATGATTTACAGACTCAGGTATGGTTTAGGATTTTGCCTCATCCTTAATTTTTAGTTCTTCTACATCTGTTGGTTTTTGTTTTATTTTGATTTGTTATAATTTTTTGGCCTTCCATTTTCAGTTTATTATTGACCATGGTGCATTACCATGCCTTCTAAGCATGCTGACACATAATCATAAAAAGAGCATAAAGAAGGAAGCTTGCTGGACTATCTCAAACATTACTGCTGGAAACAAGGAACAGATCCTGGTGAGTAAATCATGGAAAATTTTGCTTCAAGCATTTTCAAAATTGTCCAAATTTACTGATCTACTGGCCCTTTTGCTTCTGGAATTTTTTTATTAAGCTATGTTTATTATATGTTAAAATTATGTAGGCTGTGATCGATGCTGGATTAATTGGGCCCCTAGTCAATCTACTTCAAAATGCTGAATTTGATATAAAGAAAGAAGCAGCATGGGCAATTTCAAATGCTACTTCGGGTGGTACTCATCAGCAAATCAAGTATGTTAGTTGTTGATTCTTTTTTGATGTTGTTTCCTTAGTTCCATTGCCTTAGAACTGATCACTAAATCATTCTCCTTATGTGAACATGTAGGTACCTGGTTAGTCAAGGGTGCATAAAACCTTTGTGCGATCTTCTTGCATGCCCTGATTTAAGAATTATAACGGTGTGTCTAGAAGGGTTGGAGAACATTTTGAAGGTTGGTGAAGCTGAGAAGGCTGGGGGTGCTGGGGAGTTTAACCATTGTGCCCAACTGATAGAAGATGCTGAGGGATTAGAAAAGATTGAAAATTTACAGAGTCATGATAATACCGAGATATATGAGAAGGCCGTCAAGATTCTCGAGACTTATTGGTTGGAGGAGGATGAAGAGACACTACCTCCTGGTGATGGTACTCAGCAAGGTTTCCAGTTTGGAGGGAATGGATTTCAGGTTCCATCTGGTGGATTCAACTTCAACTGAAGGTTTGTATAGTATATACTTCAAATATTTTTTATTTTGCTGGATTTGAATCCCAAACCTGGGAGTGGTTGTTTATTTATTTATTTGATGAAGTTAACCATCAACTCTACTGACTTAGTTTACTGAAAATGCAGGGCTTTATAGACCTAACAGTTAGTAATGGGGGTTACGACTGATAGACGGGGTCAAAGTTTGGTCGTGTTTGGTCAGTGCACCTTGGTGTGTCTGTTTATATAGTATGTCCAGTGTCCACTGTGGTGAAGGAGGTGCCCAGGTAGGTCTATCAATTCCATGATTTTCGGAATATGGATGGTTATGACCAGACAAGTTGTCTGCAATACCAAGAAATTACATGTAAATGGTACAATGCAATGCCATTGGAGGTTCCTCTTGTATTGTATAAGCGGGACTCTTTCACTTAAATGGGTGTGCTGGTAAGGGTTACCCGGTTGCAGTAGTTGCCTCCTGGTTGTTTTGAGTCGAGAGTTCTTTCAGTTTTTTAATGGTTGATATTTGCGGTCTCATGTCGTGAATGGTATTGAATATTGAGTATTGATAAACGTCATTTTATGGTCTATTGCTAGAAGAAAGAAAGAAAGAAAGGAAGAAATTCTTATCATCCTTGTATTTGAGTGCGTGAATTTGTGGATTATTGTGGTTATTTTTCATAGAATTTATGATCTTTACTATTTGCTTACCTCTGGTCTCCTTATACCCCCAAAAAACGAGAAAGTTACTCGAAAGGATAGCATTTTTTTTCCGTTAATTTGAATCTAAAACGTGAGAAAAAAATAAAGTGTTCAATAATAATTATATATGAATTTAATAACATAAAAAATATATATTTTTTTTATGTTTTTGAATTGATATAAGTTATAAGATGTAATTTTTTATATAAAATATAATATGAATTTTTTTATTTTACATTTTATAAATATACAATTTTACTTGTAACAGCACATCCTATAAAATAACGAAGATTGTCTGAGCTTACTTTTCATATGGCCAGCGGATCCGCTTAGCCGACCTTAGCTGGAGAAGAAGGGGTCATCTCTAATGCGAGATTATCGAAGAATAAAGTCTTAAAAGAAGTTGGCCTTTCGGATGCCCCAAAGGGTGGTACCGATGAATTTTGCCGTTTCAAAGTTCTTTTTTTTCAACCAAGCCCGTAGCTCTGTAGACTGGTAACTTTGTTTTAATGTAATTCCCTTTTAAAACGGAAAATAAACTTGGTCATGCCCACGTCCCAGTTTGGAAGATAACAAAAAAAAAAAAAAATCGAACCTCAATCACTGTCAACTCCAAAGACTTTGTTTAAAATAAAAAAAAAATTATAAAATGTTGAAATTTAAATCTTAAATTTATAAAATATCACTAAAACAATTGAAATAAACTCTGAATTTATTTTGTTATTCTGACTCATGAGTTTGATTCTTATTATGCATTTATTTTCTATATTTTATTAGGCGGAGAAACAACGATAGTGATAGTATGTGTAGTCTTATGCAATCATTTTCACTTTTATGGTAGCCAGCTGAAAATCCCATGATCATAAAGAAAAAAAAAAGGATCATTTACTTTATATATTTCCTTTTTCTCTAATTTCCAAAAAAATCACATTTCGCACAACCATGAATTTTATTAACAGGGTGTACTTTAATGAAAACCCTTTATTTTCTCAAAAAAGGAGATTTTTGAAGTACTAATTTGGACTGAACAATGTCCACTAAACTTTTTACAATGGATTGCTCAGTTTTCAAACTTGTCTAATGCCTTTTTTGCTTCAACGATGGTGAACAGCAGGCCTGTACCCAGGATGAAGCTACGAGAAGGAAAATGAAAGATAATCATGACAGAGTCAGAGAAAAGCTAGCCAATATCCCCCATTGATTATTCTGCCATCATTGAAGAAAGAGCAAATCTTCCTTTCCCCTTCAATTTACTATCCTTCTACCTTTCTATATCTCTCTATAACCAGCCCAGAGCAAAACAACACTATAACATAATTTGGGAAGGAAAACTTTGTGGTATCATGGGCCATGGTGTTGGTGTGGTCCTTTTTTCATGTTCCTTCACCGTCAAACATAATATCTGGCAGAATTTTGTCCCTTCATTGTATTTCTTTTTATCTAATCCTATCCCCTTGATAGTGTTCATTGCCATAGCTTTGAACTGAACGTGTGCACCACAAAACAAGCTGATGTTCCTTCGTCTCCTTGCCATGTCGTTTCTGATTTGTCTTCATTTCCCATATTTAATATAGAAATGAATTCTGGGTTTGTTTGATAATCTTGTCTTAAGTCTTGTAGTTTGCTAATTAAACTGACGAAGGAAAGCACCGATCTGACTGTAACCTCACCTTTTTATTCTGATAATCTTGTCATAAGTTTAACTGGCAACTATTGTTATTGATATGAAATGAAGCAATTGAGTCCATTAGTGAAAGAATTTCTTAATACCAGAATATGGAAGGAAAGACACGAGTCGGTTGATGGTTGAAATTCTCGTCTTACCTTGATAGTGTTCATTGCCATAGCTTTGAACTGAACGTGTGCACCACAAAACAAGCTGATGTTCCTTCGTCTCCTTGCCATGTCGTTTCTGATTTGTCTTCATTTCCCATATTTAATATAGAAATGAATTCTGGGTTTGTTTGATAATCTTGTCTTAAGTCTTGTAGTTTGCTAATTAAACTGACGAAGGAAAGCACCGATCTGACTGTAACCTCACCTTTTTATTCTGATAATCTTGTCATAAGTTTAACTGGCAACTATTGTTATTGATATGAAATGAAGCAATTGAGTCCATTAGTGAAAGAATTTCTTAATACCAGAATATGGAAGGAAAGACACGAGTCGGTTGATGGTTGAAATTCTCGTCTTACAACTTGTAGCTAGGAAAAGACATGAGTCGGTTGATGAGTCCAGAAAACAACCGACTCACTCTTTAATTGCTTCATTAATTCATAGTCAATGATAACAAGTTAAACTTTTTAGTTCAGACATGCATGAACTTCAATGGTTCATTAATATGATTCGTTTTGTAGTTCTTTCACATTAATTGAAGTCGTCTTCATTGTGCGATCAATTTCATTACTTTATGTTAAAAAAATAAATTAACAGTGTAACGATAAAATTTAACAAAATTAACATAAAGATAATAAAATTCAATATTGACTCTTAAATGTAATGATAAACTTAACTTCAATTTTAGTTTGGTGTGGTTAATTTAAAATCGAATTATTTAAAATTAAATTAAATTATTTTTATTAATTAAATTAAATTTTTTAATTTAAAATTTAATTAACTAATATTAATTTGATTAGTTCTTTTAATTTTTTTATTAATTAAATAAAAAATATTAAATTATATTATATTTGAAATTCTTTATTTCTTATACCTAAAATAAATTAAATAAATTTTATATAAAAAAATTAAAATTATATAAATTATATTATATATAAATTTATTATGTATAGATTAAAATTTCAAATAATTTAATAAATTAACTTTTTAAATCGAATTAATTGAAAGTTAAAAATTTTTTAAAGTCATTTTTAACAATAGATTAATTAATCAAATTAAATCATATTAATTAAAATAAGAACAAACACTCATAATCCTAGCATTACTCCAAGGAAAAGGAAAATTTTGTGACATTGGCACCATTATTTTTAACCTTTCCTGTGGAAAGGATGGCAAAGCCAAAGAACGAATGATACAGAGAAGTTCTGCTGCAATATGATGAGGTGAATGACATCATGCATGGTCCCATTACTCTTTTGACTTTCACAAAATAGCTTTCAACGTCCGTACCAAAGTTATGTACTTGTGATATTAATCTCAACCAAATAAATACTCCATTAAAATATTTTAATATAAAATTAAAAATTAAAAATCAATTTTAAATCATAATATTTTATTTTATACATTTTAAGTTTAATTTAAATATTAAAAATATATATTAAAATTTTAAATTAATAAAAAATTTAAAAATTAAATCAAATCAAATTAATAAAATTTAATTCATTTCAAACCAAATCATATAAAAAATAAATTAAAATTTAAAATTTAATAATTTATAATATTATATAATTATTAAAAAATAAATCAAATTTGATCCAATTAAATTAATATTACTTTTATTTTAATCATCTCGAGTTAAAAATAATGAGATTGATTTTTTTTTTATAAAAAAATTTAAAAATAGATAAATTATTTATTCTTCTAAATCAAAATATATCGTATTTGATAATTTAAAATAATTGATTACAAATCATGTATTTAAGATAATTTTAATAAATAATCAACTGTAAAATTAAAACTAAAAACTTTTCATTAAAAAAATAATTTTAATCGAAACTGATATTATTTATTGATATAATAAAATTATTCGAATTTTGATAATTAATTCCTTTTTATCTCTTTCTTGATTTTTAAAAGATGAAACTAACCTGAATTGAACACTGATAATCAATTAGTGAATATTTGAAGCAATGTGGACATAAAAGAGCACCATAAAAGTGATAATCATGATGGGAAAATGTAGGTGGTACGTCTTATCAAATGCCTACATCAAATCCAAAGATTTTCCGGGGAAAACAAAACAGTAAACAATTAAAATTTTGGAGTCAAACCAAACAAAGAAAAAACCCAATTCAATGGCGCCGCTCTTTTTTTCTTTTTTGGCCTTTCGGGATTTTGGCGGGTGGCAACATGGGATAAAAAATATACCCATCGATGGTTATTTCAGTCATTTCATAGCCACGAGCTAGGGTTTCGCGTCCCATCTATAAAGAGTTTTTAGATCCGCCTGCGTGCGGTGTTCTGTGTGGTTTGATTCCTCTGTTTTCTTTTCTCTCTGAATCTCTCCAGAGAGAGAGATACTCTCTCACTTTGCCTTTTCGCTTTTGCATGTCGGGTTCCTTTTTCGGTTAACCAAAACCAAAACAAAGCTCCCCAAAGCTTTCATTTCATTTCTTCGTCATTGCTTTGATATCTTCTCTTTCCTCTCTGCTTTGCTTTTGTTGTTTTTGCATCATTTTCCATCTGGGTTTCGCTCATTTTGATATCTTCTTCACTCAAAACTTCACTAGGCCTGTTTCCTTTGTTTCTTTTTTCTTATCCAAGCCAGCTTTTATTTTCACTAACCATTTGAGCTTTCTTTGTTTTGCAACTTGGGTTGGTTTCAGATCTTCAAAATATCAAGTAAAAATGCTGGATCCAAGTGAAAAAGTGAGTGATCATAGCTCGTAAAATGTTCTTGATTTGATCCTGAGCTTAGCTTCCTGTTTCTTTTAGCTGATTCTCATTTTGGTTTATCTTTTCTTCCAGGGATCAGATTCTGAAGATCAGAGTAAGAAATACCCAGAAGGGATTTCACCAAAAGAAACTCAAAATCAAAGCATTAGCAATGAAACCAAGAAAATTTGTGCTGATTGTGGTACCTCCAAAACCCCTCTTTGGAGAGGTGGCCCAGCTGGACCCAAGGTATTATTTCTTTTTCCATTTTTAACTTTTTTTTTAATCTTTAATTTTTGTTTGGATTTGATCTGATTCTGTTTTGTTGTTTTATTTTTTGCAGTCTCTGTGCAATGCATGTGGGATCAGAAGCAGGAAAAAGAGAAGGGCAATTTTGGGATTAAACAAAGGAGAAGACAAAAAATCAAAGAGAGGAAATAGAAATGGTGACAACAGTGGTTCAAGTAACACTAAAAATTTAGGAGATAATCTGAAGCAGAGATTGTTATCTTTAGGAAGAGAAGTTTTGATGCAAAGATCAACGGTTGAGAAACAAAGGAGAAAGTTAGGAGAAGAAGAACAAGCTGCTGTTCTTTTAATGGCTCTCTCCTATGGTTCTGTTTATGCTTAGTGTTTTTTTTTTTTTAATATATTTAGAACAAAAATAATAGGATCTTTAATGGGTATCTAACCATTTTCAAGTGTATTCTTTGGTAATTTTCCTTATTTTTGTTCTTGTTAATTTGTAGTGTTTTTAGTGTTGACTAACTGTACTGTCAGTTGTCGTAGTTGGAAGAGAAGAATTTGAGGATGGAAAGTGTAAGAAAATTGAGACTTTTCATTCTAGTTTTCTTAATCTAATTGTAGTAGTAATTTATGTTTGTGGGCTTTGATCGCTCCTTTTCTTGTTTCTATTTTTCTTTATTGAATCGAATTTATCTGGTTGTGGAATGTGTGGTTTATATTATAAAATAGGCCAAAAGGGCAAAAAAAGAGAAAATTCCCATTTTCAAAGGAAAAAAATAGTGTAGAGCTAGGATAAGATGAAAAGGAAAAAAAAAAATGAAAAATGAAGTTCAAGTAAGCCCCAAAATTTTCTTAGGCGCCAAACAGCATAGAGTATAACCTATTTTTGGTGGATTCAAATCATTTTCCAATTTTTTTATTTTGGCTACACCAACCTGCTTTCTAAATTTTAATAAATTGTTTAATGTTTAATTTTGAAAAAAAAATAATAATGTGGATACTTGTTTTGTATTTCGTATATAAATTTGATAATTTAAAATATAAAATAATATAAATATTATAAAAAATATGATTTAAAATTTTAATAATTATTATATATAAATTTAATAAAATTAAAAAATATTTTAATTTTTATCTCAAAATAAATTATTACACGTAATTTTAATAAAAAATATAATATAAATTTTAATTTTTATACTATATTAATGCATGACTGTATAAGTAAACTTTTATGGTGAGAAAATCAGTAATAAATTGAAATTGAAGTGGAGAGCGTGGACTCCGGGGAGTCAAACCAAAATCTATTTTCTTAAATCAAAGTTCAACTTTGATGTTGAAATGAGTAAGGCGACTTCAAATTTAAGTATATAGTATTGTTTTTTTTCTTTTCAAAATTTTATTTTTCCCTTTGGTTGTTTTGATTGTAAAAAGTGGAAAGATTTTGTATATTCATCGTCGGCTTGGACAGGTGTGTGATTATATGCCGACAATAAATCCTCGACTTGGACAATTTTTGAGGACAGGAACTGCTATGCAAAAGCTTGTTCTGGGTGGTCAGATTCTCAAGCTGCAGCCAGGCAGATTCAGTTTGTTTAGTACGATATTATCTTAAATTTTTATAATTTTATATTTAAATTAAGTATTTTATTTATTATTAATTAATTTTAAATTAAATATGTATTATAATATTAGAATCAATATTATTTATTTTTTTTTAATTTATAACGGAATAGATTTTTTCTATTTTTACCTATATGTTTATTTATTATCAATTGAATTGACTGCTATTAAAAATTAAAAAGTTGAACATTAGTTAAGACCAAATTATTTTCACAGATCGGATATGATCAAGCAGAGCTGGGTGGTGCATGAATTTATTGAAATAAAGGAAAATAAAGGAAATTCCTTTGAAAAGTTGAAATTCCAGCACCTGTCTCCATCTGAAGGCTGTAATCATTTAGTGAAAAGGTTGCCAGGAGCTCGTATACACCCACCCTAGTTGCCAGAAATTGCTGGAAGCTGTTAGCTTTAGGCCCTTCCTAGCTGTGGCCACAAGGAGAACGGAGATGAGATGATGAACATCAATTGCATAATTTATTTATGGTTGATGATTAGTAAATTCAAAAAAATTTTAAATAAAAATTTAATAAATTTATAAATTTTATATTAGAGTTAAAATAATTTTTGTTCTTAAATATTTTAACACAAAAAAAAAAACACGTTTTTTGACGTAAAGTAATTTCAAGATTTTAAAAATAAGCAAGGATATTTTGAGTTTTGGCCATTGGGTCCAAGTATTTTACAAGTAACTTAACAGCAGAAGCCCATAAAATTCTTTTGCGACCATTCTTAACCCTTAATTGGTCTTGACCACAGTCCACATGTACTTGAAATGGAAATCCTGGTCCAGCTTACTTTAGCAGATTCAGAGTTCATTCCCTGTGAAATAGTTGCTCAGAGTAGTCTTGGTAGCCCAATCATCTTTCTTATTAAGGACCTTAGCAGCCCAGATGAAGTTTCCAAACTCGAGCCGAGTTACAGAGTTTCTGATTTTAAGTTTTGATGGCCTAGATAAAGTTCAAATTCGAACCAATTTATTGAATTGGCAAGAATGGAACACTTTTTTTAAAAAAATTTAAATTCGAATTTTGCTATCAATAAATTTGGTAAACCATTTATAAGGTTAAGTGTACCGCACCACCAAACATCCAAATATTACTTACTCCACTATTTATAACGATAGAATTTATGAATTTTTTAAATTTACAAATAGCCTGTCAATAAAACCGTGAAAGTCGGAAAAATGATTTGAACTCATTCTCACTCTTCATTTCATCCCTAGGATACCTTTCACTCCTTGGCTGGGCCAAACATTAATCAGATTATGAGCCATCCAGCTAATTGTTCCAGGAATTCTCAGCATCATTTTTAAGGATGACTGCGGGTATGATTGGTGCAAATTTGATCTAAAATTAATAAAATATTTTTTAAAATATAAATATAAAATTAAATATATATAATTTAACAAAAAAAATTTATATACCAAATGAAAATAAATTTATTTAAAATTTAATCTTAATTTTATTTTATTTTATAATTTTCCAATCTAAAATTCGATTAAAAGAATCATCCCTAAAAAATCAAATCGAGATAAGATGGCTGTTATTCCTAATCATTTCCCCAAAAAAGAAAATAATATGTTGGCTGACTGGACTCACACCTTACCCAGTGTGTTCCTCCACAGTCCATCCACAAATTAAGTTATCTTCGGCATTTGTGTTTCCTTTTCCTTCAATTTGGGTAGTTGTTGTTAGATAAAGTAGATTTGAGTCATGTCACTCCCGAACAATCTGCTCTTTTATCTTTTCATCTTTTGATGATAAATTTTAACCAAAAATAAAAATTAAAAAGGGGTCCGTTTGAACACAAAGGACAACCCACTTTTTCTCCACTTGGAATTATGGATAGGGAGGGATAGGCCTTCGATAGAATCCCAATCATGAAAGCAAAGAAAAAGTTGAACTGTTAGAACCATAAAAAGTCCTATTAAAAATAATGCAATATTGAAATACCTTACCGGACCTCACATTGGTTTGATGCATAGGGTGGGGTGCCCTAGGAAATTTGGGACATAGTGTCCTAAGAATACATTAAGGTGGTCAATACTGCAGTGTAAAAATGAGTCACTACCATTGAGAAAGGTGTGTCAGAACTCAATCCAGATAAAGAGCTGCCGCCTGCTATGGCAGCCGTTTGGTCGGAGCAACCTAGTCTTCCAAGGGGGAAGTAGCCATGGTCAGCAGATTGTAGCCACCGGCTTGAAAGAACCATTTGTTTTGAATATAAGTTAATTAGATAAAATTTGACCCATTTATCTTAATGAGGAAGCTTTCACCAATTGACAGGTGACTGGTGTTGAGCTTTATTTCATTATTAACGAAAAAAAAAGCAATTTTTAAAGTGAAGTAAATATGTTAAATCCCTAAGTTTCAAGCAACCCAAACCTAAAAAAAAAAAAAAAACTACGTAGAAACTGAAATTTAAATTTCAAATTTGATCATATGAATCAAAACTAAAACATAACTATACAAATCAATTCATATTTTACCTAATCAAATTTCAAACAAGTAAAATATTTATAAACCAGCATAACTACACCTCTGACTCGTCTTTATCGGCTGACAATTTTAGTTACCAATCTAGATTGAACCCCATTGCTGCAGCAGGAGCCATTAACCTAAATAATCAGTAAACTATAGACAAAAAAAAAAAGTGCTTAGCATTTAAATTTAAGCTCAATTATTGAAAATTAACTAATTTTCTTACTAGTTTCCAATTAACATTAGTATTAAATGGAACAAAAATGATCAGAAACAAATTACATATCACTCTACAGCATAAGAAGACAATGAAGAGCCAGAGAAAAAGAAAGATTCACTCTATGTCTTTAGATACTCAGTTTAGTTTCATCTTTGTTGCTTTCTTTGCCCAAAAGAAGAGCAATTTTGCAAGCATTGAAGCAACTCGCATCACCTCTCTTTTTCTTTCTCTCAGCTGTAGAAGTTTCACCAGATCTGCCAATCTGCCACATTATTTTTTGTTTTCTTCTGCTTTAGCTTTCAATGTCAAAAGACACAAAGGAAAAGACCAAACATAGCAACAAAAGTATAAACCCAACAGGCTATCAACCTTTCAGACCATGAAGAAGGTGGAGGAGTATGGTAGTAGAAAGGAAAGTAGGGAACAATAGGGTTTGGAGGTGGTGGCGTAGGGTAGTTTTTGTACGTTGGTGGGGGGTAGTACATGCCACCAATGACACCACTTGGTGGCGGTGGAGCATAGTAGTTGTTGACGCCAGATTGAGGTGGTGGTGGAGAGTAGTAGTAGTTACCACCACCACCACCACTACCAGAGCTGGGTGGAGATGGAGGTGGTGGGCAGTAGTTGGTCTTAGCTAGTGGTGAGGGCGGTGGTGGAGATAGTGGTGGCGGTGATGGAATTTGCTTACATGCGTTTTCACATGAGGAACACATTGTGCATTCGATCTGATACTTTGATGTCTCATTCGGACCCCTACTACTTTCTTCCGAACAAACAACCGAAGTCAGTCGCATCATCAGAAATGTTAAAAAAACAATAGTGGTCTGAAAATTTTCCATCTATGGAAAGATTGACAACAAACAACAGATTTCGATTGCCTGATTGATCAACTGAATTTGATGAATGCACCACCCAAAGAACAAAAATCAGAGGCTACAGAATTGTTGAAGGAAAGAAAGGGCGAGAGATTGAGTGAGAGGAGAAGGGAAGTGAGAGTGTTCAAAAGAAATTCTAATAGATCGATGACACCGACACGTTTTACTTTTAACTCAAGATAGCAAGTTTGAACAGGGAACCGAATTTTGCGCGGAGTTTGAGGGGGTTTATGTCCTTGAGGAAAAAATTAGGGGTATTTTCGGTGTTTGGGTGGCAAAACTCTAGTGACGTGTTGAGTGGTAACTGGCCGGAAGGAGTGTAGACGTGAAGAGTACGCAATAAATAAATAAATTTAAATATTAAATTTATTGAATGTTATTTGTTAAAAATATTTATACGAATAATTAATAAGTTTCTTTATAAAATTATTCTTAGGTTCCTTTTTAAAAGTCTTCACTATCCTTAATTTCATGCTAATAGTGATTAATTACACCTTCAAGGAACTGTTCTCACCAAACAAAAATATTTGGTACGGTGAGGAGGTGAATGTTATCCTTGTGAAGTAAATGAGCCTTTAAAAAGGTTAAGCAGCTACGATCCGTGAACTTTCTCAAATTTAACTTTACTACAGAACCAGCAAACGGTAAAGTTTATTTCAACAAAACTTTTATCACCAAAAGTAAGCCCAAATGGGCGCCCTCGTCGGCCTTGGTGGACCTTTCCAGGCTGGTTCGGTGGTGTAACCTTTTGCTCAATCTTGGCAGTATGTTCCGTGACAATTTGAAATATAAAATAGTAATAGATATAAAAATAAAATAATTTAAAATTTTTTAAAAATTATATATAAATTTAATAAAATTAAAAAATTATATTTTATATTTTTATATCGATATAAATTATGATATATAATTTTATATAAATATAATATAAATATAATACTTTACATAACATAATAATTCAATTTCAATTCTCTTTTTTTTTTTTTTTTGTCAAATATTTCTCGTGATGTATCAAATGAAAGTCAAATCAGCTTAAATTTTCGTAATATTTGTAACTAAGGCTTATAAATCATTGACACATTTATCAATAATGTAGGGTTGGGAATGGTTATACGAAACTGTGGTATTATAGCTGAATAAGGGTGATAAGTGACTAGGAGTGTTTATAATTTAGTTTTAATTGAATTGATTGATTTAATTGATTTAATTTGAATAATCAATTGATCATTAAATTAATTTTGATAGGTTAATAAAAATGATTTTTAAAAAATTTTAATTTTTGATTAATTCAATTCAAAAATCAAATTAATCAAATTTTAATCAAAATATAACCAACTTTAAATATAAAATAAAAAATTATGAAATTGATCATTTTATTTCATAAGTTGTTAGAATTTTTAATATAATATTTTAGTATTTAAATATTTTATTAGATAATTTTATTTTGTTTGTTTAAAATATGAAAAATTATAACTTTAAAATATAATTTAATTTAAATATATTTATTACTCGATTAATCAAAAAAATAACCGAACTAATCGAATTAAATTCGATTAGTTAATTTTCAAAATTAATAAATTCGGTTCTATTAATAAAAATAATATAATATAATTTGATTTTAAATCATTTATTTCGAAATTAATTGATTCGATCGAATAAACACTCTTATAATTGATTATGTCAAATTTAATTATTTTATAATAAAAAAATTTTGAACAATTTTGAGTTTGAATCATTTATCTTTAATATTCAAGTTATTTGAATTCATTTCATTTCTCATAATTTAATTAAATCATCTACGTAGAAAGCAAGTATATTAAAACTAACAACTTTAAAAAAAAATTTAACCCACAAAAATTAGAATCTCTTAGACTTTACTCATTTCTTTTGTTTCCTTTAACTTTTTGGATGTCTAAGGGAGCTTCCACACTTCACATGGCAAAACCTTTTCTTCTTTTCAAGCATCATTGCTTAGTTGGAACAACCTCAGCTTAAAAGGATTGAAATCTCCATAACAAATATAAAATGGGGTTACATTACAGTTTCAAACAACCATTTATAAACAAACCAAATGGTTATTGTTTTCTTGCCTTGAATGGAACTTTATGGTAACTACTCATTCAATTAACTTTGAATTTGATTGATTCCTTCCTTCTTTTCCAATACAATAATCTATAAGTGGTTGAAACAATGTTCTTGAGTAAATTAAAGGAAGAATACCAAAATTTTGTTGATGTAAGGGACAATTTGCACCAAATGATAATAGTAATTTTTCTGTGGAATGGAAAAGTGCTGAGAAACTATCAAAAATGGAGTTTAAATGTGTCTTTATAATGTGTAGTTGAGGTGGAAAGGTCGGTGACTTGTCAAATCTCCGTAAACCAATTTGCTCCACTAAAAGTGACACAAAAGAAAATTATTTTGGACGCATCAAATTTAAAAGTAATTAGTTGTAAGTAAAGAGATTCAACATTAATATCATATCATAATGTTTTGAGGATCTCTATAACATGTATATGTAAATATTTAAATTTAATTAAATTTATACTTATAAAATATTTTTAATGAAATAAAATCGTTAGACTTTAAGATCAAAGTGAAAAATATATCATAAGTTAGTTATGAATCTCTATAAATAATATCAGAATTATCACCAATGGGATATAAGTTAAGTATTACACCGTAAAAATTACTTCTATAATCCTAACGTTTAATGTGATTCTGTGATCTATGTGTATTTTGTATTTGGTTTGTTTAATATTTGGTGTGATTTAATGGATCTGTGTGTTTTGTATTAGATTTAATGGGAACATCAAGCTTTAACGAAGGAAGTTTATAACGCCTCAATCTCATATCGAGATATTTCAAGAATCTACTATGATATATATGTAAACTCTTAAATCTAAACTTATGAAACTTTTTTTTTTAAGATAAAATCATGAAATTTTTTAATCGAAACAAACAATACCTCATAGAGATATGAGTCTTCATGCTCAATTTATATATAAAACTATAAAAAATTTAAAATTTATTAGATGTAGAAAGTACCACTTAACAAATTTTAATCATGTGTAAATGAAAATGAAATATACCTATCATGTAATAGATTTAAAAAAAATAACAAAAAAATTTTTAATATCATATTAAGTATCTAATTTAAAATTAATTAACTGTAAATAAATAAATTCAACTTAAATAAAAAAATTTCTAATAAAATTAAAGTTGTTACAATAAAAATTTTCATTATTTTCTTCTTTTATCAATTACTTCAGGTGACATTTTTCAATAGAGTTTAATGCATTGTAGCACTTACAGACAATTAACAGTGATCCTGAATTCCTACCCTATCAAACCAGACAAAAGTCTTTGTTTGGTAGGCAGTCTGTGTTGGCCTGTATTATTCCCGGACCCTTTGATGATTCTGATTTCTTATGAGTCTGTGAAGCCACATGCCATGTATGGCTACACCAGCTTTACATTATCATCAAATCTGGCAAGTTTATAATGCTTTTTCATTGAAAATTTGGTGGTTGATGGTTGTTGTTTGTGGGACTAATGGAATCTGGTGGTGAGGTTTCTGGTATGACAAAACTTTTTTATTAGTTATAAAGTTATAATATCAGAGCTGAATATATTTTCCAAACTTATCACTTACGTTTGCATCAATCACACAAGTATTGAAGAGACCTTTGACATGTTTATAGAAGTAATAATAAAGAAAAAATATTTTATATGATCCCAAAATTTAATTCAATTAATTTAAATAATTATTTTTAAAGATAATATTCAACAAATTTAAAATTTTAATTTTAATATCTGTAATTTTTTTATATATATTATACTGTGATTTTTTTTATTAAAAAAAATCAAATTCTGCTAGACAAAGCAGTCTTTTTCACTCAATAACGGATAGTTTTGAAGACAAAGCAACCAAGGACCAATAATATGGGAGAATTATTAGTTGAATTTGCTTATAATTGAATATCTTTATCACAATAGAGGCTCACAAGTCACAATAGTTCTTTTATTTTTTTTAATAAATACAATTGCCATGGTCAACTTGATCTTCTTAAAAGAAATGCTGTAGATAAAGAAGTCCTTGATGTAACTGGTCTTAAGAACAAGTAATGATTAATGAGTTCCATTTCTAGCCAATTTATGAAATGCCCAAAAAATTTCTTGGTGTTACAATAATAGCGGATAATTGGTTATGCTCAAAACCTGCTTGCAGGGCTTTTGTAAGAGTCTATGTTCTTCGGGGTTTGGTTTCTTAGTTATGGATTCAACATTTTGTGACCCCATCAAACCAGTGATATGGACCTTTTGTAGGCTGTGATTGTGGGCTTGAAATCAGATCTTTTTTTTTGGGGGGGGGGGGGGTTTAACTCACTTTCCATCTGCCATGTTCCAAGCCTTATATGCTTTAAGGTGTAATTAAGTAGTTGATTTGATATATGAAAAAATAAGAGATTGACTTGAAATTTAATTTTAATTTTTAAGTTTGAATTTCACTCTAAATAAATAAAAAAAATCCCCGAAAGTCTAATGTCGTTCCCACATCCTTCCAAAATCACTCTCCAATTAAATAATTACTTCAGGGTTAAAAAAAAAAAAAGAAATGAAAGAATTGGCAGCAAGGAGATGAGTTGAAAACTTGAGATAAGATGTGAATTACATCAAATTGGGGATTAAAAATTTTAAATTACTTTTTTAGTAGTAATAGGTTTTTGGATTTTATTCTATATATTTTTTTAACTTTTAATAGGATTATTTATATTGAACTTAATAAATTTATAAAAAAAATATTTTTCATAATTTTCTCATAAGATCTGAAGCTAAACAGTAGATTTAAGTTATCTTAAATTTGGTTTGGTTTTTCCAAATCCACTTATGGGTTGTGTTAGTTGATTATGACTTGCCAAAAGGTCATAGGTTTTGACAATTATGTGGCTATGGATCCTGATGATTAAGTTGAGATCATGTCATAAAATAAAACATTACTTTCCTTTTCTAAATGGGTTTTATTTTTATAGTGGATTTCCTCTGCCCAAGAGTCTCTATCTAAAAAAAATTTCACAATCACAATGGCAGAAGAACGATGATTCCATCAAATGATTATTAGTCAGAGCCATTTTTTCTCGATAGGAAAGGAGTAATCACCCAGCTGGACAACTTCAAAACCCTATAAAAAAATAAAAGATTAAATGGTAGTTTTGTATCGGCGTTTTATTTATAAATATTATTAGTTTTTGTATTTTTATAAAATTTAATGTATTTATTATCAAAACGTCATTAAATATTTAAATAGTGATATTATTATTTATAAATGTTATTAAAGATAAAAATTAACGATATTTATTGATTGAAACGCTTTTAATAATCTCTTATAAAAAATTAAAAAAAATTATTAAATATATTTTTTGCACAAAATATTTTTAATAATTCCTTCGTAAAAAATGAAGGAGATTATTGAAGGTTTTTTTGATTAAAAATAACTTCAATAATCTTTTATAATATTTTAGTAAAATTATTGAAGGTGTTTTTTTGTAAAAAACACCTTCAATAATAGCTTCGCTTTTATTTTTTATGAGAGGATTATTCAAAGTGTTGTCTACCAAACACGTCTTTAAAAATCTTTTATTTATTTTTTATGAGAAGATTATTCAATATATTTTTTACAAAAAAATGCATTCAATAATCGCTCTAATTTTTTACAAAAAATTATTTAAGAGATTTCAGTTAATAAACACCGTTAATTTTTATTTTTAGTGATGTTTATAAGTAATAACGTCATTATTTGAATATTTATTAGCATTTTGATAATATATGTTTTAAGGTTTATAAAAACACAAAAAAAACTAACAATATTTATAAGTAAAACTTCGTTACAAAATTACCATTAATCTTTCATTTTCTTATAGTGATTTGAAGTTGTCCAGCAGGATACATGTCTAGTTATTCAGATTGTTTCTAGACATCAGCACGTCAAGACTGTTTAGTTCAAACGACAAATGAAGTTTACCTTTTTTTTCATTTTTCTTCTTAAACCTCCCTTCTGTCCTGCCATGTGATGCTATTCCGTCTTCTTTTTGTTTTCTTCGATTGTTTTTTCATGACTTTGCTGTCATTTATATACACCTTGATTGCTTTTGACATAAATCAGGATATTCATTTCTGACTACTCTTAATTTTCATGGATCCTCGTATCATTTGATTTTATCTTATATAGATGATTTGATTGCTCCTTCATTTCTGAGTACCTTTAGTTTTCATGGAATTCTCGTATCATTTGATTTTATCTTCCATAGATCATTGATTGTTCTAGGCAAAAGCATTATGACAATGTTGTAATCTAGACTTGGATAGCGACATAGATTTGCACAATTCGTTACTATTCTTTCGGTTGGTGCATATTCAAGATTCAACCCTACTCTATCTTCATATCACTGTTCAGGATAGTTTTGAAATTCAGATGATTTCATGATCACAAATAGGAAATTCTTCTCGTGTTGAAGATTTCAAGATATAATTTAAAATTTTGAAATTCTCCCTTCCGAATATTTCAATCTGTTGGACTCAGTTAGCTTGTAAAATGGGATTCTAAATTGGCCCTTTCTCCTGATTTGTCATTTGATATTAAATCTTACCAAATTCAAAAAAAAAAAAAAAAACTATTGATTAAAGTAGATCATAAAAGAATAATCAATGTTTTAGAATTTATAGGAATTAAACTAGAAATCTTCACAAAATCCGAAATAAGAAGATAAAATTATTTTTTAAAAAAAAGAAAAATCAGTGTTGTCTGCAACCTACATAATTCTTTCGTGATGATTGCTGGTTTAGTTCTTATAAATCCTAAGACATTGATTATTCCTTTATGATCTGCTTTAACCAATAGTTATCTTTTTTTTCTTTTTGGATTTGTCATGATTTAATATCAAATGACAAGATAAGAGGAAATGTCAATTTAGAAGCCCATTTTACAAGGCTTACTGCCATATTAGACTGAAATCTTATCCGATGCCATACTAGACTGAAATCTTATTCGAAGATAAATTTCAAAATTTTAAGTTATGGCTTGAAATCTGCAGTGTAAAAAGTATTTTCTATTTGTGGTCTCATGATGAATTTTCAAAGCTCTCCTGCTTTTGGAACACAGTGATATCAAGACTCCATAATTCTGACATTATACTAGACGGTCTAGGATAGTGTAGGTTGCAAGATTGGCATAACACTTATGCCTAGAGAAATGGTCTATGTAAGATAGAATCCAGGATCCCATGAAAATTAAGGGCTAGAAAATAGCCAGAAATGAATACCCAGACTTATGTGATGTACGTACATGACAGTCGAGTCTTTGTGAAAAGGCAATTGAAGAAAACAAAAAGGAGATGGGATAGCAGCACCCTCCCCTGCCCATGGCAGGACAGAAGGGAGATTGGAGAATAAAAAAAAAAGCAAAGTTTGTCTGTTATTAGAGTTAAATAGTCTCCTAGGCCTATTGGTGTCTAGAAACAATCTTTGACAACTTGACATGAATCTTACCGGACAACTTCAAAAGCAGCCTAAAATTAGTTCATTCTGCCAGATTTGCTACCAAAAACAATCAAAATTTTGCATGACCGCCTTTGCATATCACGCAGACGTATCTTAAACGTTTCCCATCCTGATTATCTGTTGCTGTTACGTTCAAAAGAAACCCAAACAACACGATATTCACAAGGGAAGATGCAGTTCCGGAAACTAAGCAAACGCGGTTTCAGGAAGAAACACAAACTTGAGGTCTCACTGACTGACTGCAGAGGTGATATTTCCGTTACAGTGTGTATGTACATCAGAAAATGCAATCATGAAGAGAACTGGAGCATGGAAGATCCTCTACTCTGGAATGTTATCCATGGAATACCCATCAAAGTCAAACTCATTTTCAGCTGGGGCAATGCCTTCTTGCTGCCAGAGAACGGAACTTTAAATGTAAGTGAATATCCTCATTAATTCATGGAAATGGTACTGTCTTGAACAGACATTATAAAATAAAGAGAAAAAAACCAACCTGTTTCAGAAGAGCACTCATGAGATCCTCTTGTCCAAAGTGATCAGGGAATAGATTGGCAGGGCTCACATCAGCAACTATCTCAGACTTCACCCTTATTGTATTGTCAACAAGAAGGGTGTTGAAATGCTGATTAACATTTTGTGCATTCCTTTGCTCCGAAAAATCTCCTGCTGAGCACATTGCCTTGCTTACAACAGCTGCACTCCTGTTCTGTCCATTCATTTGGCCAGAAGAAATTCCTTGTTGAACTAAAACTGATTGAGTAAGATCAAGGTTGCCTTGAAGAGAGTTTGAACGCTGAGAGGCATCAGATGTCATGCTTACATTTTGTAGCTCCCAACTTTGGGGTTTATGTTGATTTAAGTCGTTAAATATGTCATAACTTGGCATGAATCCCCCTGATCCTTTAATTTCCGAGTTAACATCTTCCTGAAAAGTCCCTTTGGATGTGAGACTAGACATCCCTGGTGTACTTCCAAGAGGCAAAATATTACCAGGTAGTTCTGAAGCATGATTCATGGGGAAATTCAACATTGAAGAGGCCTGTGAAACTGGATTATAACCAGGGGCTCTGATATTCTCCGGAATTCTATTCCTTGTAGAGACATTGGCAGCAATTCCATTTGATAATATAGGCTGCCCCATGGATGAGAGAAGCCTGGGAGCATGACCAACAGTGGCATCATTGAGTATATGCCCTCTTGACTGTGGCTGACCCATCTGCATCAGTAAAGAATTGTTTTGGCCACTTTGTGCACCATGGGAAGTTACTTGCATATTTACGTTTCCTATTGATTGTGCAGTGTGGTGCAAGCCAACAAGCTGCTTCGGCTCCATGGTCATTGGAATTCCATGAAGTAAATTTATTTGCTTATTATTACCATTAATATGTTGTTGCTGCCCTTCTCCAAATCTTAACTTCGGATTTTCAAAGCTAAAAATGTTTCTTTGATCAACAAGGGCCATAGGCACGCCAGATTTAGCAGTTGACCGACCAAGTCCTGCTGCTTGGAGTGTGGCAAGACTTTCTGCAGGAAGTTGACCAGTGGCAGCAAGGGTTTGAAGATCAAGACCGTTGAGTGAAGACAGTGGCCCAAAAGTTTCTTCTTGGTGGCTCATAAAAGAATTCTGGTGCTGTGATACCCCACTCAGCCTTCTCAGATACAAGCGATATTTCTGATTACATGATAACAAAGTGATTAACATCAAAGAACCAAAGATAATTCAGTGAATTATTTATTAGATGCAAAAACCAGTAAGTAAAAGGTTTGGGTATTTAGCGAACATGTACAACACCTGAAGGTGGCTGGCAACATTTTCTCTGGTAAGGCCAGGAACATTCATCAACTCCAAAATTTTCTTTGGGACAGCCTCTGTACAAGTAGATCAAACGGAATAATCATAAGAGAGGAATGACAGCAGCAGGTACCAAATGCGAATGAAGAGAAACACCAAATATCAACAGGCAAATGGTTGTGGTTGAAGTTAATCTAAAACATATTTCAACAGTAAATGAAAAGGAAGAAAGAATATTAAACACTTAATATTTAATTCTTTTCGCAAATCGCAATTGTAACATAATTATACCTGAAAGCATGACCTTCTACAAACAACAAACCAAATAAAAACAGAAAACACCAATAATTGAAGATGCCACATAGTTTTAATCCATGCTAACCATGGAAACACACTTCAACTCAGATTCTTGAGTTATTTGCTTTTCAAACAAGAAAATTAAAGTAACAACACTTCTGCCTATGTTTATGTCCCTTCTCCAAAAGTAGAAGGGAGCTTCACCAGTTTTTCAGAAAATAAACACACTATCGCTACAAGGTTTTAACATTTTTAGTAATTGCTGGTAATTATATGCTACTATAATAAAAGGATATAATATTCAGCAAGTAAACATCAGAAAATTGAAAGAAATGGGTCAAAGACTCATACTGTCAATGCCTAGTTGATTAACTGCTGCAACAAACTGTTGATGGAGCTCAACAGACCAGACAACCCTCGGCTTCTTTAGCGTGGATGAATCATCCCTCTCATCAGTTTCATCTTCATCATCCTTCCTCTTTTTTGAGCTTTTCCAATTCCCTTCATTAGCTGAGGATGAGTAATCTGCATCTTCAGATTGTTTTTGCTGCCTATCTCCTTCTTCGACACTTCCTGATTGCTCAAAGTCCTTCCACTCGTTCTTCCACTTCCGAACCACATGCTGCCATATGTTCTTCAGTGCCTCGATACGAACTGGTTTGATTAGGTAATCACAGGCACCATGTGTAACACCCTTCATAACAACATGTTTTCCATCATCTGCTGACATCACTGCAGAAATACAAGTCGAATATGAGGCCAAAAAGCACTCCAAACCCCATGAAATTGTCAATTCATGGAGATTAAACCCATATCAAACATGGATGATAAAGTGCTTACTGATAACAGGGAGGTCCATCTCCAAACCAATATGCTCAAGAAGTTTGAATCCATCCATGTCCGGCATGTGGACATCACTGATAACGATATCAAACCCATTTTTGTTCTCTCGTAGCATAGACAATGCAGTCTCTGCTCGATTGCATTTGGTAACTGGAAAAAGAAAATCAGAAATCAACCATCAAATTACAAGAATATCAACCTCTTAGCTCCAAGCAAAGTACATCCAAAGAAAAAAAAAAGGAACCCCTATTTTACATATGCACAAATCAAAACAAAACAGACCTTAAAGCTAAAGAAATTCTTCAAGCAATTTGTACAAAATACGATACATCAAAACTAACTTACAAAACCTTACCCATGCTGAACAAAATTATGGCTCAGAGCATTACAAGATGCCATATTGTTCCCAAATCTAAGAAACCAATATCATTTCTTTTTGTTATTCCACTATATGTACCCCCAAACAAAATCAACACAAGCTAAAATCATTGACAATTCATGCAATAGATGTCATAGTAAACCCAAAAGAGAAACAAAAATCAGTGTCTTGAAAATCGAAAATAGTAACCAAAACGAAGAATTAAAGAAAACCCAAGAAAGAAATATGACTAAAAAGCAAGAAAATTGTGATTAGTACCTTCATAAAGGCAGGTTCTTAGCATCTTTTCCAAGATCATGAGACATGTTGGGTCATCATCAACAACAAGCACACGCAAACCAGCAGGAAACCGATCAGGAACTACATCTCCTGCTTTCCAAGCAGCACTTGAGCTAGCAGTTGACATGGATCCTTTTCCAATATTCGAATTCATTTCTTAAAAAAAATTCAAATCCAGGTAAAGAAAAAGGAGAAAAATATAGAAAATTTTGCATAAAGATGCTGGCTTTCACATGTTTAAACTTGAACCAACTCCCTAACCATAAAAAAAAAAAAATTGATACTTGATACCCCAGTTGATAATTCAAAGAACCCAAAGCTATTATAAGCTAGAATTTGAGAGAAAAATAAAGAGATTTTGGATTATTAGAAGAGAAAACTTATATAACCTTTTTGTGAGATTGAGATTGGAAACACTTGCTTGTCTCAGCTTTCAGCTTCAAGCTCAATTTCTCTGTTTTCTGAACTAGTTTTTAGCATTATTTTTTATTTAATAATAAATATGGAATTTCTTCTGTTTTTATATTTAAAAGTGGGTCAGTCCTAGAAGAGTGGATCCAGCTCACACATGAAGTTAACTAACTAGTAACTCCAAACACAAGTCCAACGTTAAAAAAAAAAAAAAAATTTCTCATATTTTACTGTTCACTTTTTTTTTTACTTTATCGGTTTAACGGAAATTAAAAAAAAACTGCCCTCCAAACTTCATTATCTTGTTGCCGAGTCAATTCTCATCTAAACTATTTTTTAAAGTTTTAAATTCTTAGTAAAATCAATTTAATTTTGTAATTTTTTCAACCAAACATGCCGTTTTTTAAATTCCCAAAATTTAAGGCTAATTCGTATAATTATTTTAAAAAATAATCATCTTACAAATTTAAAATTTAAACTACAACTCACAGCTGTACATAAATCTTTATTTTTGGGAACAGTTTAAAATTAAAATTTTTACTTATTAAATTAGTGAAACTTTTAACTATATATACAACACATAATTGGAAGACAAAAAAATATAATAATTAAATATAATAATATTAATAAAACTGATTTGGTAATGAAATATATTGATTTTAAATTAAAAAAATAAAACATATTGATTTGGCATTTGAAATGAATAATAAAATTAATGAATTGGTGAAGAAAAATTTTAGAACTTGAAATAATTAAAAATTTTAGCATGCCAAGGCAACCTCAACCCACAGGTAATTGTGTAAGGTTTTGATATATACTTGCATGTTTTAGGAGTAGGATATCAATTGATAGGGTATGAATAAGGTATAATATTTTTTGTTTTTATTTTTAAATATTTATATTATTTTTATTTTTGTATTATATTTAATAGATATTTTAAATTTATTATTATTTTTATTTTTATGGGTATTTAATATATATGAATAATCTTTATATTTATACTTAAAAAAAAACTAAATTTTATTTTTAAATTTTTTTATCTTTATCTTGTATATTTAAGTAATTTTTTATCAACATATATTTTTTAATAAAATATATTAATTTTAATTAATCTAAAATAACAATTTATATTATTTAATAAAAAATTTATTTATTAAATATATATAAAGTATAGCTACGATACAAGTACTGCATTATTTGTCTTTATTTCTATATCGAGTAAAAATCTAAAATCATATACATTTATATTCTTACATCTACAATATAATATTTATCTCCATTTTATTTAAATAAAAAATTTAAATTTTCATTAAATATAAATTAAATTTAATATTCCTATTCAAGAGTGGTCATCGTTAATTTACTCATATAAATACTCAAAAAACTTGTTTTTACTTCAAATTTTTATTTTATTTGTTTAAAAAAAAAAGAAAATTTATCAACCCAACAAACTAGTCTTTACATATTGTCCATAAAAGGGTCAAATGAAGCAGAAATGGAATCAGGAAAGTGTTTTAATTTTTAATCATTTGTCAATAATAATATTGTTTTTATTATGAGCTCTTACTTTTCAAAATTCCATTCATCTAATATTAACTAATTTACTTTTTTCAAGTTCTTTTTGGTATGATTCACAAGTAAATTTTTTTTTCTTTTATCTTTTACTCTTTCATCTAAATTACTTAATTTTAAGATTTTTTTATTTATTAAATTTAACCACCTTCTATAAAAACTTAACTTTGACGCCTCTGATTTTCACCTTGATAGTTTCATTAAAAAGGTATGATTTCAAAAGTGATAGTGTAATTTATTAAATATAGGAAAAAATTTTATTCAAATATGTATAAGTGTGGATTTACATTTGATTTTTAAAATTTAACCATATATATAATTAAATGAAAGTATTTTATTTTATTGTATAAAACTTGTATTTCATTTTTAAAATTTAAAGATAAAATCTCTCAAGTAAAAATATTAAATGTTAACCACTTGATTTTCCTTAAAAATTTTGTATTTTGAATTTAAAATGGTAAAAAATATCGAATTCATGCATCAATTTTTTTAATAAAAATTTAAATATTTTTTAAAATTCACTTTTTAAGTAAAAAATATATGCACCAATCATTGAATTAATTATTTGATCACAATTTCGCGCAACATACATTTGCTCTTCTAATCATATTTTGAAATATATATATATATTTTAAATTAATTTTATTTAATCTTATGCTTATTTTTTACATTTATCAGTCGAATCGTCAGACGAATACATGATAACAGTTAGAACATATAATATTTAATCTTTCATACAAAAATTTTTAATTTTGATATCCAATTTGAATATAAGATTATATAAAATTAAATATTTATTAAATTCACTTTAATAATATTTTATTATTCATTAAAAGTATATAAAATTTGTATATGATAATACATCAAATATATTTTTTTAATACAACATTAAAATTTTAATTTTGATAATTAAAATTTAATTTTTAATAACTTTAAATAAAAAAAAAACTCATTTTGCAATTGACTCAACAAAAATCAAATTTCAAAATTTTTTTTATTGGAGAAATAAACATGAAAATGGAGGGAATAGTATGAATAAGAGAGCTTCGCTTTTTGGGTGCAAGAAAAGCTGTGACCAAAAAAAAAAAAAAAAATGCAAAAGCATGCTGCTGCAAACGGTATATTCCCTGTGTCTTAAATGCCTTTTCTTTCTTACGATGAATTCTCAAAGTCTTTCACTGTCAAAAAGGGACTTCGGTTTTAGCCCATCCAAAGCCCAATAAAACAACCCCACAAAACTCCAAACTGTCACAATTTCAGGGGCAATTTTATCATTATCTTCCCAAACCCCAACAGATTTAAGATCTTCTCTTTAATAATAGAATTTTTTTTCTTGTAATTTGTAAACAAATTATAGGGTTGCCACGTGGCGTTTCGTGGGAGTTGGAAAAATGTCCAAGCAACTTTTTTTCTCAACTTTTCCCATCTTTTATAATATTTCTTTGATTTTTTTATTCTTTATGCATATGTGGAATGATTAGTGCCACACCGAGCAACTCTCCTATTAAATATATTTTTTTATAATTTTAATGATTTATTTACTGTTGTAATAATCTTATATCACGTGGAATTGAATGATATTTTGGATTCTTGTTTTGATTTTTTACACCGTGATGTTGATTTTCTTTTTAAACATTATTTTAGGAAATAATCCATCAAATCTTTTCGAATAAATACATTTACAATCAAAAGTATCCTTAAATTTTATTTTATTTTGATATGAAAAATGATTATAAAAAATATCACATCATAATTATTAAAAAAATTAATTATTTATTACACATTGTACATGATAATTAAATGATGAATATTTATTTTAATATATTTATTAATTATTTTATAATAATTAATTATTTTTTAATAATAGAATTAAATAATATAATTTAAATAAAATAGATATATGCTTACGTTATATAATTATTTTATATAAATTTTTTATTTTTTAATAATTTAAAAATCAAAACTCTATTGATGAAAAAGGACAGTTACTTTTTTAACTAATTGAATTAACTCTTATAAATAAATTCGAGTGATAATTGATTTCAATCATACAATTGAAGATATATATATATATATATATATATTTCAAAATTCTCAATTTAACTCATGTATAGAGACGTAATCAATTGAGTTTGAATTGATATTGTATTAAATTTGAATTTGATTTAAAATTTGAGATTCGAAACTTGACTCGAATTAGATTAAGTTTATTTTTTAACTTAAACTCTACTCGATGTAAAAATCAAACTACTCGAACTCACTCGATTAGATTCGATTAACATATAAAAATAAATTCGATTCTTTTATTCAATAAAAACTCAATTATTTATGTTCGAGTTTGAACTAAAGTTTGACATATTTTATTAATTAAAATAATAAAAAATATATATTTAAATATAAAAATTAAATTAGACTCATGAACCACTCGAATCGAGTATAAAAATACTCGAACTCGGTTTGATCAATGAGTTGAGCTATTCAAACTCAAACTCAACTTGATCATCGAGTCGAATTTGAGTTTTATTTGAATAAAATCCGAATAGTTTGTAAGTACTAATGTATCATTTATATCTTTAGTCATGCATTCTATATTAATATTTAAAATAACTAAAAAAACTATTTTAATTTTTGAAAATTTCTTAGATAAGTCCTTATTTTGTATTATACCAAATTAAATTCTTAAAATATTTTTTTGTCTAATTAAGCTTTTAAAATAATATTTTTGTCTAATTAAATCCTTAAAGAACTATTTTGGTTCAAATAAAACCCTTATTATATTTTTAACAAAATTTAGTAATTTTCATGCAAAATAAAAAGATTAATTAAATAAAAATAATATTTTATAGACTCAATTAGATAAAACAAAAAGATAAACGCTTATTTAAAAATTTTGGATAAATATTGAAATTTTTTTAGATTAACCTATATAAAAGATTATTACCAACAAAACTTGAACACAATCACTATTGAGGTGCGGAATTATCAATAGCATATTATGTACAATTATTGCATTATTCTTAATTAATTATAATTTAAAATTAGATGGATCAATATTTATAAATGGTAAAATTTTACATATTTTTTATTATAATTAAATAATTATAAGTGAAATGCTCTCGAATTTATCAATTAAAAATTTAAACTTTATATGTAAAGAAGTAAAACTTATGCAATGCAAGAAATCACCTAACTTATAAATGAATCTTAAGATCAAATGGTATAAATATTTGACATTTTGATAATTTTTTATGTTTGATGGTATCATGGATAAGAAATAAATTGCAAAAAAAATAAATTTAAACGTGCAAAATATCATCTTTAAAAATAATTATATAAATTAATTAAATTAATATTGAGTTTCATAAATTTCTCTTTCACGTGAAGCATTCTAAAACTGTTGTAATCACTATCTTCGTTGTCAATGGCATTAATTATTAGCGTCGGCTAATTTCCATTTTATTAAATTAATAGATAAGTCATTGTTGGTGTTCATAAGTTAACGAAGAAACAAGCAAATCTTCACTATACGTCTAATCAATTTTATCAACAAAAGAATGAGACGTTACATAATATTATTATTATTTATAAAACATGCATAACACATGTTTTTGCTCTAAACGAAATTATTGAGGACTAATAGTATTACATAACATGTGATCATTTTAATAAAATAAAAAAATATTTTCATAAGAAAAGCCAAATGCTTATTTTAAATGGCTTTCTTACCATCAAACTTAATGAATATAGACGTGAGTATGGATTCATTATATTAGTATAGTTTTTATATATTTTTGGATTCGTGGATCAAAATTAAGTTCGTAATTTATTTGAATTAAAATAATATTATTAAATTTAATAATTTTGATCGAATAATTAAAAAATAAAAATTATAATAATGTAAGTGAGTCTCTCATTTATTTATATATATATATATATTTTTCGAACGCAATTTGAAGAAAAATTTAAGATTAAGAGTTTTTTTTTTTTTTTTAGTTTTTTAGTTATATTATTAGTAAGATGATATATAATATATTAAAAATTTTAAAAATTAAAACATGTATATGTTTTTTAATCCCATTAATAAAATTAAAAAAAATTCTACCTATATATAAAAAAATGAGTTCGTAAAATTCTAATGCACATAAGAAAACAACATTATATATATTTCTCATTTAGCAGTTGTAGTATATTTAGGATAAAAAAAAAGTAAACTCAATATAAGACATTTGTCATATTTCGGATATAATATTATAATAAAATACGATAAAATAATATTATAAATATGATTAAATTAAATAATATTATTTTATTTTATGTTTGATGTGTACAATGATTACGATAAAAAATTTTATTTATTGGTTAAAATTATCATTTTTTAAAGTTTATACAATTAAAATTATTTATATAATTTTTAAAAATATAATAAAATATATAAATTTAATTCTATTGATTAAAAATAATTCTCTCCAATTTAAAAGAATTAAATCATTTTGTGCTAAAAAAATGATAATTTTTCTTGTAATTTTATCATTTTTAATTAAATACAAATTAAATATAATATGAAATGATTATTATAATATTCTATACATTATCTTAGATATCGAATATAATCTTAAACACTTAGATATATTACAATACCATATACAATAATAACAGTAGTAATGAATAACAAATATAAGGAAATATTTTAATAATTAAAATTCAAAAAATAATACCAAGATTATAAAGTAAAAAATTATTATCGAATTCTCACATCTAAAACAATTTGACATAAGCATAATTAGAGTATTTGATTTAAATGGTAAGAATGTATATTCTTTACTCAAAGAATATAGTTCGAATCTTTCTTTAAAAAACATAAGAGACATCAAGACATTTGGACTAATAAAAGGAAAACTTGATTTGCTGTCTTTAATCAAGTTTTAGCTTCAATCAATCCTCATATAGGCCTAAATAGGGAAAAAAAAAACTACTATACGATCATTTTTAAAATTCAATTAAAGATATATTTAGATATTGTTTTGATTTTTTATTAATTTTAACAATGTATTTTTTTTTGAATGATTTTAAAAATATATTTTTATATTAATTTGATATATTTATAATTTTATTTTTGAAATATTTTTCAAACCCAAATTAATAACAAAATATAATTTCTACAGTTATTAATTCAAAAACTTTGTAGGTAAACTTAATAATTTAGGTATTTATTTATATAAAATATTAAAAATTTATGTATTTATGTTATATTTTATATTAAAATTACGTGTAATTATTTATATTGATATAAAAATAATATATATTTAAATTTATTTATAAATTTTATTAAAATTTTAAATAATATTATTTTTATATCACATTACTGTATCGAATTTGAAATTATCATATCTAGGTAAAAAGAATTTTCTTGGTGCATTCATAATTCTTAAATTACCAAAATATTTTAACACCAAAATAAATTACCAAAATATATATTTTGCTAATACAACAAAGATCCAGCTAATGACGACTTAGAAGACCGACACAGGAGTTAAAGGAACCCAGAGAGCCAGTTTAGAGTTGTCCACGTCAGGCACCAAACGTGACGTGTTGGATGATCTTCAAAGCGTTTGAAAATCAGCGAACGACACGTGGTGCTGTCCCATGTGGCCAAGGGTGGGTCCCTTCACCGACTATACGAAGAGCAACCAAAAGAAAAGGACAACCAACGCGGTGAGATGGCGGGCCTACGCTTTGCAGCGTACGTGCGCCTCTTCGTAACACGTCTCTTTCTTTGCACAGAAAAGAAAAGAAAAAAAAACAATATTTGTCTTTCAAATTGGGAATTTGTGAATTGGGATGCATCAGAGGTTAGAAAACAACGAAGAGTTTGTGAATAAATTTTATTTTTATTTATTTATTAAATTTAATAAATAATTATGAATAATATTTTAAAATTAATTAGTTAATTTTATATTAAAAATATAATTGAATATAATGTTCAATGAAAAATTTATAAATAAATTTGATATTTGTTTGTTTATATTTATTTATTAAATTTAATGAATAATTACAATGATATTTTAAAATTAATTAATCAAATGAATAGATCATGAAAATAATAAATTTGGTTTATATGTTAAATTTATTTTTATTTTATTTTATTTTTGCCTTAAAAATGATAAGTTCATTCTTATATTATTTATTTATTTATATTATAATATGACATAAATGGCAAAAAGAAAGTAGATATATATTTGATCAAGCTGTTGATTCCAACAGGAATTTATCGTTTTATGTTGAATGGCAAGATTCTGTGGTTAAGGTACCAAAAGCAATGGCCTGAGTGAATGGACGCAAGAGAATCTCAATTGGGTGGAAAATTGGGTGATCAGTCAGAGATGGGTTGCTTTCTCCTTTTTAAACCATTTATGGGAAACCTTTGAGGTTTGCAAATTGCAATAATAATATATAAAAAAGGATAGCTTCACCATGTGGGGAAGCAAATTCTTGCCTCCCCAACATCCATCTACTTTTCTTTCACTGTTTCAAAAATTTTCAATCAAAATTATTGAAATGAAACTTGGAACTACCTGTGGAGAGGGGAGGGGTACCCCTTTTGTGTACCAGTTGGAAACTTGGAATTAGATCCACATCTCCAGGTCCATAGTACACTTTGCCAGGCTTGCAAAACTGCTGCTCCTGCCACTTGCTTGCTTTTAGAGAGATTTCTCTGGCCAAAAATCAAATGCTATCAAATTCTAAAGTTGGAAGTAGTGTACTACATTACATTTTCTTCAATACCCAGATTTTTACCATTGAATGCCTCCAATTTTTGTTGTTCAAAATCCCTCAGATTGCCAATCAGTCTCTAGCACTGTTCTGTTTTGCAGTGGTGACTTGAATTTTAATATTAGGATCGCCTAAAAGCCCCCCCGGCCTCAAGTAATCTTAGAAATAGGTAGTGGTTGCCATGATTTCCATGTTCCATGGAAAAATAGAAACTTTGATTCAAGTTGCCGACTTGTGACTTGAGCCTGACCATGTGAAGGATGGAATAAATACCCTTTTCTCCTGTGTCCAGGCCAATTCCCACTGGGATGGGATGGTGGAAATTTTATATCTTTCACATGACATTTTCCCTAGTCCGAAAGGCCAATGATGATGAACTTAGATTTAAGGAAAATAATTTATTTAATTTTTTATATTAAAATAAAATGTATCGTATTTAATAATTTAAAAATAATGATTAAAAATCATAGATAAAAAATAATTTTAACAAATGATCATTAACTAAACTAAAATCTAAATTCTTTACGTAAAAAAAGACGATTCTTGTCCATTTAGCCAATTTTAATATTGATGATGAATTTTGAACTTTAAAAAAAAAATTGCTTGTTTTCATTTTTTGCCAACAGGATTTTGCAAATCACTTGGCATCCAATATGCAACTAATAAAGGGGCAATTGTAGTTGTTCACGCAGCATTCCTAATCGGTATGATATTTTCCTTTTATTTTTGAGGTAAATTGAAAGGGTGCATACCTTTTTCTAGGCAATCCAAGTTCAGATGAGCTTCAAAAAGGAGGAAGGAACATCACTGTTGCTTTGCATAAGAAACTAAATTAATTACGCATGGGGGAAAGATTAGTGGAGCACTGCCTCAAGCTTTCCAAGATGAAACAAAAGAAAACCCCATCCGTTTCTCTTCATTTGTCCCTTTTTCCAATGGGTGTGTGGGCATCTTACTAAATCAAAGGGAAATGCATTGGGAATGGGCTTTGTGACACGATATCGGGTGACATGATTGGCTTCATCTCTAAGTCAACATCCATCAATGAATGGTTCCACTGCCGCAAACTCGTTCTTTTGAATGGTAAAAAACTATGGTCTGCATAGTGCCCACCAAAAACATCCCTTGAATGATTCCATGGGGAAACAGGGGCTCCAGGCTCACACTTGAATCCAATCTAAACCTCATATTCTCCTTAAATGGCCATTCAGTTTTAGAGCCAGCCAGGCACAAAACGAAAACCATAAGTTGGGCAGGGCCTAGCAGACAGAGTGACAGGTATCATTTTTTCAATGTCTTAATCATATAGCACTAGTAATATGTTGCAATTGGAAATAAAAAAATTATAAATGTTGAAATTTAAAATACAAATTAATATATTATTATTTTTTAAAAATTATTGTATAAATCAATCAAGTTTCAATTTGAACATTAACACGTTAATTGGATAATTGGATTGGTTTTATCTACCTTACAGGGCAGGGTAATATGCAAGTCCGACAGATTTCAGATCCTACAGTTTCTTTACTTCTACAGGGCAAGACTCATTTTCTCCATCGTTACAATGTATAAAGGGTTCAACCCTTTTGGAGACAATGAAAAGTGATCATATCTTTTCCTACTAAATATAGATAAAGAAGATTGGGTCGTAACAGGTTCTTTAGTTTGGGTTCTAGTACTTCGCAAGATTTTCCTTGCATGGGCATTCGATTGGGCTCAGACAGCCTGATGAAAAGGCTTCGGCTTGGTTTGGTTTTGGTCCAAACAAATCTTGGTTCGTAGCCTAGTTTGGTACATGGTCGAGTGTTTTGTTTTGTTTTGTTTTCCCGTTGTTGAGAACGCTTTAAACAAAACTCTTTCTCAACAACGGGGAAAGGAGTTATAAACAGACGAATAGGGTCTCTCTCTCTAGTCTGTTTATAATTTCAAAATGACAGTTTCAAAGGCCAATGCAGTTTCCAGTTTTTGAATTCCTTCAAAGGTAGTGTCTTTTGGCACTATTTTCTATTATTTTGTGCTTCTTGCTGCTTCTTTAGATTTTAGTTGAATTGACACCCCGACTCTTGATTTGGGTTATGTTTTGTGGATAAGATCTTGGTATGAGTGAAGTTGATGGGGTGGATTTCTTTATGGTTTTCTTTATTTCAAAGGATTTATGGGTTTTAATGCTTATTTCTGGTAAGCCTGTTTGGTTCCATTTGGGTGCTTTAGTGAAAATGCAATACTTGTATTATCTGACTGTGCTTTTGGTTTTGATATCCATTCAATACAAATTCATTCTTGTTTTGGAATCATAATTGTTTGATTAGCTTGAGTTTCTTCCTGATAAATTTGGGATGTTGTATTTTCATTAGTGAATTTGCTAAATATATCTCATTGAAACCGATGGAAATGAAGCTAGTGGCAATGGCAAACTTAAACTATGGTGGGAGTTCTGATACTTCCCGTGAAACATCTCAAAAAAGTCAAGTCTGGCTGTGTATTTCTGTATCACATAGTTGAAGCCCTGGAAGATTTTTCCATGCTTGCCTTTAGGTTTCTTTCAAGGGTAAAGTATAAACTAAAGCTGTTTCAATAAGGTCTCCTTGATTTTAGGTTATGGTGCTACATATAAAATACATATAGTATAAGTTTATCCTATGCCATATTTCTTGTTAGCATTTTATTCCATACTTGTCGCCTGAAACATGTTGAAATGTTAGCTCTATTTGTGTTGCAGTTGATTGAGCCTGAATGATGACAGGTGCCATGAGCTTTTCCCATTGCAATTTCCTAGATACAGCAGAATCCAGCCCTTACCACATACTAAGACATTCTCCTGCCTTTGTTCCAAAGTTAAGTTGATAGGATCACATGGTTTCGGGCCTTTTCGACAAAGGTAGGTGCAAAACATAGAGCCATGTACATGTCAGATATGAACTTGTTGATGCCTTTACTTTTTTAATTTTTCAGTCGGTTTAATGACAGCTCCAGCCGCACACGTGGATAGTGGATGGATATTCCAAAACGAACAACGTTTCAAAACGCGTTTCAATGAATAGTCCAATCGAATTCCTTCTTTGACGTACTCAAGTCCGCGCGAGGCAACCACAGCCACCCACCACTCTTCCGTTATTCGATTGTAAATGATACATCATTATTTACAAATTACTTCATAATTTGTCTCGATTATTAAATCGAATTTTAATTCAATGGGTTCAAATAATTTAATTTATTTAATAAATAAAATTTGAGTATTATAATATTTTATTTAAATAGTTTGTGAGATTAATAATTTATATTTTTATATATTTTAATTATTTTTATTAAAAATTATTATTTTACTTTTATATATATTTATCAATTCGATTTTAAATTTGATTTGGAATATAAATAACCAAATTTAAAATTAAATATAAAAATTAAAATTTTTTATTCGATAAATAAATTTAATAAAATAAATTCAAATAAATCAAAATTTATTTTTAATAAAATTTAAATTTAAAAATTAAAACTCAATTAAATTCAAATTTTAAAAATTACATTTTTTATCAAATTTAAAATTTTCAGTGCATCAAATCAATTTTGTTATTATCACTATATCCATTTAACTAGATTTTATCGTTACCCCTAACTGAAGTAGTTTTGGGAGGAGAGGCGTTTCCACAATTTAGCAAAACTTAATGGGCAAGGCAGCAAAAAAACCAAAATAATGGTTCATAAGGTAGACTCAACCCCTTACCATAAGTCCGGTGGAGAGTCGCTTTGCTCTTTGTTTTCCCTTGTAGTTTCTTCCGTCTTTCCTTTATGAACTTTTTGGGGACTTCATTGCAATAAATTTGCCAAAATCTACCTCCATAACAAAATTCACAAATACTAAGATCAAAAGAAAGAAAAAGTTGCTTTCTTTTCTAAACGATTCTAAAAAAAATGGAGTCAAATCCATGGAGCTTTCGATTTTCCAATTCATCTTCTTCCTCTTCGTCAAGGCGTCACCAAACTCGATCTGGTTAGTATTTTCTGTTTTTTTCTCGAGAAAATAAGAAATAAAATGATTTGAATTCGCGATTAATTTTGATTTTTTGTATTTGTTTTTGTTGTGTTTAGATCTGTTTCTGGGAGGAGGATATGAAGAAGTTGATGGAGATGTAGATTTCAAGGCGGAGTTTTTATGCCCCTTTTGCGCTGAGGATTTTGACATTGTCGGACTTTGTTGCCACATCGATGAGGAACATCCTGTTGAAGCCAAAAACGGGGTACCATTTTCGTAATTTCTGAAAAAAAGATGAACTTTTTTTATTTCTATGGATGAAATTTTTGTTTTTCTTATTGAATTTATTAGAAAAAATATGAACTTTAGGTAGTTTTGGATGTTGATGGAGTATTTTGAAGTTTATAAGTAGAAGAAATGTGTATGGAGTGGTTCATAATTGGCAAAAATTGAAAAATTTTGATTTTACTCCTGGGTTGGTGTTCAAATGGGGATTTAAATTTAGTAAGATTATTGATAATTTTGTTATCTAGGGCGTGTTTGGTGCCTAAGATTATGATATCATAGGATAAGATGATCTTATGATTAGCATTACATTAAATAATGTCATACTATCTTTTGTTTGATAATGTAAGGATTAGGATAGGATAATTTATTTATTGGTCAAAATTATCCTTCCTCAAAGTTTATACAATTTAAATTATTGATATAATTTTTAAGAGTATAATAGGACATATAAGTTCAATCCCATGGATTAAAATAATCCTCTCCACTTTGGGAGGATTGAATCATCTATGCCAAGAGGATGATTAATTTTCCTTACAATCCTATTCCTTTATTTAGATACAAACCAAACATGGTATAGGATGATTATCATCCTATCTTACTCATCATCCTATGCATCAAACATGACCTATATGTCTTTTATTATGAATTTTACGGCTGCTAGAGTGATAGATGTTGTTTGCTTTGATATCATTCTGATTTCTCAAGCGCCTGTGTCTAGCATTCATTCAGAGTAGCACTCTAAGCTGTTTAGCTTTTAAATTAATTTGATATATAAATTCTATGGTTCTTCATGCTGTTTTACATTTTTTTTTCTTCAAATCTATATGTGTTGTTGGTCTGGATACATAACATTGCTCAAGTTACATTCAAATTTTGCTTAATAGGTGTTTGGTTGAATGCTACCTTTTTCAGGTGTGCCCGGTTTGTGCAAAGAGGGTCGGAGTGGATATTGTTAGCCACATTACCATGCAACATGGGAATTTTCTTAAGATATCCTTTTTTATGCAAATTTTGGTCTGCTTGGGTTTATTTGTTATCTCTTGTTTGGTTCTGATGTCAAGGCTGGTTTAAATAATACTATATCCATATTTATATATATATATATATCTATCTAGTCTGAATACTGATCTATCGTTTTGAAAGGCTAAACACTTTGATCTGCTTTCATCTTCACCATGGTGCTTGATTATGTGTGCCATTGTTTAGCTATATGCAAAACATAATAGACTTCATTAGGGTTGTAAGCATTTGTCTTTTCATTTATTTTAGAATCGATCTACATATCTGCTTATAGTGACCAAGCTTATCATTTGTTGCTCTCTTCTTTTAAAGTTTGAATTTCTCTAGTTTGTTTGTGAGTAAGCATGTCCTGATGAATGGTTCAGGTATCCTTGACTGAGTCTTACGTGCAGCGCAAGCGGAGATTACGCAAGGGTGGATCCAATTTGACATTTTCTATGTTGAGAAAAGAACTACGAGAAGGAAATTTGCAGGCCCTTCTTGGGGGATCTTCGTGCATCGTTTCTTCCTCCAATGTAGAACCTGATCCATTATTGTCATCATTTATGTTTAATCCGCCTACAGCTGATGAGCCTTTAAGCTTGCAGCCTCTTTGTATTGCTGAAGCAAATGCAATACAGGAAAGCACAAATAAAGAATTTCTAGAAAGGTATGACCACTGGGGTCATTTGGTCTTGTGATATTAGTACTTGTTTCTCTGTCTGGTACCGATACCCCTAAAAATGACAGTGTTTCTGGTAGTCCACTATGTTATTTGATTTACTGAACAACTTTGAGCAACTTACCACAGTGTAGGAAATGTCATGGCTTAGGCAAAGATTATTTTATTGTTATTATTGGCTTTGCTGGTGAGTAGGTAGATACCACTTGATCATAGCAGCAATTACGGTCTAAGCAGGTTGTTGTAGCTACATATCTTACCCTTGTTGGAAAGGGCTATGAAGGCAATCAATGCTGTCAATTGATGAAATTTTTAACCACGTTGGGTGCATAGTGTTTGTCAATTGATGAAATTCCCTCTTACTTCTTACTAGGAACTTCCCCTGCCTTTCACTTTCCTGTCACTGCAAAGTTTTCGTTTAGATTCACTTTCGTAAGTTATCGATCAGATTTAAGTGTCTAACACTAGTTTATCATAACAGAAAGCCTCAGCAGTCACAACTGTCGGACAAGGAGCATGAGGAGAAAGCTCGAAGGTGCGGATTTGTCCAAGGACTGTTGATGTCCACCATTCTTGGCGATAACTTATAGGTTAATTGGGGGGGTATTTGTAGTGGCTATGATGGTATTAATAGTAGGGCTGAGAGTCAAGCATAAAGAGGAAGATCTTCATTTTACTGCAGAAATGGTAATCGAACTTTGTATTGCTATTAGAGCTTTTGTGCATAATGGAAAGATGGAAGAACTTTATCCTCTCTATCTATCCTTGCTTGATTTATTCTAAGATAGGAGTTAATCGGACAGTTGCAATGCTGAAAATGTTTTAAGAAAGAGGATTATATGTTATCTCATGTCAAAGAGCTGTCTTATTCTGTAGAAAAACAAAACGAATGGTTCTTTCTGTCTTCTTTTTGGTACTTGACTGGCTGTAAGAATCTTGTCTGCTATGCCCATTTGTGTCCATTGGTGAGTGTGTGGGTTCAAGTCCATTGCAAATTCATTCGAAGGAATAGGATAAACCTGCTACAAGGGGTATCGAGGGAGTGATTTACATTGAAATATCCCAAGGATATCTTTATATTGAATAATAAATATATTTTAGTTAAATTATATTTTAAAATTTTAATTTCTCATATGTTAAATAAATTAAATAAAATAATTCAACAAAATTTTAAATATCAAAACATTATATTAAAAACTCTTAAAGAACTTAAAAATTAAAAGATCTACTTTATATGTTTTTCATTTTATATTTGGATTATGTTATATTTCAATTAAATTTTTGATTAATTTGATTTTCGAACTGAAATAATCAAAAATTGAAATTTTTATAAAATCATTTTTATAAATCGATCAAAATTAATTTGATAGTCAATTGATTAATAGAATTAAATAAGTTTGATTGATTAATTTGATTAAAATCGAATTTTAAGTGTAGATATTTCAATATGTTTGGAGGACTATTAAGATTAGTTCTATTAATTAAAAAAATAAAAAAATAAAAAATAAAAAAACAAAAAAATAGGTGATAGAGTTTGATTGAAGTTGGGTGTTTGAATTTAAATTAAATTTAAGGGTTAAAGTTGAAATGCACAGGAAAATGAAATTTTTGTTCGAATTAAGATTCTGTGGTTTTGATCTTATAAATACAGATAGATCAGAGACAGCAAAAATCGAAAACACAAAAAAAAAAAAAGCAGTCAAAAAATATTTTTCAAAGATTTTTTGTTTTTTAAAGAAAAAAAGATTTTTTAAAAATTCTTTTTGAAAAATTATAGATTCCGACAAAATTTTTTGACTTCGATTAAATTTTTCATTGATTTTTTTGGTCTAGGTGAATTTTCTAGTAAGGTTTTTCAGAATCTGGTGAAGATTCCAATGAATGTTGAATTTTTCGACGATTGTCTAGTGAACCAACCCAGATTTCGATGACATTTCTCAGAATCTGATTAATATTCAATTGAAGTTCAATCGGGTTAGAGAGAAGAGGGAGAGAAAAGAGAAAAGAGAAAATGAGAGAGAAAAGGGAAGGAAAATCTGAAGAAAGGACTAAGTTCGGTGTTTTATACCCACCCAAAAACGACATCGTTTTGAAATGTAATAAACCCCTAGGATCAGTGCGTTTTGCAAGTGGGTGATCCGACCTGAGCGTTGACCTGTTTTTAACCCGAGTCCCAGCCCTGAGGTTCAATCGAACCGAGCCATTTTGCAAACTGCTTCAACCGCTGTTCTTCTCAGAAGTCAAGTCGCGTCGTAGCTATTGGAGTCGAACCGCTTCCTGTTTTAGGTATTTTTTTTATTTCTATTTTATTCTATTTATTTATCTATTTTTTAAGTATTTTTGTGTGATTAAATTTTATAAAAAATAAAAATAATAAATAAAAAAGTATAAAAAATAAAATAATTTTTTGAGAATAAATATTAATTATCCAATGATGAAATTTTTAAAAATTTTAAATGGTAACTTTTTATAAAATTCATAGGTGAAAAATTTTTGTCTAAATTTGTCCCAAATGATATAATAATTTAGATAAAGTTTCAATAATAATAATTAGTATTTATTTTCAATTAAAAAAAGAGAAAAAAATAAAAAATAAAATTTTGGTTGAAAATATTTGACAATTATCCAAAGATTAAAATCTTAAAAATTTCAAATAGTAAAATCTTAAGAAATCTTTATGTGAGAAATTTCTTTAAATTTATTTCAAATAGTGAAAGAATTTAAATGAAATTTCAATAAAAAATAATTGTTATATTATTTTCTTTATGAAGACGACAAAATTTTTTTTAAATAGGTTCAAATGGTGAAAAATTTAAAAATTTTGAAAAAAAAAATTTTAAATAAGCTTAAATGGTGAAAAATTTAAAAATTCAAAAAAGAATACTTTTAATTTGACTTAAATGATGAAATAATTAGATGTATTGTCAATTAAAAAAATAATTAAATATTTTTTTGATGACAGCTTTTTTAAAAAAACAAATGAGATATTTGAATACTCTCAAAATGAAAAAATATTTTTAAGAATTCTACCAGATTGATAGAAGAATTTTATAAATTATTTTCAATATTTAAAGTAACAATTTGAAATCATTAGATTCAAGACCTAAAGATAAAATTAAAATAAAATGATAACATCCTTTGGATGGGCATGTGAAGACGCTATAACCTTCTCTACATGTAATCGAACTTTTGAATCTTGTTTTGGTTTATAAACCAAAACTTGTTCTTTTATAAACTCTTAGTCAAATTTAAAAGCTCCTTAAGATGATAGATTTCTTAAGTAATCAATCACACATTGTTAAAAAAGATCGATGATAACTCCATTTGTTAAGTATAACTATAAATTTTTAAATTTATATGTTATAACAATAAGCACCCCTAAAACCTTGGCTATTTAATTAATTATTAGATTAGTCATTAAAATTATCAATTGAATCATGCTCTTTTCACGTGGGAAAAAGAAAAAGTGGGGATTTTAGCATGCTTTACTTGTCCCATTGGTGAACATTTTCGTCATTTCTTTTGAGTTATTGGGAATGCCTACGGGGGAGAGTACCGTAACATTTTGAGATTTTCTACAAATAGTAGTACATAATTACATATGAAGCAAGCACTGCAGCAAGACAGATTTGTATTCCAGCCTATTCATCTACTCCACTCATAAAAAACACATGGCTTGTTTCCATTCCTAAAAACGTTTTCGACTTTCGACATGAACATTAACTTGTCCAACCTTAAAAGGCAAAAATATGAGCCTGACAATGAAAGCCACTGAAACTTCATGTGTGGGAAAGTAAGAAAAGGGGGAGAAACTATAAAAAGCGAAAAAAAATATTTCAACTGCTTGAATATAACTCCATTCCATCAAGAAGATGAGCTAACGTGTTATTTCACCTCCACGTAGCTCTATAGAAAGTGTTAGTACAAGTAGTATGTTACACATACTGAACTCAGAAAGACACAAGTTATATACAAATATCAGAGAAATTTTCATCATCATCATCAAACAAGCTTATTAAGAAAATGTAGTGATTACCTCTTCAAGGCCATGATGCTGATAAAAGAACATGGAGTATCACAGGAAGCCCACCAGATGAAATGGGAATATCATGGCTATCTGTGTTCTGTATCCACCATAATCCATACAAAATAAAGCATCTTTACTCACAGCTATGAGGAAGAACTACAAATAGAAATATTAAGTATTTGTTGATTTAAGGCTGATGGGGCCAGAGAAACAGTTTGGAAGTCAATCTGCTGAGGTACTGGGACTCTTCCAAGTTAAGTGGTCAGTTCAGTTATGCCTTGGAACTTTGCTCACCTCCAGTATGTATTATGGGAAACAAAGAACCTGAAATCTGGATGGTTCACTTGCAAACGCCTGAGCCGGTTATTAGCAGCTTGCAAAAGGGAATTAGCTTTCTGACATTCGTTAACTTCATCAGGATTCCAAACAGACACTTTGAACTTATAGAAAGCAAGTCCAAAGGTAGGCAGTGTTAGCTTTAAGGACATGTCAGCACCATGAAACTCCCTTACATTAAAGCCTCCGAAGGGCAGCCCATCAGAGCCAGTATCTGCTCCAAACAATATCAAAATCACGTTGTAAACAAATTGTCGGGCAGAAATAATACAAACATGCAACCACATATAAAGGGTTGAAAAGATGCTTACCAGGAGAGGGTGATAGAGAGTGATATGTTAAAAAGCAGGCATCCAGATTTTGTAGAGTCGGACCCATTGGAATCCTATATATAGGATACCTTCATTAAAAGACGAAAAATGAAAAATTGTCAGATATAATTAGGTTTAAAATCACAATTGCAATAATCAAGAACCATAGATTCATGAAGTCTTTTGAAAAGAGAAAAATATACCATGCCACAGAAATCCAACTAGAAGGTGATAGATCACAGCTCCTGTAAGTCCTTAGTGCAGGAAATTGAGAAGCCAGAACTGAAATCTAAGGAAGGCAATGATATTAGAGAGAGCACTAGAAGCTGCAAATGCTAATGTAACAGAGGAAATAGACTTACCTTGTCAGCCAATGGCTCACGACTAAATGGTTGATCATGCTCTAAGTACTCAAAAATAAGCTGACCAGGATGACTACAAATATCGCTTTCATCACTTGATGAACCCCCAAGGGGTCTATTTCTAAGTGATGGTCGACTCAATCTCTTGATATTCGCATCTGCAATCTCCATCTGACTCCAAGCCTCCTGGACAACATTGTTAGCTCTTCTACCTATTCCACAATCACTGTTGCTACCATCACTACTTGTCTCCCTGGATGATTCAGCATCACTCTCCCCACTAGGCCTCCTGTTCAAAGAAAGAGGGCAAAATGAAATAACGCAACAAGCATGTTGTTTATCTAGCATTTCAAGGAAAAATTACAATTAATGATTTATAGCTCAAGAAAACATCATGAAATTCAACCTCTATTTATCTTAGGAAGATTATGGAAAAAATAGCAGATCTTATAAAGCATATCAGCAAGACTTGGGTAGAACACAACCTAAGTTATATCAACTATCAAGTGAGAGTTGAGCAACATACTTGACTTCCCAATTTAATAGAAAACATTTGCAATATATTTGACCCTGATTATCCAATTACAGTTTCCAAAAAGGAAATAGGGACTAGCTGTCACCACATAATGATCCAAAAAATCAACGGTCAGAAAATCTCAATCAAGAAGGAACTGGAAAAATAGGATAGCGAAGACTCTCAATAATAGCAGATAATTAGATAAAATAAGGTCTGAATGGCTTTACCTTTGCCTTGAGAAGGGTCTTGATGCGTCTATATACAACTGAATTCCAGATAAGTAAGGAACATAGTATTGCATTACAGAGTCACTTCCATTCAACAAAAGAGGAACCCCAGCTCCATATGCACTCCATTCCTTGAAAGACTCCCACAAATCCTCAAGAATAAAATATGGAGCACAGTCCAGTCCGCCCTCTCGCCCTCTCCATCCCATTGTACTTGTCTGTCACCAAAATTTCATCAATAAAAATGTCAATCAGCACTAAGAAAAAAACTCCAATACTTCATAGTTTGCTTAACATTTCGGAAAAAACAATTCCCTATTTTGCATTGATTAATAACAAAATATCTTCAATTTTCCTACATTTTTTGACTAATTAAATAAAACTAATTTCTTCAAGTTTCTGTTGGATTTTGATTCTTATAAAGAAATCAAAGTCAAGTAATTGCACTAGCTGCAGCTAATAGTAACTTCTGCTAAACCTTAAATTTCTTCAACATAAAAACAGGACTATACCATTGTTTTTAATCAATCCAAAAATTAAACAAAATTAAAGATTGATTTAAAAAAAAAAGAAAAAAGCATGGTCAAATCTTGTGATTAATAAAAGTTGGGTTTTTGTTTTATTTACCTCGGGTAACTGCTGAGCCGGAACCACAGGAGTCGTATACTCCAAGAACCGATCTAAGTTCGTCGAATTATCATCATTTCTTTTATTGTTATTATTCACCGACGATGAAGATGGGGATGACGTGACGCATTCCTCATGATCTGTTCTCTTCTCCGTCGAACTCAGGGAAATCAACGGCCTTTGTTCTCGCCGCTGCTTCATCATCATCAGCTGTTGTTCTTGTTGTTGTTTCCTCATCGGCGGCGGATTATAAAACCGATTTTCGCCGCCTCGACTTCTCGCAATCGAAACGCCACCGGCGGCAGTCATTGTACGGAAAGTTAGAAAAAGCTTAAAACAGACAAACGACAGCGTTGAAGAAAGGGGGTGGTTGGGTTTATTATTATTTTGCCGGGGTGGAGCGGGGAGTGGTGTTAATACTAGGGTTTTAGAGAATTAAGAGAATAGAAAGTAAAAAGAGTGAGGACTTGATTTAAGAAAGTTTGGTTATTCGATTTTACTATTAAATGGGATGTATTAATGGGATGTATTCAATATGAATAAAGATTTATTTAATTAATTTATATTTTATATTCGTGAATAATTTATTTAAAATTTATTTATAATAATAAAATTATATTTTTATCTTTTATTTTAATTATATTTTAAATGTTATTTATATTTGTTTGAATTAATTTATGATTATTTATGATTTATTTGTTTAAATTTATTTGATTATAATTTATTTATTATACATAACATGTTTGTTTATATATATATTTATGAATATGTTTATTTAATGTTAATTTAATTGAATTAAATACGAATTGAACATGAATATTATATATTAAATAAATCAAACTTGAACCAATAAAGTTATTTTTTTACCGAATGTAATCTTATATATATAGCACCCGTCCTCTATTTGTATCTTATATATATATTTTGAAAATAAATTTTTATTAAATAATATAAATTATTATTTTAAATTAATTAAAATTAATATATTTTTATTAAATAATATATATTAATAAAAAATTATTTAAATATATAAAATAAAAAAAAAACTAAAAAAATAAATTTTAGTTTTTAATTTTTAAAAAAATTATTGGTATGAAAATTATTTATACTAATAAATATTTGCAAAAATAAAGAAAAGAATATATTTAAAATACTTATTAGATATAGATATAAAAATAAATATAATACAAAAATTTGAAAATAAAAATATTTTACTTTTCTCGTACCTTATCCATTAACATCACTAAATATGAATCAACCCCTAATATTCTAAAAATAAATAAATAAATTATAAATATAGATTCGTTTGACTATGGTCATATTGTTTACACTATTAAAAAGAAAAATAATTTTTTTTCTCTTTTAATTACTGCAGCCTGACCTTGCTACTTGCCGGCCCCTTGCTACTAGCTTTTTCTCATTATTTTATCAAACCAACCAATATTTTAAGTCTACCCATTGTTTTTTTAATTTTTTAATTTATATATTTTGGCATAAGATCAATGATTATGTAGGCTGTGGACGTGGATTTGTTATTAGTATTAAATTTTTAGTTTAAATTTTATTAGTTTTAAATAAAAAATTTAGAGTTTAATTTAATTAACTTATATAATTATTTTTAAGCAATGTTACTTAATAGTTTTAAATTTAAATTCTAATATTTATAATTAGATATAGTAATTTATGTATTGTTGTTATGTTTATTTTTATATAAAACACATGTAATATAAAAAAATTATTATATTATAATTACATTGATAGGTAAAATATAAAATATATTTTTTGATAAATTTATATATAATTTTTGTTAAAATCTTATTTTTATAAAAATTTTTATATTATATTATCATATAATATTTAAATTTTATGATATTATTTTTATAAAAAATTGAAAAAACTCATGTAGCGTAATGAGGTGTTGGAGTTTACGGTGTCAACTTTGTGAAAGAAGCTAATTAGGTTTAAGGTTGATCATGCTGCATTGTGAGCTACTGTGGTTGTTGGTGCGAGCTTGGGACAAAAGGTGGAGGTGTCTAAACATTTCATTGATTGAGCATAGTTGTGGTGGATAAAGGCCAAGTTGCAATGAAAAAGTGTACAGGAGTTGAGTCTCTATAGCCTACTTCGAACAAGGCTATGATACTAGAAGTGATGTCAAAGCCGAATTCGAGGAGTTAGGAAGAGGTGGCAGAACCAAATACTAGGGGTATCAGAGTTTGGTTTAAACTAAACTCATTGAGTAATAACATTTTTACTTTTGCTTTAAATTTTTTATTGTTATTTTATTAGACTTTTTTCTAGCACTTGTTGTGCCATTTCATTTTCTAATGTGCTGGGCGGTTAAGTTTCACAATTTAAAGTGTTCATCTGCCATTTCTTATGTTAAACTAATCTGAGATTTGAAAGAATCCATTCTCATGTATTGAAATCACGGGAGCTTGAAGTTTATGTCTTAACCAGTGACAAGGATTGATCTTTTTTTATAATATAGCTATAGCAAATATTGACTTCATGTAATACAAGAAAACTTTTAGTTTGCTCTTGAGTATTTCGTTTAAGTAAATTTGAAAATTTATGTATTTATGTCATATAAAATATTAAAATTTATATATTTATATTTATGTTATATAAAAATTACATGTTATAGTTTATATTGATGTGAAAATATTAAATATATTTATTTTGATTTTGTTAAACTTATATATAATTATTATTAAAATTTTAAATCATTTGCTTTCATATTTATTTTCATATCATATTGTATCATTTTAGTATATTTTAGATTATCAAATCTATACTTAAGCTCTGTCCAATTTTTTTAATAATAATAAAAATTTATTGAATTTAATATTTTTTTTGCAATACAATCAGTTATGGGCTTAAAAGAATTGAGAAGGCCCAAGATTCAAATGTAGTCCAAACAAAACAATAGCATTGGCCCAATCAATTACTTAAATTCTGTGAAATGTTAACGTTTCGAAGATTAGCCTATATGTTATTAGGGATGTCAAACGGGTAGGGTATGAGTAGAGTATGGCATTCCCATTCTTATCCCCACATTTTATATTATATCTATCTTCATACTCATACTTAATAGATATTTTAAATTTATTCTCATTTTTATTATTGTGAGTATTTAATAGATATTGATAGTTCTTATACCCATAACTTAAAAAATAAAAAATAAAAATTTATTTTTTAATTTTTCTATAATATTTGGTAAATTTTTTAGAATATAAATATAATTATATATGGTTTTTCAATAAAAATATGATTAATTCTAATAACTAAAATAATAATATTATATTATTTAATAAAAAATTATTTATTAAAATATATTAAATATATATAAGGTATGGATATGAAGCATGTATTATATTACTTATTCTCATATTTGTATTTAATAAAAATTTAAAATCATATTCATTCTTATCTTCAAGGTTATAATATAATACTCATTTTCATTCCCATCCCCATTAAAGTAAAAAGTCGATTGAGTGCAGGTAAGATTGATATCTCTATCCGTTATCTTGAATTAAACAGTACAAGGCAATGCGTACAACCCCACCGAACCACAGCCGAAGAAAGCACAGAACATTCCATTGAATCATTAACATCATTCCCTTTCTAAACACGTTAAAGGCTATTCTTTTATTAAGAACAGATTTAACATTGTTGCAGGCAGTCAGGTCAAATACACAAAGCAGAGGATTGATGAAATTCACCTACAGCAACACTGTGATCAAAGATGTTACCATACCATTGGTGACATTGATATCAATGAAGAGGAAATCAAGGCTCGAAAAGAAAATTGCCATGGGAATGTCGAAAGCTATTGAAGCTTACCTCTTGGAATATTCTGATGCCTATGTAATTAGATTGCATCAGGTTGTATGGCTGAAGGCTGCTATGTCTTTGATGGTAATGTTTCTTTTTGGTACAGCTGAAAGCCTGAAACTCCATGCTTTGCTCAGTGTGATATGATATCAAAGAATTTCTTTAATGTCATTTTCTCTCCCCAATAAACAGTAAGATCATCCTGGTCTCAGCCTTCTACAGTCGACAGATGATGACCTGATATGACCTGTTTAGAGCAAAACTATGCAAGTCTGGCGTCTAGAAGCCAACACATTTACCGCACTATTATGATAAAATAAAGTCAATCTTTGGGTGAAAAACATGTAGAATTCGACTTATGCTGAAGTATTATATTTAGAAATGGTGTTAGCAAATAAAATAGTACTAATTTTGTATCTTTCCTGCAACTTGCTTATAAGTTTATTCCCCACTATGGATCACTACCCCACCAGACTGTCTTATCAAGAAAATGAGTGCATAATGAAGAATTTAAGATGGATTGCCAGTGTTCTAAGGGACTTTCTCATCATGTGACTTTCTTTCTCTTCTAGACATATGGTCTGTGGGTGACCTGTTTGAGTTCAGCCTAGTATGGATGACATAATGTTTTTTATTGAATAAAAGCAGTGGAGACTTGTATTTGTGGAATACGTTGCTGTGACTTTTTATTTTCTTTGATGTATATATGTTTGACACATATTTCGTCGACCCTTCAACTGTACGAAAAAACTTAAAAAAAACATTATACGTATTCACGTCGGACACATATCTATATTTAATATTTACTCTGAATCCAAATAACATAGTTTGGGGAAATTTTTTTCTTTAGCTACTATAAGGAAGAGCTGGTACCAGAAGGGAAAAGGGAAAACACAAGGAAACATAAAAAAAAATATGTAAACTTTATATGAGTTTGAAAAATATTATTTATAAAAAAAGAGTTTGAAAAACATGTATATTGCATACTCTATGTTCACATTGAAATTTTCTCAGCAATTGCCTCTTTCACTGCTTGCTTTCTAGATAGTCCACCATGTCTTCTCAAGCTTTAGTTTGACAGGGCTTGGGAAGGGATTCTGGTTTTTTGTAAATATATTTATTTATTTATTTCTTTTGGTCTTTCTTTTCTCACTTATGCAGGGTGATTTTTTTGACCACCTCAAATTCTTTGAAAGTATAGCAAAAATAAATACCATCTTAGAAATCACTTCTTCCCACACCTCAAACACTCAGTTAATCATCCTTTTTTTCTCTCTGTTTTATCTTCTTAAATTTGATATTTTCAAACTCCTAGTGTAGAATCATGGGTGTTGTCACTTATGAAATGGAGGTAGCTACCTCAATCCCCCCAGTTCAGATTGTTCAAGGCCTTTGGTTCTTGACGGTGGATAAACATTTTCCCCAAGGTTGTGCACAAGCTAATCAGAGCTCTGAGCTCCTTGAAGGAGATTGGTGGGCCCGGAAGTATCAAAGAAGATTACTTTTGGTGAAGGTTAGTTTATTTCTTGCCACATGAAATTCCTTTCCATTTTCTAATTTGAGAAATACAATAGTATGTAAGTTTTGGCTTGGTAACAAATGTAGGCAAGCCAATTCAAGTATGTGAAACAAAAGGTTGAAGGAATAGCAAGGAGAACTTCTCATACAGTTACAGTGTTGATCGAAGGAGATGCTTTGAATGACACACTTGAGAAAATCAGTTATGAGACCAAGTTTGTGGCAGCACCAGGATGGAGGATCAATTTGCAAGAGCACCAGCAAGTATTAATACCATTGGTGACATTGAGATCAATGAAAGAGAGCAAATTAAGGCTGGCAAAGAAAGGGCGTCAGGAATGTACAAGGCTGTTGAAGCTTACCTCTTGGCAAATCCTGATCTCTACAACTAGGTTGCTTTCATTTCACAGCTCCTGCTTGCTGTTCTTCATATCATATCCCTTTTAATGGTGTGATTTTGATTTTTCTTGTTTGCTTTTTGCCAAACTTTCCTTCAATGGCTAATAAGAGTGGTGGTCTCTTGCCGTGATCATCTGTGTTTTCATTACATAATTAAGAAGTTTGAGTTGTATCATATTTGATATATGAAATGAAAAATATATGGTAATCAAGCTTTTATTATTTGTAATTTCTTTTTTTTTTTGTCATAAATTTTTTGACCTGAATCAGGATTGATGACGAAATCCAAATCCCTTCTATTTCCAAGATCTGAACCTAAAGTCAGATAAAGAATTTGACATTTGTTGCCTAAAATTTCCACCTAATAACTTGATATCAGCTGTGAGACCAAGTCCACAACTGTCTATGAGAGCTGATAAACAATATGCACATGTGAACAGTGAAAGTATGCAATGAAGCAGGGTCTTTGATTCACGTGTGGCTAAAAGCTGCAAGTGAATCTAACTTCAAAACCCTTTTATAAGTTAGAGCCCTCTGCAGCTGGGGGATCCGTGTGTAAGACTACTAGTAAATATTACACCATTGGTGACTTTGAGATCAAGGAAGAGGGAATCAAGGCAGGCAAAGAAAAGGCTTTGGGATTGTTCAAAGCTATTGAAGCCTACCTCCTAGCAAATCCAGATGCCTATTAAAAATCCCATTATTGAAATAGCATCCACTTCAATGATCAGACAGTGTGGAACATATGTGTGCTTTGAGTGAGAGAGAATTGCCTTTTCTTTTTTACATTTTTTTTTTTTGTAGTTGTTAGTCAGTCCATATGATATGGCCTTCAGATTGCTAGTAAGAGTTCATAGTTTGTCTGAGATTACCTGCAAGCTTGAACTGTAAATGTCAACTGCATTAATAAATTGTTGTGAGATCAAGCCATCCATTGAAAATGATGAGTCCAGCATCTTCGTCTTTCAAGATTTACTAATTATATATTGAACATAACAAAGTCAAGTTTCAGAAGAAATATGAAACTTATTCTGACACATAGTCCTTGATGCAACCTGGAAGACAAATTATTATGGAAATTTAAATCCACAAAGGCTTCCCCACGTTTTTAAAGAAAAGGGTTTATAGTAAAATTTTGGGTAATTGATATGATGAATGCCACTACCATTTTCCAAAAGGATGCTGACATAGTGACATCAGATAGTATAGAGAAATTTTATTTTATTTTATTTTTTTGATGAAATGATATAACATTGGGAAAATTTCAAATTCCAAGAATTGCCAAACATGTAGATAAAGAGAAGTTTCAAAGCAGGGTCGTCTGGCAGTTCACTTATGGCTCATGTGCAGAAAACCCAAGTACAAAAAATAGCCATAATTCATCCAACCAATGAGAAATGGTAGTAATCAAGATGTTCCGAATACCCAACAGTGAAGTTCAAGGTTATAAAAATTTAATTGGAGGTAAAAAGGGATGTCAAATCTTCTTTAAATTCAAGATATTAAATTTTAAGGAAGGGATAAGAATGTATATGATTTAAATTTTTTTATCGAATACGGGTATAAAGATGGATAATATAATATTGATTTTATACTTGTAATTTATATATATTTAATAAACTAATTTTTTTATTTAATAATATAAAATTTATTTTAGATTTATTAAAATTAATGTATTTATGTTTAAAAAAGATATATTTATAAAAAATATTTAAATATGCAAAATAAAAATAAAAAAATTTTTATTTTATTTTCGTATATTTTAAAAAAGTCACGGGTACATGTATTCCAAATACCTATTACTTCTTTCACTTGCTTTCTAGATAGTCCACCAAGTCTTCTCGAGCTTTAATTTGATAGAATAAATATATATATAATATTATATTTATTTTTTTATATCTTTTGGTCTTTCTTTTCTCACTTACGATAATTAAGTCGTTAGTCAACCAAAGGCGCCTTCATCTTCACAACTTAATTTTGTCAAATTGTTGCTGCCTTCTGAAATCCACTTTGCTGTTATTATATTGAAATTTTGCAGTCCGTATACATGCCAAAAGGCCCCATGGCACCATCTATTAACAAAATGGTCAAATGATTTTTTTTTTTTGCTCCTATAGGTTGGTACAACATTTTAAAATGATCAATTAGCCATTTACCATGGAAATTCTCATGCAGGGTGCTTTTTTTGACCACTGCAAATTCTTTGAAAGTACAGCAACTATAAATACCATCTTAGTTCTCGCTTCTTCCCACATCTCAAAATACTCAGTTAATCATCCTCTTTTTCTCTCTGTTTTTATCTTCCTCCAATTTGAACATTTTCAAACTCCTATTGTAGAATCATGGGTGTTGTCACGTATGAAATGGAGGTAGCTACCTCAATCCCCCCAGCCAAGATGTTCAAGGCCTTTGTTCTTGACGGTGACAATCTTTTCCCCAAGGTTGTGCCACAAGCAATCAAGAGTTCTGAGCTTGTTGAAGGAGATGGTGGGCCCGGAAGTATCAAGAAGATTACTTTTGGTGAAGGTTAGTTTCCATTTCTTGCCACATGAATTCCTTTCCATTTTCTAATTTTGAGAAATATAATAGTATGTAAGATTTTTGCTTGGTAACAAATGTAGGCAGCCAATTCAAGTATGTGAAACAAAAGGTTGAAGGAATAGACAAGGAGAACTTCTCATACAGTTATAGTGTGATCGAAGGAGATGCTTTGATGAACACACTTGAGAAAATCAGTTATGAGACCAAGTTTGTGGCAGCACCAGATGGAGGATCAATTTGCAAGAGCACCAGCAAGTATTACACCATTGGTGAAATTGAGATCAATGAAGAGCAAATTAAGGCTGGCAAAGAAAGGGCGTCCGGAATGTATAAGGCTGTTGAAGCTTACCTCTTGGCAAATCCTGATCTCTACAACTAGGTTGCTTTCATTTCACAGCTCCTGCTTGCTATTCTTCATATCATCTCCCTTTTAATGGTGTGAATTTGATTTTTCTTTTTTGCTTTTTGACAAACTTTCCTTCAATGGCTAATAAGAATGATGGTCTCTGGCTGTGATCATCTCTATTTTTATTATATAATTAAGGTGTTTGAGTTGTATTATCTTTGATATATGAAATGAAAAAAATATAGTAATCAAGCTTTTATTATTTGCAATTTCTTTTTCTTTTGTCATAAATCTTTTGAGGTGAACCAGGCTAATAACTTGATATGGGCTGTGGGACCAAGTCCACGACTATCTATGACAGCTGATAAACAATAAAAACATGTGAACAGTGAGAGCAGAAATAAGCCATGAAGCAGGGTCTTTGGTTCACCTGTGGCTAAAAGCTGCAAGTGAATCTAACTTCAAAACCCTTATATAAGTTAGTCATTCCATTTCCAATTACAATTTACCACATAGTTACGAGTTCCTAACAGTTGAAGCACTTGATTCAATGTCTTCCATGCTTAAAATATTAGAGTTCTTTATTTTTAATCTTCTTCTGATATTGACTGCTTTCAAGATCCATAAATTTGTTCTTGATCGAAGAATGCACAAACCAGAATCAACTGTCAATTGAAAACTAATGATTACATCGCCAAACTGAAACCATCCAATATAATATGAAGCAATCACCTAGAAAAGCTGTTCTTTAATCTCACTCTATAAATAATGCAGCTTCGGGTTCACATCTCCACACCTAAAAATTCTCTGCAAAATAAGCAATCAATTCTATTTTCATTCTTCGATCATTTCCAAGTCACTCGGTGATCATGGGAGTTTTCACTTATGAATCTGAGATTGTTACTACAATCCCACCAGCCAAGATGTTTAAGGCTTGTATCCTTGATGGTGACAAGCTCATTCCTAAGATTGTTCCTCAGGCTTTTAAGAGTGTTGAGTACATTGAAGGCAATGGTGAGCCTGGGAGCATCAAGAAAGTTACTTTTGAAGAAGGTTAGTCAATTAATTTATAGATGCAACTAAATACTTTGAATAATATATTGAATTGGAACTTAGATATGCAGCTCCATTTTAATATTTGTCTTTCCATTCTTAGGAAGCCAATTCAATTACGTGAAGCAGAAGGTAGAAGCATTAGACAAAGAAAATTTTGTGTGTCGTTACAGCGTGATCGAAGGCGATGCTTTGATGAACAAACTTGAGAAAATCACTTATGAGACAAAGTTAAAGCTCTCTGCAGCTGGGGGATCCGTGTGTAAGACTACTAGTAAGTATTACACCATTGATGACTTTGAGCTCAAGGAAGAGGCAATCAAGGCAGGCAAAGAAAAGGCTTTGGGATTGTTCAAAGCTATAGAAGCCTACCTCCTAGCAAATCCAGATGCCTATTAAAAATCCCATTATTGAAATAGCATCCACTTCAATGATCAGACAGTGTGGAACATATGTGCGCTTTGAGTGAGAGAGAATTGCCTTTTCTTTTTTACTTTTTTAGTTTTTGCAGTTGTCTGTCAGTCCATATGATATGGCCTTCAGATTGCTAATAAGAGTTCATAGTTTGTCTGAGATTACCTGCAAGCTTGAACTGTAAATGTCAACTGCATTAATAAATTGTTGTGAGATCAGGCCATCCATTGAAAATGATGAGTCCAGCATCTTCATCTTTCAAGATTTACTAATTATATATTGAACATAACAAAGTCAAGTTTCAGAAGAAATATGAAACTTATTCTGACACATATTCCTTGATGCAACCTGGAAGACAAATTATTATGGAAATTTAAATCCACAAAGGCTTCCCCACGTTTTTAAAGAAAAGGGTTTATGGTAAAATTTTGGGTAATTGATATGATGAATGCCACTACCATTTTCCAAAAGGATGCTGACATAGTGACATCAGATAGTATAGAGAAATTTTATTTTATTTTATTTTTTTGATGAAATGATATAACATTGGGAAAATTTCAAACTCCAAGAATAGCCAAACATGTAGATAAAGAGAAGTTTCAAAGCAGGGTCGTCTGGCGGTTCACTTATGGCTCATGTGCAGAAAACCCAAGTACAAAAAATAGCCATAATTCATCCAACCAATGAGAAATGGTAGTAATCAAGATGTTCCGAATACCCAACAGTGAAGTTCAAGGTTATAAAAACTTAATTGGAGGTAAACAGGGATGTCAAATCTTCTTTAAATTCAATAGGAATAAGATTTTTTATGGTATTGAGATGGGATGGATATTAAATTTTAAGGAAGGGATAAAAATGTATATGATTTAAATTTTTTTATCGAATACGGGTATAAAGATGGATAATATAATATGGATTTTGTTATTGTAATTTATATATATTTAATAAATTAATGTTTTATTTAATAATATAAATTTTATTTTAGATTTATGAAAATTAATATATTTATATTTAAAAAAGATATATTTATAAAAAATATTTAAATATGTTAAATAAAAATAAATTTTATTATATTTTATTTTCGTATATTTTAAAAAAGTCATGGGTACATGGATTCCAAATAACTATTACTTCTTCCGCTACTTGCTTTCTAGATAGTCCACCAAGTCTTCTCAAGCTTTAATTTGATAAAAAAAAAATATATTTAGTTATTTATATCTTTTGGTCTTTATTTTCTCACTTACGATAATTAAGTCGTTAGTCAACCAAAGGCGCCTTCATCTTCACAACTTAATTTTGTCAAATTGTTGCTGCCTTCTGAAATCCACTTTGCTGTTATTATATTGAAATTTTGCAGACTGTATACATGCCAAAAGGCCCCATGGCACCATCTATTAACAAAATGGTCAAATGATTTTTTTTTTTTTTTTGCTCCTATAGGTTGGTACAACATTTTAAAATGATCAATTAGCCGTTTACCATGGAAATTCTCATGCAGGGTGCTTTTCTTGACCACTGCAAATTCTTTGAAAGTATAGCAACTATAAATACCATCTTAGTTCTCGCTTCTTCCCACATCTCAAAATACTCAGTTAATCATCCTCTTTTTCTCTCTGTTTTATCTTCCTCAAATTTGAACATTTTCAAACTCCTATTGTAGAATCATGGGTGTTGTCACGTATGAAATGGAGGTAGCTACCTCAATCCCCCCAGCCAAATGTTCAAGGCCTTTGTTCTTGACGGTGACAATCTTTTCCCCAAGGTTGTGCCACAAGCAATCAAGAGTTCTGAGCTTGTTGAAGGAGATGGTGGGCCTGGAAGTATCAAGAAGATTACTTTTGGTGAAGGTTAGTTTTCATTTCTTGCCACATGAATTCCTTTCCATTTTCTAATTTTGAGAAATACAATAGTATGTAAGATTTTTGCTTGGTAACAATTGTAGGCAGCCAATTCAAGTATGCGAAACAAAAGGTTGAAGGAATAGACAAGGAGAACTTCTCATACAGTTATAGTGTGATCGAAGGAGATGCTTTCGTGAACACACTTGAGAAAATCAGTTATGAGACCAAGTTTGTGGCAGCACCAGATGGAGGATCAATTTGCAAGAGCACCAGCAAGTATTATACCATTGGTGACATTGAGATCAATGAAGAGCAAATTAAGGCTGGCAAAGAAAGGGCCTCCGGAATGTACAAGGCTGTTGAAGCTTACCTCTTGGCAAATCCTGATCTCTACAACTAGGTTGCTTTCATTTCGCAGCTCCTGCTTGCTATTCTTCATATCATATCCCTTTTAATGGTGTGATTTTGATTTTTCTTATTTGCTTTTTGCCAAACTTTCCTTCAATGGCTAATAAGAGTGGTGGTCTCTGGCCGTGATCGTCTGTGTTTTCATTATATAATTAAGGAGTTTGAGTTGTATTATATTTGATACATGAAATGAAAAATATATAGCAATCAAGCTTTTATTATTTGCAATTTCTTTTTTTTTTTTCTGTCATAAATTTTTTAAGGTGAACCAGGAGTGATGATGAAATCCAAATCCCTCCTATTTCCAAGATATGAACCTAAAGTCATAAAGAATTTGACATTCGTTGCCTAAAATTTCCCCCTAATAACTTGATATGGGCTGTAAGACTAAGTCCACAACTCCTGATAAACAATATATACATATAACACTGAGGAGAAATATGCTATGAAGCAGCGTCTTTGGTTCACCTGTGGCTAAAAGCTGCAAGTGAACCTAACTTCAAAACCCTTTTCTAAGTTAGTCAACATAGTTGCGAGTTCGTAACAGTCCACGCACTTGATTCAAGGTCTTCCATGCTTAAAATATTAGAGTTCTTTCTTTTTAATCTTCTGATATTGACAGCTTTCAAGATCCATAAATTTGTTCTTGATCGAAGAATACACAAACCTGAATCAATTGTCTAGTGAAAACTAATGATTACGTTGCCAAACTGAAACCGTCCAGTATAGTATGAAGAAATCACCTAGAAAAGCTGTTCTTCGATCTCACTCTATAAATACTGCAGCTTCAGGTTCACATCTCCACGCCTAAAAATTCTCTGCAAAATAATCAATCAATTCTATTTTCGAAGGGCATTGAAGGTCAAGATGTTCTAAGTACCCAACAGTGAAGTTCAAGGGTTCAAGGTTATAAAAACTTAAGTGGGGGCAAAGAGAGAATTATGGGAAAAACAGGGGGCCTAATTGAAGAGCAATTAGAAAATTATATATATTTAATGTGGATAAAAGGAGCATTCTCAAAAGTTTCAGTTTTTGTTTATCTTACATGAACATAGGTACATAACCATGTTCAAATTTGACACAAACATTGATCAATTTTGGCTGATCAGGATCTCGACAGGATGAAAGCTGGCCCTATGCTGTCACTCGGATAAATTTTGCGACATGTACTGTCATGATTTCTAACCATTTCATGTTATTTTGTTGCTTTATTGCAACTTGCAACATGTTTTATTCCCAGGAAAATAACAAACAATTATCAACAAGTACACCCAAAGACCCCCTTTGGATGCATGGTGGGAGGGACTCCCTGGCGTCATGGATGCTATTTTATGACCGAACACGCATCAAATTGAGCCTAAATCTTTCATGTATGATCATCGTTTTAACCATGTTGACATGTGAGATAGGATGGGATTCACAAAGTGGCACAAATAATCTATTGATTTAACCAATAATCTGTTGATTAACAATGTCAAGTTGGAACCATCTCCTGCCGGGGGATCCATATGTAATATCACTAGTAAATATTACACCATTGGTGACTTCGAGATCACAGAAGAGGGAATCAAGGCAGGCAAAGAAAAGGCCTTGGAATTATTCAAGGCTGTTGAAGCCTACCTCCTGGCAAATCCTGGCGCCTACTGAAAATCCCAATATTGAGATTGGATCCACTTCAATGATCATAAATTAGATGTAGAATGGATTTGTGCTTGTGTGAGGGAGTTGCTTTTTGTTTTTTTTTTTTTTTTTTTACCTTTTACTTTTTGCATTGTTGGTCCAGGAGAATTAAGGAGCATTTACTAGAAACTGTGACGGATTCAAGCAATGTACTGCAAATGAGTTGCTGCATTATCCATTTATCTTCATCTATCAAGATTTGCCAAATTACTGAACACATGGTATGATCAATTTTTTCAGAAAAGATACCTAAGCAGCCAAACTATTTCTGCCAGAAATTCCTTAATTGATTCTTCTTCATTAGACATCCAACCTGCTTGTGAGACATAGACACCTAGTTTTTTCGGAATTTTAAATCCATCAAGCCTGAGCTCCAACAAACAGCCATGGCTGCCAGGGTCATTTAACCATATGCTCCTGCCCTCACCCAAAAAAAAAAAAAAATCAGATTTGGACAAATTGGGTCATGTCTGATGAACTCTGCTAGCTAAAAGATGTAACTTGTTGCCAGATTGAAGCGTATCGCACAGACTAACATCCAGCCTAATTGTTAGACTAAAGCCTCTTGCTAGGATGCATGATATTGAAAGAAAAAGAACGTAAAAATCAGGAAGCCAGCAGCATTAAGAGTAAGTCAACTTTGAAGGGGCGTTCTAATCATTTTTTGCCTAACATTGTTTGCGGCATTAGGTACAATTTGTTGACAAAATATTATACTCTACGAACAGAGAAAGGCCAATTGACCTGTGGCAGCCATTCTTGAATACAACACAAGCCTAAGCAAAAACCATATGAACACGCTATGTACTGGGTAAAAACTTCTTGTTTTTTATGTGCTTTATTTCTTTTACGTTATTAATTATTAATTATTATTATAAGTTTATTATTATATATTATTTTTACGTTATTGTATTTATCGATTTAAGCTCAACTAGAGTTGACAATCCAACTACTCTCTCGATGGATTCCGATTTGATTCGATCTCATAACATTATTTTTTTTTTTGAAAATCGAGTTTCGGATCAAGGTTGAATTTTAGGCAAATCCGATCACACCCGATTCGATATATATAAATTATTTTTTAATTAATTATTTAATTTTTTATTTATATATATTTATATAATTTTATATTTATATTAAAAAATAATATTTTTATATTAAAAAAATAATATTTTATTAATTTAAGGTCAGGTTGAGTTGGATACAATTTATATAATATTGGATCGGATTTGAGTATGAAAAAAATAAAAAAACTTTTGGGTTGAATCGAGTTTGGGATTTGTGAATATAAAGTCGGATCGGGTTCGAAACGAGCTTGTCATCCCTATGCCCAATAAGTGCTATTAGAGCCAAGGTCACGAATTCGAATTTAAGTAGTATTACTAAATGAAAAGATTGTTGACAAATCGGAAGTTAATCGCGTCCATCAATTTTATACGCTCAAATGCCGGCATCAATGTAAAAAGGTTTGACTGAATGTAGTGAGTGTGCAAAAGTGAAACTCGGCAATGTATTGAATCAACATCGAGTGCAAACTTGAGGGGTACTAAGATAACCTAGACTACAAGGTTGAGTATATGATCTGCCCTAAAAATACACTAGAGATGTGAGGTTTTTTGGTTCAAAAAAAGTATTGATAGGATTTACTCGCACGAAAAATCGATGTGGGATTTGATGAAAGCTTACAAGTGAATGAGAAAGATTATTGGATGGTTCATATGTAAGTAAAAAATTCAACATTACTAAAAAATATAAATGAGATATTATATATATATATATATATAAAAGATCTAAAAACTCAATAGTTTAAGTTTTTGGATTCAAATAATATCTAACATATATATATAAAGTTTTTGATATATGTTTATATGGTTTCAAGTGTGATAAATCTCTCGTCAATAGTGACATCAGATAGTATAGAAAAATTTTATTTTATTTTTTTGATGAAATGATATAACATTGGGAAAATTTCAAACTCTAAGAATTGTCAAACACGTAGATGAAGAGAAGTTTCAAAGCAGGGTCGTCTAGCAGTTCACTTGTGGCTCATGTTGCAGAAAACCCAATTATATAAAAAACAGCCATAATTCATCCAACCAATGAGAAATGGTCGTAATCAAGATGTTCCAAGTACCCAACAGTTAAGTTCTAAGGTTTAAAACTTAATTGGAGGTAAAGGGATGTCAATCTTAGTTAAATTTGATGAGGAATCAGATTTTTTATGGTAATGAGATGGGATGGAAATTAAATTTTAAAGAGGGAATAAAAATGCATATGATTTAAAATTTTTTATTAAGCATGGATACATAAATAAGTAATATAATATTGACCTTATATTTGTATCTTATATATATTTAATAAATTAATTTTTTATTTAATAATATAAATTTTATTTTGGATTTATTAAAATTAATATATTTATATTTAAAAAGATATATTTATAAAAATTTATTTAAATGTGCAAGATAAAAATAAAAAAATAAATTTTATTTTATTTTTGTATATTTTTAAAAAGTCATACAAGGATTCCATATACCTATTACCTCTTTCAGTACTTGCTTTCTAGATAGTCCACCAAGTCTTCTCAAGCTTTAATTTGATAAATATATATATATATATATATATTTATTTATTTATATCTTTTGGTCTTTATTTTCTCACTTATGATAATGAAATAGTTAGTCAACGAAAGGTGCCTTCATCTTCACAACTTAATTTTGTCAAATTGTTGCTGCCCTCTGATATCCACTTTGCTGTTATTATATTGAAATTTTGCAGTCTGTTTACATGCCAAAAGGCCGCATGGCACCAGGCATTAATAAAATGTTTTTTTTTTTTTCTTCTATAGGTTGGTACAACATTTTAAAATGATCAATTGGCCATTTACTATGGAAAATTTCATGCAGGGTGCTTCTTTTGACCACTGCAAATTCTTTGAAGGTAATAGCAACTATAAATACATCTTAGTTCTCACTTCTTCCCACAACTCAAAAACTCAGTTATTCTTCCTCTTTTTCTCTTTGTTTCATCTTCTCAAATTTGAACATTTTCAAACTCCTAGTGTAGAATCATGGGTGTTGTCACTTATGAAATGGAGGTTGCTACCTCAGTCCCCCCAGCCAAGATGTTCAAGGCCTTTGTTCTTGACGGTGACAACCTTTTCCCCAAGGTTGTGCCACATGCAATCAAGAGCTCTGAGCTTGTTAACGGAGATGGTGGGCCCGGAAGTATCAAGAAGATTACTTTTGGTGAAGGTTAGTTTCCATTTCTTGCCACTTGAAATTCCTTTCCATTTTCTAATTTTGAGAAATAAAATAGCATGTAAGTTTTTTGCTTGGTAACAAATGTAGGCAGCCAATTCAAGTATGTGAAACAAAAGGTTGAAGGAATAGACAAGGAGAACTTCTCATACAGTTACAGTGTGATCGAAGGAGATGCTTTGATGAACACACTTGAGAAAATCAGTTATGAGACCAAGTTTGTGGCAGCACCAGATGGAGGATCAATTTGCAAGAGCACCAGCAAGTATTATACCATTGGTGACATTGAGATGAATGAAGAGCAAATTAAGGCTGGCAAAGAAAGGGCCTCCGGAATGTACAAGGCTGTTGAAGCTTACCTCTTGGCAAATCCTGATCTCTACAACTAGGTTGCTTTCATTTCACAGCTCCTGCTTGCTGTTCTTCATGTCATCTCACTTTTAATTGTGTGATTCTGATTTTTCTTTATGCTTTTTGCCGAACTTTCTTTCAATGGCTAATAAGAGTGGTGGTCTCTGGCTGTGATCATCTGTATTTTCAGTATATAATTAAGGAGTTTGAGTTGTATTATCTTTGATATATGAAATGAAAAAAATATAGTTATCAAGCTTTTGTTACTTCCAAAAAATTTGGGTTCACCTGCAATGTTGGTATTCACTTCAATATTGAAATAGCATACACTTCAATGATCAGACAGTGTGGAACATATGTGTGCTTTGAGTGAGAGAGAATTACCTTTTTCTTTTTTACTTTTTAGTTTTTGTAGTTGTCAGTCAGTCCATATGTCATATGATGTGGCCTTTAGATTGATAATAAGAGTTCATAGTTTGTCTGAGATTACCCGCAAGCTTGAAATGTAAATGTCAACTGCATTAATAAATTGTTGTAAGATCAAGCCATCCATTGACAATGATGAGTTCAGCATCTTCATCTTTCCAGATTTACTAATTATATATTGAACATAACAAAGTCAAGTTTCAGAAGAAATGTGAAACAATTCTGACACATATTCCTTGATGCAACCTGGAAGACAAATTGTTGTGGAAGTTTAAATCCACAAAGTCTTCACCACGTTTTTGAAGGAAAGGGTTTATGGTAGAATTTTGGGTAATTGACATGATGAATGCCACTACCATTTTCCAAAAGGATGCTGACATAGTGACACCAGATAATATAGATAAATTTTATTTTATTTTTTCGATGAAATGATATAACATTGGGAAAATTTCAAACCCCAAGAATTGCCAAACATGTAGATAAAGAAGAGGCTCAAAGCAGGGTCGTCTGGCAGTTCACTTATGGCTCATGAACATCAACCAATGAGAAGTGGTAGTAGTCAAGATGTTCCAACTACCCGAAAGCGAAGTTCAAGGTTATAAAAACCTAAGTGGGGGTAAAGAGAGAATTTAGGGAAAAACAGGGGGGCTAGTTGAAGAGCAATTAGAAAATTATATAAATTTAACGGGGGTAAATGGAGCATTTGGGAAGAGCGAAGTCTCAAAGTTTCAGTTTTTGTTTATCTTACGTGAGCCTAAGTACATAAACATGTTCAAATTTGACACAAACATTGATCAATTTTGGCTGATCAGGATCCTGACAGGGTGAAAGCTGGCCCTATGCTGTCACTCGGATAAATTTTGCAACGTGTACTGTCATGGTTTCTAACCATTTCATGTTATTTTGTTGCTTTATTACAACTTGCAACATGTTTTATTCCCAGGAAAATAACAAACAATTATCAACAAATATATTCAAAGACCCCCTTTGGATGCATGGTGGGAGGGACTCCCTGGCGTCATGGACGCTATTTTATGACTGAACACGCATCAAATGGAAATGTTTCATCCATGATCATAACCATGTTGACATGTGAGATAGGATGGGATTCACAAAGTGGCACCAATAATCTATTGATTAACAATGTCAAGTTGGAGCCATCTCCTGCCGGGGGATCCATATGTTAGATCACTAGTAAATATTACGCCATTGGCGAATTCGAGACCACAGAAGAGGGAATCAAGGCAGGCAAAGGAAAGGCCTCGGAATTATTCAAGGCTGTTGAAGCCTACCTCCTCGCAAATCCTGACGCCTACTGAAAATCCCAATATTGAGATCGGATCCACTTCAATGATCATAAATTAGATGTGGAATGGATTTGTGCTTGTGTGAGGGAGTTGCTTTTCGTTTTTTCTTCCTTTTTTTTTTTTTTACCTTTTACTTTTGCCATTGCTGGTCCAGGAGAATTAAGGAGCATTTACTAGAAACTGTGATGGATTCAAGCAATCTACTGCAAATGAGTTGCTGCATTATCAATTTATCTTCATCTTTCAAGATTTGCCAAATTACTGAACACATGGTATGATCAATTTTTTCAGAAAAGATGCCTAAGCCGCCAAACTATTTCTGGCAGAAATTTCTTAATTGATTCTTCTTCATTAGACATCCAACTGCTTGTGAGACACGACACCTAGTTTTTTCGGAATTTTAAATCCATCAAGCCTGAGCTCCAACAAACAGCCATGGTTGCCAGGGTCATTTAACGATATGCTCCTCCCCCCTCCCAACAAAAAAAAAAAAAAATCAGATTTGGACAAATTGGGTCATGTCTGATGAACTCTGCTACCTAAAAGATATAACTTGTTGCCAGATTGAAGCCTATTGTACAGACTAACATCAAGCCTAATTGTTGGACCAAAGCCTCTTGCTAGGATGCATTAAGAGTAAAAATCAGGGAGCCAGCAGCATTAAGAGTAAGTCAACTTTGAAGGGGGGGTTCTAATCATTTTTTTTCTAACATTGTCTGCGGCATTAGGTACAATTCGTTGACAAAATATTATACTCTACGAACAGAGAAAATTTAAATTTAAAGGCCAATTGACCTGTGGCAGCCATTCTTGAATACAACACAAGCCTTAGCAAAAACCACATGAACACGCTATTTACTGGGTAAAAACTTTCTGTTTTGTAAAATTTGCTCAGAATTCGAGGTCATTTAACCATATTGAACTCCAATTTCTTTTCTGCGAGCTTCTGTTAAATTTATAGTGATTTTAATTTTTATTTTTTAAAAGTCATAATTTAAAAATAAAAAAATGTGTTGCATACATTGAATAAGATCTTTAAATGTAATTATATAAACTAATCGAACTAAGTTATGAATTCATTTTTAACTTTATCTTTAGAGATTTCATTCTTTTTTAATTGAATATTTTGAATAATTTCAAAGAGTTAATTTTTCTTTCTTTTTTTTTTTCCTTTTTCTAAAATGAAGAAAGATACCAAGTTGAATGATAAAATGAGTTAATTACATTTTGGTATCTGAATTTTAGAAAAATATATAAATTTGTACTTAAGAAATAAATTATATAATTTTTATTATAAACTTTCAAATAATATATAATTTACACCATAAACTTTTAAAGTATCATATTAATCCAAATTTTAATCTTGTTAATTATATTAACTTATATATATAATATTTGATAAATATTATCAAGTTATGTATTCATCACATATACTATCAATGTTTTTTTTTAATATAAATTAAATATGTATTTTTTACTTGAATCATAAAAATTGTTTAAGATCGATCAATCATTTCTTGTCACGTGACATTCACATAAAAGTTTTTACAAAATATTTAATACTTTTATTTAACAAATAATATTTATATAATAAAATTATATTAGTTAGATATCATATAAATATTAATTTATATATTTTTTAAAAAATTCCAATATAAAAAATGTAATTAACTCTAATAAAATTAATCGAGCTAAAATTGGACTCCTCCCGTAGCAATAATATGATGATGTAATGCTTAAAAGTTTAACAAATGTAGAAAATACTCATGAGTTTATATGATTCCAACTTTATTTTATTGAATCATCTGTACTAATAAATAACTAAATTTATTTATAAAATTATATTTTAATTTTAAATCAAATAGACATAACAATGAATAAATTTATTTCATTTTTATTTATGGTAACATTACATTTTTCATAAAAAATATTTTTTGATTTAAATAAGTTAATATTTAATAGTCATGTTAATTGTATCCTGTTAAACTAATTAATCTTATTAGTGTTAATTATGTTATGTGTAATATTTATAATAACTATATCATATTCATATTTAAAATTTTGATATATTTCATAATTTGTATTGCGTTTATATTTTAATTATTCGTGTTGTGTCTAACATAAGAAACAACTAAAATTATCATATTTAGGATCAACTAGCTACCGGTATAATTAAATCCATGTTCTCATTTTTTTATTAGAATCAATCAATTCTTTTAATATTTATTTATATTTAGTAAAGTTCTTATTTAGATGAAAAAATTAATATCATTAATTTTTTTAACTAAAATAAAATTTCATATAACAGCAATAAAATAAGTAAAAATTTATCATGTTATGCAATTAATATATGTAAAAATTAAATAAAATAAAATATTTTTTATATTCTTTTATTTTCTCTTAAAATCTTTCGAAAGATTCAATTGATTAAAATTTAAAAATTACTTAATTTAATTTTTTTAAGTGATTAAATTTTGTTCAATTAATAATTTAATTGAATCAAAATAAAAATTTAAAAGCTTAATTAATAAGAATAAAATATTAAATAATTAAATAATTATTGAATTATAATTTAAAAATAGGTTTTATCCTAGAATACTATTACTAGCAAAGAATCTTAAGTTAGGGTATTTAGGTAAATTTAAAAATAAATTGGAATAGGCCAATTAATGGGCCAAGGATCTAGAACGACTTGGAGTCCACTACGAATTCTTCGTTACTAAAAAAAAAAGTCAAATTAAAATTAGAAACAAAAAAGTAAAGTCAAAAAAAATAAAAATTCGTCTTTAGCTTTTTATTTAATAATTAAACAAATTTAGGAAAATATGTAAAGTTCTATCCAATGATAAAAAATATATATATAAAAACCCTAAAAGTTCAGCGTCCTTTTAGTTGGTGTTTTGGCGTCTGAACTGTGAGCAAAAAACAACTAATCCAGATTAACATCAACTTCACAACTATAATTCTTCCAAGGCAAGTAAAATTTTCATGGTTTTTCTCTTCTTCTCAATATATATATATATTTAATCTATAAAGGATTGATTGTTTTGTTTTAATTTTGTGGTATTCAGGATTGTTCTTCGATTCGTGGAATTTCGATAAGTGAAGAGTAGATGGAGGATTGGGGTAATTTTTTTTTTTGGCCCAAATTTGATTTGTTTTAGTAGGGCTTTGATTGATAAGTAACATTCAATTTTTTGTATGTTTTATTATGCATAAACTTTCATGATAAGAGCTTCAAGTTAATTGGGTTGATTGAAAGTTGGAATTTTTATTTGTTTTTGCTTTCGTTTTTATGGGTTGAGGTGTTTCAAAGCTGACTGCTTTGAGTAAGGGTTTTTTGGGAAATTGGCTATGGTGTTGCCAGATGGAGTGAAGTAGATTATGGAGAAATTTAGTGGGTTTTATTTTTTTTATTTAGTAAAAAAAAACTCCTTGTGGTGGAAGATTAATAATTCTGGCAACATCCTGTTAAGCTAGAGTGGGCTTCAATTGCAGGGATTAGGAAGTTCTTGTGCTCAAATATAGCTGAGCCATTGCCTGTCGATAGCCCCATAGTCTTGTCTAGGAGGTTTGAACTATAAGGATACCAACGTTACCTTAAAGTGGCTTCAATTCAATTTATCTTTCAACTGCTTTTAACAAGTTAAAAGCCGTAAAACTATGGTCTGTTTCAGTAATTTACGATCTTAATTGTTGAACCTATCACATTATGTCCTTTTTTATTTTGATCTGCTGCTTGTTCTCTTTTTGTCTTCTTGTCCTTTTTCTTTTCTCACTAAGTCATATGCTATTGTCACAGAGGATGAGATTCCACCTCTCCTTACAAAGGAGCAACCTAAAAGCAAATGGGATGATGAAGATGTTGATGATAATGATGTCAAGGAATCATGGGAGGACGAAGATGAACCTCCTCAGGTATGATGATTTCGTTATAACTCAGTATCATTTGAGTTTTTACGGTCAGGGCTTTTCTTTATTGACTATCAATATTTATCCTGCCTTTAAAAATCTATGCAATAAAATATGTGCAAAATAGCTATCTTAGCAACAAACTTCTACCACGTAACATAGGCTAGAAGATCTGGTTACAAGTGTTGAGTTTGGTGTATTGGTCTCCTAGTGAAATTTTGAAAGTTATTGGCTCTTTTGGATTATAATAAGTAATATCCCGAATTTGGTTTTGATACACGTATTATAGGAGATTGTTAGATGGACAAATATTAGTATAAATTGTAGTATCTAATCTTGGATTACCAACCAAACTTATAACTTGGATTTGGTGTCTCAAACATTATTGAGATGAACATCATTCTTGATGTCATAGGAATTTCTTCTCGTGACTCATTACTATCTTGCATGCATTCATTAAGCAATCTGATCTCAATTCTTATCATTTGGAGCTAGAATCAAGAAGATGGAGTGTTACAAAGAGCTGTTATGGTGTCTTCTAAACCTGTATCTCTTTGACTGCTGTCACAACAATTGCTTGGAGGCTAATTAGAGTGTCAGCATAACATGGTTAATCACCTTTCTTACTAAATAAACCAATGGACAAAAGTAAGAACAATATTAACATGGACATAGATAGAATAATAGTTTTTGCATAAAAGACCTATTGTTTTAAATTCATAGTAAAAATGTCTTTTTACATGTCTAAGTTGTTACGTAGCTGTTTTCAGAGGACATTCTGTGCAAAGAATGTTGTTATATACAGGTATTTTTGTTGAATATCTGATAATAGATAAGACTAATTGCTTGCGCTAATCCATTGCTTCCTTATTTCCTATCAGCAACCTGTAGCAAAAGCTCCTGAAGAGAAGGACCCCAAAAAAACTGCATCAAAAGCTACTGAAAAAAAAGGGAAAACTATTAAAGTGGCTAAGGAAGAGCCCTTTGATTCCGTGGCCGAGAAACTTCACCGACAACGGTAGGAATTTAGCACTTTTAGCTTCTACAATGATGACACTGTTGAAATTTTTGGTCATTTGCATAATATAATTGCTACAGCATAGATTAGCTCACCTCTGTTTAGGACTAATTCTTTGGAGTTCTAAATTAACCGAAGTCATATTGCTTTTCCCCACCCATCCACATGCTTGGATCTCAGAATTGTTAAGCCACCACATTTTGCTTGTATGTCTCCAAAATTGATATTTTTCTAAGACTTCATGGATTTTCTTGTTAAGGCACCACGTTCTGATAATTTGCTTTCTATCATAGGCTTGTAGAAGAAGCTGATTACAGGTCCACTACTGAACTTTTCGCCAAGAAAGGTGATGACAAGACTCTTGATAATTTTATTCCCAAATCTGAAAGTGACTTCGCGGAATATGCTGAGCTTATTTCTCATAAGCTTCTGCCATATAAGGTTTGATTAAGCATCTTTCTGTTCCTATCTATGGCCATATGAGAAAGTTCTAACATTGCCCAAATACATCCTTTGATGCAGAAAAGTTACCATTATATGGCACTACTCAAGGCAGTGATGAGACTATCAATGACTTCTCTGAAAGCAGCTGATGCCAAAGATATTGCATCTTCAATCACAGCAATTGTAAATGAAAAGCTAAAAGCAGAGAAAGAAGCCACAAGTAAAAAGAAGACAGGCAAAATAATTTCAGTTCATTTTTTCATTCTTGAGTCCCATGTTTATATGCACGGGTGCTTCCATTTTACACATACTTCAGAATTTTGAATCAATTGTGGGAAGAAAATGACATCCACTCCATTTTTGAAGGAAGAGTATATCAGATATATCTTAGTGTAATTACTTACATGTGCAATCGAGCATTATGCTTATAGCAAGAGTAGTTAAATGCCACACCACACATAATCTGAAAGAAGGGCAATATATATATTGTTAAAGTTCCTCCACATGATAGCAGTTACACTCTTTTTCCCACAAAGATCTTCTAGAAGGTTATACGTGCAGAGCCCATAAATCTTTATTCCTTGAAATATTTAGGCTTAGGCAGTTAGGCTTGCTTTACATAACCCGACGGGCTAGGGTTGAACTATTTGTTCTGATTACATAGCTTCTTAATTTCATATTATGCCTGTAATCAAAATTTTAAGTACTGCAATTCTCAACTGCTTTTTGATTTTTTGCAGGTGGCAAGAAAAAACAGCTCCATGTTGATAAACCAGATGATGATTTGGTTGTTAATGCTTATGATGATATGGATGAGGATGACTTTATGTGATTCATTTAGGCAAATGCCACCTTGTTCTAGTGTTTGCAATAGGGATCCTGTGTTAACTGCAGCAGCAATGTAGAGGTGGATACGGCGGCTCTTTTCCTTTTTCCTTTTTTTTTTTTTTTTCCCAATTCTTGGAGAAATTTAGTTGTCTGGTGAACAGCCATAATATGGAGGATAGTGTTACATGAAGGATTGGGTTAAACTTCAGAAGCAAAGTCATCTAGATAGTTTTGGGCGGTTTTCAGTGTGTTACCTTTAAAATTCAAATGATGTTTTGATTTAGGGTGAGAACAGTTTCTATTGTAAGAATATACAATTATACTATTTGTTTGTGCATTATGAGAACTAGTTGTTCAGCATGATTTAATAAGATTTTCCTATAAAAACATTATTCTGGGACAAGTCGAGTTACAAGCCTGAAAGAAAATACTATAAAACTGAAAACAATGGAGAAAGGATTCTTTCATTACCAAATGAAAAAGGACTTTAGCATGGCAGATTATTGCCGTCTATAAAGATAAATTTGAATGGAAAAGTTGAATCCTCTAAATTCAGATGCCATTCAGTAATCGAGTGATTGAAAAGATAAGGGAATTGTCATTCCAGGAGATGGTTGATTGAAGCAGACAAAGCATTGCCAAAATATACTCTGATATAAGACATGATTACCAATTCAATCTCATTGGAATTTCAACAGAGAATGTTCCATTAAGGCTTATATGGATTTGAGTAAAAAATTTCTCGTTGTGGGCGTTGTTTTATGATTAAATATCCGACACTCACAACATGATGTGAATCAATACTCATGATACGGTATCAATTTTCTTATTTCATATTTAAATCAAATTTAAATAAAATAAAAATAAATATTTTGTTTTGTTATTAGCATACTTTGTCTTGTGTTATTCTTGCATAAAATCATTTTACTTTTAAAATGAATATTAAATATCCAATAAAAAATTATGAAAAGCTATTAATTTAGTGATTTGTTAATATTGTGGTAATGATTCTTGCATTTGTCATTAGGACAAATGTTTTGGATCATTGATTCTACAATGTAGAGGTTGGTTTGGGTCATCAAAAGAGATCCAAAATTTTGTTCTTTGCATTTGTAAGAGTCTCAGGTCCTTGGAAAATCAACCTTGAAAATTACATATAAGAAACAATTTCGTGGATAAGCATCCTTGAATTTGAACCTATAAATATACCCTGCTTGACCAGTGGCAATCACCTCGACAAGTTTCAGAAAACTTCTTACCTCGAATAGAGCTTAGCCATCTCCTTAACTTGCTGATATATCCAATGGGTGTGACCAGTTACAGTGATGAGTACACTTCCCCAATCCCTCCACCAGACTATTCAAAGCCTTGATTGTTAACTCTCACAATCTCATCCCAAAACTCATGCCATTGGCTGTTCAGAGCATTGAAATTACCCAAGGTGATGGAGCTGCTGGGAGCATCCGGCAGATCAACTTTGCTGAAGGTGCAATAAGCTACAATTTTACATTTGTCTTAACATTTCCTTCTGCTAATAACTATACCTTATTGTGACAACAACAATCTTTAACCATATAAGGCATTATTACTATGAAGATTAATCAACATTTGTATCCGAGGTTTAGTCCAATTGATTCATTTGAGATTTAAATTTCAACATCTATAATTAAAACGTCATAAAAAGAAGTTTGAGTATTTTTTTTAAAGGATTATCATTGCCGAATTATGTTTTTGTTGGCCTATTAACATGTATATTGTGCAGGTAGCCAAGTTAAGTGCATCAAGAACCGGACTGATGAGCTTGATGAGAAGAATTTTTCATACAAATACAGTTTGACTGAAGGGGATGGATTAATGGACAAGCTGGAAAAGATTACCTATGAGGTTAAATTTGAGGCCACAGCAGAAGGTGGTAGCAGAAACAAGATGACAAGCACTTACTACACCAAAGGTGATTTTGTGCTTACTCAAGAGGAAATCAAGGCTGGCAAGGAAAAGGCCTTGGCTATGTACTAAGTTGTGGAAGGTTATCTCATTCAGAACCCTGATGCTTATGCTTAATTCAACTCAAATATCTCCATTTTGCAAGTCTTTAAAAAACGTCGCTAAAAATGTCGATTATTCTTCAAAATTTAGTGGCTTAGCTAAAATCTTCAATATTAATTTGCTGTGTCTGGCTATAATTGCCTTAATAAGGATTGAATTGAAACCCACACAATTCTTGATGTGGGTTTAGTAAGTTGTATCTTTAATAACGTGAATAATGTGTATCTTTAATTTTTCTACGTTTAGTAGTGCAATATTGACTTGCTTTTATTAGAAATTGAAACTTCACCATCAACGTGGAACATAATGTGAATTTGGCAGGCTTATGTGAAAAAAATTATGATATAAAAAAGAATAATTTACATGGTTAGGCAAATTTCGAATTTTTTTCTTGAATTTAACTTTTAATATTTAAAATTTTTTTGGAGTATTAATTTCCATGTTAAATTTAAAACGTGTTACTTTCAAATCATGTTTATAAAATCTAAAAATTTTAATTATAGTCGATGAAATAATTTCTTCAAAGAGTTATCTTTTAATTTTAGTTAAAAATGAATTATTTTTAATTTAAAATTTAACTCTTGATTGATGTAATTATTTTAACATATAATAAATTCAAATTTTAAATTTTAATAACTGTAATTCATTTATCTATATCAAATTAAAATTTTCTTCGTAAAAAAGAATTTGAATCATGGATGTCATCAAGAAAAAATTAGAAAATTCTTCTTAAAACTAACTTACAATTATATTTGAGTCAAATTTACGTTTGCCATGTACTTCTTTGTCAAGTATTTCTGCCCATTTCTCTTGGAATAGAAACTCCTCAGCCCGCAAATATTGAAGTCTTTGAAATCAAAGGTTATTGGTTGAGGCTTTCCGTCTTTGAATGTAATTAGAAAGTGGACCGTTACCAAGCCTATCATCTTTAAAACCTGCAAAGCAACCTATGCCTTTTTGAAAACCATAAAAATTTCGAATCTCCATATCTCCTCTTCCTCTTGGGGCTTGAACCATGGGTATCACAAGTTTTACTCAAGAATTCACTTGCCCCATCGACGCAGCACGCATGTTCAAGGCCTTGATCATTGAGTCCAACACTTTGATCCCCAAACTGCTGCCTCAATTCATCAAAAGTGTGGATGTAATCCATGGTGATGGAGGAGCTGGAAGCATTGAGCAAGTCAACTTCACTGAAGGTTTGTCACATTATACTCGCATAATTAACAAATTCTTACCTGGTTGATTGATTTTTTGTAAGTAATACTTGAATATGATTGCAATTTCTCTTGTACTAATATCACAGCTAGCCATTTCAAATATGTTAAACATCGGATCGATGAGCTTGACAGAGACAATCTTATGTGCAAGTACACGATGATTGAAGGAGATGCTCTAGGTGATAAACTTGAATCTATTGCATATGAGGTGAAGTTTGAAGCCATTAGCGATGGAGGTTGCATATGTAAGATGACAAGTAATTACCACACAATTGGGGAGTTTGAGATAAAAGAGGAGGAAATTAAGGCAGGCAAGGACAAAGCAATTGGTATTTACAAAGTTGTGGAAACATATCTTTTGGAGAACCCTACTATCTATGCTTAATTTCTCATGATTTTCCCTTCCTCATTCATTTTTTTTTCCAGGGCAAATATACTTGATTTTCGTTTGTAACAGCCAATAAGAAATTATCAGTTTGTGAAACCAAGAAAATAAAGAGAAATTCTCTATTTGATTCATATCCTTCCTGTTGATATCGCATTTGATTATGTTGTAGTTAGTATATATTCTCACAAATGATATGCCAAACATAAAATTAATAGCAGGTCAATGTCACATTCACTCTTTTGATTCAATAAGAAAAACACCCTTGCCCCTTCTTCTTTAACTAATTAATTTCACGAGTTGCTACAATGATCATACGAAATTATTAAGGCTTATACATTCCTTTAAATAAATTTAAAAGTCAAGTTATCCGTTTAAATTCGAAAATTTATTTAAAGAATGTTTGAACAAAAAATTAAAATTCGTTAAACGAAATTAGACATAATTTTTAAAGCCATTTAATTTTCGAACCGAACTTTAAATAAAAGATTTAAAGATTAAGTTTGATTAGGCGTAATCTGAATTTACATATATATAAATTATTTATTTATATATATATGTATGAATTGTATAAAAATTAATTTACATATATATAAAATAAAAATAAAAATTATATATGTTTTATTAAACTTAATTTTTACTTTTATATAATTTTATATATATAATTTTTATTTTTATTATATATATGTGAATGAAATATAATTTCATTAAGCTTAATTTAATTATATTTTTTAATTTTTTATTAAATAAATTAAATTTAATTGGTAGACTTAAGATTTATTTTTTTAATTTAGGTCGAATTTTAAAAAATTTTAAGACTTAAAAAATTTCAAGTCAAACCAAACCTAAACAAATATATAAATTATTAATATTAAGTATAAATCCAACCCAAACTTGATTCAACCTCATGAATACTTCTACATTTCTCCATCTAAACTCAAAACACTATCCCAATATATCCCTTCCTAATTCACAAAATGCTATAAAATCACCCTTGAGAAAGAAAATATATGGGTGTTTTGAGAAACCCAAAAATTGTCTCATCAAGTTGCTGATTCTACTCCTAGTTTTATCATATTCCAAATAAAGTTGTGTTTAAATTAAAGCCGGTTAAGATGGGTGAGGAGCAAAATCTAAAGCAGACATTTTGCTATTCAAGAGTTATTATAGTCAACATGGTTCCTTTAGAGCACCTAAAATTAAAGCATTCCTATATGTTGAAAAGTCATTCAACACTGGCTTTCAATCTCCATCAGTCTTTATAACAAAAAATGAAAGGCAGGGATTCTGCTAAACAACACAATTAATTTCCTGTGATTTTATTTGCTATAGTGATATTTTACTTGTGACAAAAGGATTCCTAGCTACTTTTTGATCAATGTTGACTGATATGAAGACATGCATAGGCAAAAATGATGTAACTCTAGCATCTGTTAACACAGTTTAGTTGTTTTCTATGCTCGGTTGTGGATATCCTAGCCGCACAAACATGCCTCAATTATGAATGGATGGCCTGATGGCTGATGGGCCATCCAAGCTAAAGGAAATTCCCTTATGGCTTAACATTTTTTCAAGGTCCATACCAAAAGACTGACTCTTTTCTGAACCCCCATGCTCTCTTATCCTTCCATTTATTTGATAATGACCCTTAGTTTGGAGCCTAACCAGCTAGCAGCAAACAGTCCCTCCCTCCATCTTAGTCAGAAGAAAAAGAGATTCCTTGCATTGCCCCATATCTTTTGCCTTTCAAATATTCCTTTAACTATTGATTCTTCGTTCATACTCTCCACCATCTCCATTATCTCATACAAAGCATAATCTTCTCCAGGTTTCTCATTGTCCCCATCTCCTTGGCCTCATGGTGGTGCCGGAGTTAGAGGTAAGCTTTTATTGCATCAATAGAACATCAACGATATTGCAACAATCTCAGCTAACCAGTGTTTGTTGTCGTCAAATATTGCAGAAACCTCGAGTCATCGAGATACAAGTCCGAATGGATTGCAATGGCTGTGTGCAGAAGATCAAGAAGGCGCTACATGGCATTCATGGTGATAGGCAATGAAGGGTTGCATACATTCTGTTTCATCCTGTTTCTAGCCATTGCTTGAGTCCTGATTTTTGAGTTAATTCATGTTTTCCACAGGTATTTATGAAGTTTATCCTGATATTGCTCAGCAGAAATTGACAATAATAGGGTGGGCAGATCCAGAAAGAATAGTTAAGGCAATTAGAAAAACTAGGAAGATTGCAACAATCTGTTCCCATTCAGAACCAACAAAACAACCGCCTGAAGGTGGTCCAGCAGCTGCAGAGGCAGCAAATCCTCCTCCATCAGAAGCTCCACCGGCTGAAGCTGCTCCACAAGTTCAATCACAGCCTGAAGCAGCCCCACCTGCAGAGCCACCAAAAGACCTACCACCACAAGAGAATCCACAGCCACAGCAAGCACCAGCACCTGCAGCTACTGATGCCAATGCTAGCCAGCAACCACCACAACCTTCTGGACCCAAAGATGTCGAAGAAGTTCCTGTAATATGCCACCATCCACCTGATTATGGGTATAGATATGGCTATATTCACAGCTATGGAGGGCCCTGGAGCAGACAGTACCCCAATAGCCAAGGCAGTATCTATCCTGAACCACTAAGCAGACACCCTAATAGCCAAGTTTTCCACCATGAACCACCACAACCTGCCTTTTTAACTCACAGCTACAGCACATACAAGCCATCACCATATGTAACAGAATATGAATATGTTCATTCACCACCACGGTACACGCATTACAGTAGGATTGATCACAACAATGAAGACTATCCCAATAATTACGGCAATGGCGGCGGCGGCAGCAGCAGCAGCAACGGCAATGGCAATGGAAATATCACATCGATATTTAGCGATGAAAATCCCAACGCTTGTAGCATAATGTAGATAGTTAAGCTAGAAAGAAATGATCGAAAGGGGCTCTTTCTTTTGCCTCCGGGTGGGAGAGGAAAAAAAAACTGTAGAATCTTGAGGCGGCACTATTTTTTTCCTAGGAGCATGTGCAAAAAGAAGCAAAAAAAACCTGCCCATGTTGAGGGAGGTATCGAATCGATTCTATGCTTGTAAGTGCTGGAAGAATCGTTTCTGCAATCCACTTGTGAGAGAGATTATTTGCTATCAGGGTCATTTCTTGTGAAAATATAAATCTACAATCCAACTTCTCAGCCAGCCAACCATCCAATTTCGCCAGGATATTGATATTGTTTCTCAACTCTTTCTATAAAAACTAGATGGTTCTTAAAACTACTTCATATTTGGTTCACAAGTCTCACATATAAATTAAGGCGTTCAAACTTGAAATCATTAAAAATAGATTGTTAATGTCAAATATTCTTAGGAGAAACTGAAGAATCAAAAGTACAACATTGAGGGACTCAAGATTCAGGACTTCAACCAGATATACTACTGTACTTGTATGATATTCCCCTTAATGATGACAAGGCTCCCAAGCTGATTTCAGAACAAGAGAAACTAAACCAAATTTCTATGGCCTTGCTTTTGGTAACAGAAAGGAGAGATAGAATAAGATATCAGGATTAAAAAAAGAGAAAGAACAAATCTTTATTTTATAAGATTTTTAAACACTAATTTTGCCATGCGAAACCGAAATAAGGCTACATTGCAGCTTTTGCTCAGTCATTGTCTTCTATCAAAATTGAGGGATACCATTACAAAATTGAGGGATAAAAGGAAAAATGAACCGCACTAAATTGTGAACAACCATGGCAGTGGATACTAGCACAGCAGGACGACCATGGAAATGTTCCTCTCAGAGAAACCATATTGGCAGCACCAGAAAATAACTAAAACAGAGTGATACAAAGAATGCTGAAGGCCAGCAGTCAAACTTGCCATAAAGAGTAAACCCCTTTCTTTCAATCCACTTTGGATCTGTCATACACACAACAACAAATAATAAGCCCCTAACAAGTAGGCATTTATGCAATGAAACAATTAAATCAGGCAGCAAAGCATAACCTTGTCTATGGTAAGACTACAAAGTATCAAAACCCAAATTACCAGAGTTTTCCTGTTACAGGCAACATATTTTCAATGCAAGAATAAGTCGGTTTCTTATCCACAGCTTTATGCCATCTTAACAACCTAAAGTAAGTAATTCTACTCAAGAGAATCCGACTTATTCTTGCTTTGAAAATTCTAAAGTCGAATTATTTTATTTGTTAGAATAAAATTTGAAATTGTCAAAATTCTTAATATTTGAATGAAGAATTTTGGAAAACTCAATTTCTCTTTTTAAATTTCAACTAAGTAGAATTTAAGAAATTCCTTGATTTTATAGTAACAAATCAATATTTACTATCTTTCTTTTTTTTTTTTGCAACTTATTTTTTTCAATTTTAACTATAAAAACTCATTATAATCTTTTTTTAATTTCTCGTATTGTTAGTAATTATCTACACATTTTTACAATTCTAATGACATTCATATTACAAATATATTTTTTAGTATTTTGTTTTTTATATCTCTAATATCATTATTTTTCTATTATAAGTATTTTTTATCTCAGTAAATTCTAATATTTAAAATTTCTTTCTAACAAATGATTATCCAAAACAATGCAATTACAAATTTTATTATTTTGAATTGATGCATTTCAAAATTTCAAAATTCATATTAAGTATTTCAAAATGATAGTAATTCATATTAATATCTTCAACAATGAATTCAGTGAACAAACTGTAAATAGTCCAAGAATTGGAAACAAAACAAGGTATGACTTTTACCTCTTGCACTGAAGGTGGTTAATTATCATTGTCGCTACTTAATTGGGATTCATCATCTTCTCTGTAAAGAACGTCATCTACATCATCATCATCTTCATCTTCATCTTCACTTTCATCCATTTGGTGATCACTTGCAGAGCGTCGACTTTTGCTCTGAGCTGCCTTGTCAATCTGTTTTGAGAGCTTAAGAAAAACAATCGAAGACAGATAGCAAATATTTAATCAAAGTCATGAAATTAAGTTACCAACCTGTGCTCTTACAAGCTGTAATCGCCCAGATAATTGTAGCAAAGACTGAATAGCCAACCCTCTAGATCTAGTAGTCTGGAGAAAAAAAAAAAAGTCATTATGAATCATCATATATACAATTTCCCACAGAAAGTGTCGAATCTGGTCGAACCACCTACGAAGGTAAGCTACCAACAAGGACAAGAAAATTCCTTTGGCATTTTAAGCAACTAATAGAATCTCACTCCAAACAAAAGCGTAAGCTAAAAGAAGATAAAAAAGAATGTGAGTTAGAAACAAAGAGTAGAAAATTTTCCTTCCACAACATTTACCTTTGATAAGGAATTAAGCATCTGGGTTATGGATTCTTGAGACATAACATGACCATGATTCACCAATATACTATATATCCATGGAAGAACATACTTTCCACTATATGACCTGTTGACGACAATAAAAGAGTGGATTTTAAAGCATACCATATTTATAGCTGTTTTCTTGCCAGCAGAAATGGAAGATTGTTCAACAAAATGAAACAAACTTGAAATATAGAGCAAATACTCACTCTAGTCGCCTAGCATATAAAAACAATGAAGCTGCATACTTGGCTGAAGCTTAAGTTAAGATTCTAAATGTGAGATTTTAAATTGTCAATCTACTAGTTGATAGACTAGAATTTTATTTCTATAAATTTTGTTTCCATGCAGAAGATAGCCTATTGATTCATGTGGTCAACTGATTAACTGATTTGAATTATTTACCGGCATGTAAAATGTTACAAGGTAGAGAATGCAAGTAAAGAAGACTAAGAGCAAACCTTGACTGCCACAATCTCACCAAGTTTTCCAGCAACTTGTGAGCTTCACTGGGCTCCATAGACGAAACAGCTGCTCTCATCTGATATATAATATATGAATTAGCTAACACAAATTAAACTTTACTTAAAAATAAAGTGGAGACATTTGGAATCATAAACATTAGATTTTGTATTCTTAACCGACAGAAAACAAACCTTCTTTGGCGGCACATTAGCTTCAAGATTAATACCATCAAATACAATAGAATCAAGAGAAGAGTTAGATGTATCAAGTATTCCTAGTGATCTTAGCTGATCCTCCATGCAAAGTGCTTTGGAGTCGGCTTCTAATTGTACCAAGTCACCTGCATGGAACAAAATAATAACAAATCAATAGTACCAAGCAGAGGTATCATCAAAATATCCATGGCACTGAAATTCAACAAGAAGATAGACGCATCATAAACAAATAATGCTGAGGAATCTAACAAGACAGATTCATATTGCTTCCATCCAGTCCTTTGTCCCAATTTGTTTTTCATTGGGAGAAGAGATGGTTCTACTCTTAGACTGTCTATAATGCATTGATTTCCAGCTTATGGCTCATTAACAAGCTTCAGGAAACCCAGTATACTGCAGTTGCAATAGCAAACACTTTGATGACGCACACAAATATTTTAGAAAAACTATTAACTAAGGCAAGCTACCAAGAAATTGAAGGATTACCTATGATAAAAGTTTGCTTCAACGTATATAGAGCTTTTAACCCAAAAACGATTGAAAGAACTAAGAAGGGTAACAAAAGATTATGCTCTAGACAAATAAAAATTTGAAAGCTAACTCTACCTTTTCCATCCACAAAATTTGATTGGTTACCATGGTCAATTGAATCAGCCATTACATCACCAGTATCAAAGCTGAAACTTCTATGTCTATCGTCTTTTTCTTCATGAAGATAAAAAACCTTAGGGATTGGAAGTGCGGCATCCTCAGCATTTGCACGATCCAATGCAGTTACTACAAAATAATAAGATAAGCAATTAGTTATCACGCAAAATTAGACAAAGATAACATGTGATGGTTGGTCCTAGACATGGATTCATGAGCATCAAATCCAAATTGAATACCAACAACAAACTAGAATTTGAAGTGCGCTAATTAAAGAAAATTGTAAAAAAGAATAGAAGTTATTCTACATCAAGAAATTAGAAACAAAATAAGAATCCATAAACAGAAATAAAGAGACTAATAGAAGATCTTTTATGGGAATGGAAGAATACATTAAAACAGTCAACCAGGAAGAAGAGCATTACCATCTTTGCAGCCCCAACAAACAAAAATAAGGATAACTATAATGTTAAACTTGATGAATGAGAGAAGTCAATTAAGGGTTGTCTGAGAATGCAGGGTTCACAACATATATAGCAGTCTAACTTCCTCATCATGTAAACAAGACATGCAGCTACTGCCAACATATTATGAAGTTATTATTCCACCATAATTATGAATTATGATTATATGCACCTCTATTCTGTGCATCCAGCCCTTTCTTCAATTTGTTAAGGGACTGACTCCTTGGTAAAAGGACCCCATCCTGAGAGCTACTCAACAATATGTCCACACCATAATGCACCACAATTTTCTGAAACGATGGCTTTACCAACAAACCATGGGCAAGAAATGCATGCACGGATGCTGGCTTGGCAATGCCTTGCAATTTTGCAGCAAATATTGTAGGTAAGGCACCTTTTTGAGTTTTAGATAAACCATCTTCCAAAGATAATGCAAGTTTTGTGGGCTTGGTATTCCGTAATTTCTCAACATCCTGACCATACCAAAAGTAACAAACACCAATTTCTGAAATGGCACAAACATATATATCCCCACTGTTAACACATTTGCTATCTATGAAGACTGCAGGGTGCTCCATTGCTAAAACGCAACTAGCGGACTGCTTTTTGCCTCCATCTGTTCTCCATACAGCAATATATCTTTCACCAACAGCAGATGATAGGATAAACTTTCCATCTTCAGTAAATATCATGCACCGAACAGATCCCTATGAATTTATTGAGAACAAACCAGTTAACTAATGGCCAAGGTAACGAAGACTATAAGATTCAAAGTAGACATATCCACTTAATTTGATAAAGGTGTGATTGCAAAAGGAACATATTTTGAATGTGGTAATGGCAATTCCTAGAGAAAGGTTATAAACAAGCAAAAGACTTTTCATACATAAACTGAAAAACACTCACAGGATGGCCAGCAAACTTCTGTATTTTTTTGTGATTCGAACAATCAAAAGTCTTCAATTGTGCAGCTGCAGCTGCTAACATCTTTCCATCTAAAAGAAAGGTCCATATCCAAGTGATAGCATCAACCAAAAGAAACAAAAACCAAAACTTACAGAAAGAATTATTTCAATCTGATCCAAGCAAGAGAAGCTCCCATATGCTATCTCATAATTTTTCACTCTTATCGTTTAGGGATATAAAATAAAGTTGATTTCATGGGGCAGAGTCCCACTATCATTCTTTAAGCACTAATATAGTAATACACGTTCTATAGACTAAAGCATAAATGCCTGGTAAAACAAATACCCTCATCGAAGACAATGAATTCATCAGTAAGTGTCTTATAGCGTACAAATCAAAAGCATAGCACCAAGCATGCTGACAAAAACATCTACCTGATGAGACTGCCATACAGGATATCGACTTTGTAGAGGCTCTGAACTTCCCCAATAGGTTTCCAGTCAATGAATCGATTTCACAAACCATCCCATCAGCACCAGCACTATAAATGCAAGAGCCTCTTGTAGCACATCCAATGGCACCGACACCCCTGCGAATCATTGTGACAGCAAATGAGAGAAGGCAACAATACTAAGCAATTCAAATCCAGACTTAATGGCTAATGCATTCATCCAAAATCATCATGAGCTCATAACAATACATTGAGAATCTTTTGTAGTTCTTCCAGATTGCAAAATGTCTATTAAAAAAACTGAGATATTAAAATCTACATTTTCCCAGGCTCTCATTAAGGGAGGTGAAAATTCAGACCTCTTTTACATTTGCATACAGTAATTACAGAAATTCAACTAGTATTTGCAGCGACACTACTTTGCCACAAATTTCTACCAAGAAATGTTTTGTCCTCTCCATATAATTGCATTATCTAAGATAATTAGCAAGTATATGCTTTGGGATTCAAAGGTAAAATAGCGCATTAAAAATGAATTCAATGACATGTGTATACCCAGGATGGCAATCACTAACTGTCCACTTCAACTGACCAGCAGATACATCAAGTGCTAAGACATCACCACTTCCCGTTCCCAATACTAGCAAAGAACTTCCAAGTTTCCTTTTCTTCTGCAATAATTAATAGTTTTGGTCCAAAAGTTACTTCATCATAGAAGAAAATCCACCATTTAAATTCTTCAAAAACATTTTATTAATATACGAAATGACAGACCTTATTGTCAGAAGACAACCACTTCATACATTTGTAATCAATCGAAAGATGCCCTCTTTCTGCCTTAGCATATATGTTTGTTGCCTCACTTGAGATAATGTCTGCAAATTCAGTTTGAATTTGGCCCTTCAAAGTGTCCCAAATCTAACAAAACATAAAAGTAAATTTTTTTTTTTAAATAAAAAAGAAAGCAGCATCGTTATTCACATTGAACCATAAAATGCAACCGCTGGTTCTCGAAATTTTCATTAAGCATTTCCAAACTTGGAATGATTTTAGCTACCTTAATACGACCATCTCCAGAACTAATTGCAAAGTAGTCCAAAGATGGACTAAACGCTGTCAAGATATCTCTAATATTCGACGATCCCATAACCTGAAATAGCAAAAGGTAAACTACATTAGCATAAGCAAAAGTACACGTTTTCGAATTCCAAGCTCAAAAGAGAGAAAACCCAGAATCACAAAGCTTTAGCTCAAGATCAAACCAAAGAGAGACAAGGAAAACCCAGATAAGAAATTAACCGAAAAAACCAATTCATGTATTAGAATTCAGACTATTTTCTCCATAGCTAAACCATCCTAAAACCCGCCAACATAATACAAAAAGTAGTGCTTTTTCAGGCTAAGTTTCCAATATGAGTTTCTTATAGTTGAAGTAAATGATAAGATTAAAAAAGGGTAGAAAGTAGAACTAGTATTAGCTCAGAAGAAACATAGAAACTTTGGTTGTTTAAAGGACGCTTGAAGTGCTTACAGCAAAGAGCTTGGTTTGGTTCTGTTAAGTTTAAACGATCATTTTTCCGAGAAGAAAAGCAAGGATGAGACTTACCCGATAAGAGATGGCAGCTAAGGCACCAGAAACGCCAAAGGGCTACGAAAGAAGGATCAGTTGAGACAGAATAGGAGCAGCCGGTCGGTGGAAGAAGAGAGAAAGAAAGGTGGCGGTCTCAGCTTAGGGCGATTTTGAGTTTTGTTTTTAGGCTGGGCTTTTGCTTTTTAAGGCTTGGCCCTCTCTAAAATAAACTTTGAGGTTGGCCCATTATTTTGTATCAAATAATAACCCAAATCTCACAAATTTTCATTTTTTGGGTTTTTTTTGGTATTTTTTTTATTAGGTCAAGGTGTATTTTATCAGAAATAAAGTTGATTTTATTTAGAATAAGAAAAAAAATAAAGATAAGCTTTTTTATAAAAAAAAAAGGTTGTAATTTAAGAATAAAAAAATTATAGATGCTGAATTTAAACTTTGGATGCTAAAAATGACTAAAACCAATTAAACTGAATTAAGCTTTTAAATTCTAAAAATAATGCGTCCATGATGAAAAAAAAGGCCAGTTGAAATATAAATTATGAGTGTAATTTCTTTAAAAAAAAATTTATTTGTTATAATGAACTGGTTTGTTATATGCTTTGAGTGACTAAAATTTCTCACTTTTAAGATTACACTTTAAAAGCAACTATGTTATAGATAGGACATGAATTAGGATTATTAATTGCTTTCTTGGCTTTGTCTGATCTAAGCAAAAGAATCCAATGCAATTGAGAACTGTTGTTGAATATGCATAATTTATTATTCTTTTTTCTAACAACATTGATCCAAATGGTTTATTCTATTTTGTAAAAATATGCCTTAAAATCATTGAGGTGTGCCATGTTGCCATCAAACTCTGAATTGAAAACCCAAAGCATATTCTGTACTCTTTAATGGAAAAACAAAAGGCAAATGCTATCTCCAACACTTTATTCAATCAAATGACCCCTTTGAATATCTCTTTATCTACTTTTGTCATCCAGCAATTCAATCCAAATGATATAAGTAATAATTTTGCAATGAGATTTTAAGCTATAAACATTAGGAAAGAAAAGAATTCAATAGACAGCAATACTAAAAATACCCCCACGACCCTTTTGTGCTTTTGTACCAACACTACCAAAAATTTCCTCACACAAGAATCAAGAAATGAAGCTGTACAAACAATCTGGAGGCTGAAACATGCCGAAATGCGAACGGAAGGGATGAAGAAACAGGTTTTCTAGACTTGTGTATTATTGGAAAGAATCTGACCTACTCTTGAGATGATCAAGGGTAGAAATTTCCGAATTTATGTGTTTTCTGCTATGAAGGATTCGAAGGAACGGTATGGTATCATAAGACCGCGGCTCTACCATTAGGCTTTAGGATGGAAAAGCATGATGAAGAAGTACTTGAATTCTCAAGTTCAGGACATGGTTCAGGGAAGACTGACTCTGAAAAGCCGAAAACATACGAACATATCCAAGAAGTGGAAGGGCCAGAATTGATCGATAAGGAGATATTGGATAGACATATGGTAAAGGGAGAGTCTTGGATTCCTGTGAAGTTTCCAGCCATAGTGACATTTATGCCAATAATATTCTGCAAGGTGATTTTCTCCAGTACTGGGAAAGCATCCGGATCAAATTTGTCGTCTGGATGGGATCCATAATAACCAGTGGCACTAAAAGCTGTGTTAATGTTTCGCAAGTCAACATCCGATATGATTATCTCTTTGATATAACCACCCCTACCCCTGGATGTTCTGAACTCAATACCACTTAACGAGTTGTAGAGGTGGACCTGCTCCACTTGGACATCAGAAATGCCACCGGACATTTCACTACCAAAGGCAAGAGAAGAGCCCGAGGATGACTGAAGGTGGACACTTCTGATGTGGACATTTGTCGTGGGTCTGCCATAAGCAATGCCATACTCATCCCAGCCACTCTTGAGGGCAATGGCATCATGACCCATAGTAATGTTGCAGTCCTCAATGCAAACATTATCAGAAGAATCTGAAAGCAGAACATTAAGAATGATTCATAAATTTAAAAGAAAAAAGATGTTGACAATACGCAACGTCTAAAAACAACTTAGGCTCCCAATATGAAAAAGGTAAGATATTAGCCACCACAAACCTGGGACAATGCCAACGGTATATGGTGATTCAGGTAGAGCATAGACTGATATGTTATGAATGTGTACATTGCTGCATAAAATCCAAGTAGATGTAAATTTAAGTTTCTCCATTTGTTTGCATATCAAACAAATGTTTAAAGTATGAGCACAGCAATCAATAACATATTGAAAACAAACCTGCAATAGACTGGATGGATGTTAAATGCAGGGGCATTCAGCAAAATAATGTTTGAAACAAGTACATATTCGGACGACACAAATTCCACAAGGTGAGGGCGGCTATAGTTTAAAGAATGAGATGTGAACCATTCCCACCAAACTAAGCCCTGCCCATCTATGGTTCCATTATCACCTAATGCAACATGCAAGTGTGAGTTTGTCTGAGATTCAACCAAGATTGTAATGAAGGGACAGTGAAAGAATGAACAAGAATGAAGTTAAGAGGTTAGCTTACCAGTTATTACAACATCATGCAACATATAACCATTTATCAAACTTCGATATCTCCTTCCAGGAAGTTCAATTCCTCGACCATATGACGGTAAGGGTTCAACAATATCCCAGTGAGCTGGATCCTTAACAAGCAAGAAAAGCAATTGTGAAAGGAAATAAAGGCTAAAACTTGCTCCTATTAATGTGTATTTTTTCTATTGGACAGTCATTAAGCAAAACAAATAGAAATGTGGGCAAAGAAATCAGATCAAAAAACTACCTGAGATCCAAGAATGACTGCACCTTTTTCCAAGAACAGTGTGAGATGGCTGGTAAGATTGAAACTTCCTGTAAGCCATCTTCCGGGTGGCACATAAAGTTGGGCACCACCCTTGTCAGCAAAGGACTTAAGATAGAAAATGGCATTTTGAAAGGCAATGGTATTCAAAGTTTTGCCATCTGCAACAGCACCAAATTCCAAGATGGATACAGTATGTGGTCTTGGGTCCAATGTCAGCTTATGATCACACTGCCCATTGCTCTTCTCTCCAAAAACTCTGATTCCATTGCACAATGCCAGCAGCAACAGCAATGCCACCTGAGTTATAATGGAAAAACAAAAAAAGGGAAAACCAGTTAATACTCAGAAGCAAAAATTTTACCTTTGCAAATCCGCCAAAGAAGATAGATGATTTGAAAAGACATAGAAATATGCAATTAAAACATAGAGAAAAGATCAAGAATTTCATATCAAGGATACGAGACAAGAACAAAGAGAATAAAATCCTTATTAGCTTAAAAATGCTTGAGAACATATCAATCTGATAAGTAGTAGAGTATCAAAACAATTGTACAAAACATCTAAAAAAGAATATAAATATAATGAATCATCATTATTTATTAAAAAAAATCCAAAACAAATCATGTAAATTAAGGAGGTTTATGACCAAAAATTTATAATTTGACTAAAATGAAGGAATTACTAGGAAATTAAGCAAGCATTAAGGAAACAATAAATTGCAAAAACTAATAAACCATCTTAAATGTCAATGTCAAAGAATGATCTTATAACTCCAAAAGCAAGGAAGATGGAAAAATTGAAAGTTTTAGAATCCAATGAAACCCAAATACTGATAAAAAAGGGTTGTAAAATGAAATCGAAGCATCAGCATCATCTAAACAAAGTGAATATGGAAAAATCCAGAAGAAATATACATAAGTTGAATTGACACCATTGATGATGAGCAAATCAAGTTAACAAAAAATCCCAGAAAAAGTACTCAGTTTTATTCATCAAAAAACACTTTTAACAAATACATAAAATCAAAGCTTCAATTCTTTTTGATTTGGCAATCCAAAAAAAAAAGAAGATCAAATCCGCAGTTAAAACAAACATACTTACTGGCATCTTCATATGTCAAAGGCCTCAGCAGCAGTTGACCAGAGAGACAAAGTAGTGAAGAAGAAAAGCTGATATACTCAAACACTAAAGAAACAAACTGCAAAAAACAATATAAAAATATAAGAACCACCGCAAAAACAGAGAAGCTTTCTGTAAGTATGTGAATTATGCGCATTAATTATAGAGTTTATTGTTCGTAATTTTATTAACGAGAAAATATTAAATATTAAAATAAATATATAAAATATTATTATTTTAAAAAATTATTTATTAATGAAATGATATTATTTAATTCATCTCATTAATGAGATATCATTATATAATTAATTGATAATGTATAAAATTTATATACCGATAAAATTTTAAGTTTTTTTTCTTTTAGTTATTGGGTTTAAGTAAAAAATGACAGCACCCTCGAAGTAAATATTTATATAATATATTAAAATTTTATTTGATGTATAGAATAACAGATAAATTAAAATAATAATTATTTTATATTATATTTAGTATATATTTAAAGAAAATAATAAAATTGTAATGAGTACTAATCATTCTCTTAACATATGATGAATTAATTCTCTTAAAGTCAAAAAAATTATTTTTAATTTAAAAAATTAAACTTATATGTCTATTATATCCTTAGAAATTATATTAATAATTTAAAGTATATAAATTTTGAGAAAAGATAATTTTGATCAATAAATAAAATTATTTTATCATAATTTTTATATACATCAAATATAAAATAAGATGATATTATTTAATTTAATTTAATTTATAATATTATTTTATCTTATCATATTATAATCGTATGCACTAAACACACTCTAAACTATTACTAATTGAATTGACACTAATTTTTGTAGGCGACTAATACTTATTATAAAAAACAATTTGAAGGTCAATTAGGATATAGTATTATATAATTAGGGTAGATTATGACTATTATAGTTTAATTCTTAAGGTTAATTATGACATTTCATTACATATTTAGGGTTAATGTAGACATTTAACTTACACTTATTATGATATTTAAAATTTTGACTAAAATTTTTTAATTTTAAATTAATTTTAAAGAGATTATAAAGGTGGTAAAATAAATCATACATAATGAATTTCTACGTGTTGTGACTCTATAAGAACTTTTTTTTTTTTTTAATTAGAGCTAGATTAGAGGTGAGATGGAAATCTATTTTAAAAAAAAAAGATCTAGTTCAAAGTAGGTTTTAATATACTTTTATTTTATACTAATTTTTATATATTAATAAAATACTATTTAATATCTTAATTTAAGATGTCAATTTAATAAAATATTAGATGTATTTTATATTAAAAATAATATTTTTATAAATATTACTTTAATTTAATTTTGAATTGGATACAAATTATAAACGAGTTATATATATATATAGTAAAAATTGAATATAAAAAATAATAATTTGATATTTAATTTGATTGGAATCAAATGGAATATTTTAAACGTGGTGTTGGAGTGGAGACAAAAAAAAAATGTCTCCACCTAATCTATTGCCATCTTTGTGGTTAATTTAAATACATGAAAATATTTCAAAAGCATTTTTATATTTAAGGGTTAGAAGGAATAATATTTAACTCTAATAGCATTTTTTACGGCAAAAGATGTTATCAACTAATAATTTTTTTATATACGTTCAATTGTTAATAAAAATATAATTTATTAGAGCTTAAATAAATAAATTTTATAATTTTATAAAATTTTCTTTTCAAAAATCAAAATTACTTTTTGTAACAGCTAATATTTTAAATTTGCAACATTTTTATTTTTATATTGTAAAACTACGTAAAATTTTAAAATTTTTTAATTTAATCATGAAGACAAATGAACTGTTCTTCAATGTATAAATTTATAAATTATTTATTTTTTTATTATTCTATTTTTAAACTTTTATATATATAATAAGATTAGATCTTTGTTATATTTCCGCAACAAAGCCTATTATCTAGCGAGTGGTAACTAGTGTCGCCGACAATTGTTTGAAACGGTCCCTCCCCCCTCCTTTTCAGTGAACCGTACAGTCACGCTCATAAGAGTCGTTACAAAAAGAAAAAGATAAGAGCAGCTGTGTTTTCTTACGTTTGTTAAGGATCGATTAGTGGGAGAACATAATACATAATTAAGGTGGGAAGTGATTACGTGACATAGATCTGTAGATTTTAGATTTGTTTTCAGACAGGAATTATTACGAGTTAGGTTTTGTCAGTATATGTTGGGAGATACAGACCCAGTTAGCCACGTAAGAGGATAGGATAGAAATAGGGTGAATCAATAAGTGAGAGAGAGAGAAAGGGGATGGAGGGGAAATAAAATAAGGGAAATCTACAGAATAGATTGATAATTTAAAATGAGATATGTGAGATGATATAAATATAATATTAAAATAATATAATTTAAAATTTTAATAATAATTATATATAAATTTAATAAAATTAAAAATATATTTTATATTTTTATATTGATATAAAAATACATAATTTTAAATACATTAATTTTAACATAAAAAATATATAAATACATTAATTTTAGTATTTTATCCGCAATAAATATAAAAATCTTCGTATTTACCGGGGTATACGGATTGAGTCCGCATGTGGTTGGACAGGGATGAGAGAGAAATTGGGTCCCATGTTCAATCATCGAGGATGCTAGCCTGGCGTCAGTCACTTGCCAGGACATAACAGAAAAGAGCGAAATTCAAAAAGAAACTCAAATGGATGACATGTCACAGCTTTGATTTCCACGAAGACAAAAAGAAAATTTGGTATTGCTTATTTTGTATAATGTTGTTTAGAACACTTTTACATTGTGAATAATTCAGGTTTTTACACTGCTAAGAGGGGTAATTGAGCAATTTGGCTTGGATTACCTTGGGTTTAGTTATTTTTTATTTTTGCTGTTCTAGTTTGATATTCCAATTAATTGAACTTGAGTTACTTTTGATTCAAATTATAAAGTTTTAAAGTCAAATGAATGATTTTTCAAATTTGAATATTTAAATTTAAATTTAAATTATTTATTTTTTATTTAATTAAATTAAATCGAAATCAAATGAGTTAAGTGAATTTTTTGAATTCCGATTTATTCTTTCAACTCTAATAACAATTATTCATTGTATATAGCAGTTTTGAATCTTTAAAAAACACACTCTAAGTTTTGAAGAGCTGAAGTTTATGAAATGTATAAGATATATTCCCATTCTCTTATTATGTATAAATAAAATTCAGTAAATTAGTACTTGATTTTGGAGTGTAATAATGAATAAAGAATTGTCCCAAAAAAAATACTTATAGTTAAATGAGATTTTATTGAATCATCAATTAATGGTATACATATATATATATATATATATATATACATATAAGAGCGAGCTTTGATGCAATAGTAAGATTATTTTTTTGTGATTGTGAAAATCATAAGTTCGAGTTTTAAAAAATATATATATATATTTTTGCAAAAATATAGAAGAAAGATGGTATATTATAAACCTTCACCTCAATCCTTTCAAAACGAAAAGTCTTATACATAGGGATTTGTCTTTATATATATATATATATATATATATATATTCAATATTCCATGGAGAAGAAACCATTCTCTGCTATTGCCATTTGAGTGGAAATTACAGCTAATCGTTGATCTTTCTCAACCTTAGAAAATTCAATGCTATGTAATGAAACAGACAAACTGTGGCCACAACCTTCATGATATCATGGAATGAGGGATTTTTAACCTTTTGGGCACATAGAACAGAATCAACATTTATTAGTCATGAAGCTGAGAAAACATTGCAGTATTTCTTAGGGCAAGTGGCAGAGGGAACACCTGAATCATTGTTTCGGGGCCTAGCTTTTGTGTCTTAGTTTGGATACTTCTGCTCTGCACCACTTTTTTTTTTTTGGCATTGCCTCACTATTGGACAACCATTAAAAGCTTGAATCTTCACTAATACTTCTACTTTTTGATTTGTCACCTAAAGTTTCATCTGAACTCATTATAAAAGAATAATAACAACAATAATAAAATTTAGAAGACGACTTTTCTTACTTCTCATTTATGTATTGAGTTTAAATTTTTTTGCATGCAAAACCTCTGTAGCCTACTGTTGGATCACCCAAAAGGCAAGGGGAATAAGAGAATACGAGGGAAACAATGTTAATAGCCAAATGTCCATTGGTGTTGGGGGCGAGTTTTGAAAGCTTAAAATAGCAGGCCTCGAAGCTTAAATCAGTTGGTTCAACTCACATCAGCTTACATTAGTTGAAATTCTCTTCTCGAATGATCTTAAAAGTAAATTGAGATATGATCATGTAAAGTATATGTTTTAAGATTCTTGAGATCTTAATGCATAGTTGCTAGCTCTCCTTTTACTAAGAAAAATACAGGGTTAGTGGATTCTGGACCTCACAGACAGCTTAGCTGGAAGCAATATAAAGTCTCATCTAATTTGTTACAAAATCCAATCCATTCTAAACCATATTTCAATTTTGTTGACAAATTTTCATATGGATCATGGATTGGATATAGACTGAAATTCTTGAGGCCACTCATGAACATGACATGTTGGGGGCTCATCTGATATTGAAATACTACCAACAATAATGATCAAGCTGAACCACCAATCATTCCAAATAGCAAGAAGAGTCCAAAGGGACAAGATCTCGAACCAGGTGTACCATAATCATATCCAGTAAAAGATTTTATGAATAGAAAGATCTATGCTTACCAATGGGGAAAAAAACACACAAAAAAACAGCCCTGGAGGAGCTTTTGTCTGTATCAGTTTTCCTCAGCCTACTGACTTAAGGCCCTACAAAATCAAAAGCATCTTTTAGTAAAAAAGTACATGGAGATTGCGAACAGAATCCTAGAGGCAAAGTGTTGAGAATTTCTTACTTGAAATCCAAACTGCATTTACTCAAAAGTAGCTGATCATTTAAGACAGCAATCGAATGACATCTATCAGAGATTAGCGTCCAATATACATATATGTCTATCTTTTGCTCACTTGATCTAACATTTTTTCCCTATGCTCAAACACGTATAATTAGATACATATTATACATGGATGATCTACAAATGATGATGCGGAATGGATGTTAATTTCATCTTTGCGGCTGCTCAGAGGTGTTGGTGGTGGCTGAAGTTGCCATCCTGCCATTCTCTGTTCCCTTATCGACTGGGACTGGCAGTCCCCACTTCCTCGCCGCCTCTGAGGGTTCTATAACTTTAACAGAGCCGTCTGTCAGTCCCACCGCAAACTGATTCACTTCCTGTGGGTGTGCTGTGACAACGAGTGGGTGTACAGTTTGGCTGTGAAAGGAGAACATCAACATATGAAGTAAGACCTCACATGTATGTTCCATTAAGGCTTTTCAAAGCATCATATTAATAAACCATTTCACTATAATGAAAAAAAAAAAAAAACCTAAGGAAATAACATGGTCATATAAACTGTTCGACAATGCTGGAGAGATATATGCGGATGGTGCAATACGACACCTGAGCCTCAAACTATCAGCGTCAAATACTCCAATATTACCATCAGTAAAAGTAGCATACACTAGTTAGCCATTGCAGGAATATGCTGCGCTAGATATAGGTGAAGAAAGTACTTCTTGTGGCATCCACTGCAATGTAAAAGAACATTAAAAATTTACTCACCGCATGTTTAAATTCATTAACTAGTATGTAGTTTTTTACCTAACGCATGCATTCCATCTTGTTAGCATCATATACCTCAAGTTGTGTTTCATGGCACACTAAAAAGCGAACTTCATCAGAGTGGAATTGCACTCGAGTGTCACCCTGAGGGGTTTTTCCACCTGGCAGTTGAAGTGCAATTGCTTTTATCTTTTCCCAGTTATCAGTGTTCCAAGCAAAAAGCTGAAAAAAAAAAGAAGTCAACAACATCAGCAGTAATAATAATAATAATAACAACAACAACCACTGGTCATCGCTATCTATCAACTAGAAGAGAAAATAGAATCGGGAGAAAACATGAAGCATTAAAGATGATTACGGCATATAGCAAGAGAAAAATTGAAATATGGGAACCGTTAAGAAGGTTCAATATCAGATTATAGCAACCTTCTATAGGCAACCAAACAAAGCATATACAGAAAGACGTATATCAGATGTCTTTTCGAACCTTAACCATGTTTTCATTATAAACAATGATAGGCACAAGGACACAGTGAAGCATACCAGAGCATCAGCAACTGAAGAAACGAGGATGTTAAGGCTGGTGGAAAATGCTAAACCAGTGATGCGTTCTTGGTGACCCTTCAATTTTGTTTTGACCTATAGGAAAAAAAACACGTCTTTTCATATTGAATATCAAAACGTACTGCCACTAATGAAAGATACAGAGACATTCTTAAATCACTTACCTCATCCACCCTAACATTGTAAACGTGGATGGCTGAGTCTTCCATTCCTATCGCTATGATATTATTATCTTGAGGATGAAATGCAAGGAAGGTTGAAGCTGGAGGAGGTGGCATAAAAGTTGTCATTACCTGCAAATCGATGCAATTTCATATCAAGTAAAGATTGCTATGGATGGAATCCAAGTTGGCAAGAAACTCCACTCTAATACAAAATCTGGCAGTCACAACAGAAAAGATTTCAAAATACACATTAATTTACCTTGAATGTCATCATATTAAACAATGAAACCTTTCCACCACATGCAGACATTACAGAGGAGTCATTCTTTGACAGTGCTATGCATGGAACTGCATCTTCAGCATTATCTAGGACATCATTAGTCATAAGAAGACCACTGTTTGGTTGCCAATGTTGTGGAATGGCCTATAAAACCACAAAAGATGAAAAAAAAAAAAAAATAGACAAGGAAACTTTTTTACCAATATCATATGTATAAAACAGGCACATGAACCTTCATAAGTAAATTTGTATTTATATTTCAATGAATAATATATGAATGTCTACAAAGCAAAAATCACCTTGCCACTAGGATTTTGTTCACTGCGATTCCATATCCATAGCTTTGGGAACCCATTTGTCCCAACAGCAAGAACCCCGGCACAGGAATTAGCGTAAAGAAGTCTAGCAACCTTGATAAACAGGCGATTTAATAATCACAAAAGTGATATATAAACAAGATACTCCTGAAAGATAATGTTAAACACAAAAACGAAGAGAGAACAAAATAATATATATTAAAGTAAAACCTTGCTAGCATAATCCAAGTTGCCTGGCATGGTGACTGTTCGACACTGAGTAGGGTCAACAATATCAGTCAGTTCCCAAGGTTAGGTTTTATCACACACCTCCTCCAAATTTCTTGGCTTTTCAATGCCTCTACTCATCATTTCAACTCCATTCCACAAGTAATTTTCAATAGAATCAGATTCTTGTTCGAAAAACTTTTAAAATTGCATCAGAAGACAGGCAAAATAAACTGCACCGAGCAACAGGTCTGTACAACTGCTCAACTTTATTTTAATAATTTTTTATGCTCTTTAAAGTGCGAAGCAATTTAGCCACAAAAAAGTGTGAAGCAATTCATACTCATTTTCCATTTTCTAACCAAAACGTTAACTATCAGCAGAAACTAAAGCTTAGTGCATTTGCAGCATATAAGAATAGGAGTAGGCCTGGAAGGACTATCTACACGGTCCTAACAACTGGACCAATACTTGTACCCATAGCAGAATTAGATACCGAATCCATAATCAAGCAAAAAACCAAGTTGTCAATAGAAGTTCATAACATAAACAAATGCAAAGCAAGGTAGCATTGCATTGGAAGATAATAACCTTCATCTCAAGTGGTTTTCGGGATGCTTCATAAGATTGAGCCTCCATTGCCCTCAATGCTCTAAGACCATTGGCAGTTGCAAGAATTTTGAATCCATTTTCTGCTGTAGTAACAACAAGTAAATTCCCTTCTTTGTTGAATCTCAATCGGGGAAGACTCTATGCCATTCCATTATCAAGTAGGATAACCAATTTGAAATCAAAGTCTATGTTAATTCAACCTGCAAACTATACATAAAAAGAGAAGCTGAAATGAAAAAATGAGATGCTAACCGGAAGTTCCCCCTCAGCTTCTGTGCTGGTGAGAATATTTGTATTGACCATAACCCAAAATTTAATCTGGCTACCATCACCAACAGCCAAAAAGCGATTCCTTGTCATGTCAAACTGTACTACACCAGTAGAGTTCTTTCTCAAACCAGAATATGTCCTCTTTATTTTTCCTTCACTTGCATTCCATTCAACCAAGAATGAATCCCCTTCTTTACTTGTCCCACAAAAGAATAATCTGAATTGGAGAGAGGATTGTTAATTTATTACATTTCCTAGACGCTGAGGAGATTTGTAGCATCAGCGTAAGAGAAAAAGGATAACCTTTGTAGATACTAGTTTGAGTTTTCATCTACTTACCTACTACCATCAGCACTGTAGCGCATTGTGGTACAGCACTGTCCAGGAGCATCATAATCAACCCTAGAGCCCATATTGTCATACAACCAAGCCTTGATTTTGCCATCAACAGCAGTTGAAAATATAAACTGCAATATTATATACACCTCATTTTTATTTACACTTTAAATTTAAAATTCATTTTTTTTTTAATTTTTACTAAATACACTCTATCCCTCACTTTTTATTTTTGATTCTTACCCTTTTTCTATTTTTTTTTCTTCACTTATTGAAATTGACTTTATCAAAAATGAATATCCAAAAAGTTTTGAGGCCTTTCAAAAATGGATGTTTGAAAAACTTTAAAAGTTTTTGAATATTCATTTTCGAGAGGCCTCAAAACTTCTTTAATATTCATTTTCAAGAAAATATAAAGTTTTTCAGATTTCTATATCTTGGAGTTCTTTGTTTTGTGAGAATGACAAATCTACCAATAGAAATCTATAATTTTTAAACCACTAGGCATTGTTTGTTTAATAATGTTTGCAATATTTTTGCAATTTTGACAAATATGCATATGAGAGGAATTAATAAGTATGAAGAGGTGTTCATGTAAATTGGTTGTTGCATCATGTGCGATGGAGCGTGACTATCTTATCGCATATGGTGCAGTAACTACTTGCACGAGCACTCTTCACAATTATTGATTTTTTTCAAATGCACGTTTATTAGAATTAGATAAATGTTGTGAATATTATTTATTGGATAATGTCTAACCAAAAAATTAGAAAATTTTTCTATTAAATTTAAACATTTCACATGTCAAAGCTTAAATAACCTATGCTGACAATGTTAACAGCAGATTAACAAATTCGATAATATCTAATCTTTCGGCCACCGATTCTTATTGTTAGATTTACTAGTTTGTTAATGTTATTTTTCAGTGGTCCAAGGATTAAACATCCTAATTTTTTAGTTATCAAGAGTTTATAATTAATTATATATTTAAAAAAAATTTATGTATTCTTGGAATTTTATTTTTGAGAATTATATTGTGTTTTCAAAAATCTATTTATGAGAAAGCAATATAAATCTCATAAATGAATTTTCAAGATATGTGTTTTATTCTCGGTGATCCATTTCTGATAATTATGTTACTTTTTTGGAAATGAATTTCAGAGAATGGATCTTATCCATAAATTTGTGCCATTTGTTGGAGCTACAGAACCTGGTGGACCTCCATTTTGTTAAGACTTTAATTCAATCTTTAGTTATTCTGCACAGCTTATAGGTTTCTGTTTTGACATTGGCGAATTTCAGAGTGGAAGGCGCTTGTTGTCGCAGTTGCTTCATCCAAAGTGTTTACGCTATTTAAATCCTCATGATCTGCAATGCTCTTTTGTAGAACTATCTTAGACAGCAAACAACCTGTGCTACAATCTATCATGGTTTTTACCTTGTCAGAATGAGCCAGTAAGTCAAATCTGAGCAAATTTCAAGGGATGAAGAATCTAGTTAGGAGTCAGCCAGGAGTGATCCTAATGTGACACTAACTGAATCTGGTAAAAGTGATACTCCTGCAGAGAACCTTTACCCTGCTGAGGGTGTGAAGAAGGATCCTTCCTTAAGGAGGAGGGATCGAGCTGCTACTCATCAGTGGGCTTGCTGAGGTTTGTTGCCCCCTTTCCCCCATCAGGGTGATTTGTACTCGTATGTTTTTAAAGAAAAAATTTTTATCTGTCCATTTTATTGAAGTCTTCCATTTTACAGTTGTTGTGCTTGATTCTTGATGCTTTGGACCCTATTCTAGGATATATTTGCAATATTTCATTCCCTGGAATCAGCTTTTCTCTCCATGATCTTCCTGATGGAGTTGTGTTCTTTTTTCAAAAAAATCCAAAAGTAGGTTAGATGGAAGCCAGGAACCGTGTTGATAACTGAACAGTTGTGTCTCTTTATGCAGTGTTAACTGTGAAAGCTCAAAGCTTGTCATTTGCTCAAAGTAAGGTCTGATTTACTCTTAGATGTTCAGACAACATTCTCTTCTTTTGAATTTAAGTCTTTTGTTGTACTTCTTTTATTGAACTATTTTCAATCCTTAATCTCATGATTTGATTGCCTCGCCATATCTTGGTAATAATGCAGGTTGCAATTGGTGGTTCTGATGAATTCTCCACCCAAGTTTGGATGAAAAGTTGAACAACTTGCATGAAGCTATAGCAGCAATTGCAGCAAAGCCTAAATCTGAAGAATCTGAGGAAGAAAATGTGCTTGAAAATTGCCATTCCATTCGCACCATAAGGAAACTAGTCTTACACTGCCTTGCATTTGCTTCCACATTATTATGGAAGAAATCTTTGTCAGCCACAAACAGGCACCTCACAAGTGAGTTTGTTCATATTCGCAAAAGAAAACTTTTTAAAAATATTTGTTAGCACTGATTTTTTCAACAAGTTCCTTGTAGTATAGTGGTGACTATTAACATAGAAAATCATGAAATTGAGTTCATCAATCTCCAGCATTAATCGCTTCCTAAATTTTAATTCCCCATTCTTTATATCTTATCCTTCCTAGATTTTAGCTGTGATTTGCTTTGTAATTGAAACTTTTAACTGATTGTTTTATAAACTGCTATGTTAAATATGAATATGTGACTACGAAACTAGTACAAAATAATAGAATATAACAACAAACAAGAGTGCCTTGATAATGGAAACTTATTAGATCATGTTCCCACTGCTAGTTTACTTTTGATTGGAACGATGGCAGACAGTGGAAGCTGAGATTCTTAGTAAATTTACGTCTTCTTTCATCAATTTTGAAGAGAGCATTGAATGCATGACATAAACCATCCAAAACCTTCTCTACCTTAAGCTTCTTTCGCATTAGTTTAAGCATCGAGATCAATATTTTCTTATGAAAGTCAAAGACATAGATATATGCAAAGTAGCCTGCTTGGCAAAGGCTAGTGTCTGAGCTTAGTTATTGATTGATATCGATTAAAGATTCCATCAATATATATACAGATAATTAGTTCATGCCTAATAAATGAAAAACCAAAGTTTTATTCAGTTCAGTGAAAAGTGTGGGTAATTTTCTAATGATTTGGTTCATAGTCTCATATGACAAGATTCCATTGAAGCAAGTACTTGTGGTAATTTTCTTTCTTTAGTGTGACTAATGCTAATGTTTCCCTCCCCTCTGCCCCAACTGTTCCCTTTGACAGATTTTTAATGACTCAGATTTGTCTTTTGCCAAACTGAGACCACTTCCAAAGGGTGAACATAATGGGTATTTGTTATATCATGCCTTTACATCTTACATAGCCTTTATCAACACTGATTTTTCAAACTTACCTCTAGTTGTAACTTATCTCAACCTTCAGCATAAAGTCCAAAGAAGCAGAAGCAAACTAAATATGCTCTTTTACTGGTGTTATTTACCATTCTGGGGCTTTGGTTTTTTGAAAAGAAGCCTGTGAATTTTTACAATTGCCTTTCAAACTGTGATTTTGATAATTTTATCTGACGTTATGATGTGACAGAAAATAATTGGAAACTCTGGTTTTAACTTTTCTTCCTTAAGATGTCTTGCTTTTGTTATTATATCAGACTTAAAATGATACTATGGCACCTTCAGTTCTGGGAGCTTTATATGTCTAAACTCTGAATCCAGCAATAATGTATTTTCTTTTTCACTTTATGAGCTTTTTAAGCCCATAAAAGTGATTTTGTTTTCCATGTAATGAATTTTTCTTTTCTCTTCTTCCAGGATGAGAAGTATAATAGACCCTTTAAAAGGGAGCTGTGATTCATTTTATGTATTTTTTATTATATATTTGAATTTTTTTATTTTTTAATTAAAATTTAAAATAATTTTATTCAAAATTTCAAATAAAATGAAGTATCTACAGTTTTTATTGATTTTGTATTCTTCCTTGGATTACATTCAAATGATTTTGATGTAACAGAGACAATTCAACATTGGATACTTAATTTTGTAGGTGTGCATTTATGAATGTTGTTGGATGAGATAAGAATAACATTTTCCAACATTGTTAAAAAATATAAAGAAGTGGAGTTGGAGTATTCATTCGATCGATTTTGTTAATTTTGAATCAAATTATTAAAAATTAAATTAATTAAATTATATTATTTTTTATTAATTGAATCAAATTTATTAATTAAAAAATTAATCCATCAAATTTAATTATTATTTTTTGTTAACCAAATAATAAATATATTTAAATTAAATCATATTTTAAACAAACTAAATAAAATTATTTAACAAAATATTCAAAAACAAAAAATTATATTAAAAACTCTAATATTTTATGAAATAAAATAATTCATTTCATATTTTATATTTTATATTTAAAAATTCTTACATTTTAATTAAATTTTTGATTAGTTTAATTAATTCAAAATTTGAATTAAATTCATCAAAAATTAAAATTATTCTAAAATTATTTTATTAATTAATCAAAATTAATATAATAATTAATTAATTAATTGATCAAATTAAATTAAATCAATCAATTAATTCAGATGAAACCGAATTATAAATACTTGTAATTGAATCTCGTGAAGAATACGGCAGATGAATTGACGTTAATGCAAAGTGCAAGGAATGGGATCCGAGGCTTATGTCAACTAATATAGCTAATCTACAATAATTTGATTTAGCAAAAATAGGCTGTCAAATTTCTAGTTTGTCCTATTTAAAGGTTGGAGTCTGACGCCTTTGTTCGATATAGCCATACGCTTGATGAAATATATCACTTTTGCACTTGTCTGCAACCTGTTTCATTTGATTTCGATATAAATTCAGGTGTCCTTTACTCAAAATTTATTTTTAGATAGAATTTTTTTTTTCTTTCCTGAAAAAAAAAACCCTTATCTTGTTATTATCCTAATATCTCTATATTTTTATTATTTAATACATATTTATTAGATATTTTAATTCACATAAGCATTTTTTTACAATAATTTGTTAAAAATTAAAAAATCTTAAATCATATTTTTCATGGCACTTTTAAAAACATTAAAAAAAAAATAAACAAGTCGCGTCTGTTTCAAAACCATAGTCTACAAGTTGGGTACTGCGGCTTGAAATACAGGCCGAATGCATATCGTAGAAAAAAAGACAAGAAAAAAAAATTGTATGATTTCGATAAGTGATAAGGTTTCTTGTTTTATTGTCAAATATTTTTAGTGGATAGAAAAATTAAAATATAAAATATTGGAGAAAAAAAGAGAAAAAATAGAAAAGTATATATTTCTTTTTATCATATTCTTGGCAGGTAAAATGAAAAAAAAAAGAATTTTTACTTATTATTTGGTAGGATTAAAAATAAAAAATGAAAATTATATTATTTTATTTATTTTTGTAAATTAAAAATATAAAATTTTAAAAATGATAAATAATTTTGTAAGTATGCTCACTTAACGTATCCATTTTTTTTATGAAAAAATCACTCTTTTTTTTCATTAATCTTTTTAATTTAAATAATTTATTTTAGATAAAAATAAAAATAGTAACAATCTTTCTTTTTTTTCTTAGTAAATTCAAATTACAGTTATTATTAAATATTTTCATTAACTTTTTTATATTGGAAAAATATATTCATTAGCTTCTTATTACTCACAACATTGTTAAAAACTTACACATATTTGATTTAAGTTAGCAAAATGAAAATTTTATAATAATTAAATATAATAATTTAAAATATAATATGATAAAATAATATAAAAATAATATAAAAAATATAAAAATAATATAATTTAAAATTTTAATAAAAATTATATATGAATTTAATAAAATAAAAAAATATTTTGATATGAAGTATTATATATAATTTTTTTTATAAAATTATATATAAATTGTTAATATTTTATTTGATATAAATGCACCATTGTTAAATCTAAATCTAACAATAATTTTACCTTTATTTATTACTGACGGGAAGAGTGGCAGTGGGCTGTGGGTTGTGGGTCGTGGGTTGCTGAGCTGGCAACACCAATTATTGTTTAAAAAATTCAGAATACATTTACGCATTTTAAAATAATAAATAAGCAAATCACCAAGGGTTATTGCAACGGGCTCACCCCTCCCCATAATGTCTCCTTCAACATTATCCTTAATCTTGGCCCTCCTGGGAACTGTCTGTGCCGTTATCCACATCTTTCGCACCACCTTATCCCCACCAAACTGCCACAAAAATGGCCGGAAACTTCCACCCGGTCCCCGCGCCCTACCTATAATCGGCAACCTCCATATGCTAGGGAAGCTTCCACACCAAAACCTTCACCATCTAGCCAAAAGATATGGCCCCATAATGTCACTAAGGCTCGGCTACGTACCAACAATCGTGGTATCTTCACCTCAAGCCGCTGAACAATTCCTGAAAACCCATGATCTTGTTTTTGCTAGCAGGCCTAAAGTCCAATCCTCGCAGTACTTGTCGTATGGTGCAAAGGGCATGGCTTTTACCCAGTACGGTTCCTATTGGCGAACTGTTCGGAAGTGGTGTACTTTGCATCTCCTTAGTGCTTCAAAAGTTGAATACTTTGCCCCGGTAAGGAAGGCGGAGCTGCTGTCGTTGGTTGAATCAATAAAGAAGGCAGCGGCGGCGGGGGAGACGGTGGACCTTAGCAGAAAGGTAGGTGAGCTTATTGAAGAAATCATGTCTAAAGTTATTTTGGGACGCTCCATGCATGATGGATTCGACTTGAAGCTGCTAATTGAAGAGACCATGCACTTATCGGGAGTTTTTAATCTATCGGATTATTTGCCTTACCTTGCTCCACTTGATCTTCAGGTATATCTTTTTCGTTTCCCATATTATTTTATTTTATAATTACCATTATTTTCACAAATTTATCTTCCTATAGATATTATTTTTTTAAAAAAATTTAATAAAAAATTTAAGTTGATAGATTAATAAAGTTTAATGTGAAAATTAATAATATATAAAAAATTAAAATTTTATTTATAATTAAAATTTGATAAAATTTTGTTAATATTTTTATTAAAAATATTTATTTGAAAAATATATACTTTTGTTAAAATTTTATATATTTGATTTATGTAATAAGATTTTTTGAATTTATTAATTTTAATTTTGAATTTGAATTTGAATTTAATTATTTTTAATAAAAAAAATTTGCAAATTACATCAACTATATAAGCTAAAAAAACCCGATAGAATAGAAATTTAATTCGGAACACTAATATTCTATTAAATTTTGGTTTGAAAAACGATTGATTCACAAAATTAAAAAAAATTAAAATTAATTATTTGCATAGAATTGACTTGTTTTTAAGTTTTGTTTTATTCTTAACCTTGGGATTTAGTTTGATTTCCTTACCTATTCAATTGAATTTAAAAAACAAATACTGCAAATTGTCCAAATAAATAAGAAATGCAAATTGAATTTAGCATTTTCACTTTGAAAATTAATTGTAATAATGAATTAATTTAATAACTACATTTACATCATATGATTTGTGCATTCATGTCATATAAAGTATTACAATTAATATATTTATGTTGTGTTTGTAAACACTATTTTATATTTATTATTATTATTTATTTTTTTTTTTTAATCTGTTTGACAAAATCTTGGTGCATTAAATGCACTCTCCCCAAAGTCCACAATCACAGTCACCAGCAATCACTTAATACTCCTACCTAACTTAGCAACATGGATGCTGGCCACTAATAGTCTATTAGGTCGGTTGAAAATCTGATATTTGATATCAGAAAATCTAATATTTGAATTCTAAAAAATTCTTTAAATAGAGCTTATAACTTGCAAGAAAAACAGAAGAAGAGCCAATTGAAGAAAAAAACCCTAGAATCAAAAAGAAAAAGAAGATAAGAAAAAGAGGTTCTGCCAAATTAAAAAAAAAATTCTGTCAAATAAAAACCTAGGATTAAAACAAAATCCCAAACTAAATAACCCAGAAACAACAACACCGAGAAATGAGGACCAATAGCGCTAAAAACACAAAAAAAAAATTTCAATTGAAACTTTAGGCTTCGATCTATGCTATTCGAAGTCGTTTCTTGCAAAACAAAGGTTGGATTTATGTTTAAGGGGTTGAGAAGAACATTTTAAGTAATTTTAGTTTTTTTTTTTGCCACCGATAACTAATGGTGATTGACGATAACCGACGGCAAACACGATGACAATTAGTTAGAATCTGGGAATAGAGGTAGTCGGTTGGAGTTAGAGAGAGAAAAGGTAGAAGGAAAATGAAAAAAAAAAAATTTTAGACTTCTATAGTTGCTGCCAAGACCAAAAACGACATTGTTTAAGACCTAGAAGATCCACTCGTCGACTTGAGACTTGACCTGGGATTTATACATTTGACTCAGAATCCCTTAGCCTCTGATCAGTCCAATTGAATCAGATCTGGACTGTCAAACTGTAGAGGACCTGCTGAACCTGTTAACTAAGCCACTAAACGATCTTTTGACAAGTGTTGACTAAAGGCATTTTTTATATTTTTGTCATAACTTTTTATCTTTTTATTTTTTTTGCTCAAAATTTTTATATATTTTTACTATTTAATTTATGATTTTTTTGTTATTTTTACTTTATTTTTTATAAACTTTTGATAGAAAAATAAAATAAATGATTGAAAAAATAATGAAAAATAAATAAAAATGAAAAAAAATAGAAATAAAATCATAAGTGGTGATTTTACTAAAAATATTTGCACAAAAGAACTTTCTAAAATATTTCAAAAATGTTAGAAATATTTTAGAATTCTTCGAGCATTAAAAAAAAAATATTATTAATAAAAATATAAAATCACAAGTGGTGATTTTTCACACAAAAAAATTTGAAAATTTTCAAAAGTGTTCAAAATATTTTAGAATTTTTCATAATAATAATAATATTCACATCATATAAATAGAAAAAAAAAGATAAATAATAATAACAATATTTATAAGATCACAAGTGGTGATTCTTTAAAAATATTTTCTTAAATTTTTGCCAAAAGTGTTGGTAAGATTCAAAAAGGTTCTACCAGATTTAAAAAAAAAAATTTCTGTCAAATAAAAACATGGGATTAAAACAAAATCCCAAACCAAATAACCCAGAAATAACAGGCCCTAGAAACAAGGACCAACAAGGCTAAAAACACAAAAAAAATTTGACCAAAATTTTAGGTCTTGATCTACGTCGTTCAAGCTCGTTTCCCGTAAAACGAAGGCTAGATTTGTGTTTAGGAGATTAAGAAAAATATTTTAGGTGATTTTGAATATTTTTCGACCATCGACGACCAATAGTGATCGACGATGATTGGCAGTCGGCACGGAACGATTGGTTGAAATCTGGGAACAGAGGCAGTCGATTGGAGTTAGAGAGAGAAAGTCTGAGGGAAATGAGGTAGAAAGAGAGAAGGAAGAAAGAAAATTTAAAAAAAAATTAGGCTTTTATAGTTGTTGCCAAAACTAAAACAATATCATTTAGGACTTAGATGATCCACGCGTCAACTTGATAACTGACCTAGGATCCGTGTACCAAATCCAGAATTTCTTAATATTTGATCGATCTAATTGAACTAAATCTAGACTGTCAAATTGCTACGGAACCTTTGAACTAGTCGACTGAGCTGTTGAATCATTCTTTGACCACATGTTGATCAGAGGCATTTTCGGTATTTTTATCATAATTTTTTATCAGTTTATTTTCTATGCTCAAATTTTTTTATATATTTCTACTATTTAATTTATGATTTTTTTATTATTTTTATTTTATTTTTTTATAAACTTTTGATAGAAAAATAAAATAAATGATATAAAATAATGAAAAATAAATAAAATATGATAAAATAAAAATAAAATCATAAGTGGTGATTTTACTAAAAATATTTGCACAAAAGAATTTTTTAAAATATTCTAAAAGTGTTAGAAATATTTTAGAATTCTTCAGGCATAAAAAATAATAATAATAAATATTATTAATAAAAATATAAAATCACAAGTGGTGATTTTTCACACAAAAAAATCTCTAAAAAATTTCAAAAGTGTTGAAAATATTTTAGAATTTTTCATAATAATAATAATATTCACATCATATAAATAGAAAAAAAAAGATAAAAAATAATAATAACAATATTTATAAGATCACAAGTGGTGATTCTTTAAAAATATTTTCTTAAAGTTTTGCCAAAAGTGTTGGTAAGATTTTTGAAAATCTTTTTAAGAAAATAATAAAAATAAAATGTTTAAATTGTCAAAATATATAAAGTTTTACAAGAATGAAAGTCACGAGTTGTGACTTTATCAAAATTTCTTAAGCAAAAGATTTTCTCAAAATAGTCCGAAAGTGTTGAAAAATTTTGGGAGTTCAACCAATAAATTTTACTTCAATAATAAAATAAACAATCAATAAATATTATTAAGTAAATTAAATTCTTTCATCGATAATAAAATAAAGAGGGAATTACAAGTGGTAATGTTCTTCCATTTTTTTAAAACCATACCAAAATTGTTGGTTTAAGAAGATTATGATAAAATAAATCTAACGACGGAGTTTCATCAATTAAATAAATGATTTCTTTGAATATTTTAGAGGTGAAAAAATTTTAAGTTATACTGAAAGTGTCAGAAATAAATTAAAAAATATTTTATAATAAAAATAAAAAATAAAAATAGGCAAAAGATTATTCAAACAAGATCATTCTAGGATCATATAAAATTAATTGATACCATTTTTGGACAGACGTTGTAAGGGTGCTATAACATTTTTTACACATAATCGTACTTTTCGAATCCAACCTCAAATGCGTAAATCAAAAATAGGACTGATGACCAATCACACCTCAATAAAAGAGATTGATGGTGATTTCTAGATCTTTACATCTAGCGATTGAATCCCCGAACGAAAAATCGTTATGACAATATTTTACATCAAATTTATGTATCTCAATTCGTGTCAATATAAAAATATAAAATATATATATTTATTTTATTAAATCTATATATAATTATTATTAAAATTTTAAATCATATTACTATTGAGTTTTTTATTAATATTATGTTCGTTTTGAATTATTGTATTGTGTTTTAGATTATTAAGATTGACTTGGTCTATATATCCCCTGCACAGGGATTTGCACGAAGGCTCAAAAAGACGAGTAAGGCCATTGATACATGTTTTGAGAAAATTATCCATGAACATGAACAAGAGACTAATCTCAATGAACGAAAGCCTCATAGAGATTTCGTTGAAGTGATGGTTTCATTGTTGAACAAACCCATGAACCCTCACGGTGATGAAGGTCAAGTATACATAACTGACAGAAAAAACATCAAGGCTATAATGTTGGACATGATTGCAGCTTCATTTGACACTTCAGCTACAGCCCTTGAGTGGACATTTTCAGAGCTTCTAAGGCATCCCCGAGTGATGATTGGTCTCCAACAAGAGCTAGAAACCGTTGTGGGAAGGAATAGAATGGTGGAAGAGTCGGATCTACCAAAACTAACATACTTGGATATGGTTGTGAAAGAGAGCCTGAGGTTGCATCCAGTTGCACCATTCCTAGTTCCACGTGAGTCCATGGAAGATGTCACTGTTAATGGTTATTTCATACCAAAGAAGTCACTAATCCTGGTAAATACTTGGTCCATGGCAAGAGACCAAAACGTATGGTCGGATAATGCTGAAGAATTTGTTCCAGAAAGGTTCCTTGGTAGCAACATAGACCTTCGGGGACATGATTTCCAACTCATCCCGTTTGGATCAGGTCGTAGAGGATGCCCTGGTTTGCAGTTAGGCCTACTCACTGTGCGTCTAGTTGTAGCTCAATTAGTCCATTGCTTTCACTGGGAGTTGCCTGATGGGATGCTGCCTAATGAACTGGACATGAGCGAAAAGTTTGGCCTCTCATTGCCAAGGGCTAATCATTTGTTTGCTAAGCCAATGTATCGTTTATTTGATAAAGGAATGTAAAACAAGGGTACGTTCAATAAGGTTACTTTTCATTCGTTGTTACGGTTGTTCAATTATTTTTTAACTTAGTTATTTTAATTATTTAGTAAGTTATAATTTAATGGACTGAATATATAAACAATTTGTAATATCTAAAATCATTCAATTAGAAATAATCATGGCAAAGGTAATAATCCTAATCATAATAACAACAAGTCATAACAGGATAAATTTACATAAAATTTTATAAGTTCATAAATTTTTTATTAAAATTGAATAAATAAAAATTTTAATAAAAAAATTTAAACTGATAGATTAATAGAATTCGACGTAAATATCAATAATATATAAAAAAATTATTAAAAATATTGTTTATAATTTAAATTTAATTAATACTTATTTAATGATAAAATTTTCATCAATATTTTTATTAAAAATATCTAATTAATAAATATATCTAAATTTATTACAAAAAATTTAAATTTTATACATTTGATCTATATAATAAAAATTTTCAATTTATTAATTTTTATTTTTTTTACTCATTTTTAATAAAAAATTTCATAAACTTCACAAATTTACCTATAAAAGGTCTTTTCCAGTCATCACATAGTTTATTAGTTGCTCAAATTATGACCTTTATTGCAATTTTAATAAATAAAAATATCATTTATTCAAATTAATAAATAAAGACTTTTTTTAATGTAATTTGGACAGTATATTACACGCAATGTTAGATTGCCAGATAGTTATTAAAATTATCAAATCACTATTAATATTACCAAATAAGATGTCAAGTAAGATGCATACACTTAAAAAATTATATTTTAAAGGAAAATTGTAAGAAAAAAGTTAGGTTGACTTGTAGCATGTAAGAAAAAACTCGTTATCACTGAATAGGTGTCGTTGATTAGATTGCGGGCAAGTTGAGTGAATGAATGAAGGGACACCGCATTTATGGTGATGGAGTTTTATGTAAATATACAGAGCAAATTGTGTGATTTTTGTTAGCTGAAATTGGAATTCATGTCAAATTTAAGGTCGATAATCAATATTAATATCCCTCTTTTTTTTTTTTTTTAATATGGATTTGGCAAACTTCGAAACACTTTAGATTTTGGAAAGGGTTTAAGGTTCATGTCAAATAATGTGATTTTTGTTTTGTTATAGAATAATTATTTTTATTTATTAAAATTTATTTAAAATAAAATAATATTAATTTATTAATATTTTAAAAATTAAAAAGTAATAAATTTTAAAAAATAAATTTATTAAAATTTTTAAATGCAAATAACTAAAATCTCCCAATCAAATATAGCGGCCAAAACTAACAAAACAATCACCAAATTCCTATAATATTATAATAACCACATATTTAGTAGAAAAAAAAGTTTAATATATTTTTTTAATTATTAATTTTAATAGATTCAAGTTATAAAAGAAACAAGTTCCTTTTCCTTTTTACTTATTTTTTTTCCACATCTAAAACTTACGTGCATTTCTATTCATTAAAAAAGAAAAAAAAAGTTGTCAAAAGGTGTTGGCTCGAATTTTATTTAAGTTGGTACATGTAGCTATTTTAAATGGTGATATTTAATATATTAAGTTCAAATTTCGACACTTATAGTCATTTCTTTTATTCTCAAGTTGCAGCCAGGCGTGTGAGTGAAAAGCTCACCAAACCGATGACAACAATGGGTTCCAATGTTACTTTAACAGTTAGATGCCTCAAATTTGTGTTGTATTCATTTTAACTCATTGATCTTTTTAAGGTTTAAATCTTAAGATTAAGGTGTTTGTTTGATAGTTAGTCTTGAAGAAAAAGGGTCAAACGTGAATTTTTTTTTTTCCAAAACCCAATAGAAATTGAGCCAAACAAACAAACCTTGACAAGAGCTTCAAGATGCAAGAGAAGATCATAAAAATTGATAGAATCTTAGTAGTTGAGAATAAATCAAAGATAAATATACAAAGAATGATGAGATATAGCCTCGTTTTTTTTTTTTTTTTTCTGTGAAACAAAATAAGTCTTAAAATAGGAGAAATTGCTTCAACATGTACTTTATTTACTTTGATGAAGATATCTATGTAGGATACAATATTTTAATAACTAAAAAAATGTACCAAAAACCAAAACATTTCAAGAATTAAATCTAATAATTTAAAATATAATACGATGATATAATACAAAAATGATATGAAAAAGAAATACAAAAGTGGTGATTTAAAATTTTAGACATTAATTAATTACGTATATATTTGAGTTTAATAAAATATGAGTTTAATAAAATAAAAAAAATATATTTTATATTTTTGTATAAATGTTAATTATGATACGTAATTTTTTTATAAAACATGATATAAATATATAAATAATTAATATTTTACACAATATAAAATACATAAATTGCTATATATGTATCAGGAAAGAGCCCGTGCTTTATCATTTATGGGAAGAGTGGCTGTTACATGTGGGTTGCTAAGCTTGGCAACACCGAATCCTTTTTTTTTCAGCAATAGCAAAAATCTAATATTTAGGGTTCATTTAAATGGACGATGAGATCAATTTCGATGAGATTAAAAAAAATGATAGATGTAAGATTAATTACTATAGCAATGAGATTGGTCAATGATGAGATGTGTTTGGATGTAAAAGTAGTAATAGCAATTGGGTGAAATATAATAAAAATAAAAAAAATATTATTAAAGACATTAGATTAAAATTATATTAATAAATTTTATAATATATTTGATATTTATAAATGTAACAAATAATTAAAAATTAATAAAATTATTTTTTATCAAATTATAAATTTGTGAAAAAGTAATAATAGTATATTTATCCACAAATATACAGGTATATAAGTGTAAAGATATATTTATCTATTATTATAATTTTAAAGGTTAAAGAGGTAGAAAAAATTAAAAAATTAGGATAATATTGAAAAAAAAAACTGCAGTAGGCAAAAAAACTTTTACTGAATTTTTTGCAATAATCGCACTATAATTGTTACCCAAACATCTTATTACGACACGATTGTACAAAAAACCATGATAATCACATTGAAGAGTGACTCCAGTGACGTCCAAATCCAACCTTAGGCCTCATTTTGGATTGAAAAGCACATGTGGTAAGACAAGTTTTGAGAGTCAAATCGCGCCACTGGAATGTTTGGATAACATGTTTTCATCACAATTGGATATTTTTATCACGTTGCTTCATCAGTCTCTAACTAACCCCATAGAGGTCCAGTGAACAACTGAAAATTTACAATGTTGTTTTTTTTTTTGTTAGATATCTTCACTAATATTTCTACTTTTTGATTTGTCACCTAAAGTTTCATCTGAACTCATTATAAAAGAATAATAACAACAATAATAAAATTTAGCAGACAACTTTTCTTACTTCTCATTTATATATTCAGTTTAAATTTTTTTGCAAGCAAAACTTCTGTAGCCTACTGTTGGATCACCCAAAAGGCAAGGGGAATAAGAGAATATGGCGGAAACAATGTTAATAGCCAAAAGTCGATTGGTGTTGGGGGCGAGTTTTGAAAGTTTAAAGTAACAAGACTTGAAACTTAAATCAGTTGGTTTAGCTTACATCAGCTTACATTAGTTAAAATTCTCTTTTCACTACAAGAAAATAGAGGATTAGTGACAGTTTTATAGTCGCGTTTCACTTACAAATGCTACTAGTTTCTGTGTTTTTATAAATTTTAAAGCTTTTATTATCAAAACATCATTAAATATTCAAATAGCGGCATCATTACTTATAAACGGCACCCAAGACTTGATATTAACGGCATTTCTCGACTAAAATGCCTTGAATAATCCTGTCTTAAAAATTTGAGTGAATACTAAAGGCGTTTTTAGCAGAAAATGCCTTAAATAATTTCGTTAAAAAAATTAATAAAAAATTACTGAAGGCATTTTTGACAGACAACGCCTTCAATAATCCCCTCATAAAAAAATGTATGCGATTATTGAAGACGTTTTCTACAAGAAACACCTTCAATAATTTCACCAAAAAATTTCAAGGCGTTTTTGGTCAAAAACGCCTTCAATAAATATCATATCAAAATTTTAGGATCATATGAATATTAACCATAATGTGGTAGATTCGATCCCTCCCTTTAGCTTTTTTGGGTTTTTGCAGAGATTATTTATAATTGATTATTCTATGCATTTTCTTAGCAAAAACACCTTCATCAATTGCTTTAAAAAATTTTGGAGAGAATATTGATGGCATTTTTTGCAGAGAAACACCTTTAATAATCCATAGAAAAAATATGAAACCGATTTTTGAAGGCATTTTTGGTCGAACTCGCCTTCTATAATCTAATCAATAAATTTTTAGTTAAGATTATTAAAGGTGCTTTTTGTCAAAAATGCCTTCAATAATCCATAGACAAAAGTTGGAACGGATTCTTGAAGGCGTTTTTTGCTCAAAATGCCTTTAATATTTCAGACAATAAATTTGAATTGTTGGATTATTGAATGTGATTTTTTCCAAAAACGCCTACAATAACATTTTGTTAGGGATTATTCAAGGCATTACCGATAGGAAAACGTCTTTAATAATCCATGCAATTAATTTTTAGTTGGTATTATTAAAGGTAATTTTTTTTAAAACGCCTTCAATAATCTATACAAAAAAGTTGAAAACAGATTCTTGAAAGCGTTTTTTGCCTACAATAAAATTTTAAGTGAGATTATTGAAGGCGATTTTGGTAAAAAAACACCTTCAATAACATTTTGTTATGGATTATTCAAGGCGTTTTCTTGCTAATAATCCATAGGAAAAATATGGAACGGATTCTTGAAGGTGTTTTTGGGTGAAAGCACATTCAATAATCCAATAAATAAATTTTTAACAGAGATTATTGAAGGTAATTTTTTTAAAAAATGCCTTCAATAATCCGTATACAATATTTGGTATGATTCTTGAAGGCGTTTTTTTTCCAAAACGCATTTAATATTTCACACAATATATTTTTAGGTGGGATTATTGATGGCAATTTTGGTTAAAAATCCCTTCAATAACATTTTGTTAGGGATGATTCAAGACGTTTTCTTTTTAAAAATGTCTTCATTAATCTTATCAAAAAAATATATTTGATATTGTATATGTCAAGTCAATTGTAGGTTTATACCCAAAAAACGTTTGAAATCAGTTGTATATTTATACTCATAAAACATTTGGTTTATATATGTGATACTAAGAATTACATTTTGAAATTTACATAATGAACATTCTTATATTTTAATAAATTGACCACACATCTGAAATTAAAACTGATAACGTTACCATATTAATATACTTTTCTGAAATAATCATACTCATATTCATATTAAGTATACCAATAATATTAAACCAATACCCCAATATACAAACTTAAAGTTTTCATTCAACATGGCATGTTAAAAATATTATAACAATTTGTTCCTCATATATTTATATTCAACCAATAATGTCTAACCTCAAGGTTTATCAACATTGATAAATGATAATACATACTCACACCATTCTTTATGGACTTCATCCAATTCCTCTTCCATGAAGCTTTCTTTACTCTTCCACTAAAAAAAAAATCAAAAGTAAATTTTAATAAATGATAACATAATGTACTTTTTTATTTTTTTGAAGATATAACGAGTTTATGAAATTTATACTAACCTTGAATGGTGTGATCATAAAATCATATAACACTATCTCCTGCATAAAACGAAAGACATAATATCCACACAAACTTAGCATAAAAGAATAAATTTCACATTTACCTATAATGACACTCATTTCGATTTCTTTATCTTTTTATCGAATGGAGATATTATCCTAAATTGCAAAGAAAAAAATTACTTAATACATAAATAAAATTACTTATGAAGAAACAAAAGATATATAATATAATAAAGTGTAAAACTTTTTTATAAAAGTTTGAATATCGATGTTAGGCATCGTCATTAGATTAACTGAATTAAGTAAGTATGGCGTTAAGGATTTGGTGTCAATCACAATAAGTACCCAATGACGACTGTAAAATAATAACATTGATATACTTAGATTACATATCAGATCAGATTTAGATAAGGTTAAAATAATTAAGCTTGGAATATAACTTACTGTGCATTATACGGGAGCAAATAATAATTAGTCAGTCGTTTCATGCATTGGATCACATGATTAGCATGATAAGTGACTGTGCTACTCTACTCACTAATGAAATTAGGGTCAACGAATCTAAATCTATTGGTCAACTGTCTCCTATTGAACTCTCTATATAGGAAGCTGTACGCTAACAATCAACACTGCTAGTTAGTATTACACCCTAACATCGATTACTACATATTGAATGTGCATATTTGTATTTATAAGCTAACATCATATAAGCAACAATATCAACAGCTGATAATTCATCCAGTTCACAAAATTCTTTAACCTCCTCTACACCAATGAAAGAAAATGATGATTTATTAAATAACTCTTCCTCAAACTCAATGGTTACGAAGTTTTTTTCGGATAAATGCTCCAATGAATATTTGGATAACCCATCTATGGTAGCCTGAACAAGGGTCATCTATGAGTCTCAACATCTTGCTACAATATTTAATAAAATATAAGTATTAAAATCAAATCAATAAATATAATAAATAAATTAATATTAAAATTATAAACAAAATCATACTTCTTAAGTGGTAGTGGAGGATGGGTTTGCTTCCTTACTTACAACGAAAGCTTCTCATACATGGACAATGTTATCAGACCGGCCTACTGGCATGTTATACTACATTACTGTCAACATGGACTCCAAAGTAGTGAATCTTTGCTGTTGCTCATTGAGGTGTTACTCTTGGTCATCAATTCGTTGTTGTTGTTGCTCAACGATTACTTCATATTGTGCATTTTTCATTCACAAGGTTTTATGTTAATTACTAAAAAAATTTAATGGCAAGACAAATTTACCAACCCCACAAACCCGACAAGACCTTTCTTTAGCGCCTAATGCTAAAAACAAAGGATCTTCACCATACTGGATTGCCAGTTCACCAGATTTAACTTTGGTAGCATAATCATCCTAAAAGACAATAATAAGAAGAGCTATAATAATAAATCTATACAAGTTAGTATACAGTCATGCATACAACCACAATGCCAATCATACATTATATTAAAAAAGTAATTATACATATAATCTTTTTTGTCACTTTTTTGGTTATTTCATCTGCAAAGGATCCATCCTTCTGTAGATGTCTTTATTTTCAGACATCCCATCTGAAAAATCTGATGCCAGAGCTCGCTAATTCTTGTTAAATTACTGCAATAAAAGAATCAGAATGTATGAAATAAATATTCATAAATATTCATTAATGAGTATAAAACAAGTGTGTGAATACATACAAGCTTATACTTTATATTTGCATATCCCTTTTCTCGTTGTCCGATGATGATATTATTGTTTGGCCCGAATGTTTTGTTGGAATTCTTTGATTTTCTATAAAAGAAAGAAATTACGTCAATCATATGTGAAGATCAAATGCTATATTACATAAAGACTTACAAACAATATTTTTGGTAATGGGTTTACGCATTGAAAAATCTTCTGAAAGTCGATATCGAATAAAATTTATCCAATCTTTAACACTTATCACATCTGCATATGCCTCAGGTGGAACAGCTAATACATCACCTTGATCAGCCAACAATAAAATATATTGGGTTGTCAATCTGCTTTTAAAGACTCTAAATGCTTTCTCAGAAGATTACAATATCATTTGTTTACAGTCACTTATTTTGTGTACTAACAGTTTGTGATTTCGATTTCTAAGATAGAGAATGAATATAAAATTTATTATTAAAGGCGTTTCTCCTAAAAAATGCCTTTGATAATTCTAAACAAAAATTATTGTATGCATTTTCGGTAGAAAATCACCTTCAATAATTATGTATAAAAATTAAAAAGAATTAGTGATGGTGTTTGTTCTCAAAAAACACTTTCAATAATTATGTACGTAAATTAGAAGGAATTAGTGAAGGTATTTTTCTAGAATAAATGCCTTCAGTAACCTTCTTAAAATTTGAGTTGTGAAAATTTGAAGGCATTTTTCACTGGAAGACACATTTAATAATCCCAAAAATTTTAAGAGAAAATTAGTGAAAGCATTTTTCTAGAATAAACACCTTCACTAACTGTCTTAAAATTTGAGTTGTGAAAAATTAAAGGTATTTTTCACTAAAAGACACATTTAATAATCTCAAAAATTTTAAAAAGAAATTATTAAAGGTGTTTGTTCTAAAAAAAATACCTTCAATAATTATGTACGTAAATTAGAAGAAATTAGTGAAGGCATTTTTCTAGAATAAATGCCTTCACTAATCATCTTAAAATTTAAGTTGTAAAAAATTAAATGTGTTTTTCACTGGAAGATGCCTTTAATAATTTTAAAAATTTTAAGAAAAAATTATTGAAGGCGTTTTTTCTCAAAAGACACCTTCAATTATTATCTATGTAAATTTGAAGGAATTAGTGAATATATTTTTCTAGAATAAATGCCTTCACTAATCGTCTTAAAATTTGAGTTGTGAAATATTGAATGTATTTTTCACTGGAAGACACCTTTAATAATCCTAAAATTTAAAAGAAAATTATTGAATGTGTTTATTCTAAAAAATGCCTTCACTAACTATCCTAAATTGGAGTAATGGAACATTGAATGTATTTTTCACTAGAAGACGCCTTCAATAAATTTTTTCAATAAAAAAAGAATTAGTCAAGACATTTTTCTAGAATAAACATCTTCAATGACCCTTTAAAATTTTAGAAGTGTAATATTAAAGGCGTTTTATACAGAAGATGCTTTTAATAATCCTAAACAATTTTTAAAAAGAAATAATTGAAAGCGTTTTTAGTAGAAAATCACATTCATTGATATTCACAAAAAAAGAAAAGAATTATTGAAGGCGTATTATGCAAAAAATATCTTTAATAAATACATCATAAAAATTAGATAAAATTTATGAAGGCGTTTTTAGGGCTTAAACGCCTTTAATAATCCTAAACAATTCTACTACGACTTTGTTAATGGCACCTATAATATATTCAAAAAATATATAGGAGAAAATTATTAAAGGTATTTTTCTTAGTAAACGCCTTCAATAATCCAGTCCAGTAAAATTATCCCCAAACTTAACGCATCCAATCACCAACTTGAAGCTTCATCTTTGTTATTTTATTATTTTTTTTCCAGACTAACTATAATTTAGTTTCCCTTTCCTTCAACTTTTACTATTCGAGCATTGTCTTTTAGAACCCCTATTTTGATTATTCATTAGTTATTTACTTATATTTTTACTTAATTCGATTATTCCTTCAGCTTTTGCAATTGGCGATTTTTTTTTTGGTTTAAACAATTTTCTCCAAAACCCATCTTCCTCAAATGCCCATTTGTAACCCATCATCCACTTTCTTTTCTTTTCATTTTTTTTCTTTTTTGGGTTTTTTCTGTACTTGTTTTACCTTATTTCAACCTTAACTATAAAAACTCTTAGGTACTGTCTACATTAGCAGCATATTTTAATATTCATAATATCAAGTACCTGATAAAATACTTCACAACAAAAAGTTCTCATTTTTTATAAGTACTGGTCTTGTTATTATCTTTTGTTCAAAACATAGTAAACTTAAGTATTTGACATGTTCGTTTTCATATAAATTATTTATATATATTTGGTCTGATAACGTAGCAAGTACTAAATGGATAAAAGTTAAATGCAAAAGTCAAGATTAAGTCAAAAGTATAAAGATAGAGTAGAAAATTTTTTTAATTTTGTGTTTGAGAATACAAGTGAAGATAATATGATATTATGCCCATGTGTGAAATGTGCTAGTATAGATTGGTAAATGCGTTAAATTATTTTTGAACATTTAATTTATATTGGATTTCTCTTATGATATATTAAATGGTATTTTCATGGAGAGTCTATACCATCAAGGTCTTTCACTAGAGTTCTTTCAACTTCAAAGGCTCCCAACACCAACATAATCTTTTTATAGTAGATGACATTGAAGGTATATTGTCAGATGCTTTTAACATTCATAACTAATATTTTCGTAATCTTTCTCCCTAAAATGATGATTTAATCAGTCTAATGTTGAAATGAATGAATTTGATGAACTTGAGATAGGTGTAGGTGACCAATATCCTAGAGAAGAAGTATTAAAATTTTATAGGTTGCTTAAGGATATGAATGAAGAACTTTATGAGGGCTCAAAGCATTCAAGGTTATCTTTCTGTGTTTTATTTTTTTCACTTGAAATGCTTATGTGGATGGATAAAAAACTCTCTGACTTTATTATTATAGTTTATGAAAGAAATATTTTTTTTTGTAAAAAGTTATGAATCTTGTAAAGAATCAAAGAAGATGATCAAAAATTTAGGTCTCGGATATGAGAAAATTCATAGTTGTCCCAATGATTGTATGTTGTATTAGGGTGATAGAAAAAATTAAGAATCTTATCACGTGTGTGGTTTTCTCATTGGGTGGACAAAAACCCCGATGAAAAGTTAAATGAGGATGGTAATGAGATTAGTGTCAAAAAGAAGTCTGTTAAGATTTTATGCTATTTTTCATTAATACCAAGACTTCAATAACTCTTCATGTCTTCCAAAATTATAGATTCAATAAGGTGACATCATAAAAAGCAGACAGATTATGGATCATTGAGGCATCCTACAGATTCTTTGGTATGAAAATTATTTCATTCTAGGTTTTTAAACTTTACATCTGATCCTTGAAATGTTATGCTTGGACTAGCATCAGATGGATTTAACCCGTTCAAAATGATGAGTACTTCTTATAATACTTAGTCAATTGTATTGATTCCTTACAATTTGCCATCATGAATTGCTATGAAGCAACAATATTTATATTGTCTATGATAATTTTTGAAGAAAAAGGTCCGGGTAATGATATAGACATTTGCTTATAACCTCTTATTAAAGAGTTAAAGCAATTATGAAAAGGAATTGAGACCTATGATGCATCAAAACAAGATAACTTCAATATGCGTGCTGCTTTGTTATGGACTATCAATAATTTTTTTGCTTATATAAATTTATTTGGTTAGAGTATAAAAGGTCGTTATGATTGTCCATGTTATGCTATACAGACATATTCGAAGTGGTTACCTAATGGTAAGAAGTTCTATTATATGAGACATCATCTATAGTTAGATGATAATCATTGATTTAGATTCTAAAAATAACTATTTGATGGAATTAAAAAGTTGAAGAGATCACATTTACCCATTAATGGGTCTAATATCTTGTCAAAGTTAAAAGATATCAATTTCACTTATGAAAAAATAACTCAATTAAGAAAAAGAGTGAGGGACATCTTTGAAGGTGTACAATCTCATATTACATAAGTTGGTGATACTAATACTGATGTTGGTGATTTTGGTGATCTTGATGTTCAAAGTGATGAAGAAAACGATGAAGAATATGACCCCAATAAGTCTAAGTTATGGAAAAAAAGTATCTTTTTTGAGTAACCTTATTGGGAATATAATTTATTATGCCATAACCTTGATTTGATGCATATAGAGAAGAATGTTTACAAAAATTTTATCGGGATAATTTTCAATGTGAATAGAAGATCAAAGAATGACTTAAAGAGTGATTTGACCTAGTTGATATAGGGATTTGCCTTGACTTTCATCCGAAGTTGCTTCTTTATGGCAAATATCAATTGACTACTGCTTGTTTTGGAATTTTTAAATCTAAAAAAGATGTGTTCTGTAAAGTTTTGAAAAATATCAAAGTTTCGGATGGCTATGCATCCAATATATCGAGATGTATGAATCTGAATTAGCAAAATTTTTTTTCATTAAAGTCACATAATTATCACATTTTGATGCAAGACTTACTTTCAATTGTTTTACATTCATTAATGTCAAAGCAAGTCACTTCTGTGATAATTAAATTGAGTAACATATTTAAATATCTATATGGGAAATGTATAAATGTGAAAGAGCTTGACAAATTTTAAGATCGAGCCGCGATTATTTTATGCCATTTAGAGAAGATTTTTCCTTCAAACTTCTTCACTATTATGATGCATTTGATTATCCACCTTCTATATGAAGCAAAAATCGATGGGCTGATTTATTATCGATGGATGCATCCTATTGAAAGGTATTATTATTTAATAGATTGATTAAGGTTTTATTGATGATCATGCTACTCTAGTTAAAAAGATATATGACTAATGTTTTATGCAATAGGTTTTTAGCGAGTTTAAAGTCTTATTGTCACAACAAACGCTATTCAAAAGGTTCTGTTGCTGAAGGATATTTAGCAGAAGAGTGTATGACATTTTGTTCTCATTATTTAAAAGATGTTGAAACGAGATTTAATAGACCATCGAGAAATGTTGGTATGCAGTAACATGACTCTATCTACAGTTATCTTTTTCAAAGTTTTGGACAACCAATAGGCAAAACTGAAATTATGGAGTTAGATGATAAATCTTGGGCATAAGCACATCGATATGTTCTTTTTCATCATGACTCTATTGAATCATTTCGCACGTAAGTTTTTTAGCAAAAAAATTATTCATTACATTAACCATAATTTATTATATTTTTTTATTATTAATACTTTATCATGATGCTTTGTAGTGAGTATAGAAATAATTTAAGAGCTCCTGCACATTATCGACAATCAAACCCTCAAAAGATTGATAAGTTGTTTGTCGAAAACTTTCATGAATGGTTAGGAGCAACTGTAAGTAATGTCATACTTCACTTTATGAGAAATCTACATAGAATGCTTACAATATAATTAACATTAATAACATATACATATTTATAGTGGAAGGCTTGTTAGTGAAGAGGTGAAATGTCTTTCACAAAGTCCGAATAGAATTGTAAAATGATACAAAGGTTTCATCATTAATGGATTTAGATTTCATACTAAATCCCATGAGAGATTTAACAGTACACAAAATTTAGGAGTTGTTGTTACTTCATCAATTACTAGCTATGCTGGTACTAGGGACACAAACCTTTTAGAAAAAAATGTTGACTATTATGGCATGATTATTGATATCATTGAGTTAGATTATTATGGCAAGTGGAAAGTTATCTTATTTCAGTATGATTGGGTTGATGTGAATAGTATAAAATGTATTAAAAAAAATCAGTATGGATTTACACTTGTGAATTTTTCTCGATTAATTCACACTGGACAACAACTCATCGATAAACCTTATTTTTTTCATCTCAAGTCAAACAAGTTTTTTATTTTGAAGATCCTAAAGAATTGGGTTGGTTTGTTGTTGTTCGAAATACACCTAGAGACTTATTTGAGATAGGGTTAGATACAAGACATGATGTTAAACATAGAACTGAATGTTATCCTTTTGTTAAACAAAACTTGGATAAAAATATCTCCAGTACCTACGCTCAGTGGGTCTACGAAAATATTAATGAAGACATTTATGAACCATAATGGATCATCTATATTTTGTAATTCGAGTGTTTAAGATATAATATAGTAAATGATTGTATGTAATTAATGTCACATTCGTTATTGTATATTTATTGTATTGTAAATCATACATTATTTGGTGATTTAATTAAATTGATATGTTCTTTTTGTATCGTAGGTTATGATTTCTTAACTTCTCAATGTCTTTATATTTGTTCTAAACTAATATCTTTTATATATTCGCTTTTATGATGTAAATAAGCTATAATGTAGAGGAATAGATTGAAAGAAATATATATCAGAGATATTAGTTTAGAACCATTTGCGGCACCTATTGATATTGGCAATGGACTAAATCTTTTGAAGGGAAATGAATGTACTGTCGGATCTAACTCAGTCACTTCTAACCATCTAACTGATATTAGATCTGGCAATACGGGAAGTCTAGGTTTAGATAGTATCTTGTTAATTGATTATGCTTTAAATTTGAATGCAAGTATCATATACCCCATATTTACAAATCGATTATAATGATAAAAGTATTGCCATTTTACAAAATTATTTTTTAATTTTTACAGTTGATAACAATGGTCAACGGAAAATCAAAGGTCGAATAACTTTGAAGGAATTGTTTGTACTACCTTCGAAAGAACGTATTGTAGTGTCTATAAACTCTGATAGGTAACCAATTGGTGAAGAGGCTCAACTATTGGCTAGATTTCTAGGTATGCTTGTTCGTAATGGAATGAAATTGCCAACTCATTATGAAACATGGTATAAAGTTTCAGTAGAAATAAAGGCCGATGCTTTAAACTTTATTGAGGTATTAGTATAATTAATTACATATAAAAAAATTAATTATTTTAAATTTGGTTTATTGATTAAAACTTTTTTGTATTATTACAATCAAGATTTGTACTTGAAATATCAACTTCATTTGTGCTTAAGTCATTGGGAAAGAAATGGAAATATTATAAGCATAATTTGAAGAAGAAGTATTTCGATAGAAATACAACTATAGAGGCAATGATGGAAAATCTATCATGTAATGTGATTAGGTGGCAATATGAACAATTAGTTAGATTTTGGTTCTCAATAAAAGGAAAGGTACTAATTTATGACTTTGTATAGTAGAATGAAATAATGAAAGTGTTTTATGCTTTAAGTTGGTAATATTTGTATTTCTACGATATACCCAATTATTTTTTATGACAGGAAAAAGAACATATTAGGATTGGTAGCAGAAAGTAATAGAAATATAGCCACACAAGTGGATTAAAAAGTTTTGCAAGAAAGCAAAAAGAAATAGTAAGTTTATGATTTTAAACTTATTCCAATTAATGAACTTTTTATGCCATTAAAAGGTAAGTATGCAAATTAACAGATATTGTACTGTTTTAATAGTTTTGATAGTTTTAATACATGATATCAAATTTATCGAAAGTTTTGAACTTAGTTGAGACGGATGATATATATAAAAAAATTATTGTATACGTCTATTTAGGTAAAATTGTAAATTTTTTGTTATTGTTCAATTTAAATAGTTTGGATAGCTTCAGTACTTGATATTAAACTTGTTCGATTGATTAAACTTGGTTTCTACTGTTGATATGGGTAAAAAAGTTATCGTTTATGTTTATTTAAGACTACTTTTGCCTTTAAAAGGCAAAAATACAAATTAAATTTTTGGATGGCTTTCAACAGTTTGAATGGCTTCAATCCATGCTATTAAACTTGTCCAAATAATTGAATTTAGTTACCATGATCGATATGTGTAAAATACCAAAATATTTTTATTGTTTACATCTGTTTAAGATTATTGTGTTGTAAATGGGCCAAAATATAAATACAGGATATTAAAATTATTCAAAATTTTTTAACTTAATTGACAGGCATAATATGCATGAATAAGTTACGGTTGATATATATCCTATCAAATAACATATGTTTTTGTATAGGAGATTGAGATGGATGATCAAATTGGATATGTGAAACTTTTTCGCTTAACACACAAAAAAAAGACAGATCTTACATGAATGTCGAAACATAAGAAATTATGATAATTTGTAATATCTATTTTAACAGAAAGTAAATATTTACTCTTTTTAACATATTATCAATTAATTATTAAACTTGATAGTTGTATATGACTAATTTACAAGAGAAAGCGAAAAAGAAAATGGCTGCTAAGATTGAAGTGGCATCTGATGGTTCTCTCAACATGTAAAAATTAAAAAATCAGATATTCATAGAAGTTGCTAGAAAAGAAAAGCATGGATGGGTCTGAGGCCTTGGATTAGGTCTAACACCCTTTGCCGACTATGGACGTAGCTCTCAATAATTTACATTCTCTGTAAGTCAGTCTTCAAGAGACATTTTGATATTGAGAAAGGAGTTGCAAACTATGCAACAACATTTTCAGCAAATGAAAGCAAAATGAGAACAGAAGCGTACCAAAATTGAGGAAGAATGTGCTAAAACAGAGCAAAAGCGTGCAAAATTTTAACAATTGCATGATCGATTCGATCATCTTATGAATTGTGTATAACAACAATTTCTAAAAATTGATCTTGTGGTCCTCCAACTCAAATATTATATTTAGTAAATATTTATATTTTTTAATATTAAAAAAGCTTACAATGAAGTGTTAAAAATTGTATGCTATTATTCAGTAAGTTCTTAAGCACGCTAGTGACTAAGGTGAAAAAATTCCTTCATCAGTTGGCAGCCTTCAAAATATATGCAGTCATCAATTTCATACATTTTAATTTTTATTTTGTTAATATATTAAAAAATTTTGAATATTATCATACTAATTATTAAATTTTGTGTTAATTAGATGCATATTTAAACATGAATTAAGTTTATATTAATTTCATTATCTGAATTTAAGCTCATTTATGAAAATAATAAATATTAACAAAAATGTTTTATTTAAAAAAATACATTTTTCAATTTTGCAACGTTTGTGTTCAAGAATGTCGCTAAATGAATAATTTAGTGGCATTTGTACTATAAAATGCCACTAAAAGTAGCAACGCTCTTGCTAGTAAATGAGCTAAATTAGCGACGTTTTGGTGATACAAACACCACTAAAGTAACGGCATTTTTCTAATAAAAACAGCACTAAATTAACGACGTGGCAAATGTACAAACACCGCTAATATAGCAGCGTTTTTCAAATACAAACGCTTTTAATACAACAACATTTTTCATATATAAACACCGTTAATATAGCGGCATTTTATAGAAAATGTCGTTATTTTTTGCGACACATGTATAGCCGACACTTTGATTGATGTTTTTCGTAAACGCCGCATATCTTATAACAACGTTTAAAAAAGCCGCCAAATGTAAAAAAAAAAAAAAAAAAAAAAAAAACAAAACCCCTCTAGTGTCTCAAATGATCTTGAAAGTAAATTGAGATATGATCATGTGAAGTTCATGTTCTAAGATTCTTGAGATCTTAATGCATAGTTTCTAGCCCTCCTTTTACTAAGAAAAATACAGGGTTAGTGGATTCTGGACGTCACAGACAGCTTAGCTGGAAGCAATATAAAGTCTCATCTAATTTGTTACAAAACCCAATCCATTCTAAACCATATTTCAATTTTGTTGACAAATTTTCATATGGATCATGGATTGGATATAGACTGAAATTCTTGAGGCCACTCATGAACATTACATGTTGGGAGCTCATCCGATATTGAAATACTACCAACAATAATGATCAAGCTGAACCACCAATCATTCCAAATAGCAAGAAGAGTCCAAAGGGACAAGATCTCTAACCAGGTGTACCATAATCATATCCAGTAAAAGATTTTATGAATAAATAGATTTATGCTTACCAAAGGGGAAAAAAACACACCAAAACACAGCCCTGGAGGAGCTTTTGTCTGTATCAGTTTTCCTCAGCCTACTGATTTAAGGCCCTACAAAATCAAAAGCATCTTTTAGTAAAAAATTACATGGAGACAATGAACAGAATCCTAGAGGCAAAGAGTTGAGAATTTCTTACTTGAAATCCAAACTGCATTTACTCAAAAGTAGCTGATCATTTAAGACAGCAATCGAATGACATTTATCAGAGATTAGCGTCCGATATATATATATATATGTCCATATTTTGCTCACTTGATCTAGCATTTTTTCCCTATGCTCAAACACATATAATTAGACACATATTATACATGGATGATTTACAAATTATGATGCGGAAGGGACGTTAATGTTCATCTTTGCAGCTGCTCAAAGGTGTTGTTGGTGGATGAAGTTGCCTTCCTGCCATTCTCTGTTCCCTTATCGACTGGCACAGGCAGTCCCCACTTCCTTGCCGCCTCTGAGGGTTCTATAACTTTGACGGAGCCGTCTGTCAGTCCCACCGCAAACTGATTCAATTCCTGTGGGTGTGCTGTGACAATGAGCGGGTGTACATTTGGGCTGTCAGAGGAGAACATCAACATAGAAAGTAAGACCTCACGTGCATGTTCCATTAAGGCTTTTCAAAACATCATATTAATAAACCATTTGATCACTATAAATGAAAAAAAGAAAAGAAAAAGGAAATAACATGGTCATATAACCTGTTCGACAATGCTGGAGAGATATATGCAGATGGTGCAATACATCTGAGCCTCAAACTATCAGCGTCAAATACTCCAATATTACCATCAGTGAAAGTAGCATAAACTAGTTGGCCATTGCAGGAATATGCTGCGCTAGATATAGGTGAAGAAAGTACTTCTTGTGGCATCCACTGCAATATAAAAGAACATTAAAAATTTGCTCACGCATGTTTAAATTCATTGAGTAGTGTGTAGCTTTTTACCCGACGCATGCATTCCATCTTGTTAGCATCATATCCCGCAAGTTGTGTTTCATGGCACACTAAAAAGCGGACTTCATCAGAGTGGAATTGCACTTGAGGGTCACCCTGAGGGGTTTTTCCACCTGGCAGTTGAAGTGCAATTGATTTTATCTTTTCCTAGTTATCATTGTTCCAAGCAAAAAGCTAAAAAAAAAAAAAAGAAGAAGTCAACAACATCAGCAGTAATAATAATAATAATAATAATAACCACCACTCGTCATCTCTATCTATCAACTAGAAGAGAAAATAGAATCGGGAGGAAACATGAAGCATTAAAGATGATTACGGCATATAGCAAGGGAAAAATTGAAATATGGGAACCGTTAAGAAAGGTTCAATAACAGACATATTACAACCTTCTATAGGCAACCAAACAAGGCAAATGCAGAAAGACGTGTATCAGATCTCTTTTCGAACCTTAACCATGTTTTCATTAGAAATAATAATAGGCACAAGGACACAGAACCACACACAAAGAGGTTTGATCGTGAAGCATACCTGAGCATCAGCACCTGAAGAAACTAGGATGTTAAGGCTGGTGGAAAATGCTAAACCAGTGATGAGTTCTTGGTGACCCTTCAAAAAAAAACACCTCTTTTCATATTGAATATCAAAACGTACTGCTACTAATGAAAGATACAAAGATATACTTAAATCATTTACCTCATACACCCTAACATTGTAAATGTGGATGGCTGAGTCTTCCTTTCCAATCGCCATGATATTATTATCTTGAGGACGAAATGCAAGGAAGGTTGAAGCTGGAGGAGGTGGCATAAAAGTTGTCATTACCTGCAAATCGATGCAATTTCATATCAAGTAAAAGATTACCATGGATGGAATCAAAGTTGGCAAGAAACTCCACTCTAATACAAAATCTGGCAGTCACAACAGAAAAGATTTCAAAATACACATTAATTTACCTTGAATGTCATCATATTAAACAATGAAACCTTTCTTCCACATGCAGACATTACAGAGGAGTCATTCTTTGACAGTGCTATGCATGGAACTGCGTCTTCAGCATTATCTGGGACATCATTAGTCGTTAGAAGACAACTGTTTGGTTGCCAATGTTGTGGAACAATGCTAGCAGTGGCCTATAAAACCCAAAAAGATGAAAAAAAAAAAAAATAGACAAGGAAACTTTTCTACCAATATCATATGTATAAAAAAGATACATGAACCGTCATAAATAAATTTGTATTTATATTTCAGTGAGTAATATATGAATGTCTGCAAAGCATAAATCACCTTGCCACTAGGATTTTGTTCACTGCGACTCCATTTCCATAGCTTTTGGACCCTATTTGTACCGAGAGCAAGAACTCCGGCACCGGAATTTGTGTAAAGAAGTCTAGCAACCTTGATAACAGGCGATTTAATAATCATAAAAATGATAGATCAAAAAGACACTCCTGAAATATAATGTTAAACACAAAAATGAAGAGAGAACAAAAATATATTTATTAAAGTAAAACCTTGCTAGCAGAATCCAAGTTGCTTCGCATGGTGACTGTTCGACACTGAGTAGGGTCAACAATATCAGTCAGTTCCCAAGGTTTGGTTTTATCACGCATCCTCCAAATTTCTTGGCTTTTCAATGCCTCTACTCATCAGTTCAACTCCATTCTACAAGTAATTTTCAATAGAATTAGATGCTAGTTTGAAAACTTTTAAAATTGCGTCAGAACAGAAGACAAGCAAACTGCACCGAGCAACGGGTCTGTACAACTGCTCAACGTTATTTTAATAATTTTTTATACTCTCTAAAGTGTGAAGCAATTTGGCCAAAAAAAAGTGTGAAGCAATTGGTACTCATTTTCCATTTTCTAACCAAAACGTTAACTATCGGCAGAAACTAAAGCTTAGTGCATTTGCAGCATACAAGAGTGGGGGTAGGCCTGGAAGGACTATCTACACCGTCTACTTTGCTAACAACTGGACCAATGCTTGTATCCATAGCAGAATTAGATACCGAATCCATAATCAAGCAGAAAACCAAGTTGTCAATAGAAGTTCATAACATAATCAAATGCAAAGCCAGGTAGCATTGCATTGGAAGATAATAACCTTCATCTCAAGTGGTTTTCGGGATGCTTCATAAGATTGAGCCTCCATTGCCCTTAATGCTCTAAGGCCATTGGCATTTGCAAGAATCTTGAATTCATTATCTGCTGTAGTAGCAACAAGTAAATTCCCTTCTTTGTTGAATCTCAATCGGGGAAGACTCTATGCCATTCCATTATCAAGTAAGATAACCAATTTGAAATCAAAGAGTATGTTAATTCAACCTGCAAACGATACACAAAAAGGGAAGCTGAAATGAAAAAATAAGAAGCTAACCGGAAGTTCCCCCTCAACTTCTATGCTGGTGAGAATATTTGTATTGTCCATATCCCAAAATTTAATCTGGCTATCATCACCAACAGCCAAAAAGCGATTCCTTGTCATGTCAAACTGCACTACACCAGTAGAGTTCTTTCTCAAACCAGAATACGTCCTTTTTATTTTTCCTTCACTTTCATTCCATTCAACCAAGAATGAATCCCCTTCTTTACTTGTCCCACAAGAGAATAATCTGAATTGGAGAGAGGATTGTTAATTTATTACATTCCTAGACGCTGAGGAGATTTGTAGCATCAGCGTAAGAGAAAAAGGATAACCACTGTAGATACTAGGTTGACTTTTCATCTACTTACCTACTACCATCAGCATTGTAGCGCATTGTGGTACACCAGTGTCCAGGAGCGTCATAATCAACCCTAGAGCCCGTATTGTCATACAACCAAGCCTTGATTTTGCCATCAACAGCAGTTGAAAATACAAACTGCAATATTATGACAGAAATTCATGCAATATTATATACACCCCATTTTTATTAACACTTTAAAATTTTTTTTATTTTTACTAAATACACTACCTCTCATTTTTTATTTTTCATTTTTACTCTTTTTTTGTATTTCTTTCTTCATCTCCTGAAATCGACCTTTTCGAAAATGTGTTGCGCCTGAAGCAATAATCACAACAATACAGAAGCAATAGACAACAATCAATAATTAAATGCGCAAGAAAAATAAAGCACACCAAGATTTACGTGAAAAACCCTCCAGTGTAGAGGAAAAAACCACGGGCCACCAGAAAAATCTTCACTATCAAATAATAGTTATACAAAGTTCTTCTCTAGCTAAAACTAGAGCTAATCAACAACTAGAGAAACAATTGGAGAAATCTCACCAAATAAGTGACTCAACAAATACACCCTGGATTTGTTCCTAGAGAGCTTCAAACCCGATCTTCACCATTCAGAATGTATAACTCTGAATCATAAACCTCCTGACAAGGTTCCAACTCAATCGGACCACGGATCGACTTCCGTTTAACCAACTCTCCCTTCTCCTTTTTCTCTCTCTGCTTTTCCTGGCTTTTCTTCTTTTTCTGCTTGGTTGTCGAATCACACCTTAAACAACCCCACCTCTTTTTTATTAAGTAGCTAGGGCTCTGTGTAAAATAAAAGATCAAGGCCCATTGCCTTTACTTGGTCCAAAACCACTTACATGGGACTGGACCTCATTTTCCTAACAATCTCCCCCTCCAGTCCCATTAGAAGGAGATTCATCACCATAGCAATTTCATTTGGAACTTACCTTGGCCAGGGAACTCATTCCGGCCAAGTTACTGCAAAGCTCAAGCTTTTCCCTGGGAAGTATCTTAGTCAACATATCTGCCACATTTTTATCAGTATGGACTTTCTTCAATAGCATCTGCTGTTCTTCAATCACTGAATGTAACCAATGATATCTAACATCAATGTGCTTTGTTCTAGCATGGTACATGGTATTCTTACTCAAATCTAAAGCACTCTAGCTATCACAAAATACCACATACTCTTTCTGATTCAACCCCAATTCAAAAAGAAAACGTTTCATCCAAAGCATTTCTTTACATGCTTCAGTTGCTGCAATATACTCAGCTTCTGTAGTTGACAAAGCAACACACTTCTGCAACTTAGACTGCCAAGATACAGCTCCTCCTGCAAAAGTGAACAAATACTCTGAAGTAGATTTCCTACCATCAAGATCGCTTGCCATGTTAGCATCAGTAAACCCTTCTAGAATTGGTTGTGAAACTCCATAAGTCAAACACATTTTTGAGGTACCCCTCAAATATCTAAAAATCCATTTTACTGCTTCCCAGTGAACCTTCCCTGGATTAGAAAAAAATCTGCTCACTACACCAACTGCATGAGCAATGTCAGGCCTTGTACAAACCACAAGATACATTAAAGAACCGACTGTAGAAGAATAAAGAATACTAGACATAGCTAGTTGCTCTTCCTTAGACACTGGACAAGATTTCTTACTTAGATGAAAATGGTTGGCAAGTGAACTGCTAACTGATTTAGCATGTTGCATGTTGAATCTACCAAGCACTCGTTCAACATACTTTTCCTGTGACAACCACAGCTTTCCAGCTCTCCTATCTCGGATAATGTCCATACCAAGAATCTGCTTTGCTGGACCTAAATCCTTCATATCAAAGGACTTAGATAATTGTTTTTTCAACCTGCAAACCATACTAGCATCTTGTCCTACAATCAACATATCATCAACATATAATAATAGGATAATGAAGTTACCATTAGGGAATTGTTTAATATACACACAAGAATCCGCTGCTGTTCTTTTATAGCTATGACTCACCATAAAAGAATCAAACTTTTTGTACCACTGTCGCGAAGCTTGTTTCAAGCCATACAAGCTTTTCTTCAATTTGCAAACTAAGTGCTCTTTCCCTTTCACTTCAAAACCCTCAGGCTGATTCATATAAATATCCTCCTACAAATCACCATGCAAAAATACAGTTTTAACATCAAGTTGCTCAAGTTCAAGATTCAAACTAGCTGCCAATCCCAGTACCACTCGAATAGAACTCATTTTTACAACTGGAGCAAAAATCTCATCAAAATCGATGCCTGGTTTCTGAGAAAAACCTTTTACTACCAATCGAGCTTTGTACCTCACTAGTTTATCACCATCATTTTTTAACTTGAACACCCATTTATTCTTTAATGGCCTCTTTCCTGTTGGAAGTTTAACAAGATCATAAGTACCATTCTTTCGCAATGACTCCATCTCTTCTTTCATTGCTTTTAACCAGTGCTCTCTATCCGGAGTAACCTGCACATCTTGAAAGCTTTCTGGCTCCCCTTCACTGGTAACTAAAATAAAATCTGAACTTGGATACCTGGTAGATGGCCTGCGCTCTCTAGTAGATCTCTTAGGCTGAGACTCTACATCACTTGATGCCGAAGGTAGCTCCCCCTGCTCAACACTCTCAGGTAGAGAAGATTGCTCCCCCTGCTCAAAACTAATAGCATCTGGCTCATCACCAACTGTAGTTGGCTCATCCATATCCCCAAGTTCTGTTTCTAGCTCATTTTCACCATCTGTGGCTCTTTCCTGTGAAATCCCTGTCGGTGTTGAAACATCACACTCAACAGTAACTCGTGTAGTCTTCTCATTTTTCTCAAGGTCTGCTATGGTTTCTTTTTCATGAAAGACCACATCTCTGCTTCTGACTGTCTTTCTCTTTACTGGATCCCATACCCTGTAGCCAAATTCCTCATCACCATATCCTACAAACACACACTGTGTAGCTTTACTATCAAGCTTTGACCTCTGCTCTTTTGGTACATGCATGAATGCTTTACACCCAAAAACTTTCAAGTGAGAGTATGAAGCATCTTTCCCTGTCCACACTCTTTCTGGAATGTCAAAGCCCAAAGGAACTGATGGTGACCTGTTAAGTAAATAACAAGCTGTGTTGACTGCTTCACCCCAGAATGGCTTTGGTAATTTTGCCATCCTCAACATACATCTGACTTTTTCCACAATGGTGCGATTCATTCTTTCAGCTATACCATTATGCTGCGATGTTCCAGGTTCTGTCCTCTCATGCCTGATCCCATGCTTTGAGCAATACTCTTCAAAGCCTTTAGATGTGTATTCCCCACCATTATCAGTTCGAATACACTTCAAGGGTAACCCTGTCATCCTTTCAACCATGGCATGAAATTTTTGAAAATACTGCAGTACCTGACTTTTATATTTTAACATATACACCCAAGTCTTACGTGAAGTATCATCAATAAAAGTAACAAAATATCTGCTACCACCTAATGACTCAACCTCAATGGGACCACATACGTCAGAATAAATTAATTCCAATCTATTTTCTTTTCTCTGAGAATTTTTACGAAAAGAAACTCTATGATGCTTACCAAACAAACAATAATCACATGAATCGAGAGACATACCTTTGGTCAAGGGAATGAGAGAGTGCCTTGCCAAAACCTGTAACCCTTTTTCACTCATGTGTGCCAGCCTCCTGTGCCACAAGTTTGCTGAAGCATCATTTTCAACGGTATTTACCTGGTTACCGTTCAATTGCATCCATGTCTTATACATTATGCAGCATAATTTTCCCCTTGCAACTACCATAGATCCTTTGAGAAGCTTCCACTGTCCATTCTTTTGTCGGCTTTCATATCCCTCCTTATCAAGGACATTAATAGCAAGCAAGTTCATTCTCATATCTGGAATGTGTCTGACATCCCTCAAAGTCAACATACAGCCTGTACTAGTTTGTACACCAATATCACCAATCCCAACAATCTGCGACACACTCTTGTTTCCCATCTTGGTACAACCAAAGTCTCCTGCTTTGTAAATTGTAAACAACTCTCTCTTAGGAACACAATGATATGCCGCTCCTGTGTCAACTATCCACTCAATGCCGGGATCACTAACATGATTACAATCACCATGTGTACAAATCAAAGTAACTGAATCACTATCTGAATTCACTACTGCAACATTGCCATCATCTGAACTCTTGCCTTTCTCATCTTTTCGCTCTTGCTTCAAGATTCTACAATTTCGTTTTATATGACCCGTCTTACCACAATGGAAACACTTCACTTTACCTCTAGACTTGGATCTATGTTTAGACTTACCACGGCCTTTTGAGTCCTGACCTCTGTCGATGTTTCTACCCCTGTTCTCTGTGACCAGAGCTTGATTCCCAGGGTCTACATCTTTTCGCATCGCTTCTTCATTAAGCATACTGTCTTTTACCATCTCCAATGTCACCTTATAATCAGGAGCTGAATTAAGAACAGTCACAACTAGAGTATTCCAACTGTCTGGCAATGAACCCAAAAGAAATAATGCCTTCATTTCATCATCCATCTTAAGTTCCATAGTAGTCATCTGATTAAATATATCTTGAAAATCACTCAAGTGCTCTGTAACAGATCGTTCATCCCTGTACTGTAAAGTTGCAATCTTCTTAACAAGCATAACTTTATTCATACCTGTTTTTCTCTCATACAATGCTGCCAATTTTTCCCAAACAATGTGAGCATCTGACTCCTGCGCTACATGATGGAACACGCTGATATCAACCCATTTTCTGATTGTAGCCAGCGTCTTTCTACCTAGCTTCTTTCAGCTTTCATCTTTCATATCTGCTGGTTTAGCCGAATCACCCAATATTGGCTCATACAAATCTTTACAGTATAGATGATCCTCCATCATAGGCTTCCAAATTGAATAATTCGATGCTGTCAATTTTATCATGGAACCTGTATCACCCTTCATGATCTCAAACAGAATTTACTTCTATCCTAGGATGCTTCTGTATCGATGTTTCAAAATAACCCTCGCTCTGATACCACTTGTTGCACCTGAAGCAATAATCACAACAATACAGAAGCAATAGACAACAATCAATAATCAAATGCGCAAGAAAAATAAAGCACACCAAGATTTACGTGGAAAACCCTCCAGTGTAGAGGAAAAAACCACGGGCCACCAGAAAAATCTTCACTATCAAATAATAGTTATACAAAGTTCTTCTCTAGCTAAAACTAGAGCTAATCAACAACTAGAGAAACAATTGGAGAAATCTCACCAAATAAGTGACTCAACAAATACACCCTGGATTTGTTCCTAGAGAGCTTCAAACCCGATCTTCACCATTCAGAATGTATAACTCTGAATCATAAACCTCCTGACAAGGTTCCAACTCAATCGGACCACGGATCGACTTCCGTTTAACCAACTCTCCCTTCTCCTTTTTCTCTCTCTGCTTTTCCTGGCTTTTCTTCTTTTTCTGCTTGGTTGTCGACTCACACCTTAAACAACCCTACCTCTTTTTTATTAAGTAGCTAGGGCTCTGTGTAAAATAAAAGATCAAGGCCCATTGCCTTTACTTGGTCCAAAACCACTTACATGGGACTGGACCTCATTTTCCTAACAAAATGAATATTCAAAAAGTTTTGAGATCTCTTAAAAATAAATATTTGAAAAACTTTAAAAATTCTTGAATATTCATTTTCAAGAGGCCTAAAAACTTCATGGATATTTATTTTCAAGAAATATGAGGTTTCTAGAATTTCTATATCCTAAAAGCTTGGAGTTCTCTGTTTTGTAAGAATGACAAATCTGTCAATAGAAATCTATAATCTTTAAACCACTAGACACTGTTCATTTAATAATATTTGTAATATTATTACAATTTTGACAAATGTGAATATGAGAGGAATTACTAAGTATGAAGAGGGTTCGTGTAAATTGGTTGTTGCACCATGTGCGATGAAACATGACTATTTTATCACATATGGTGCTTAGCCATTTGCATGAAAGCTCTTCACAATTATTGATTTCTTTTAAATGCATGTTTATTAGAATTTGATAAATGTTGAGAATATTATTTATCGGACAATGCTTGACAAAAAAATTAGAAATTTTTATTACTAAATTTAAACCTCTCATATGTCAAAGTTTAAACAACCTACACAAACAATATTAGCAGCAAATTGACAAATTCTGACAATATCTAATCTTTTGGCCATAAATTTTTACTGTTGGATTTGCTAGTTTTTTAATGATATTTTTTAGTGGTCCAAAGATTAAAGATCTCAATTTTCTTATTATCAAGAGTTTATAATTAAATATATATTTAAAAAAAATTTATGTATTCTTGGAATTAAATTTTGAAAATTATATTGTGTTCTCAAAAATTCATTTTCGAGAAAGCAATATAAATCTCATAAATGAATTTCCAAGATGTGTGTTTTATTCTTGTTAATCCATTTCCGACAATTATGTTACTTTTTTGGAAATGAATTTCAGAGAATGGATCTTATCCATAAAGTTTTGCCGTTTGTTGGAGCTACAGAACCTGGTGGACCTCCATTTTGTTAAGACTTTAATTCAATCTTTAGTTATTCTGCATAGCTTATAGGTTTCTGTTTTGGCATTGGTGTATTTCAGAGTGGAAGGCGCTTGTTGTTGCAGTTGCTTCATCCAAACTGTTTACGCTATTTAAATCCTCATGATCTGCAATGCTTTTTTGTAGAACTATCTTAGACAGCAAACAACCTGCGCTACAATCTATCATGGTTTTTACCTTGTCAGAATGAGTCAGAAGTCAAATCTGAGCAAATTTCAAGGGATGAAGAATCTAGTAGGAGTCAGCCAGGAGTGATCCTGATGTGACACCAACTGAATCTGGTAAAAGTGATACTCCTGCAGAGACCCTTTAGTCTGCTGAGTGTGTGAAGAAGGATCCTTCCTTAAGGAGGAGGGATAAAGCTGCTACTCATCAGTGGGCTTGCTGAGGTTTGTTGCCCGCATTCCCCCATCAGGGTGATTTGTACTTGTATGGTTTTAAAGAAAAAATTTTTATCTGTCCATTTTATTGACCTCTTCCATTTTACAGTTGTTGTGCTTGATTCTTGATGCTTTGGACCTTTTCTAGGATATATTTGCAATATTTCATTCCCTGTAATCAGCTTTTCTCTCCATGATCTTCCTGATGGAGGTGTGTTCTAGTTTCAAAAAAATCCAAAAGTAGGTTAGATGGAAGCCAGGAACCGTGTTGATAACTGAGCAGTTGTCTCTCTTTATGCAGTGTTAACTGTGAAAGTTCAAAGCTTGTCATTTGCTCAAAGTAAGGTCTGATTTACTCTTAGATGTTCAGACGACATTCTCTCCTTTCGAATTTAAGTCTTTTGTTGTACTTCTTTTATTAAACTATTTTCAATCCTTAATCTCATGATTTGATTGCCTCACTATATCTTGGTAATAATGCAGGTTGTTATAGGGGGTTCTGATGATGTTCTCCACCCAAGTTTGGATGAAAAGTTGAACAACTTGCATGAAGCTATAGCAGCACTTGTAGCAAAGCCTAAATATGAAGAATCTGAGGAAGAAAATGTGCTTGAAAATTGCCATTCCATTCGCACCATAAGGAAACTAGTCTTACATTGCTTTGCATTTGCTTCCACATTATTTTGGAAGAAATCTTTGTCAGCCACAAACAGGCATCTCACAAGTGAGTTTGTTCATATTTGCAAAAGAAAACATTTTAAAATTATTTGTTAGCACTGATTTCATCAACAAGGTCCTTGTAGTATAGCGGTGACTATTAACATAGAAAATCATGAAATTGAGTTCATCAATCTCCAAGCATTAATCGCTTCCTAAATTTTAATTCCCTATTCTTTATATCTTATCCTTCCTAAATTTTAGCTGTGATTTGCTTTGTAATTGAAACTTTTAACTGATTGTTTTATAAACTGCTATGTTAAATATGAATATGTGACTAAGAAACTAGTACAAAATAATAGAATAGAACAACAAACGAGAGTTTCAAAGACATAGATATATGCAAAGTAACCTGCTTGGCAAAGTCTAGTATCTGAGCTTAGTTACTGATTGATATTAATTAAAGATTCCATCAATATATATACAGATAATTAGTTCATGCCTAATAAATGAAAAACACAAGTTTTATTAGGTTCAGTCACTTCTAATTTTTCTGGCTATACAAGGTAACTGAAAATGTCCCATTATGCAATATTTAACTGGAGATAGTTACTGTTTTCCAGGATTCTAGGAAATGTTCCAGTCATGCTTGCCAAACCACAAACTTTCATGAACTCAAGTGGTGAGTCTGTAAGTGAGCCATCTCAAAGGACCTGTCTATCGTTTTTGAGGGTTAAAGATTCTCATCTTATCGAAATTATCATAGTTCTAATGATTGGGTTCATAGTTTCATATGACAAGATTCCATTGAAGCAAGTACTTGTGGTAATTTACTTTCTTTAATGTGACTAATGCTAATGTTTCCCTCCCCTCTGCACCAACTTTTCCCTTTGACAGATTTTTAATGACTCAGATTAGTCTTTCGCCAAACTGAGACCACTTCCAAAAGGTGGACATAATGGGTGTTTTCTTTGTCAGCATTTGT